>CM077503.1:34789378-35464378 GCA_039654745.1 Houttuynia cordata
CTGCACGGACTTAATATGCTGAAACATAAGTGAGATTTGTACTTAAAACAGTTGATTACGAACCCAAATTAAGGTTGAAGTAGAGAGACGATAACCATCATAACGGAAGTTGTAAGAAGCCGACATGGGCCGAAATTATATGTCATTCTAGCCTTAGTTAGTGCTCTTTTGTACAGACCATTCGTCTCTCTTCTTTTCATGGACTGGATAAGCTATGGCAAATTGGCCATGTTCTTTTGTTCAAAACACCATACATTCTTTCTTTCAACGCAGACTCGCATTCCTCTGTGTCTGCCATCGCCTCTATCCCATCCCAGCTTCGGCAAACCATTTTACTAATAAAGCTACATGAGCTAAACTGCTCATAGCTCTACTAACGTACAATTTCGCCTCTTCCTCAAGCTATCTCTGTGTATAGTCGTATGCAGCCAAATGATCTTAATTGTGCGCAGGCGATTCTGTTTTCATTGTCTAGGTACGCATGTGTGAATCTCCACTCCGTGTCCAGCAGAGGGGACACTGGAGACCACAGCAGGGCAGGAGCATCTTCCTCTTATTATTACTATGAATGGTTTGTTAGGAAGACAAGAATGGGACATGGTTTGGTAGAGAGCATCTTCCTCTTTAGAACACATGATACACTTTCGTATACTTAGAGAACTGGGACCGAGGTGTAAGCGCTTTTTCCATGTCGGCCTTTAAGTTTGGTTAGCAGAATGTCTGTCACCCAACATCTTTGGTGCCAGTGATCTGTCGGGGTGGTCCCTGAGCTTCTGTCTACCTATGGGGAGGTGGGGGGGTGGGGTGGTGAGGGGTGTGGTGGGGGGGGGGGGTAGGGGGGGGGGGTGGGTGGGGGGGGGGGGGGGGGTGGGAAGGGGGGAGGGGGGGAGGGTGGGGGTGGGGGGGGGGGAGGGGGGGGGGGGGGGGGGGGTGGGGTGAGGGGGGGGGGGTGGGGGGGGGGGGGGGAGGTGGGGGGGGGTTGGGGGGGGTTGGTGGGGTGAGGTGGGGGGTGGGGGGGGAGGAGGGTGGGGGTGGGGGGGGGGGGAGGATGGAGGGGGTGAGGGGGGGTGGGGGGGGGGGGGGGGGTGGGGGGTGGGGTTGGGAGGGGAGGGTGGTAAGGGGGGGGTGTGAGGGGGGGGGGGGGGGGGGGGGGGGGGGGGTGTGGGGGGGGGGTGGGGGGGGGGGGGGAGTGGGGGGTGGGGTTGGAGGGGAGGTGGTGGGGGGAGGGGTGGGGGAGAGGAGGGGGTAGGGGGGGTGTAGGGGAGGTGGGGGGGTGGGGGGGGGGAGGGGGAGGGGTGTGGGGGGGAGGGGTAGGGGGGGGGTGGTTGGGGGGTGGGGGGAAGCATGGGAGTGGGGGGGGGGGGGCGAGGGGGGTTGGGGTGGGTGAGGGTGGAGGCTGTGGGGGTGGGGGGGGGGGGGGGGGGGTGGAGGGTGGGGGGGGGGGGTGGGGGTGGGGTGAGTTGGGTGGGGGTGGAGTGGAGGGGGGGGGGGGGGGTGGGGTGGGGGGATGGGGGAATGGGGGGGGGAGTGGGGTGGGAGGGGGGGGTGGGTGGGTGGAGGGGGTGGGGATGGGGGGGGGGGTAGGGGGAGGTGTGGGTGGTGGGGGGGTTGGGAGAGGGGGGGGGGTGGGGGGGGGGGGGGGGGGAGGTGGGGGAGGGGGGTGGGGTAGGTGGGGGGGGGGGGGGGGGGTGGGGGGGGGGGGGGATGTGGGGGGGGTGGGGTGGGGTGAGGGGGGGGGGGGTGGGGGTGGGCGTTGGGAGGTGGGGGTGGGGGGGGAGCGGGGGAGGGGGCTGTGAATAGATTTTTCACTGCTAACATGAGAGTTGTGAGCGTCACACAAATGTCTATCATGGGAAATTAGTGGTTCAAATTAGGGATGGAACAGGGGCGGGTTTGGGCCGGGTCACACAAATGTCTATCATGGGAAATTAGTGGTTCAAATTAGGGATGGAACAGGGGCGGGTTTGGGCCGGGTATTGGCATACCCAGCCCCGGAACCATTTTAATTCTTCAAACTCAGAACCGTCCCCAGACCCACCACGGGTCCAGTTTCAAGGACCCGGACTCGCCCCAGTACCTGAACTTGAAACCCGGACCCGCCCCGCCCCGGTACCAAAATTTGTATATTTTTAATGTCATATACATTAAATTATTAACTCATTTAATTTTTTATTAATAATATATATTCATAAAAATCTAAACTATTCAAATCAATAGATACAAGTGTAAATTTACCCAAAAATAAATAAATATGAGTCTAAGTATATAATATATATATATATATAGGGAAAAGTTTAAATGAGATCGCTCTCATATTGCTTATAGCCACTTTGAATCGTAGCCATTGGATCTTGATCTGACGGCTACAAATATTCATAATCATCTCACCCACTCCTTGATGTGACACACTCACCTGCCCTTTGATTTGATATCCACCCTCCGATCGGAATCTAACGACAATAAAGATTGGCCTCATGCTCCTTATATGAGAACGATCTCATGAGGCCAATCTTTATTGCCGTTAGATTCCGATCGGAGGGTGGATATCAAATCAATGGGTAGGTGAGTGTGTCACATCAAGGAATGGGTGAGATCATTATGGATATTTATAGCCGTCAGATCAAGATCCAACGGCTACGATTCAAAGTGGCCTCATATAAGCAATATGAGAGCGATCTCATTTAAACTTTCCCCATATATATATATATATATATATATATATATATATATATATATATATATATATATCATATACCGGGTCGGGTCCGGGTTTTACATAAAAACCCGGACCCGACCCGACCCGATGGGTCGGTTCTTCTTTCAAACCCGGAACCGGAACCGGGTATTGCATAAGCAATCCCAGAACCGGCCCTTGTCGGGTCGGGTAAAAACCCGACCCAAGTTCCATCCCTAGTTCAAATGCATGCGATCGAGTTGCGAGCTCTAGAAAAATATCCATGGGAAATTACTCGTTCAGATGCATGCATAAATGATAAATGTGACCTCTGCGCAAGAATCACATGGCAAGTAGCAGCGGCACTTATTGCCACTACCCACTGTTGCTTTTTTGCTTTTGGTTATTTTCTGCTTAGGGGCCGTTTGGGGGCGTGATTATTGCAAAAATATCCAGACTGGATATTGGATATATACTGTAGCATCTATGTGGATTTTTACATCCAGCTGAAACACCTCCTGAGGTGAGTTCAGCTGGATATATAAAATATCCAGTTGCTACAGTGTAGCAAAACATCCCATCCGGATGTTTTGCTTTTAATCACGCCCCAAACGGCCCCTTAATGAACATGTAATGGTGTTTTACTATTTATGCCATGCACAGACAAGGTAGCCTTAGGTACATGGTAAACAGACGAGATAAAGCTACATAATAGAGAAGCCCGAAAAGAAAAACAAAACCTTTTGTTTAAAAAACAAAACCTATTAAGAAGAGCATATTTTTTTAGGTTTTTTTTTGGAGAGCTCCCATGTGGATGTTGCATGATAAGAATATGACCATGTGCAATGAATACGCTTAGGAATACATTCAAGGAACAAACTTGGAATCTGGTCGTTTATTACAACAAAATAAGATAATACTTTTAAGAGGCGTTTGGTATTAGGCAGAGAGAAGTGAGAGTGTGAGACATCCAAATAAGGTAAAGAATACAAAACATACTGTATTTACATAAAATTTAAGATTGCCAATCAGGTAGAATCCTTCTTTGTATTTACATGTCTGCACTCAGCCTGATCGTTAATTCCCTCTGTTTTCAAATACCAACATGACCAAAAGGCCTTCTATCTGTTATTAAATCCAAGTTCCCCGCCGCCCGCTGCTAAGCCTGCTATGCGGTTTGACTGCAGTGCTTTCTACATGGGCCAGCAAATACTGAATGAACTGTGGCTTATCACTTTGTGGTTCAATAGGAAAAAAATGTTGATCACAGTACTTACTGTATCTTGATCAACTAGCTAGCATAAGCATTCTTTAGTTGAAGGGCAGCTGGTGCTTTGTTGCTATAATATTTGCGGATGCAACCAAAACCTAACACGAGAAAACTACCTCGTTGATACTTCCAATTAAGCCCGGTTGATGGGATAGCTCGCGGCCTCGCACAACAAGCAACAAATCCAGCGGACATCAGGAACACTCATCTCATTTATACATGCATGTATAGCTTCTATCTATTTCATTTTCCTTTTTTTGGTACAATTGTATCTGTTGCGTTGTCATAGTAAATGTAACAGACTGACTGGTAAACATTTTTTCACAACATTTTGTCAAGGACCTTTACCTTTTCTTTTTGGTAGAAGTCAAGGATCTTTATCACTGGACCACAAGAACACTGCCCACTAAGTTGTTGGAACTAAAGCATCCAACAATTACCAGCGCATTGATACTTAAAATGGTGCAACTGTGCATCAGAAAGAAAGAAAAAACAGAAATGGAGCCACTGGGGCTGCACTTGTCTTCCTTCTATAAAACCTCAAACTGTCCACAGCCATGCAATCTATTCTACTTCTCGTGATGCCCTGATGCTAATTCTTTCCAAATAACTAATGCATATTATTGGAGATGCTTTAGGCACCAGATTAGACGGATTAATAGTTGGGATAAATACAAATATCCTAAGTATACCTAAAAGCAGTGTTTTCAAAACCGGACCGGACCGGCCGGTCCGACCGCAGTTAACCGGAACCGGCCGGGAAACCGGTCCGGAATATTTTTTTTTTCTGAAAATGTTTTTATAAGAGGGGGGATTCGAACCCCCTTCCCCCCTCCTCCTCCGTGAGAGACTTAACCACTTGAACTATGTTTTTTTGATGTCTATATTATACAAATTATATATTTATCATATATTTACACTCCTCTCACCTAAACCGGCTCACACCGGTTTGACCGCGGTCAGACCCCGGTCTGACCGGACCGGCCATCAATCCGGTTCGATAGCCGGTCCGGTTTTGAAAACCTTGCCTAAAAGGCCTAGTCACACAACAGAAAATTGAAGACAATGAACGGACGGATGATGATTACGAACTTCTATCATCTGATTGATGTTTTAATTTTCAGGTGATTAGACATGGATGATGATTACAAACTTCTATCATCTACAAATGTTTTAATTATCAGGTGATTGGACGTTACCATAACCAACATTTTGTGACTAGGAAGCATGACCAAGGTACAAGTGGCGGGGACCCAGGAATCTTAATAAAATTATAATTTCTCCTTTTATTTAGTCCTTCTTTCCCTAACGTAATTTTAGTGATCAAGTTGGTCAGGTAGCCGTGCTACTAAGGATAATAATATTTTATGCTTTAGAAATGTCGGGGCCGTAATCATATCATATCTTATTTTACCGCGGCCAACCGCACGAATTAGTGTGGTGAAAGGAAATGCAATGTGGAGCTCACAGCATTTGCCCGTGAGGTTAACCGTGGAAAAAAAGCGGGGAAGTCATTACTCTTCATTTTTGTCCGATTCTTGTAGAGCTGTAGGGCTTCTTCCTCTCCTCCACGTCGTTGGGCAATAACAAAGGGAAGATAACACGAATCTTGCCATGGCCCACTTTATTTTAGGAAGTGGTTGATTTGCTGGGACCAATTGGGCATGGATGGGCCATATTTCACTCACTTTTGGGCCCGACCTACTACTCCCTGGGCACAACTTTAACGAGGGGAGTTGCCAAAAAAAAACTTTTACGCGGGGATAGATTTTAAATGTTACCACTGTACGGCATGAAAGTGGGTTATTAATTTTCTTATTATGCAACGCTAGTAATGGTCATATTATAAGGTTCATGTTTGGCAGCACAGTGTCAGGATTTAGAAGAGTACAGTCGGCTCAAGACTATAGCTGACTTCCATGAAAGTTCATGGCTTTTGATTGCTTATGGAAAATCTGCGCATTTTGCATTAGAATAGCCTGTTTTTGAGGAACTTTGAATAAAGAAAGCGTAGATGTCTCCAAAAACAAAAGAATAAAGAAAGCGTAGGGAGTAAACTAGTGGTCAAGGGTGCAAAATCAAGGTATATACTCCGCAGGGTCTCCCATGATCCGACATTATGTGGACAATATCTCTAGAACGAAAATTAACTAAAGCCAGCACAAGACAATGTGGGCATTAATATAATGCTGTTCTGACTTGTGATTGAAAAAACGCTGTTCTTACCTCAAGTTTCAAGCATTATGAACCTACTTTATGCCCCACAATTATACTACAGAAAAACAAAAATGCCCCCAACTATTAATCCGTAAGGCCCATCACCCAAGCACAGGTGAAGCTTGAACTGTGTTATGACGTTTCAATTTGAATTTTGAAGTGTAGAGTCTTGCCATATTTTTGTTATAATAATACTACCTCCGTCACATTTGGAGAAATAGTGATCTTTACTGAATGATAAAAGCTTGGCTTGATACAATAAAAAGCAGCTCACATACTTCTTATAACTATCTCACAAGCTAAGCTGGAAGATGTGTTGTAAGCTTGCAAGATGCTTTTTAGGAAGCTGATAACCACTTCCACACTATCCAATAAAAATCCTAGTGTATGGATTTAATTTAGTGTTAAGATTTGGTGCAGGATAGGATTATCATTCTTCTTTTGTTAAGAACTGAGTCACTTATAAGAGAGCCAAATGGAAAATCTAAAATGGGACGGAGGAAGTAACTTTTACTGTCAGATGCCTCCTAAAAAGCAGCACTTCTTGGAAGACATCGAATCCCAGTCAAAATTTGTTGGCTTAAAGCCTGAAACTGCCTGATCGCTGCCATTTGACGCCTCATGAACTTTGCCATATAAGCTCTCTAAGGTCAAGCTCAAGAAACATGCAGTCTGTGCATATCCACACACCACAATTCCAACGCACCAGCTGAGGGATTTCCAATGTATGAATATATTCCCCATCAAAGGTGAAAGTTGCAAAATTTTAGGATAAGATTCACGCATAGCACATAAAGATGTTCTGTTCCACAACCTCTAAGAACGAAACTCTTATGACAATTTGCCAAAAAACAAAAGAATGCTTATAGCAACTACACATTCAAGTGGAAAACAGAGAAGATGGTGAAAGACTGCTATGTGGCGAATTTCCTATAAAAATTACAAGCACACAATGGCTGACCCTTTGGGCTGACATGTAAGTAGAAAATAAGAAGAAAAAGAAGGTTGCTGTGCCCTAAAATAGTGATAACCTGTTGCTTTTGTTCAGAAGTAACAGCAGCATCATCACCACCACCATTAATTTTTTGTACAAGTAACCAAAGAAGGGACACCAGCCTCACCATATAAATGAGTGTCAATGAGTTACGGGAGTTTATGAATGTTTAAGGCCTATGTAGAAAGAGGTCTGAGGGCACGCATAACAACTATAAGGGCCATTATAATGCTACTTTACAGCAGCAAAGATCCTTTGGATGAGTACGTAGGTTGTTGATTCTCTTGTTTGCTTTGGATGAGGAGTTCCTATATTTTGCCGAATATTCTTCAAAATCTCCTAATTCCCTGCTCAAACAAATAATCGGGTGAACATTTCCATTATCCGAATTTACAATTTTTACAAGTTTGTACCTTATTACTACAAATTTCATACTGGGTATTTAGTAGGTTCTCCAATCCTTCAAATTCCCAATGTTTTACAATCATTATCTGAATAATATTAATTTTATGTCGCCTACATATATGCTGGAAAAATATGAAGCCACCAAAGTTTGTGGGGTAGTTCCATGAGACCCACTCACATGGCTGTCGTGCCCTGTGTGAGTTGTGACCTCTAAGCATCTACCCAAAAATGTTTTCCTCTGAAGCAAGTCTGATCTATTGTGACGTGGCTGGAATTTCACCTGAAATTTGTTTCCCCAAATCCATCAAAACTTTTCTGAACTAAACCAAATCGACCACCCTCAGAACTGAACCCGAATTGGCGAATTCCGACTTTGTGATAACAATTATCTAGATCATATGCACCTCAATCTAGACCATATATGTGCATATCATGTCAATGCCAAAAAAAAAAAAAAAAATGCACCTCATGCATCTAGACAATTGTCTAGACCAAACCAGAACATGCATGGTCGCCTCTCTTTTAGATGGGCCCTTGGCTTGTGCTGCAGACTACCCACCCGAGAGTTTATTCGGCTCGCAGCCTCGCACAAAAGAAAAGATGAACCATAAGCACCTCAAAGGAGCCCACGATCACCGAAGTTGCGTATCACAATGTATTGTAAATTCTGCCTAATAGATACTAGAATGGTATCCGAATCAAAACACTTTGAATCAGATGCTTAAATTCTTCATCACCAGACCACCAACCAGTAGCATACAGGGAGAATCAATTCAACGGAGGACGAAATCAAATGGGACTACTTGGCACTTGAAAAATGCCATTGCTTGGAGATCTTTCTTTATTCTTAACCCAACTCTAATCAGTATCCAATCTGAGCATTGTTATTTAAACCTGGTGGATGGACTATGGAGGGGACTCTGTTGTTGGCTGTGAGAGAAGTAGAAAGCCTCTAGATAGTGCTCATGAGTAGAGATATGTCCAAACCGTTTAACATCGGAAGCGCATGGCCTGGGCTGGAGCCTGCCCCACCCCGCATCATTGCTGTGGAGAAGAAGTCCAGTCTGATGGAGAAGAGGCTGGAGACAATCCATGAAGAAGGCGATATGCGCGAGTTCGGAGGGAAGGTGCCCACTTCCCACACAGCCAGAATGCATTTTCCACAGAGGCGCTTAATTGCTAATTGAGGGAAGCTAGCGCTGGCAGCTGGAAGGAGCTGCCTCCACCTTCATTATCACTGGATTCCCTCTTATGTTAGGCCAATGATGTAATTAGATTAAATAAGCACGTTGAGATCTTAATAACTCTGTTGAATCATTGCACCAACAAAAGTGATCATTAGTGTACTACTAACAGTGGTCCCTTTTCATTACTCAATACCTGTTAGAAATATGAGATTATACTTGTCATTTTATTATTAAATGAATTCTCAAATGTAGAGACGTAGAACTGTTCAACATAATATCTTTATATAGGCAAGAAATATTCAACATGTTTAGTTTCTGTGGAATACTTACTTAATTAAGAGTTGCTTGCTAGGCTAGGAAGCACCGATACGGCTGCCTGCGGATCATGGCGTATCCATTTTTTTTTTTAAACCGATGCATATCGGATACGTTTCTGGTATGTTGTCGATACGTTTGAGGGAGATTGTTTCATTTGTTTTAGTGATTTTAGAATTGAAAATTAAAATTTTGTATCAATGTGTTTGCAGCGATTTTAGAATTGAATCTTGAACTATTTAACACTCTTAATTTAATTTTAACATGTGTGTAATGATGTTTTAAGTTTTTATCTTTGAGTCGAAATACAACTTGTAAAATAGTAGACACTTTTATATGAAATCTTTTTTCTTCATTATGCTTATTATTTGTTTTGACACTAGGACTAACCTAAAATGTGTTTTAAAAATATAAAAAATATTTTTTTAACAAATATATCCCCGACGTATAGTATCGGGACTTTTTGAAAATTGCCGTATCACCGTACCCAATACATATCGTATCGTCTCGCCATATCCGTATTGGTGCTTCCTAGTTGCTAGGTCTAGGCATCTGCCCCAGTAAACACTGATCACCTCTGAAACACTGCAAAGTTACACAAGAATACTGTGCTGTGAGCTGGGAAGTGGTATTTTTGCTATGTAGATTAGTAAATAGTTATGTATGAAATGAAATGAATCTTCCATGCTCATATTAATAACCAGCCCAATTATGTTTAGATACTTAGAATTGCCAACAATTAGGCTTATATAAATTAGAGTATTTTTAAATATCTCATTCAAACAATGACCCAGCTGCTGTTCACTAATGCCGAAGTGAAAAATGACCTCCATAGTGGCAGGTTGGGCACCCATGCCACAAAAACTTGACTCAGATAGATCGACTAGTCTTTTGAAGGTCTGAAATTGAACAGCTCATTTTTTCTAGAGATTCCCTCAAAACAAGGTAAATACCTATCTCCAAAGCTACGATGCCCATCTATCATTCTTAATTATGAGTGAAAAGTCCAACAAAGAACGAAACAATCGTCTCTGTTCTTGTCAACGACTATAAAATTATGTAGAAGTTAAATGGTTGAGCGGGTTCGATTATAACGAAGCAAAATATGCTTTAGTGAAACAAAAAACTGCGAGGTTGAGGACAACGAGACTAGTAGACCTCGGTTCAGTTTTGTATCATCTCACCAATAGTATGGAAGAATCCAAAATAAACATGACAAAGAATGTAAATATATATTGAATGATCGAGTAGAAGCTAAAGCAGCGACTGAATAAATGCACACGCGCCTGGGGCGAGGATTTCATACTTTGGGGAAAGGAACTTCAGTTACAAGGATGGCTAAATCTTTATTGTTCATATGGGCTCTTTCTGTTCTTTCCATAGCATCTCACTCCTGCTTCAGTGCCAGTGCTGTCGATGAGAAGAAGGTGGGTGTTCCATTTTGCAGAATGTCTTTCTTAATTGGCAAAAGTCGAAATCCAAGCCAATTATAATGAACAAGGGGAGAGATCATGATAACGGAAATTAATGCTTCCTTTAATTCCTCCAAGTCTTGTATTGAATGCTCTCAATCATCAGTAGGAACGTAATGAAAAAGGAAGTAAAAGCAGAAAAAATAATTGAGTAGAACCCAGATTTGTTCTCTGGAATTTGGGCACCATTGTGGTAGAATACTACATTATCGTTTCATGGTGCCAGAACCAATATGCAGAATGCCAAATAGAAAAAAACAGATCAGAGAATGTCTAGACATGACAGAATAGTTTGGACATTTCAGGTTTACGTGGTATACATGGGGGAGTTGCCTGAGGCCAAGTCCTCCCTATACTTACAACACCATAGCATGCTTCAGCAGGTGCTTGGCAGGTAAGTTCATACTCCCTCCGTCAGAGAAAGGTAGATACGTTTCTCTTTTTTTCTGTGTCCGAAAAAGGTTGAAACAGTTAGTCTTATTTCTCATAGGACTTTCCCACTAGGGGGTTCACTGCGGTTTGAAATTGACTTTTCCCCATTGTGTCTACTTCTATCGGACAAAGTATTACCATCATTTTCTATTTGATTGCAGATTTAAGAAAATACTCATGATCACTTCCTCATGATCAAGAGAACTAAACCTCTGAATGTCTCTGAATATGGCAGTAGGGAAGCGGCGGAGGAATCACTAGTCCACAGCTACAGCAGGAGTTTCAGTGGATTTGCTGCAAAGCTATCTGAATATGAAGCACATAAATTCTCAGGTGAAAGAAGTAATTCGTATCGTACATTAACTATAAAAAAAAAAGAACGCTTACGATGAACTAACACAATATTCCTGTGTTATTTTTGAAGAAATGGAGGAGGTCGTGAGAATATTTCCAGACAAGATGTTGGAGCTCCACACAACAAGATCATGGGACTTCATTGGCATGTCTGTGGAACAAACACCACGTTCCCCCTCCGAAGGAGATGTTATTGTCGGCGTCATCGATTCCGGTATGGTTCGCTAATTAACTACTTCCTTAGTCCCATCTTATTCCGATTTGATTTTCTAAGTGCATGTATACTAATTTTACTTCATTTCGAAGACCCAAATCGGACTATTGGAGTGGGATGAAAGAAATATTTCATAACGAACTTTGATATCAAAGTATTTAAAACTGCAGAATTATGTTATAGCTAGGACAACAAGGGGATATTAAGGCAAAGTTTGCTACATGTCTCGGAAATAATCTTTGCATGTATGTTCGAAAGGCAACTAAGGTCCTGACATTTTATTCCTGTGGAAAAATTGTATTTGAGCAGGAGTCTGGCCGGAGGCTCAGAGCTTTAGAGATGAGGATATGGGCCCTCCACCTGAGAAGTGGACGGGCATTTGTCAAGCTGACGATGTGGACAACTTCACATGCAACAAGTAGAATACTGTGGCATCCTTCTTCGTCTTCAAGATTATCTATCTAATTTAAAACTTAATGACATATTTCCAATAATAATCGTTTCTTTTGGGGCAGCAAACTGATTGGGGCACGATATTACAACGCACTCAACTCGTACATAGAGGAATACAGATCAGCTAGAGATGTAGATGGCCATGGGACTCACACTTCTTCAATTGCAGCGGGTAGAAAAGTCCAGGGTGCAAGCTATTTTGGGCTTGCTGAAGGCATAGCTAGAGGCGGAGCCCCTAGCGCCAGGCTAGCAGTGTACAAGGTATGCTGGAACTGGTCCAAGCTTCTGGGCTGCGCTGCCTCGGACATACTGGCAGCCTTTGACGACGCCATAGCCGATGGGGTTGATGTCATCTCAGTGTCTCTTGGCTCACCATTTGCTGATGAGTACCTTGAGGACCCAATTGCAATCGGGGCCTTCCACGCCATGAAGAGGGGGATTTTGACTTCTAATTCTGCAGGAAACTCGGGCTTCCGAAGCACGGTTTCTAGTGTGGCCCCGTGGTCCCTCAGTGTTGCTGCTAGCACCATTGATCGCCGCTTCATCTCAAACATCATCCTGGGTAATGGCAAAATGTTTATGGTGAGTTTGTTCACCTATAAAGAGGTAATTTCATTAAGCAATTGAATATGTTTCTTTAATTTTGTTTAACTCTGCATGCATAATGAGGAATCACGGATATGGATATTAAAAAATCGAAGATATGATACAGGCGAGATACTTGTATTAAAATGTTAATTTTTATATCTATTCATTTAGTTATATTTTAGATTAATGTCTTAATTCCAATGGAAGATATATATAGCTGAAACGCAGTAACAAATGCCTCATTTTTCAAGGTAGAGTACTCCAAACAAAGCGCAATACTTAATTTGAGCAGAAAGCACATATCTCCAAGCCATGTAGCCTAATATGCATTAACGTGTAGCAATTTCTCTCAGGGAACTGCTGTCAATGCTTTTAAATTTAATGGCACTTTTTTCCCTCTGGTTTATGGAGGTGATGTTGCCAACTTCTCCGCTGGCTCTTCCTTCGTACAAGGCAGGTGAGCTCCCCATGGTCCGAGAACTTTTAAAGCCTCAGCAGTAATGCAGCTAGAAATTGTAAAACATCGATACAAACACCCAAATATGTTTCATATAGTTCTTCTTAACCAAGTTTCTAATATGTCAAGTAGATACTGCTCCGGTGAGGGATCTCTTGACGCCAACAAGGTGCATGAAAATATTGTGTATTGCGAATGGCTGACCGATACGGAAGGAGTCTTCACTGCAAATGGTGGAGGCACTATTATGAGCAGTCCGTTGGAGTTTGATTATGCCTTCGCATTCCCAGTCCCCACCACTTTATTGACGAAGGAACAAGGTGATCAAGTTTTTAACTACATCAAGTCAACGAGGTAAAACACTCAAAAACCAGATTGATGCAGACGAGAGATGCAATACATACTAGAATATAGAATAATAAACACGGTTTCCGTTTCCTAACAACTTAAGCTTTTGGGAATATAAAATTAGTGAATATGATTTTCGTTTCCTAACAGCTAAAGCTTTTCAAAAAACTCGGTTATATATCTTAGAAACTTACCTAATAAAACATCCAATCTGACAGACTACGATAGTGAACTGTAAACCAGGAATTCATTTTACATATATCGATACCATTTTTTTTCGCTTTCATACATTAAGTTAATCAGTTGACAATGGACCATTTTCAATACATATGTGAACAGCTCACCCATTGCAACCTTTTCTGACGATGAAGTAGTGTTTGACACCCAAGCTCCAAAGGTAGTTTCTTTCTCATCAAGAGGGCCCAATGCCATTGATCACGACATACTCAAGGTATTCTCAAGCTCAATGGCATATAAAAGCAACCGAGATCAATTCCGAACTGTTCTGGTTGACATTTGATCTTGGTTCCTAATTTTGTTGTGTCAATTAGCCTGACATTTCGGCTCCAGGAGTGGATATCTTAGCAGCATGGTCCCCATTAGGCCCATCATCTACATATGAAGGTGATTATAGAGCTTCAAAATACAACATTATCTCTGGAACATCAATGTCATGCCCTCATGCAAGTGGTGCAGCTGCATATGTCAAGTCCTTCCGCCCAGATTGGTCTCCTGCTGCCATCAAATCCGCGTTAATGACGACAGGTATTGTAACTTAATGCTCTTAAGCTAGGCGGATGCACTATGTTGAAGAAGATAAATGAGCAAACTCAATAATGCTCCCCTTAGCCATCTAATTGAAGTATGGGTATGACAACGGTATCATTAGGGGGAAAGTGGGTATAAAATGGAAAATACTGGGGGAAACGCGAAAAGTGTGGGAAAAGATGCAAAAAGACACGTACAATACGCGATTAATACATATAAAAGTATACACTATATAGAAAAAGACACATCTATAAAAACGTGTTACGGTATATAAAGCGGCCAAAGTTAAAAAACGAATTTTACGCGTATATAATGCATATAGAACCCATTTTTTGTCACAAGGATTGCCATCCTCTACTTACGGATTTGCACAATAATTGTCTAACTTGTGGGCAATAATTAATTACAGTTTCCACTATAATTACACAACTTCATGTTTTTCTGTCAGCTTTGCCAATGGATCAATTGAAAAATGAAGATGCTGAATTTGCATATGGCTCCGGCCACATCAACCCTTTAAAGGCAGTCCATCCTGGCTTAATCTATGATGCTGATACAATGGATTACATTCAATTCCTGTGCAACCATGGCTACAACCTGACTGCAATCAAGCTCATTTCTGGAGAGAAGAATGCCACATGCTCTGTGAATACCACAATCGGAAACACATGGTCCTTGAACTATCCATCAATTGCACTGTCAGTTAAAGATGGCAATATGATATATGGGGACTTCCCTAGAGTTGTAACCAACGTCGGTCCTCCCAATTCAACATATACTGCATCTGTGACAGCTCCCTTCCCACTGACAATCAATGTTGAGCCAAGTACTCTTTCATTCACATCTGTGGGGGAAAAGAAGTCTTTCATGGTGAAGATCAGAGGTGAAGCTATATCTCAACAGAGTATAATCTCTGCATCGATCGTTTGGAAAGATCAGTGCGAAGTCTACAAGGTGAGAAGTCCTGTTGCCGTATACACGGTTACTCCGTTCACTGATGCTCCGTCTTCTCTGTCTTCTGAAACTTCTTCCAGCCATTTCCAAAGGTTCGGAAAGAGAGGACAGACGTCCCCCATTCCATATCTTTTTAAAAAGGGCGAGAAGATTAAGAATAGTGGTGAAGTTTGATTGATTAATTTTTTTTGTTTTGTGTCATAATCAATCTCGTGGCAGGGCTCCAGTAGTCGGGCTATTGTATTTCTAGAGCTCGAGGCTAAGTAATAGTGGTAATTAAGTCTACTGTATATGCTTTCCTTGATGTAACTAAATACTGGAGTATTAACCTTGCATGCGAATAAAACTTTTTTCACTGTAAGCTTTTAAGATATGGAATTGGCACCACCTGGATTTAATCATTGGAAGAGCAAAAATGAATATGCACGTTTAGCTAATAGGTAGATAGTAGATAACAAAAGCGTATCCATATCAAACACTTCCAAGCTCCAAATATATGAAAGAGCAGTCCCTGCATCCTACATCAAGTGTCCAATTTGGTGTTCAAAATAACACTCCCTCCATCTAGGGCTGGGAATCGGGTCGGGTCGGGTAAAATAGGGTCGGGTCGCCCTTTACCCTACCTAAATAGGGTCGGGTAATTACCCGACCCTATTCATGAGTAGGGTCGAGAATGGCCGACCCTAACCCTACTTTGATCGGGTCGGGTCGGGTAATGACCCGACCCTACTTTTAAAAAATAAAATAAAAATAAGTAATTTTATTTGCTAATCTAGTATTTAAAAAGTCAAAATTGACCTTTATTTGACTAAATTTTAATATAAATATGGTTAATATAAAGTTTTTGGTGATTTAAAACTAAAATTATATTTAAAAATTAGATTATTCAATATTAAATGTATATTATAATATTTTATAATATGTACATCGGGTAAAATAGGGTTGTGCGGGTAATTCGGGTAATTACCCTACCCGACCCTATTTTAAATAGGGTAAAATTTTCAAACCCGCACCCGACCCTATTTTGTAATAGGGTCGGGTCGGGTTGGGTAATTTTAGGGTCGGGTCGGGTCAGGTAATAGGGTCGGGTAGGATTTTCCCACCCCTACCTCCATCCCATAGTAGTTCATTTTTTTTCTTGGTGGATCTGTGCAAGTGTTTCACTTTGGTTTACTATGCTTTTTTTTGGGTAATTACTTTGGTTTACTATGCTTAGGACTGCATGTTCTTTTGGATGGTGGGGGCGTCACGTGTAGGGTGTGTAGTCTGCCACCCCAAGTTGTAGGCAGCCCAAATTATCCAATTAAAATTTGAAAGTTGTGGCAGTCCACACCCTTTAACGCATGGTCGCCGGGTTTGGTCATGGTGCTTGGCACAAGAATTTTTCTTTTTAGGTGAGACTTTTCAACCCCCTAGTTTTTCTCAATAATACCACATGTTCATTAGAAACTAAAGTTTTTTGCCAACTCTCGAATACAAAAGATTATGATGACCCCACTGTCAAATGTATGACTGTGAATCCTTACCGGCAAACTGAACTCAATGAAACGGTTGACCATAAATGTTAGTTATGTCAGTGAAGGCCACTGTTAAATAGTAAGACACTTGTCAGTCTAGTTCTACCATCAAAATAGTAACATTAGGGTGTTACTCAGCATATAGAAAAAATGATTTTTTCCTACGCTTACTTACAAAAGTGGGTGTTATTAAGAATTTTGGGGTGCTGAAAAGTATCACCCTTCCATTTTTAGCTCTCTAATGCTAACTAAGATTTGAGTTATTTTGCTGGTAGGCTGGACCCCTCATTGGAAGACATTTTTGGAGGAAATTTCATAATCAGATAGAAAGAATATGAAAAATTAGCATGTGTTATGACAATGCTATATAATAACATTGGTTTACCTTATAGTAACATTGAGAATTGACTAAAGGGCATTTCTAAATATTATAAAGCACAAATTTAGCAATCAGGTAGTTGCCTGATTTTCTAAATTTGCTTTGTTTATTTTTTTTTGGTAGCCCCGGTACAAACTTAGCTAATTAAGTGGTGTATATATATTAGCTATTGACTTTGAACTGGTTAACCTAGAATGAGCTGGTCTTTTGCCATAAAAAAATAACCTTGATAGGGGTGAAATTGAACAGCTTATTTTTGTGTAGACATACCTTCATGAAACTAAACAGCGTTAAAAGTACCAACAAATAATGTACACCTTCGATCCAATAAAGCCTGTCTGCATTAAAAATTGAATTAAATTTATTGGCTATATGGTCCGTACAATTAAAAAAAATCCCCCCTCTCCCGTGTTTTTAGTCTTGGGTGAGAATCAGCCACCTAATGATAGGAACTTTTTTTCAAATGCGGACAGAGTATATGCTATGCGCAAGACCCCAACACCAAAAAGGAATGCCAAAACGTGACACGGAAAGAGTTCATGTTTATATAGCTCCAATTCACCTATTGACAAAAAGAGTCGATTAGACCAAAGCACAAGACGCTTAGAGAAACCAAAAATTATCTTTTTGAAGACAAACTAACAAGTTGCTTTGGATCATCTCTCACGGTAATATGGCAGAGTCCAAGGTAAACATGACAAGGATTTTCATTAAGCAATGTATACAGAATGAGATAGAACCGAAGCAAACTCTTGTATAAATTCTGAAGCGCCTAGGATGATGTTTGCACACATGTGGGTAAAGGAAGTTCAGTTACAAGGATGGCTAAGCCTGACTTGTTGATATGGGCTCTTTTTGTTCTTCTCATTGCACCTAGTTCTTGCTCAGATGCCAATGCTGGGGACGAGAGGAAGGTAGGTTTTACATTTTCCTAAATGTCGCAATCTTTTATGTGCCAAATGCCGAAATCTATGCTAATCATCAATGAACAAGAAGCTAAACCACGAGCACAGGAGCTAATGCTGCCAGTCCTTAATTTTAGTAATAACAAAAAGAACTGAAAGCATCGAAAGGTAGGACCCCAGTGAAGTTATACTTGTGGGTGGCTAGATACTTTCTCATCTAATTAAGTTTATGTAGGTGTTGATGCTACTATATTACTCCCTCCGTACTATATATACAATGTGCCTGCTATATATACAATGTGCTTATAATTTGTCTGAAAAAATAGGTACAGTATGCTTATTTCTCATGTTTCAAAAGCTTTTTCTCACTATTGGCGCCACTTTCGCATTTCCCCCCCGATTAAACTTGCAATCTTGACTCCAATGCCATGTTAATTAATTACTTCTGAAATCTTAAGCTACTACTGCTAGCGGAGGATATAACTACTAATATCAGTCACATTAATGTGACACAATCCGTCTGGACATTTCAGATTTATGTGGTATACATGGGGGAGCTGCCAGAGGTTGAGTCCCCCCTATCCTTGAAGTACCATAGCATGCTTCAACAGGTCCTTGGCAGGTAAGTTGCTTGTAGTTTTCTCAAACTCATTTAATCAAGCAAATGTAAAAGAGCTAATATGATTTAGATCATAAACCTTTGAATGCTTGAGAATACGGCAGTAGGGAAGCTGCGGAGGAATCAATTGTTCACAGATATACAAGGAGCTTCAGTGGATTTGCAGCAAAGCTATCTGAAGATGAAGCTAAAAAATTTTCAGGTGAAAGAAATAACACGGATCTTATATTAAGATTTTTTTAACACAAATAAAATTTAGAGAGAAGGAACGAGCTTACATCAATAACCTGATATAGAATTGTCGTGTTATTGATAAGAAATGGAGGAGGTGGTCAAAATATTTCCAGACAAGATGTTAGAGCTTCACACAACAAGATCATGGGACTTCATCGGCATGCCTGTGGAACAAACACCTCGTTCCGCTTCTGAAGGAGATGTTATTGTTGGAGTCATCGACACCGGTACGGTGACTAACTCATTTCTATGTTATAGGCAATGAAGTGCTGACAAAATGTTTGCATCTGGGGTGCAGGTGTGTGGCCGGAGTCCCAAAGCTTCAGCGATGAAGACTTGGGCCCTCCCCCTGAAAAGTGGAAGGGCATTTGCCAAGCTGACGATGTGGACAACTTTACATGCAACAAGTATCATATAGTTTAACATCCATTTGTCTTCCATATAAATCATCTACGATGTTAATACAATATGTACGACAATCATCTATTATGTTGCATGCAGTAAACTGATTGGGGCTCGATACTACAATTCAATCGACTTGTACATAGACGAGTACAGGTCAGCTAGAGATGTAGAAGGACATGGGACTCACACTTCTTCAATTGCTGCGGGTAGCAAAGTCCAGGGTGCAAGCTATTTTGGGCTTGCTCAAGGCATAGCAAGAGGTGGAGCCCCTAAAGCCAGGCTCGCTGCCTACAAGGTATGCTGGAGATGGTCCTGGCTTCCTGGCTGCGCTGCCTCGGACATACTGGGAGCCTTTGACGACGCCATAGCCGACGGGGTTGATGTCATCTCCGTGTCAGTGGGTTCGGGATCCGCTATTGATTACCTCGAAGATCCCATTGCTATCGGAGCCTTCCATGCCATGAAGAGGGGAATTTTGACGTCTAATTCTGCAGGAAACTCTGGCCCCCAGCCAGGTTTGGTTTCTAGTGTGGCCCCTTGGTCTCTCAGTGTTGCAGCTAGCACCATTGACCGCCGATTCATCTCAAATATCGTCCTGGGCAACGGCGAAATGTATATGGTGGGTTTGTACATGACTACATATATACGCATATTTTATACTACATACGCATATTTTCTACTAGCTTTTGAGAGTATTTCGTCTATGCTAATATGCATTAACAAGTGGGAATTTTTCTGATCAGGGAACAGCTGTTAATGCTTTTAAATTCAATGGCACTTTTCTTCCACTCGTTTATGGAGGAGATGTAGCCAACTTCTCGGCCGGCTCTTCTTTCGTAAATGGGAGGTAAGCACCCAGGTCTAGAACTTTTTAGAGCCTCAATACTTTTATGCTCCCTCCCAATTTGATAGTCCGATTTAGGGGCCGTTTGGGGGCGTCAAAAATAAAAAACATCCACTCCCAAAAATCCACCAAGGTGGAAGGTAAATTTTTGGGATTTTTCACGATCCAAACGGCCCCTTAGTTTTTCAAAATGAACTATGCACTGTTGATTTGGATAGGGGTGTTAACAAGCCAAGTCGAGCCATGCTTTAGGTTGATTCGTCATGAGCTTGAAATTTCTATTTCGAGTTTGAGTTGAATAGAGTTGAGTCGCTTTAACTCATGAACCGGCTTAATTTAGTTGATTTTGGATTTTGTATCCACATTCTGACTATGAATAATGGAAGGAGAAACTATTATACTCTATTATCACGATAAAATTTTCCAAAATGAACTAATGGAATCATTATCACCGTAAGGTTTTCCAAAATGAACTAATTTTTATTCATTATGAAAATCGTTATAGTGATAATAATTCTTGGAGGAGGGAATATATGTGTTCTAATTTGTTTGAATGCATAGATGTTAAAAAAAATAGACTTAGTTCTCATGAGACGCATTACCTATCTATTTCAAACACAAAGAATGTGGTAATTGTATATGAAAAAATAAAAAATGATATAAAATTTAATAAAACTTAAGACTTAATGACATAAAATCTATATATAGAGGGAAAAATAATATACAAAGAGTGATTTTTAACTTTTCTCAGAACACGAGTTGACTCGAGCTTTCAAGTCGTCTTTAACACCCTTAATTTTGGAAAATCAAATCAATCTACTAATGTCGAATGGAGGGATTAGTTATATCATGAAAGGAATATCCAAGCTAGAAATTAGAAAGATCTTTGTCGAAACAAATAGTTGGAAAAAAAAAAGAGTACACTGACAACCAACAGGGAGTTCGTACACCCACTCTACTGGCACACCCCTCCTTGCAAAGGGAAAAAGAAAGAAGAAAAAGAAGTGACATGGATACAAGTAGAAAAATATAAATGCTTCCTACAGCTCTTCGTGAACAAATTTTATCAAGAATAATCAAATAAACATGTTTCCATGTTGTCACCTAGATACTGTTATGGTGAAGGATCACTTGATGCCAATAAAGTGCGCGGAAAGATTGTATACTGTGAAACGCTGACCGATACTGAAGGCGTCTTGACTGCTGAAGGTGGAGGCAATATTATGAGCAGTTCTGACGAGTATGATTATGCCTTTGCATTCCCAGTCCCTACGACTATATTGACAAAAGAAGAAGGTGACCGAGTTCTTAACTACATCAGGTCAACAAGGTAAACTTAAAACAAAAACAGCTTGACATGAACACTTTAACCTTCTCTAAAAGTATAGTGACAAAATCATGTAAATGGTGAATGCATAAGGCATGGTCACCTTTATTTTTACTTCAATTTTTAGTTCTAAACTAATAAATTCCAAATGGACTAAATGTCATCTACGCATAACCAGCACGCCTATTGCAACGTTTTTGGACAATGAGGTAGCTTCCGACATCCAAGCTCCGAAGGTTGTTTCTTTCTCATCGAGAGGACCCAATGATATCGATGGCGACATACTCAAGGTATCTCCCAACTCCACATTAGTGCTGTAGATTGGTTCTAATGTTCATCTGATTTTGATTCTTGTGTCAAAATAGCCCGACATTTCGGCTCCAGGAGTGGATATTTTAGCTGCATGGTCTCCCTTAGCCCCATCATCAGCGTATGAAGGTGATTACAGAGCTGCAAAATACAACATTGTCTCTGGGACATCGATGTCATGTCCTCATGCAAGCGGTGCAGCTGCCTATGTCAAGTCCTTCCACCCAGATTGGTCACCTGCTGCTATTAAATCTGCGTTAATGACAACAGGTAGCGTACCTTAATTAAGCCCCTAGTTGAAGAAAGATAAAATAGCAAAAAAGAAAATGTTCCCCTTACAGCTTCCCCTTGAGTGAGCATTCTCTATGTACTTCAACATTTTCAATGTGCCAGTCTTAATTATGGGCAATTTACATTATTTCTCCATAATTTGATGTTTTTATGTCAGCTTTCCCAATGAATCCACTGACAAATGCGGATGCTGAATTTGCTTATGGCTCCGGCCACATCAACCCTTTAAAGGCAGTTCATCCTGGCCTAGTCTATGATGCTGATACAAAGGATTACATCCAGTTCCTATGCAACCATGGCTACAATCTTACAGCCATCAAGCTCATTTTTGGAGAGAAGAATGTCACGTGCTCTCAAAGTACCACAATTGGAAACACATGGTCCTTGAACTACCCATCGATTGCACTCTCTGTTAAAGATGGGAGTACTATATATGGGGACTTTCCTAGAGTTGTAACCAACGTTGGTCCTCCCAATTCAACTTATACTGCATCTGTGGCGGCTCCCTTCCCATTGACGATCAGTGTAGAGCCAAGTACTCTTTCATTCACATTTGAGGGGGAAAAGAAGTCTTTCACGGTTAAGATCAGAGGTGAAGCTGTATCCCAACAGACTATAATTTCTGGATCGATCGTTTGGGAAGATCAAAGTGGCGCCTACAAGGTGAGAAGTCCTATTGCCGCATACACGGTTAATCCTTTCACTCATACTCCATCGTCTCTGCCTTCTCAAGTCTCTTCCAACCATTTTCGAAGGTTTGGTAAGAAGGGTCAGACGTTCCCCATTCCATCACTCCTTAAAACGATGGAGAAGATTAAGCTAAGGAGTAAAGTTTAGTCTTTCCATGATAATTGATCTGTAATTGTGGATTCAACTGCTAGTCTTCGGTCTCTGCATCACCATTGCGGGATGCTACGAATACTAATGAAATCCAGTGAATCTGCCTTGTACAATGACAATAATATGTATAATAATTTGAGCATGCTAATAAAATTTTATCAATTCTAAGTTTTTTATATTCTTCGGTAATGTGGTGCCATCAACTGGATTTATACGATCAAAGATTGAATGGAAATGATTTGCTTTATATGCTAGTATGACCACTTGACAGTGCAGCTGTCACTGTGTCTTTTTAATATTTGTGAAACTCGAGCAGAAAAACTTACAACTTAGATTGTGGATGATGAATTTATTCCCGAGAGGGAAAATTCATCATAGGATTGAACAATAGCTTGCACACGAGTGAGCTTTTTATAGTTGTATCGTTGAGGATTGGGTTACAAAAAAGACTATCGGAGACTCAAGTCAAAGTGTTGTTTTTATAACGTGATCATGGAGTACGGGGGTCAACCATATTAAGACTGAATACTCTTTGGCGTGCACATTGCCAGCCGTGGAAACCCAATGGTGCGCCGTGCGCTCGAGCACATATTAACAGGAGGCATCAATTGTCATTTGACATTCCGTTTCAAATTTAACAGCCTAATTCTGGTCTTCTCGTGATTGCAAAATTACGCCAAATAGGCACACACTATTGGCGAGCCGACGGAACTACAAATGCAACATATATGAGTAGCCATATTAATTTGAACAAGAAAAATCGACAACAAATTGCGCTTCCGTTTCAATGAAAATCATTGCTAATTATCACTGATGATATAACACGTTGGCAAAGGAGTTTTGATTCTTTGAGAATCCCCTCCCTGAGAACTTTTTATGGCAGTTTCTCTTTGGCCAGGACATCAAGTCATTGACTATTTGACCGATTTATCAGCGTGAGTGATGTTTGATTGACGAATCAACAATTTAGCAAACAACAAATTGGATTCACTAGTAAACTGATTAAGATCCCACAACGGCCAAAACACACAAAACAAAAATATGTTCAGCTTCAGTTTCATATAGATAACGCATCTCTCTAGGCTTCATTTCTTATACATATCTAATAGATACACTCCCAAACAAAATGCTATTCATCCCGTCTGCCTTCTGACTCCCAATCGTACCTCCCACTTTCCCTATCTGGTTGATAATGGACTACCCACCTTATGATGAAATGAGACGCACGGTGAGGAGTCAAGATGAGGATGTCTGAGTATATATTACTACTACAACTAATTGCTGTTGCAGCTGGAACACCACCGTATCCCCTTCAAGTCTCGAGCTCTATCTCACCTTGAATGGGGTAATTTTGATAACCAAACCAGGAAAGACATCATCTGGGTCATGGATATGAGGGTTCTCTTCCACAATGTAGGGGTCCCCACACTTATCGCTGATGGTGTGAAGCGTTTCTCCTTCTTGTACCACGTAAATCTCGTCGCAGGGCCGGCGTTGCATAGCAGCCGAACGCTGTATCCTGAGTGGCGACGGGTCTGCCTCGCCGGAGTCGCAGCAGCCCAGCACAAGCAGCATGGCCAACAAGAGAGCGCAGTACCATGAGATCCTCTCCGCTAGAGCTATGGATGACAAGCAGCTGGCCATGAAGGACAAAGATTAAAGACCCTCCAGTACTACAATACGAAGCCATGAGCCTAATTGCTGGGCTTCTTAAAGGCCATGTAATTGAGGGGTGGCTGAACTAGTCCAAGGTGGTTGGATAGTGGGATTGAGAGGTGTGTGGGTTAAGGCTCCTCCCATGTCTAGTGGGTGGAGTGGGTGCAATGCAAGTTTCGGAGGGAGTTGAAAGAGGGATGTCTCAGATGGGTTAGGTGTCAAGGGAGGGAAAGAAATGACGCTTGAAATGGACCAGGTGGGTCGCCTATTCACATACGGTTGACGTTCTAGGCTTCCAAACACGGACTAGAGGTTGCTTAATGTGTTTGACTTGGTGGAGATGGGGACCCAGTTGCCGTATTCAACAGTATCCCATGATTTGGACCATATGCTGGCACCCCAAATGTCTATTGGTTCAGTTGAAACATCCATCTTTGTATCATCACTTTGGTCCACCGCTTTAAAAAACAGGGTTGGAGCAGGTATAAGGATTAATTGCACACTTTGGACTCAGTATTCCCATAGAAAGAAGACTTGGACCTACTTGGTCAGCTGCCAAGAGGTTGGACCTCTTCCACCTTCCAACTACCGACCTCAGTATGGTCAATCAACAAGCCCTAGGCCCTAAAACACTTCCAGACTTCTTTTTGGCACTAACACTTGAACTTGTCATTAGCTAGAACATTTGAATCCACGATAAAGAGTAGTTTTACAAACTGGCCTTGTCCATCCTTTGTTAATGGCGAGGTGTTGGTCTGTTGCTAAGAAAAAATGGCGGGCTGTAGTAGGACCATGGCACACACAAATGGTCTGCCGTCCCACAGTAATTGTCTGGGTTGGAAACCCAAAACGAACCACTCCCTGTCTGGATTAAAAAAACTAAAATGAACAAAAATCAGTTCATTTTGGTTTTCTAATCCAGACAGGTAATTTTGCATGGAACGAGTAAAACAAGCTTGTTTCTGATGCTAATTTCCAGTGCCGACAATTACTATGGGACAGAGGCAATACAGAACGTCAACGACTCTTCCGGTTCACTTTAGTGATGGGCCAATATTGGGCCTTCATCATGGGTGGGCTAAGCCTCTCTCCGTGTCTACACCTCTTCGGTGATGAAGCCTTTTTGACATAAATTTCGTTAATTTGGGCTTTCATTGCCGAGTAATGGGCCTAGATACCATTAAGCCAACCTTACCTCCTCAGTGGGCTCTCTCTCACAAATCTAAGGAACAAAGTCCAGTAGTTTATGAAGTAACTCAGCTTCCTGCCTCTTTGCCGGAGACTCCAGAGATAGCCGTCATGGATGCCGCCGCCTCCAAGGAGACGACTGAGACCTCATCCGCTCCGGCAACCTCCACCACCCCGACCTCCGACCAACCTCCTACTCCTCCTCCACCTTCCTCGACCTCTTCGTTTGCACGTCCTTCTTCATCTCCCGCATCAACCCCTACTCAAAACCCACAACCTTCCACCCCACAAAACCCACCACCACCGCAAAACCCGCAGCCTCATCCAACGAATCCCACTTTCCAGAACCCCCAGCAGCGGCCCCCTCTCGGCCGAGCTCGCCCTTTCCCCAACTTCTCGCCGCATCCCCCGCCGTCTTCTTCTCCTTCCCCTTCCTCTTCTTCTTCATCGTCGTCGTCCTCGTCCTCGTCGCTATCGGCGACTGTTGCTTCTTCTTCCTCTCTCCCTGTGCCGCCTATTCAGCGGGGCGGGCTGGCGCTGGGAGTGCCCGCAATGAGGCCCCCGCAGCAGGCCGGTGGGTCCTTCTCGGCGTTTGGACAGGGTTCGTTCAATCAGCATTTTGGTGGGCTTTCTCGAACTCCAGCTACTATACAGGATTCCGTAGCAAATTCGATTTCTCAGGTTGTGTTTTATTTCTTCTGTTGTCTTTAGGGCTTTTATGTTCTCACTTTTTTAAAGTCATTAGCATATGAATACATCTTAAGCTTGCAAAAGAAAAGAATATCAGTATCTAGCATTACTGCCGTTTGATTAAAGTTGTTGGCGTTATTAAGAAATTTTCGTTCTTCTCTAACATATGAGGAATTAACTGATATCGAATTAGACACATAGTTTATGAGAGCAATTTACTTGTTGTCCGTGTAATGCTTAGTGTTGTTACCATGTGAAGGAGAGGGTTAGTGTTGATAGTCCCTTTCTAACTGCATAAGCATGTAGATGAAGTGGTTTAATATCAGAAGTGTAGGCAAAGTCACACTGGAAACGGGTGATTATATAAGAAGTGTAGGTTCGTGGAAGAAGCCATATGCCATAACAAGTTGAGTATTTATGTTCTACTCTGTTTATCCCAATTTGCTGACACAGTGATTGTTGTTTGAAGAAAACCTTAACCCCATTAGGGTTGTTCACCAGAAAATAAGAGATAGAGCTTACTCAAGAGAGAAGACACTATCACAAATACTAGAACCTAGATTGATTTTAAGTCAAGAATGCTATCGTCATAGGCTTACATGTCTATTTATAAAGAAATTTAGTCATCATTCGGATGCTGCTTTCTGTGGCTTTTTGAGACTTTCCGCCCAAAGGTTGTTTGGGTTCATACCTTGCTACTGAATCCTCGCTTCAGATGGAAAGGCCGTTTCTCAATCCAATTCTCGCTTGTGTTTCTTAATCAATTCTCACTGCTTAAACCTTGGGAGACAGGTTGGCCACAAAATGGATTTAAACCAAGCGATTCTTGGTAAAATACGCCGGTTCCCCTCACGCCCCGGTTTTTGGTTATTCGGTTGCATGATTGGGTGTTACCTTCTTCATGTACTAAAAAGTATGTGAATCTAACACCTTTTCATAAGAGTAATGCTAAATGGAAGACAGTATTATCACGTTAAACTCACATACAAACATGGTGAGTTTTGACGTGGCAATGTTGCATCCCCATCTCTGGAATTTGATCTCAGGACCAGCATCTGACTTCCAACCTCCGATCTCTGGCCGAGCCTCGACCCCTGACGTGCTCATAGCCTCCCCATGACTCCAGCCTCCCTGAACCCGTGCCCTCCCCACCACCTCCAGCATTAGCCTGAGCCTTGCCTGTCCCTGAAAAATTAGGGCAAGTGGGTGGAGAAAGGTGGGACAAGGTGCAACCAGGTGGAGCAGGGCCAAAAAGACTCTGTCTTGGAACTCCTTGCTCTGCTCTATGCAGCGCAGAAAGGAGCGGAGCTGGGCAGAGTAGGACGCACCCGGGAAGAGCACTCCACTTGCCCTAGCCCTGCAATGCAGGGCGTATCTACCCAGAAAGGGGCAGAGCGGGTGCGAGTAGAGGTCAGCCAGCCGGGAGGAGGAGGTTGTAGCCAGGAGAAGGATGCATAGCCAGGAGGAGCAGGTGGAGCAGGCCCAGCCACAGATAGGCCGCTGCTTTGTGGGGCAGGGAGATGGTTCCATATATTAGTTGTCAGAGAAATTACTATCAGTAGGAAAAGATGCAGGAAAGCTGGATCTTAATGCATTATTTTATTTTATTTGTCTGAAGCTATATAGGTTATAAAATGAGTTTGAATATCTTGTAAGAGCTTAGTAAAACAACCTTAAATGTTGGAAATTTTGTTCAGTTACATGTCAAACTTAAATGTACTACTGAACATAAACTCAGGCACGACCATCCCTTCCTGGAGTCCAAACTATTGGCATGATAGGTTCGCTTGGTTCTAGCTCTCAGATGCGCGTTAGTGGAGCCCCCATTCTGCAGCAGCAGAAATCTGCTCTACCAGCCATGCGATCACAAGCGGCTCCAACTAACCCATCTTTAACTTCCCAAGTAAGTCACAGATGTTCATCTTTTCATGAAAACATATCAATATGCATATATCTAGCCTTGATTGATGATTAGCACATAACTTCTACAAATTTCATGCTATTGTTGTGCTTCATTCTAATATGCGATTCTTGAAACCTGCAGTAGTTTTTAAATTGAAGCTCATCCTAGTTTTACCTTCTTTTTGAAGAAATTTCAAAGCCACGGAATGTTGAGGGGCCCAACAATTGGATCCCAAAATTCCCCTTCACCTTCTACCTCACAAGGTTCACAAATTCATCAACAATCATGGATGGCGGCCCAAGGAAAACAAATACAAACACCTTCTTATAGACCACAGGTGAAACCACAAAGTATACATGAGAGAGCTCAAACTCCTCAACTTGCACATCAGATTTCCAACACTTCACACCATCAGCTAACACCCTCACAACAACTGCAGCAGCAGCAACAACCGCAGCTACAACAGCCCCATATGAGGCCTCATCAATCCCTGGAACAGTATGGCCAACAATACGCTTCTCCAAGGGCACTACAAGTAACATCACATCAACAGCAGTCTATACGTACTCCTGGTCTTGCAAATCAGAAGTCTGCTGTCCCTGTGAATATGCAGCCTAGTATGGTTCAGGCTGGGCAGCTTACCACTTTGACGAGTAGCGAGTCTTCTGATGGTGGGAATCATATTTTAAGCAAGCGAAGTATCCAGGAGCTTGTCACCCAGGTCAGTAAGTTACGTCTGAGTTGCTCTATTTTTCTCTTTATTTCTTGTAGTTTTTTCAAACAGCTCTGCTTCTTGAACAGATTGACCCGTCTGAAAAGTTGGAGCCGGAAGTAGAAGGCATCCTAGTTGATATTGCGGAAGACTTTGTGGAATCTGTATGTTTCATGAGTTAAAGCACGTTAATTCCTTGGTGATCATTCTAGTTGATACTGAATTTTGGTGGTTTTTGTCAGATAACAACTTTTGCTTGTTCACTGGCCAAGCATCGAAAGTCTAATACACTGGAAGCAAAAGACATTCTTCTACACCTGGGTTAGCTTTCTCATCTTATAGTCATGGTTTAATATTGCATTGTACTCCATTTCTTCATTCTTTTAGATCTCATGTTGTTCTTTCAATTTTTCTGTGTCAATTGTTAGAGAGAAACTGGAACATGACTTTACCTGGCTTCAGCGGTGATGAAATTAAAAGCTATAAGAAGCCGGTATTGTATAATTATTGGCACTGGAATTATATTCTTCCCCTTATTTATGCATGTAATTGATTTTTAGCCTTTTTGTTCTGTCACGAGTGCTTTTCAGTTAGCAAGTGATATTCACAGGGAGCGACTTACTATGGTATGATCATTCTCTGCTGTTAGATGTTGTTTCTTGGAATTTGTGTGCTTGGCTGATGGTTTGTGAGGTTTCATTCTTTTTTTCGAGATCATAGTAATAAAGACTCTGCTCAACAAGTATAACACACTGGGAGAGCTATGTCAACTCCATGCATATAGGATTGTAGTCCAGTGTGTTAGTTGTGATTTTGGAATCTAATCTCACCAAAGTTATTATTCTTTTAAATAACTTCATTGTGGAAGGGAAATGAAAGGAGGTTATAAATGGAATGGATCTTTATTGACAGTGATATTGTGCGGGCAATGCCTGCATAGACAGCCCAATGATTTGACTGTATCATGTTTTTTACCATTGGAAGATCCATGTAAAAATTTTGTTTCTGATATGCAGTATAGGTTGCATTTACTATGAAATTAGCATATGAATGCACCTTCACATGCTTCATGCTCCTTTGCAAATGGTTTTCAATTCATAGGTTTCTGGTTGTAATCTACCTTTACCATCACCAGATCAAGAAGTCGGCGGCAGTTGCTGAGTCTGGAATCACGAAGGTCGTTGCTACTAATGCAAAAGGACACACCGGAAAGGTATCTGCTTTAGGAACTGAGAGATCATGAACCGGATGTAAATGATTTGGTCACCTGGTGCTGATTTGTGACTCCATATTCTGCTCTGGCTAACAACTCAAGATTTCCAAGAGAAATTTCAAACTGAATGGGTAGTATATTTTATTACCGATTTAATAGAGTACTTGTGAGTTGTACTTTGCTTAATAGTTGTCAAATGGAGTATATTTGAGGTGTATTGCCTTTGCAGGTGAAGTATTCGATGACAACATGACTATGGAGGCTGATTGGAGAAGAATATCATTGGATGTAGTGGCTAAAACTGGAAAATGCTAGTCAATGTGTTTACTAGATTAGCCAATTTAATATTCCCTCCATTTTAAGTTCAGAAGTCCGATAAGTGCATTTTTGAAAACTAAATCGGACTTGTAAACTTGAAGAGAGTAATAGTTTATTGTTTTAGCCATCTAATATCCCCATTATTGACTCTTTTCTTTTATGATGCTTTAAATTTATGTTCAAGGAATTTTTTTTCTTTTGATAGAAAAGCGTTCATTCAGGGACAGGGAAAGTACATCTGCTGGCCTAGATGGGCAGTTGGGCACAGCACCAATCAGCAACTGAGCTGAGATATAAAATCCTCCCAGCACTCGTCGCCAGGTAGAACCTGAGCCTGGCGGGCTAAATAGTGCGTAACGCCATTACAAGCTCGGTTCACCTGATAAAAAACAACACTTTCTAAGCCACTGGCTTCCTCTTTAGCCACTTCGATGAAGCTTCCATATGGAGCAAAGCAGGGGGGGACTCGCTCTTCAAACCTTCCACCACAATAAACGAGTCTCCCTTTACTATGACCTTCCGCAGCCCTTTTTGGTAGGCTAGGGAGATGGTTCCTTCTGCCGCTCAAGCCTCAATCTCCTCCAGCTTCAGAGTCCCGGGTGTCGACTGCTAGAGCACCAAAGAACCTCTCCCCTTCCAATTTCTGGCTACAATTCCCCAACCTGATATACGCCGAGAGTCAAAAATGGCCGGATCAAAATTAATTTTGATCCAACCTTCAGGAGGAATCTGATCAGCCGGCACTTTACTGATGGCGGGCCCTGCAGTATCCCTCTGGTAATTCTTAACATACTCTATGGACTGCTTGATTAAAAGGCCAGCTTCCTTGGGCTTGTCTCTGTTGTGCACTGCATTATTCCGCTCATTCCAAATGTTCCAACAGAGTGAGGCAGTACTCAGCGAAGTTCTCAGTCTCTTTGGATAGAGCTAGGCCAATTGTTCATGGGAATTGCAATTTTGGAAAGGGTGAGCAGTTCACCACACCCTGTTTTAGCCACCCCACCCCACCCTACAGGGTGCATATCCACAGTACGTGTTACGCGTGGTGGGTTGGCTAAAATATGGGGTGGCAGACTCCTCTTCCTTTTGGAACATCGTGATCTCCATTCCTGACTTTCTACCAGATCAACACATTTATTAGATTTCGATTTAGTCATGTATTATTAACGGAAAAAGATTATAACCCGTGTTTTTTCCATGCCCAGGGTGATAGCCGTCAGATCAAGCCACCAAATCTGAGCACGTCAAAAACACGGGTTATTGGGAACGGGGTTTAACATTGCTCCGTGTTAACCCCATTATAAATTCTTTAATGATGTTGTTGGGTTGATGGGAAATTCTACAGTTGAAAATGGTAATCTTCATTCTTAGGGTCTATTTGGTAGCAATTTTCTTGAGTGAGAAAGTCAGATTTTAGGGAAGAAGCAAAAGGGTATAAATTAGGTGTTTGGTTGGGAAGAATCAACTTTTAGAAAAGAATTTAAGATCCGATAGTATATTTTATAAATAAACATAGAAGACATGGGCATATAATAAAAAAAATACATTTTCAAACGCATTTTTTCTTATTATGTGCCCCTGTTTTATTTATAAAATTATAAAATATACTACTGAAAAAGTCACAGAAGTGAATAATCATTTTCTTTTGATGAAATTTTCCTAGAAAAGTCATATTCTCCTAAAAGCTAGGGTTCTAGTGTGAACTAGGGCCCTAACTTTCGCCATGTTGGCAAAGTTGAGGATTTCCCATATTTCAAGAGTTAATGATAGTGTATTGTTGCTGATTGATCGAGGCGATTGATTCCATACGCTTCTCGACCTATTATCGTTAGGAAGCGTGCCTGATTTTATGAATGACAGGAGGCATCTGTTCCGTTTGGTATCATCAATTTGACCAAGTAGCTGCAAGACATTGTGTATACTCCCTGTCCCTCATTGATAGTCTTCTTTGATCTTTGGAAGTGATCTGATTTTAGGTCGTTTGATAAACCAAATCGGATTATTAAAAAAGGGATGAAGCGAGACAAAAAAAAAACTAGAGTACAATAGTGCACCTTCTTGTGTCCAGGCCGGTATAATAACCGTGCGCAATTGATAAAGAGAAAACAGGCAGACTTGAAAAGAATTCATTCAAATAACTTTTTATTTGTGTTAAACCATACATGTGTTTATGTATACAAAGAGATGTTCAAAGTAGTCAAGCCAAGTCATTTGAGCTAAATTGTATATTAAGCACGATTAAGTCAAACATTGTGTAGATCAAGATCTTGTCATCAAAATGCCAAAAAACAGAGATATTGTCATCAATTTGACATAATTAGTTTCAAGACATTGTGCATACAAGTAAAGAATCAAGATATACTCTCCCTTTTTCTTTTTTTTTTATAGTTCTCCTTCTCCCGTCCCACATTGAACTAGCTCAATTCAGCTGCTTTCGAGGGTAAGCCGGATGAAAGTAGGAGCACTGAGGGCCAAACCCAGCTTGAAGAAGCTTTTACTAACGGTACCAAAGTACCAAACCCGAGAGGCCCAAGACTAAACTGCCTTGCCAGTCTCCAGTCAGACGCCGTTCGTTCGGCAGCCATTGTCGTTCCTCAGTCAGTCTTGCGGAGAGCAGGGACTGTGTCTTTGAATCTTGGGCGGGAAGAGAAGGAATTTGTGAATGGGAAAGCATGGGAAGAAGCTGAAGCAACTGCAACAGCAACATACGATCCCCAGTCTTTCGAATCTGAAGAAGACCAGGTAGACGAATACGATGATGATGAGGTGGAAGATGAATCTTCTCTCTCAAGTCTTTCCTTAAACCCTTCTACAAAATTTCTCTTGTATCAGCTAATTTGTCGAACACCTTGTCCGCTTGCATTCTCTCTTTGCTGCCAATGAAATGGGAACAATCTTGCTTGTGGCTGTCTTTTTTGGCAATAGGTTAATGTTGACTTAGCTTGTTCTTTCTTTCATGCTTTTATGGCAGTCGTCGAAAGGGGATATCAGCTACTTGCAGAAGTTCTTCCTGCTGTATGTTGGCGGGAGATTGTCATTACATTATGTACTACTACTATAGGACATAACTGTAGAACTTTAATTCCGCGTTCAACATTTAGAAATTTTTTGTCTATTTTTCCAGTACTGAGTGGCTTCGGAGTGATTCGAGGCGAACCGCAGTTGGATTGGACATAGACATTGAAGCACTTAATTGGTGTCTTGAAAATAATGTGGCCGATGGATATTCCAGAATATCCCTGTTTCATGGAAATGTTTATCAACCTCTCACGGCCGACTTTGTCCATTTATGAACTCCAAAATGCTGTTACTGACATGAACATTCAGACTGGAGTGTGTCCAGAAACTGCAAAAGATCCTGATGAGTTAAAATCAAGGGAGGATCTAAGTCACAATGGACCAGTTGATATTAAAACAATTGTTTCCCTGCCAGCTAGAGATATTATCTGCGCATTCAACTATAGCTATTGTTGCCTCCAGAATCGAAATGAACTGGTTAAGTATTTTAAGAACATCATTAAGTTTTTGTCTAAAAAAGGTGGGATATTTGTTATGGACCTATATGGAGGTAGATCATCTGAATGTGAGCTAAGGCTAACGAGAAAATTTCCAAATTTTACGGTAAGTTATACTGTATTTAGATTGTGATGTATGATGACATTGTGTGCATAATATGTTGAGCTGAGCATGGCGCTACCCAATTGGCATCTCTTCAATTAATCAGGCCGGATCAAATGGTGGCGAGTGCCCCTAGAATCTCTCTTTTTTTTTTCCGTTGAATGCAGTGAACTTGTGGGACTAGTAGGCAGAAAGATGGTGCTCACATGCAAACAATACGGAAGGAGCTCACATTGACGACGTCGACCTGTAGGACCCGCGATTAGCTGGACCGTTGCATTGTACGCATGCATGCTGGCTGCTCCCTTCCTTTCTGAATATCGCAGCGGAGACAGGTATCTCACCGGTTTTCTTTGTTATCTTTTTCTTTTAGGTAACGAGGCATCATCTCACCATTCCTTTAGTTCTTCCCCTCCTTCACTGGCATACAGATGGAAGGAAGAAAACCAGGAAAGAAAGGGGGCGAACCTGAAAAACACGTAGCCTTCATGCATTTCAATCTCGTCTCCTCCCCGAGACCCCTGCACTGCATGGAGCCTTAAACAGATACAAGTCTGGAACTGGAGGAAGACAAAGAACGTTTTTTCTCTTTGCAAGTAAAATACAATATCGAAATCTTTTTGTACAGATTAAAAGAAAAAATACGAAGAAGAACTTGAAAACAAGGTAGCACTTACCAATAAGATAATAGAAAGAAAGCGTTAGTTGTTGACAATTAACCCTTGGCGTGTGGCAAGCGGCTGGTGCACTTGGGTGGTTCAATCGCTATAGTATTAGCATATCAGCTGTGTTTGTTGCAACAAAAACAAAAACAAAAACAAAAAACAAAAGAACAGTGTAGCATGAGACTCGTACATATATGAATTCATTATACATGTTGAAAAACCTGAGGGTAGTCGACGAATCACCTATCTACCATAGGTTATCGTCGTGTTTTAATGAAGGCAGTATGTACTCGTTGAGGGTAATTTACGTATAGAGATGAAGAGGCATGCAGAGTTTTTTCCATATTACCTGGCGCGAAATCTCATATTCCCATATTACCAGGTTTTTCCCGTGAAATCTCATATGACCCGGAATCTGGACTTGATGTACCCAAAATGCCCTTTCTTCTATTTTTTCGTGTTAACACTGTGCGAAGAGGCGTGTTGTGTACAACACGCTTCGAGTGTGAAGTTCTCCGGCGATTCCCATCGGCGACGGCACCGGCGACCGGCGAGTTGGGGCGGCGATTCAACCGGCGGAATACACGGACGAGTTCGAGCCTATTCGCGTCCCCCATCTCGATATCGAGCTGCCCCCCTGCTGGATTTCGACGACACGACTGAGGGAGAGTGGACAAAGGCGGCGATTTGAAGCGCATCCGTCGGGATTTCTGATCTTCAACCTTGAGAAGACCCCCGCGGCTCCCTCCGCCTGCATGCAACAGGCGGATTGACCGGATTGAGCTTCGGTGCACGGCGAGGAAGACTGTGAAGGCACCTGCGAGGAAATACAGACATACAGACGACTAAACTACGGTAAGTTACAACTATCCTACCTGATTTTAGTTTCATAAAGTCGGACATTTGAATTTTTAATTTTTACTATGAACTATAAAGTCGTGTCTAGAGTAGACACGACTGTGTATTTAGTCGTGTCCGCGACGACACGACTTTTATATTTTCGTGTTGCACCAAGGACACTTTTGTACTGACCACTATACCTCACTCCTTGCAGATGGATAAAAAAAGAGATGAGTCTATGGAGGAAATACCACCGGAAGAGGAGGAGGATCATGATTTTGTCTTCGCACCTCGGCAGCGAAATCAGAGGGGCAGGAAAAGGAAGGCTCCGATGGACCGACCAGAGAAGAGAACATATAATGCGCGACCGGCGCTGAAGACGTGTTGTCAACCGGGGGCGATGAAAAAGTGTGCGGCCCTCCTACAGCGTCACCAAAGATGTGCCCAAGTGATGAACGAGGCTGGTTTCGCTGTCATTTTTTAAGGTGAGGACGTTGTTGTATCTCGGAACCTCCTCGACCATTTGGTCAGGTACTGGGATGAGTCGGCGAAGGTCTTCAATATCAAGGGTAGGACGCTACATTTCACAGAGGAAGATGTTGCCCTTATCACCGGATTGCCCGCAAAGGGCGACAGAGTTGAGGTCCTCCCCTCTTTGACACGCCGACCGGAAGGTCAATTCTTCAGAAAGTACTTCGCCGCGAGGAGAGCAGACATTCCACACATTGAGGAAATGATAGACAAGCTTAGCGCGGGCGAACTGAAGATGGAAGAGGAGGACATTGCGAGGATGATCATCTGCCTCCTCTTCTCCACGGTGTTGTTTCCACACAGCACTAGAGCGGTTCATCCCTCTTTGTACCGTTACATTGACGACCTCCCAAGATTGAGGTCATACAATTGGGCTGGGGCTATACATAAGATGTTGGTTTCTGGTATAACCCATACCAGCCGCCTAGTGGGAGCGAGATCGCAAGGAGAGTGCCTGGGCGGTGGATGCCTAAATGGCGCCGCATATGTCCTTCAGGTATGTAGCATTCATAGTCTTCGATCGGGAAAAAGTCTTATACAATACCACTATATATATAGTCATGTATTATAGAACACGACTATATTTATAGTCGTGTATAATGAAACACGACTAGGTATATAGTCGTGTTTTTTAGGACACGACCATAGTTCAATTCGTGTTGAACTTATAGTCGACTAAGGCAACCGCGCATTGTTATAATGTTTTCAACTGTTTAATTTGCAGATTTGGTTTTTTGAGCACACGACAATCTTCCATCCTGTCATGGGCCCTACCAGCCCACGGGCGAAAAGATGGCCAGGAAGTGGGGCCCTCATTACAGAGGTGAAGAAAGGTGCACAGAAGAAGCACCGCATGGCCGACTATTGGACGGGAGTGTTCCACAATCTTCAAATAGGGGAGGAACTCGTCGACGTAATCAGCCCCATGGCCGGAGAGGCATATCTCCTTGCTTCGTCAACCTCAGGGGCCCATCCTCCACGACGGCAGAGGCCGCAGAGGCCGGAAATGAAGACGACTCCCAACCAACCTGCCTCCACTTCCTCGAGAAAGGCTGCCCAGTCGACTGCAACTGCAATGGGCCGATTGGAGGGTGCCCTTCAGGGCATACAGTCACTAATAGAGATAGCTCTGTCTTCCTATGAGGAGATGGGAAGGAGAGTGGGACCTCTGCGAGAGATTCTCCACTCTATGAAGTCCTCTGCCGCCTCAGCGTCAATGCTGTTAGAAGGTCAGATCTTCGAGCATCCGAAGGAGGAGATGACTGACGAGCCGACGAATGAGCCGAAGAAGCGCCCCGAAATGGAGAGAAAGAAGTCATCGGTGCATCAGATGGAGCCGAAGAAGCGGCCCCAAATGTGGCCACAATCGTCATCAGTGCATCAGATGGACCCAAAGAAGCGGCCCCTTCAAAAGGAGCATAATAAGAACACTCCTATCGGTATGCGGACGAAGGAGCTGGCAAGGAAGTCACATCTGGATTCGACGAAATGGGGTAAAGGTAAGTTGTAGACGATGATTTATTTTTTCGTGCCCCATCATACACGACTACTATATTTGTCGTGTTTCATTGTACACGACTATGTGGTTTATCGTGTTCTATATAACACGACTATGTTTTTTATCGTGCTGCTACTACTGACATGAAGAAGTAAAATGTCATTTCAGCTCCCATCAAACGCGCGGTTGAGGAAGACAAGATGGAACGGGCTGCGAAGAGATCCTCTGCCAAGATGTTTTTGAAGAAGCTCCAACCAGAATTCAAGGAAGATATGGAGCGTGCAGAAGTCGAGTCCCGTCCGACGTACGGCCGGGACATATTCCCCCCTGGTGTAGTGATAAGGAAGCGCTTCAGGACTGTCGGCTCGAAGGAGGAGCAGAGGATTAGAGAAGAGGACCATATACGGAGAATGGCGGAGGAGCAGAAAAGAAGAAATAGGTCCCCTCAGCCGAAAGCCGACTCCGAACAAACCATATCCGATAGAGAGGCGACCTCTATCATCGATGAGGTCATCTCTTCCATACGGCAGTCGGATATCGAAACCGTGAAGGAGGAGGTGAAGGAGGATGTGAAGGGCGGGGACGTCGAAGAGGAGGAGGTGAAGGCGGATGTTCTGGACAAAGAGACGAAGGAGGGGGAGGGGAAGGAGGAGGAGGCGAAGGAGGAGGAGGGGAAGGAGGAGGAGGTGCAAGCAGACGAAGAGGCGATGGAGGAGGAGAAGACGGAGGAGTTGAAGGAAGAGGAGGCTGAGGAGGAGAAGGCGAGGGAGGAGGAGGAGGTCGCCGAGGGCACTGGCTTAACCACATCACAGCCGGTTGACGTCGATGTCCTCCTAACCCCTCAGAAGTCTAAGTCTGTAATTGCTCTCCCCGACCACTATGCCGATTCGGAGTTATGCTTCGACATGGGGGTACTGTTAGAGCGGGATAGAGTGGCAATAGATGGATGGATGGCCAATCCGAGGAAGGCTTATCCAATCCCAACGCTGTGTGATGACGACTATTTATCCCTCCTACAAACAACAGAAATAAACACCAATGTAAGTAAACCTATGCTCCTCATATATAGGGTTGTAGACATAAAGTCGGTATTCGAAGACACGACTTTGCGCGTAGTCGTGTCTATGGAATACACGACTATAAGCATAGTCGTGTCTATCGAGGACACGACTACTATGCAGATCGTATATATAGAATAATCGACTTTTAATTGGAAGTTGCATGTTGCCTTACCGAAGTGTAATGACTCCTCAATATGTTTTCTGTAGGTTATAGATGCTTTTTTAAGTCTGTTGAGCCAGCGCAACGAGAGAAACCCGATGAAATATCCGTGGGCATTTTTTGGTTGCCACGCATTCAAAGAGATATTCGACAACGTAAGTGTTCCCTGCAGAAGGAGTGATAAGTAAATAATTATGATATTATTAGATCGTTGTCTAAATCTCTTTCGCTTTCGCAGGAGCACCAGGAAGGGGGAAATAATGCTAAATTGGTTAAAAAGCTCGGGAGGATGCTGGACGGCTTGAATAGGAACATGTTCTACGCATTTTTCCCAATCCGCACCGGCTCCCACTTCTGCCTCGTGTATGTCCATTTCCCGCACTGTGTATGGCGCTTCTACAACCCACTGTCTGGCAGATCCCAATTATATCCGCATCACAGAAAAGCTGCTGACAAATTCACGCAGTTCATGAACGTCGTTATGGCAGGCAAGCTGGGGTGGTTTGGTTTGCTAGACTGGAAGATGACTCAGATAACCAAAGCGCCGTGGCAACAAAATTCGAAAGACTGTGGCATCTTCATCATGATGTACGTCGCGCATTTGGCGTCCAATGTGAACCCCCCGGAGTTTGACCAGTCCACAATCACACGACTGTGGCGACCAGTCATCGCTTCAACCTTGATTCGGGGGCTTATTAACAGCGAGTTTGACGACGATTCCGGACAAGGCACAAAAGATGCTGTCACAGTTGCGGGTTTTTTGCAGCTTCCGGATAAAGAATAACTTCAAATTCATTTTATTCACATTCTTTTAATGTACAAAGTTCATTTCCTGTAAATACCAGATGTCACTGTACAAAGTTCATTTTATTCACATTCTTTCACTGTACAAAGTTCATTTTTAATGTACAAAGTTCACATATTTGACTCATACCAGATGTAGACAAAATATCGCTATCATGAATGTGAATACGGCCTTGATACAACAGGTTAGTTTCATATAATCGTCTCTGATGGAAAACGACTACGCATATAATCGTCTCTGGAACAACACGACTACGTATATAATCGTCTCTGATTCAACACGACGTTATATGTAGTCGTGTTTCACAATACACGACAGTAGAGATGTTAATTTGGGTAGGCCTTCTGCGCTATACAAGACTTTGACTACATCCTAAGTGAAGAATGGTGGGGGCTGAGGTAAGCCGGAGCGGCGTACATCCGCTGTCTCGTTCGTAGACAGTTTGCCTTGTTGCGGAAGTTTTCGTTTCCTGCGCGTTCGATGTTCTTTCGGAACGGGGCTTTTTGTGCACTTTGTACGGTTGTGACCAACTTCACGACAATTCCCACATTTCGCACGTGGCCTTGCAGGTGGATCGGGCTGTGACTCAATTCTTTTTGTCTTTCTCCTGCCCTTCTTTGGAGCTTCAAGCCTTGGCAGTTCGCATTTAAATAATACGCCGTAATTTCCCCACTGACTTCTGTCTAAAGTAGGGAACACTACTTCTTCGTACGTGGTGCGGTACGTACTTGCGCAGTACCACTTCTCACAATATTCTACCGCTTCCAGACTCCTCTCATCAATACATGCCATGGCGTGCTTGCACGGAAGTCCCATGCTCTGGAAGAAGCCGCATGTGCATGTTCTATTCGTAAGGTCCACAACATCCTGATGCGAAAACATGAACAACATTAGTGTATTCGACAATACAGTCGTGTCGTCGAAGACACGACTGTATGGGTAGTCGTGTCTTCGACGACACGACTTTGTTATAGGCGTCTCTTACAGAAAACAAATTTATGCTTACCACATGGTATAAAGATGTCACTTCAAACTGCCGTAATGATAGCGGTTGAACTCGAACTGTTCCAGCACTCTGATTCCTCATCTGATTGATATGATTCTGTGCATATTTTGTTAACGGAGTCGGTAGGCCGTCTGCCTCTATTCGGCGTCTCTGAAAATGGACGCTTGTGGTCGCCCGCGTTTGCTCGATCAACCGAGTTATTGGCCAAAACCTTGCCTTTAGAAGCATATTATTTACACTTTCTGACGCGTTCGACGTGAGAGTGCCGTACCTTTTACCCGGATATTCGACGTTCGCCCAATGTGTTTTCGGAATATTGTCAACATATTTCCAGGCCGCCTCATTGTGTTCCTTCATCTTCTCCATCGTAGCGTCGAATTCTGGTCTCCTGAAGCATTTTGCAGCTCGGAATAGGAGTTCCTTCAGGTACTTATCCTTCCAAGTATTAAGCATATTTGCGGCCATATGCCGGAGGCAAAACCCATGGTGAGCCTCGGGAAAGACATCGGCGACCACTCTCAGAAGGCCCTTCTGTCTATCAGAGACAATAGTGTCCAGGGATGCCGGGGGGTCCGTAAAGAGAAAACATTTAAGTAAGGTGAGGAACCACGTCCTGTACAAGTGAGAGACAAACATATTAAACATAGAATGCTTCAGGTTGTTACAAGGTCGTCTATAAGCAAAGGACGACTAAATGAGTAGTCGTGTTGTCGATTACACGACTGTGTGCCCAGTCGTGTCGTGCCTAACACGACTACTCATACAGTCGTCTTTCCTGGTTCTAAACTTACCACGTTTTGATATTCTCTTTATCCACAATTGCATATGCAAGACACATTAATTGTTGATTGCCGTCGATTGCTGTAGCAACCAATAATACTCCAGGGTACTTTCCTTTTAGGAATGTTCCATCAAGCGTGAGCAACGGTCTCAGTGTTCTTCGGAATGCTCTTGCAACCGGGCCGAACATCCAAAACACACGTCTGAAGTCGTAGCCGGCTAACTCAATTGGGATATCAGGTATATCAGCTGATCTTTCGATGACCACATGTGTACCTGCGTTAGACCGCTCTAATTCCCTTCCGTATTGTGGCAAAATACGATAAGCGTCTTCAGGGTTGCCATCGATCAATCGGATCAATTCCTCTTTCGCCCTCCATGCCCTTTTATAGTTGACGGTGACGCCCCAATGCTTCTCAATGTATTGTTGGATATTTGAGATTTTTATGGAGTTTGAATCCTTATGGAGGCCATGACACTTCCTCGCGATCCAGAGGTGAGAAGCCAATGGATGATCTTTCGAACTTAGAGAAGTGTCACATGTATGCCGTTCTTCCCTCCTTGTTACGCTGACTCCATCAAGTCTGTTCGACGCTCGTATGTACCACTTGCACCCCGAAACCTTGCAACTTGCAGCGAATGTGTCCTTGCTCTCATCCGCTACTTTGAACATGAATTTCCTCTTGATTGCCAGATCAGCTAGAACCATCTTGAACTGCTTGACGCTTTCGAATCTAGCCCCTAAGGTAAGTTGTGCCTCGTAGTCTTCTGCTTGCAAACTTCCGGTCAACATCGTCTCCTCTTCACAATGTTTTGAAGGACCGGCCTCTGCAGAATAGGTACCCCAATCCCAACCACCATCACCCTCAATATTGAGATAGTCATCGTCCTCCAACGCGACAGATTTCCCTTTAGATGTGTCTCTTGCCGTTGGACCTCTAGAGGTTGATGTTCGCGTGTGATATGGCTGGCTGAAATGTGGTACTGTAAGAGGCTCATCCCACTCATCTGCAGACCACGGTAATTCATCTTCATCCAACAATTCTTCTTCATCTGGACTGGAATCTTCATCGTCATTTTCTTCATCTTCACCTTCTCCATCTCCGAAACTGCGGGCAAAAACATGTATGAATGGACTTGACAAAACGATTGCACGTACTATGAGGTATTGTTTTATGCAACACGAATTGACTTATAGTCGTCTACGATTCAACACGACTAGGTATATAGTCGTGTTCAATACGGCACGATAACCCTTTTAGTCGTGTACTATGAGGTATTGTTTTATGCAACACGAATTGATTTATAGTCGTCTACGATTCAACACGACGAGTATATAGTCGTGTTCAATACGGCACGATAACCCTTTTAGTCGTGTACTATTATAGTCGACTATAATAGCACACGAGTTGCTTGTATCCGCGCCTTAGAAGTCTCACCTCGCATAGTCCCCATCTCTTCCTCCTTCGACTGCTGATGCGGGTGTCTTATTGCCCGGGCTGGACGGCCTCTCCGGCGGTGTGTTACTACCTGGCATCACTTGTGCCTCTGGTAGCCTCTCCGGCGGTGTGTTACTGCCCGGCATTACTTGTGCCTCTGGTAGCCTCTCCGGCGGTGTGTTACTGCCCGGCATCACTTCTGCCTCTGGTAGCCTCTCGGCCGGGCTGTTATTCGCATTGGCATTTATTTCCTTATTGAGAGTCGATGTCTCGGTGTTATTGCCCGTAGAAGTCCACTCCACGTACAGGCGGAGTAGTCCATTTGTGCCTTGCTTGCTCTTGTGAAGTATAAATATTGACTCTGCGTCTTTATCGTCTTCAAGGAGAAATGTGTATTCTTCAGATTCAACATGATATGACAAAGTTAATGTACCAGGTGTAGACTTAAGCGGTAATCTTTCTTCGACTAGCTGCAACAGTTCTAGGTACTTTATTCGTGTATCTATAGGCAGGAGCTTCCGTATCCCGCCCACGTACTTACCAGAATCCGTCAAAACTCCATCGTAGTGTAAACAAAGAACTATCTTCTCCATCCGTACCTGCCATTAAAAACCCGACATAAGTTACAAATCCGTGAGACACGATATATTGAAAACCGTATATGAGTGCATCGTATATGAGTCGTGTTTCATCAAACACGACTATGGTTACAGTCGTGTTGTCGACGACACGACTGTAACAACAGTTGAAAACTTGCTACGTTTTCAACTTTCTTCTCTGGAACCAACTTTCAACATATAAATCGTCGTATTTTAACTTCACCTACCAGTTTTTCGATGTGCCTTGCCTCCGTTGAAGTTGTTTTCCAATACCCGATCTTTCCCGCTCCTTTTCCCGCTTGTTGCCGCGAAGATGACCTTTTCGGACTTCGACGACGCCGGCGCCGGCGATGATATGGGCGGAGCGGCCGGACGGAACGCCTTCTTCTCCGACTAGCGGCAGCTTCTCCGGGTAGTCGCTCCCTTTCCGGGTAATATGGAAAACCAAAGTGTGGGTGCCTTATACCTAAACCTAAGGGCATTTTGGGTACTTTTCGGGTCATATGGAAGGAAGAAAAGGATTCCGGGTAATATGACAAACCGGTGTTTGGCGCCAAGTCATATGTAAAAAGCTCAGGCATGCATGATTCACAATGGTGTTTACTCCACCACCCACTACCAAAACTGCTCCAGCCTAATCCCTCAAAGTTAAACAGACCTCCTGAAAGATAAAACAGTTGTTATCAAAAAGAAAAACAGATGCTCGTGAATTGTGAATATATTTGGGGATGGAGGATGACAAATATGGCTAGGGTGGGTAAGAGAGAACTCTCTCTTTTGCTATTTTTATTCAGAAATTTTCATCTCGAAGCGATAGGCTGTCGGCCGCGCCAATGGTGGGGCCCTCCTACTGTTCATCATAGAGTACGGACGAATTTTTGGATAACTAAGATCAACGTCATCGCCTATTAATAAAGCCGGTTTTTAGAATAATGGCCTCCATCTTAAAAGAAATTGCCGGAACGCCATTTAGAGATTCAATTATCGGCATCTTTGCGAGTGGGGTTTATCTAGAAACGAGACTCAAGCCGACCGCCTTTCTTCTTGCTTGCTTAAGACTTCCTCTGACCACAGTAATACTTAGAAACCAAAATTTTACACGTCAATTAGCTGCTTTCTATTGATAGGCTCCATAACTCATTATTACTGTTTGATTACGATGTAAATACGCGTAAACTGAAAGATTATACATGGTTGTACCGTAAAAAAATTTGTATGGTAAACAAACAAACGTGAGTCGAAGACGTTGTCAAAATAAGCATACTCTCTCCATCCAATTAAGCTCATCTAGATATGAAAAAATATGGGTCCGACATTACATGGTGTTGTTAACTCCTCCAAGACAAAAAAAAAAAAACGTGAAAGGATCATTTCACACTACACATCAACAAAAGATTTTTACTCTTGATCACCAGAAGAGGGCACCAAATTAGATGAAATTCTTTATTTTTTGTGATTGTATAGTTGCATGCATTCTATTAGAGAAATTATCCAAAGGAACGTTCAATTAATCACATCTAGCATGGACCAAAAAATATTATTATAAGTAAGACATGCCTTGCTGTCCATTTTCTAGTTATACCTCTCCTTGTCACTGAAAAACAGCATCTTAGCTACACAACAAAATAAAGGCGAAATCAATCATAAGCAGAATCAATGGTTGGTTTTCTATACCCATAGCATCTAATGGCTGCGAACCATAGCAAGGCCATACGGTTAGTCATGGCGGTCCATTGGGTGGTCGTCACCTGGTCGTGGCATTACGGGAAATGCCCAATCCATACGACGACCGCATGACCATGTCACTTTTATGCCAAGGCGCCAAGGAGTCGTTGATCTAAAAAACTGACGTCGCACATTCTTTACACGTGTAAGTAGACTGCACACATATAGCGCGATCCAGAAGATCGAAACATAAAGATAACGGCCATAGTAACGAGGGCCTGAACAAATTTATTTTTGGCAAAGCGGTAAATAATGTCGTAAGATGGGCACATTTTGGGAGAGTAGAGCTTATTTAGAGACAGGGGGGAAGGTTGGAAGAAGGAGAAGCAGAAGACGACGACGAGAGAGGAGGAAGGCTGCCGGCTGGGAATCTCGGAGAGACGAGAGAGAGAGAGGGGGGACCAAAGCCCGAAACCGCGTGGTGGTGGTTTCGGCCTTTCGTCTTCCGTCGGGAAATTCCGTGACCCTTTGACCTGGTGAACACCCACTTTCCTTCTTCTCTGATGATGATGCTTCTATAAATCCCTTTCAGCCCTGCGCGATCTTCTGAATAACCTCTTTAATTCTAAGATCTTCGTCTCTGGGGCTTTTCGATTTGTTACAGACCGCAAAAGATCGTCTATTTCACTGCCGGCCTTGTCTTGTGATCATCTCAGATATACCTCTCTCAGGTATTGTTTCCTGCCAGTGTCACCCAGGTTATCGCATGTCTCTGTGCATAATATTTTTTTAAAAAAATCGGATGCTGTTATTATTCCTGGCCTCCTTGAGAGGATTTTTCAACTTTGAATTTTGGTTTTCGTTTTAATCATTATTTGAATTTTGATTGTTGACTTTTGTAAAAAACATTTCTTTGGTATTTTAGCTAATGGAGGGTGAATTGCATGTGTGCGATTCGATGTTTTGATCCTAGGTTCCTTGTTTGGAAAATTAAATCGTTTTCCCTAATGTTCGCAGAAGTTTGGTTCGTGAAATCAGAGAAGAATGGCGGAGGAGCACCGATGCGAAGCCCCTGAAGGCCACCGCCTCTGCGCCAACAACTGCGGATTCTTCGGCAGCGCCGCGACCCTCGACCTTTGCTCCAAGTGCTACAGAGACTTTCGCCTCAAGGAGGAGCAAGCCTCCACCGCCAAATCCGCCGTCGAGAAATCATTCCATGGAATCTCCCCTCCTACCTCCTCCTCGTCCACCTCCGCCGCCGCCGTGGCGGTCTCGCCAATCCCTACTCTCGTTGCTGAACGCCCTAGAGATCCCGTCGCGGTCGCTTCCCTGGCGTTCCCTTCGGAGCCGTCGGTGGCGGCGCCGGCCCAGCCGAACCGCTGCTCGACCTGCCGGAAGAAGGTGAGGCTGACGGGGTTCCGGTGCCGGTGCGGGACGACCTTCTGCGGGGCCCACCGCTACCCAGAGCAGCATGGGTGCACGTTCGACTTCAAGGCGGCGGGGAGAGAGGCAATCGCCCGGGCAAACCCCGTCGTCAAGGCCGAGAAGCTCGACAAGATCTGAACGGTAAAGAAGATAGGGGCGGTGGAGAATTGACGGCCCACGATGGGTGGTACTCAGATGGCCGAAGGGATCCGACGGTCAGGAAGATCACGGCGACGTGGATGTACCATGTGGCACAATCAGAACCGTAGATTATTTTTATTTTGTGGAGTTTGTGGTGGGGGTTGGAGGTTTAAAAATAGTCAAATTAATCAGTTTCTCCAATTCTGATGACTCTTCTTTACGGTTTATGAGTATTTATATTCATTTAATATTTTTGTATAACCTAATTGTAGGCTGTTTAATATTGAGGTTGCGCCTAGGAAGCACGTACACGATAAATTGGATGTTGTATATGTATTTGACATGTATTAGACACATACACTAGTGACGTAGTTGCTTGCATATCTTGCACATATTTAGAATAAAAAAATCAGACACATTTTTTATACGGATGGATATGTGTCAGATACAGGATAAATAGGGCAAGAAGCACGAATCCAGGGTCGTCTTGGGATGTGTTGACTTCGTTGCGGAGAAAAGGAGTGGGCGATGAGCTTGTGGGCGCAATCAAGTACGGTCTCGGCAATCTTGACGTTGGCTGATGCGAGGGTGGCGAGGAGGGGGCCGAGGAGGGTTTCAGAGTCAATGATGAAGAGCTAGTTTGGGCCGACGTGGAGGGGGGCAGGTAGGGAGGCAAAGGAGAAGGGAAAGATGGAGTCGTCTTCATCGGAGGTGATGGGAGGCGCTGAGGAGGAGAGGCAGTCGATGATGGCCTTGCACTCGGTGGTGAGCTTGGCATGCTTACGCTACAAAGCATTTTTTATGACCTTTTCGATGGTCAGGATCATGACCTGAGTGAGGCAGGAATGACGGTCAGCCTCCACTGGGGAAGCCATTGCAGTTGGTCGCGGTGGAGGCGGAGGGGATTTGCCAGAGAGGCAGACGAGGGAGGAAATGAAGAGTGGTTGAACCGGGCGAGGTGGTTCAGACCATGGTGATGGTCCTGATGGCTATTCAGTATTCCACTCAGATCTGGCACGAGAGAAATGATGGGTATATGTAAATAGGGAAAAGTTTAAATGAGATCGCTCTTATATAGCTTATATGAGGCCCCACTTTAAATCATAGCCCTTGGATCTTGATCTAACGGCTACAAATAGCCATAATGATCTCACCCACTCCCTGATGTGACACACTCACCTACTCACTGATTTAATATCCATCCTCCGATCGGAATCCAACGGCTATAAAGATTGGCCTCATGCTCCTTATATGAGAACGATCTCATGTAAACCCTTCCCATGTAAATATCTTTTTATTAGCGGTATCATATCCTATTTTTGGGAAAATATCGAGTTCTCATGTCCGTATCGTGTCATAGTATTCGTATCCATGCTTCCTAGGGTTGTGCACATGGGTCGTGACTAATCATTTTAATGGCTTAACTGCCCCATTCTTGGACAGTATGGTTTAGAACGCGGAGGATGACATGCTAATCATGATGGATGTGTTTTTTCAAATGAAGACATGCTTCATTGGATGGACGGAGTATAATGCAATACTGATATCATTGATGTACTTATCTATAGAGTATATGCGTGGTATAGAAAAAATTGTGTTTGTGTGGAAGACGGGTGGAATTGACCATTCATATGGTAGGGACCATACAACTTTGGGGAGTTATTATCTTCCTTCTGGAGGAAGGTCGCGTTTTCTAGGTGGCGGAGTTGGGTATGAAAAGAGGCCTACGGGGCTTCCACACCCTTTGTAACATGTTAAGATGTGATGTATATACATAGTGTATAGATATCATAATCAAAATCAAATAGCCCATTTTCCCGAACAGTTTAAGGTTGGCCGCATGGATCTTATGCCTTCATCTTAGCATGTTTTGTATCTCTTTTTTAAGAGATAATAAAGATATATTAATTTATGGGAAAAGTTTACATGAGACAGGTCTCACACAAACCACATGAGCCAAGTCACCTCGATCCATCAGATTTTGATCTAATGGAAAGTATGATTCACACCCACCCGCCCCTTGATTTAACAGCCACCTTCCGAACTTTGGCTCATGGCCTGTCTCATGTAAACTGGTCTCTTAATTTATTAACTATAAATATATCATTGAAATAAAAGTGTTGGCAGGAAAGCCGCAAAAAATGGTATGTAGACTTTTAAGTTCATCCTTGAGCTGGGTTTGGTGAGCCTTGACATTGTATATTGGCTGTTAATCTGGTGGGATTATGGGATTATCAGTTGTTCAATGGTCTCCAGTTCCTTCCAAGTTCCATGTACAATTTTTGCGACCAATGAAGTTGTTGTAGCTTGACTTATCTGCCTCGATGGTATTAATTGCTTGGTACCTACTGCTAGGGCTGCTCTCGGACCGGACAAACCTCGGACAGAGGTTGTCTGTGTCTGTGTCCGTAGAAACACTGTATGCCACTATGTTGGCCGTGTCCGGATGTCCGTCAAACACGGATACCCCCCGCTCCCCTGCCGTCCTCCTCTCCTCTCCGCCCTTCGTCCCCTGCTCTCCTCGCTACCACCTCTCATCCGCCCTCCTCTATACTGGTCCTCGGACAGACGGCTGTCTGAGGACCCTTGGCCGTGGCCGTGGCCAAACTCTACGGACAGCTTATCTTTGGCTCGGCCATGGACACCTCGAACATAGACGGCTTAGTGGACACGACTCTCTGCGAACAGCCCTACCTCCGGCTGAACGTTTAATTTCCACATGCCTCTTGTCAGTTCAAATTATGATTCGTTCCATATATTACTCCCTCCTTCCAAAATATGTCTTCATTAGAAAACCAAAAAGAACCCTGATCTGATTTTAGTTCATTATGGTTTTGTAACAAGGACACATAATTATGGAGGAAGGGAGTATATGTTTCCAAAATGAAGCATACTTGTATTTGTATCATAAAAACTTATTGGCTATTAGAAATTTATGTTATGTTATTTTAATTGAATCAATATTACTAGCTATCATTATTACTCAAGTCGCAACATATATATTTTCTTTTGCCCATATGCTATTTGATATAGTGTATAACTCCATAAGTTATTTTGGGCAATGGGTCCTATGCTTTTGAATGTTCTGTAGTCAGATCGTCAGATTGGTAGCTATATTATCTCAAAATATTCCTCTTTAAATGCGAATGTTTCGCAACAGAAAATAAATTATTTATCATGACATAAATGGAAACGATTGTACCTGATTAATCTTTGTTGCTTTCACTAGATGATTTGTTTTCCATGCGATCATGTGATTTTTTTTCTACTTACCCCTCGAAGAGGCTGCATATCCTGCTAGGTGCTAAAGAACCGCACGTGTGCCTGGCACGTGCCAAAGAAGTTCAGCCAAAGCTTACACAGTAGGCACAACCTATGAACAACGTAACAGCCTACAGGGGTTCTCTCTCAGGTCAGTTAAAATGCCGATTGGTAACCCGAGCACACCTCTTCAGAGTGCAACGAGGCCAATAAAATCCAAAGCCTGTTACTGTATAACGAATAGGCATAAACATTTGTGAAAGAATACTTCTTGCACCAACAGCAAAAGACCACTCCACTATAAATTGCAACAACACATGCTCCCAACAAACCAGGATTGGGGTCACAAAAACCTATAAGGGCAAGCATAGAGCTATACAAGAGGAAGAGAGTGCCTTTAAGTCATTTTCATTGGAACCCGAAGGGGAGCCAAACAACCCTAGAACATATCGCCAAGAAAACCAATTATATAGCCCAAAAAATGATTATACATTAACTAATACTCATGCTCAACCACTTCGCATATAATTATCATATTTACATAATACATCATGATCAAAAAATTACAGCTCGCCAAAGTAAGATACAGGGCAAGAGCCTGGCTCAGTCAGTCTCATTTTCTACCGATCACCAGTAAGGAAGTCTTCTGTGAGCTGTTAATGGAGAGGAATACAGGGTTAAGACGGCAGCCTTTTTTATTATGAGAGAAGAGGAGCTTCCATATCTTCCTCATCTGAACTTCTGTCTTGCTTCAGCAATAAAGCATGACCCAAAGAAATTACAATTGCCACTGATGCACACAGAAGGCTAAACCCTTTGCAGTCGAATGGTGCATTGCTGGATAGGAAAAGAGCTGCCAAATAACAAGCCATAGGGATAAGTGGGCAATTAAACTTGAACTTAAGAATCCAATGGCAAGTGGCATCAAAGTAACTTTTTATACAATCAACAAAATTGACATTTGACTGTTATCAGCTACGAAATTGTTTTGATGAGACAGTTTTTATATGACACAAGATTATAACTATACACAGGTTAGTTAAAAGAAAAAAGCTATGCTGCGGACAAAGGAGTTGTGAAAGGAATGAGTAGGGGGCACTCACATGAAGCAGGAAAACTGTCCCCCATTGTAACTGTTTGCATAAAATAACTCATTTAAAAAACAAAATGTTACAGCAGCACGTTTCTACCCTGCCGTTATAGCAATTGGTCCACGTGGTCGAATGACCACCCCCCACCAGTATACCTTTTGGGTCCTCATCCCCATTAAAATAATAAACAGTGTAAATGTGCTGTGAGGTATGCTCAATATCTTGTACCTATGAAGGTTCATTATAATTTTCAATCTACAATATCTTACCATGGTAAACTAATTGATAGACAGCTCACAAACTCAAACAGACTGTCACCTCCATCTATGTGTATAAATAGTCATCATGCCAGCCTCAAGACTACATTATGCTATATCTAACATTCAGAAGCAACACAAATCATATAAGGTCTCATCATAAATCAAATTATCACATGCAGTATATATGAATTCCAGGTATTGGTGGAGATGAAAAGTTATTATCAGGATTAGATAAAACACATGCTCAACATTTGGAAGGTAAAGAAAAAAGAAGCTGCAGTTATACATACAAGTCAATGGACTCATAACGATTGGCGATATAAAACTTGCAACAGACTGGAGACCAGCAATAATTCCTTGTGCTTTGCCCTGAATATCCATTGAATTTAAAGAGTAAGGGGCTTCTATTTCAGGTAAGACGTCAAATATAAGACAACTGTGAGTGAAATGTTGCATCTTCAATTGAGAGGATAGAAGACTACTATTCTTTTTATTGTCTTTCCAAAAAAGTTATGCATACGTGTGTGCATACATACATGCATGCAAACACAAACATAAAACTAGATCACTCCTTTGCGTGTGTGCATATGGGAAAAGTTTAAATGAGAGCTATCTCATTTAAACTTTTCCCTACATACATACATACAAGCCAAATGAGAGCGATATACATACATACATATACACACACATGTATGCAAACACAAACATACATCTAACTCACTCCTTTTCAGAACGAATGACATTATCTTATGCATACAGGCTATCTTAGCAGTTAACTGTATATGATATTAAGAAGATAGCACAGGGGATTAACAAAGAAAGAGAACCTGATCAGATGCATTCGTTGCCTTTGATATTATAGCATAGACCTGTACAACGTCAAATACACGACAACATCACACAAACTGATATTGAAGCCTTAATTATTCTTCAGCAGCTAATACTTCCGAGATAGTAGACTCACTGATGGTTTCACAAGAACATAAATGACTCCAAATGATGCACTAAGATAAGGAACCTGCAATCGGTTTAAGTTAGATACTTGATATATACTTCAATTAGAAAAAAACCCAGAAGGAAAATTTAGCACACTAAATTTATTCTTTTATATGTACACATGCATTTATAAGTTTGAGAGATACAGGAAGTTATTCTGGTCGCATATCAAGTTTCATCTCATCATCTGGTGTAAATTAGCAGCCCAGATTACACTAGCAGCCCGGATTTCTAGAAACATTGAGGATTGATCCTAATGACTTACAGCTAATCACTGATGATTTTTAGCTCTACATTTCAGAATGGTGGTTAAACAAAAAAAACACCAAGTATATTGCTTTTCACCAGATTATTTGATCTGCAAGACTGTTTGATTAATTCAACCATATTTAGCCTCTTAGTAGTTCATCAAAAATAGGAAAAGCCTTGTACGAACAGTCAAAGCAAAGGAAGCAAAGAAAGTTTTCTCGTTTCATATGTTATGAGCAATAATTGAAGCAGGAAAGGCCTTGTACGAACAGTCAAAGCAAAGGAAGCAAAGAAAGTTTTCACGTTTCGTATGTTGAGCAATAATTGAAGCAGGAAAGAGAGAGTCAGATCTATCGTATCAGTAGATGGCAACACTTCAACTAGTCGTGCAGAACAATCATTTCACTTGTCTGTGCATATAAGAGAGAGAGTCAGATCTCTGACAAGTATTGGCCGAGTCCCAAGTGTCTGATTAATTATATTCCTCATGCTTGTACTTGGTCCAGACATGGACACGTTTGTCCGCGCCCATGTCCGAATACCTTTTCTGGGTTTAGTAAATAATTCTGAAATTACCATATAACCTATGCATTAAAATTTGATGTAATCAAAAACGTACCCAAGGAGCCCATGCCAAGCCATAGAGCCAAGCCTATACCATTAAAAAGAAAAAGTTAGCAGATGTCGTCAAAACACTACAGCATATGCATATCCATTTATGTGTGTGTGTGGGTGTGCATGTATGCATGTGTGTGGGTGTGGGTGGTGTGGGTGTGAAGTAGCTCAATCACTTGAATTTGTTTTTTTCTTGATCAGTTATTTGACTTACGTAGGCGATGGAGGCAATAATGGCAATGCAGAGTACGCCCTTCTCTCTCAAGAAAGGATTGACAAGAGGCAGCACTAAAACCTGGAGATCAGAAACACAATTTTTTATGTCAGGGAAAATATTTTCGCATAAAAATTCCATTCAGAAGCTTGATAACCAACTTTGGTACCACTGATTGTTTATCTGTGTCAAGAAGTTGTAGGACAAAATAACTTTCTTAGCTGTCTAATTTTTCATGCAAAGTCTGGGTTCAAAATTGGAGGAGTTCGAAGAAAAAGTGACAGAATAACTATAGGTTATATTGTAGAACAAATAAGCATATATTTTGATACATTAACTACATACCAAAGGACAGCAAATTACATTCTTCTGCAAGATACGCTTTCAAAATTACTGTTAGGGAATGCTTGTCTAAATTTTTAGTTAAATGTTTTTCCTTATAGAGATTAGTTCAGTCTTTCTTCTGTAATTGTTCATTATGATTGGACAGCCCACCACTTAAGTGAAGGCATATGTCATACAATGTAATTAGAGGCCCCTAGCTTATTAGAGGCTGGCTGACACCCTCGCTTGTATGATAATTTTTTCCTTTTATGTAATTTCGTCTTCTTCTCCCACCTCAAAACCCTAATTCCATCAATTACTTAAGAGATTGGATAGTTTAGTCTCAGTTAGACAAGCCACAGGATAATATCAAATTTCTTTGAACCATTCTAAAGTCTTAAACACGTGATAACACAATACTTCTAATCATGTAGCAAGATCATACCAGAATCTTATCACAAGTGTGTACATTTGTTACTGATATACAAACCAGCAACATAACTATTTTGCTTGAGAAGCATACTTATCACTTCATTTGCCTAAAATTTAAATATGGTCAACAAAAAGTACCTAAAACATAGTACTTAAAAACTCGAAATTTTAAAATAAACTTTGAAAAAAATGATAAAATAAACCTAAAGTGTGTACACATGCTATGAGATGAAATGACATAACATGTAGATTAATTCATGATATGAGATGAAATGAAGAGTAGGCTAGCACATTATAGGCTGATAAAAAGCTATGTCTAGGCACGTGACAGCTAGTGTAGGAGACAGTAAAGGCCAACACATCTTAAACAAAAATCAGAGAAGCCAATGCAGGCAACGGAAATGCCATAACATAGTGTCTGCATAGATATCACAAATGGTACCTGAGAAAAAATTGAACCTACTCCAACCATCATCAGGATCTCTGCAAACTGATTCTTGCTAAAACCAAATGTTGATTTGAGATAGTACTGCAACACCAACGGAAATGTCACAAAGTGTATGACCAAGTATCTTGTAATTTAGCAACAAATAAAGAAAATGGATCAGAACCAGGTCACAGTTTCCAGTGGCAAAGGCAAAGATTTTCTTATTTTGCTGGCCATCTACTATCCCATTAACTTTCGGGGAAGAAAATACAGCTTACAAACTGTACAATGAGAAACTCACATAATTTAAAGTTTATATAGCAGAACTACAAGTTGCTACAAGCATAAAGTTATAAACATGTTTCTGGGGAATTCAAATTTCCTAACTTATATTGCGAGCTTCCATCTTCGGGGAAGAAAGCACAGGCCAGACAAACTGTGCAACAAGTAACTAGCATAAATAAGAGTTTATATAACAGAACAAAAGGTTACTACAAGCATAAAGTTATAAACATGAATTAGCATGAAAAAACAGTTTCTTAGGCTCTAGCTTTCAATCACTTGTTGGGTCATTTTAAAATACGAGTTGCATGGGCCCTTAGATTTAACCTCTTCTTTTAAGAAAACCAAAAATCCATTTCTATCTAGAACATTGCACAAACTGGCCACTGAAATCAAATGCATCACAAACAAAATGATATTGTCTTTAACCATAAACGCAGATGGACAAGACTAGATTAAGAGCATATACTCCGTTCGTCCAAATAATCCTGGCAGTATATTTAAATGAGTTAAATTTATTAGACTGTAAGATGCACAGCATTTCATGCCTCCTCTTACCCCTGCACATGGACGTTCATGAGGATCTATTGGTCTGTAGGGCAGATCGAGTCATTTAATTCTGGATCCGTAAGTTTTCAAATGCAGCCAGGTTTTTTCAGATGGAGGGAGGAGTATGTTTTAAGTATAACTCAAGGCATAAATCAGCAGCAAGACCATCATAAGTCATTGACTACATAAGCAGGAGGATGGGAAACATACCAATAAGACACTTGTGATGCCTGACATCCCCAGTTCATAGAAAAAGGAAACAAGGGCAGTGCGCTTGAGCATATTACTGCACGAAAAGATTTACCCTTAAAAAAAGAGATAATCAAATTATCATTAAATCAACAAAGCTAACAAACATGGAAAGTCAACTCAAGCTTATCATCCAGACAATCCAGGTCGTTATTCTATTTTGCATTTATTTGGAATAAGGTTATGATGTTTTCAAAACTAAAAATTTCCTAAACTCGTATGAGATTAACACTGCTCATAATCGTCCAATTTGATAAAAATCATGATATTCTTAAAATATCGCTACAAGTTGAGAGAGAGAGATTAAGAGCGTCAGTAATGGTGGACAAACCTGTTTTTAACTAAAGAAGCAGTTTCTTTCATGGATTTACAGCGATCAAGGAAAACTCCAAAGACAGTCGACCAAAAAGGCTTCTGTTGATCTGATCTAGGAGATGTTTTACTGGTCTCAGCCAGAAATATTTTCATGTAAATAGTGCCACATAGTAGCAAACACAGGGAAACCTAACCGAGAAGTAAAGTCAATGAAAATTACAATGGCACATCAAGTTCATATCGACTTCATATTTTATACAAGACGAATCTTACTTTGAATATATAACCGTCTGGAAGAAAACGTGCAAGAACATTCCCAACAACATGTGAAGCGGAGAAGAGTCCAGTAATGCATCCAAATGCTGCTGCCCTCTCACTCCCACTGACTACATCTGCCTATTAGTTTCTAAAAGTTAGACTTCATGACACACAAACAGTACTTATATATATATATTAACATTCAAATGCAATTTTTCTAGAAAAGAACATCTTACCGCATAAGCTACAGCAATGCAGAATATGCTTCCTTGACTTATGATGTAATTAATTGTTCGCAGCACATAATATGCATACACAATGTCTTTTGATTGATTACACGCAAGAAGAGCTACAAAAGATTACACAAATGTGATAATCACAATAGGGAAAGTACATAAAATTTTTTATCATAAGCTCAATTATCCAATGCAAGGATTGTTAACTAAAACCTTCACTGAGATTGCATCGCATCCATTCAAGTAATAATTGACTAACAATCCATCGCGTAAAAGGTTCGAATACAAGTGCTATGCACCTGTGCACCATATATATTAAAAGCTGCTACTGACAATACTCTTAACATTTGATAGTGATCGACACACATTCTCCAACGAAGGAATGAGAGGTTAAACGCCAAACTCGACTGCATTTCAGTAGCTATTTTTCTTTTCATTGATAGAAATTTGCCACCAGCCTTTTCTCAGGAGTAATCAATGGCATCTGCTAAATTTTTATTGCCAATTCATTTAAGCCAGTCAACTTTTCATCCCTGGCCGCACTGACATAAAAAATAAACACCAAATTAACAAAAACAAAGCAAGACCAAGGTTGTAATCAGAAATCAGCGCTGAAGGTTACTGAAGCAAAGAAAGAACATTTTAAGTAAATAACTATATTATTCCATTACATATGGCAGCGTTAGTTCACATTATTATCTCATCATTTAACAACGATTGAAAAAACTTTAAAAGGTACAGTAAGATCTTCAATTCATATCACAAACCAAGTCCCTGAAAATTGCAATTGCATCTAAAACAAAAAATATGCATCTGACACTTGTAGAAATGCAGTATTACAGGCCAACATTTGTGGGTAGCTAATTTGAGCTTGTCTACATACCAAACGGCACTATAGATGTGGAGATAGTAATCAGAAGTAATGGTTTACGGCCATATTCATCTGCGAGCTGACCTAGGACAGGAAGAACCACCATCTTGAAAACTCCTACAACCTACAAATTGAACAGAAGAGCCTGAGTGCACGTAAAAGTACGAGTATAATACTGAAAGAAACATTCTTGGCTCTACTGTTCCCCTAACAAAATGTGCAAGAGTAATGAAATCCTGCATTGACGCAGTGTAAGGCCTTACAAAAGCACTTAAAATTGCAAAATATTGAGAGAGAGAGAGAGAGAGAGAGAGGAAAAGAAGGAGGCTAGTCTCATCTTATGTAATATATTCACAAAAAAACCCCAATAGCGTATGGTAAAAGAACAGAAGGCAACATCTAACGAAAGACAACAGGAGAGGGGTATTAAATGCTACATAGAGTTTCTCCAGGAGGCAAGCATTGGCTTCCGAATTGTTTCTCATCACAGAGAAAGTAGGAAAGTGACAAGAATTATGCCTACCCAACCTAGTCAATGAATATAAGTCTTTACGAAATAACCCCCCCCCCCCTAAAAAAGTCTTTACGAAGCCACTCATCCTGTAATAACTAACTCATACCCACTTCTCCCTTATGTCAATGACAAAACGTTCTAAAACCTTATATCCAGATTTGAAAAAAAAAAAAACTGAGAGTTCCTCACAAGAAGAAACAAGCTCATTGAAGTATGACATTCATATTTTATTTATTTGTCTTCTTATATCAGGGATGTCATATACTGCATTTTTTGCCACACTACATAAATTCCATTAGTTGACTTCAGGAAATATGAATGTAGATAACAATTATATACTCCCTCCCTCCGGAATTTATAGTAATGAAAATCAGATATTACTGTTAATTCTGGACGGAGGGGGTATGAAACTACTCCTTCCGTCCAAAAATATATGTCCTCGTTAGAAAACCAAAATGAACTGATTTTAGTTCATCTTGGTTTTCTAATGTGGATGGACAGTGTTTTTGGACGGAGGGAGTACTTTTGATCAAAGAATCTTTAGCAAAGTACTCTTCAGAACTCCACACCACCATACGGAGAAAGGCCGCAATGAACCAAATTTTTTTTTTGTTTTTCAAAAAAAAATCACACTTCAACAGATAAACAAAACTAGATCACATATCGTCCACACGTATGACGCGCCAAATATATGAACTTCATCCCTACCTGCAACAGAATGAAAGAGTAGTAAATCTTAAGTCGATCCAAAGAGGGACATGAAGTCCAATGAGCTTTAATTGTAAACATCCCCCAGATTTTTACATGTAAAAGAAATCACTATTTAACCAAAATCACTATTCCACATGAAAGAAGCAAATCGTACAACAGAAAGAAAAAAAACTCAAGTTCGGAAAGTCTAGGGAAGAATTGGAAATGCAAAATCACCGTTTGCTGGAGACCGTTGAGGTAAATGGCGTCGGAGCAGGTGGACTGTCCAGGACAGAGGGCGTTGGTGGTGACATCCACGACGACCGAAACAGTCATCTCTTCGGCCACCCAGTGGATGCTGAGAGGGATGAGCAAGTGAATCAGAGGGCTCAGTGCCCTGAATCCTCTGAAATGGTCAGACCCCATCTCCTCCACTCCGCTTCCACCACAGACCACAAGCTCAGATGGAGTAGCGACGGAATGAAATGACGAGAAGCTACTGGAACTGGAAGAGCTAAATCCGAAGGACACCAGTTTGGGGCTGGGGTGCATTCTAATAAGCAAGGACATTGCGCGGGGTCCCAACTGTCACGTGGTCGAGCCCACTGCCGGAGCGTGCCTGACTCGTGCGGCACTCGATATGGATGTGAGCCGTGGGCCCCGGCCCATTTTTTGTTCAGCTCTAGCCGAGCTAACGGGAACGATTTCGGCTTTTAGGCCCACTAATATTGTTTGATTTTGGGCAGGGGCGTGGCGGCTGCGACCGGGAGTGTGAATGGGAACGAGGCGCGCGTGCCACATGAGGCCTTCATGGACGATGTGGCTTTTTTCTTGTTTAAAAAGGCTCCCATAACCTTCATGGACGATGATAAGGATGAGAGATGACGGCGGAGTGTGGATGAGTAAGGTTGGACTTTATTACAGTATTTAGGGGCCGTTTGGGGCGTGATAAAAACCAAATATCCACTATGGATAATCCACTTTCAGGTGGATTTTTTAAAATTATCCACTATCCAGCTAAAACACCTCAAACGCCCCTTAGTTACATTTGGTTTTCCGGAATTTTATTGAAAGCCCACGTCAGAACTGTCAAAATCTAGGTCCCCACCAATATGCCAATCCATGTAAAGCATTATCCTTGGTTAAAATGAGCCGTCAATCATTAGGATCGACGTTGATGGAGACGGGTTCGTATATGATGGAGGATATCCTGCCGATAGCCTAAAGGTGGACCAAAAATGCTTCCCCTTCGATGGTAGTCGGGTAAGCCAGAGAGGGGCATTCCTGTAAAATTACTGCTTGGCCATTGAGCCACGATCCCGTGTGGATCAAGAGCAGGTCGTTGATGTTGTGGTGGGCCAAGGCTTAAACAACAAAGATACGTCTGGCCGTTTACCAAGAACAGTGCAAACAATGATCCCAAGAGTATCAGAATAAAATACCAGGCGTATATTCTCTCTGTTGCGTTTCTTCCATGAAGACTTAAGTCATAAGCGAGGACAGTTTTTTTCCCTTTTTGTAATAAGCAAAGATAGCTGGTCCCTCACGAGCTGTTGGCAGATGAGTTATAAGAAGCTTTTGAGATGGTGCAATGATGTGGCTGAGTGTTTCAGTAAAGAAAACAGGGGATCGATAGAGGAAGACAGAGGCGGTTATATTAGTTGTCATGAGAAAATATACTGAGAAGTCTGTATTGCCCTTGTGTTTCTGTTGAGTTGAGAATTAGTTGAAGAGGTATTTGTGTCATTTTTATGAGTTCTGTTATTATAAATACAGAAGAGGGGGATCGTGCAGGGCAGCTTGGATTACTCTGTTTCCTGAAGAATCAGATCTGAGCTCATTTGGGGGTGGATTCCTCATCATCTGCTGGTGGATTCCAGCTTGACCTGTGGATTCAGGTTTTTCTTTTCAATTTCTTTGTATGATGTTTTTTCTTTCTTAAGCAAATTACAGTACTGTGTTGTTCATTTTGATTCAATCAATATAAACACTTGGTTGTTCAATTCGCCTATCCTGTGTTCGATCTTTTGTCTGTTCGTTGGGCTGCATCATTTTTGGTATCAGAGCAGAGACTGGTTGTTTCCATGGCAACCAGAGGTCCTAGTGAGGATCAAAATACTCAGCAGCAAATTCTACAAACAATGGAGCAGATATTGCCGTAACTACAGCAATTGAACATGAATCAAGGCTCCCCGCAAATATCGGGAAGAGATCCTAGATTTGCGCATGGAATTCGAAGGAATCGTCCGAGCTCTCCTAATCAACCAACATTGGGTAATAGTTCTAGTGATGAAGAAATTGGGGATTTTGCAGGAAACCCAAATCGAGGAGACAATTTAGGGTTTTGAGGTAACCACAGGGTTGAAACTGAGTTTGGGGGGCCAAGATGTGAGATTCAACATGAGGCATGATTCAGTATCCTATAATCAATCTTTCAGACCTAAATTGGAATTATTTGATTTCGATGGTATGCTACATCTTGAAGATCTCCTTGATTGGCTTGTGAAAGTAGAGAGGTATTTTGATGGTATGGAAGTGGCTGCTGAAAAACAGGTTAAGGTTGTAGCTTATAAATTCAAAGGAGGAGCTTCAGCCTGGTGGGAACAGGTCCAAATGAGTAGGCGGTAGTGTGGTAAAGCACCGATTCATTCCTGGTCCAAGATGAAGCAACTTCTGAGGTCTCAATATCTTCCTTTGGACTATGAATAAGTACTTTATCAAAAATATCAAAATTGCAGACAAGGCAATAGGAGTGTTAAAGAATATGCTCAAGAGTTTCAAAAACTAATGGTTCGAAACAATGTGAAAGAGACTGAGCAGCAATTAATTGGAAGATTCAACAATGGGTTACAATGGAAAATTCAGGATCGAATTGGTATGCAAACTATGTTCTCTTTTCCAGCTGCTCTTCAACTGGCTCTTAGAGCAGAACAACAAATAGAAGGACAAAAGCATTTCACAAACAACAGGGTGACTGGAATACAGAGTGTCATGCCGAGAGGAGGAAATGCTGTAGTGGAACAGGGCAGCACTAGTTCCCAATTAAAATTTGTTTCAGATGCAGGAAGAGGAAGAGGTATTATCACAACTCAGCTACCAAATCAGTATGCCAAACCGAAAGTGTCTGTGTGTTATAAATGTCTACAACCAGGTCACATATCTAGTGCATGTCCACTGAGGCAAAAATCTACAAATATTGTAACCACTGTGCAAGAAGATCAAACAGCTAATGAAACAATAATGGTAGATGTGGTAGCTCCAGATTCAAATATTCCTATTACAATAGTTGAAGCTGATGAAGGAGAAGAATATGATTCCATTATTTCTTCTCTACTGATAAAAAAACTGATGCTTCTGCCAAAGGTTGAAGACAAGACAGAGAGAAATAGAATTATCATTACATGTGGCACTGTCCGGAAAGTAGTTTGCAAAATAATAGTGGATAGTGGCAGCAGTGAGAACCTGATTTCCAAGCAGTTTGCATCTAAGCTTAAACTGCCTTTGGTTCCACATCCTTGTCCTTATATCTGGGGTGGCTCAAAGAAGTAGGAGCTGTTAAAGTTACAGAGAGATGTGTTGTGCCATTTTCTATTGGACAGGAATATCAGGCTGAGGTGTTGTGTGATGTGGTTGACATGAGTGCTTGTCAAATATTACTTGGTCGACCCTGGCAGTTCGATGTCAATGCTATTCATGAAGGGAAAAATAATACTTACTCTTTTATACACAATGGCAAGAAACTGGTATTAATGCCAAGGAAGCCCAGTGTTAGTGGAGATCCTGTTAAAAGAGTGCTGATAGTAAATAATTTTACTAAGGAAATACAAGAAGGAACTGAGATATATGCTCTAGTTGTCAAAGACTCTTTTTCTACTTCTTCTATTTCTCCGAAATTGCAACAGCTATTTACTGAATTCTCTGCTATTATGCCTGATGAACTACCAGCTGTTTTGCCTCCTATGAGGGATATACAACATCATATTGATTTGATTCCAGGAGCTAGTCTTCCTAATTTGCCACACTAAAAGATGTGCCCTAGAGAACATCAAATTCTGCAAGACCAAATCACGGAGCTGTTACATAAAGGATTAATCAGAGAAAGTATGAGCCCATGTGGTGTCCTGCTCTATTAGTACCTAAGAAAGATGGAACATGGCGAATGTGTATAGATAGCAGGGCCATTAATAAAATTACTGTGAAGTATAGGTTTCCAATACCTAGAATTGAAGATATGCTTGATATACTTGCGGGTTCTAAAGTTTTCTCAAAGCTGGATTTGAGAAGTGGGTATCATCAAATCAGGATTCGAGAAGGTGACGAATGGAAAACTGCATTTAAAACTAAGGAAGGGTTGTATGAATGGCTTGTGAGGCCATTTGGTCTCACCAATGCACCCAGCACTTTTATGAGGTTGATGAATCAGGTTCTTAGACCTTTTTTTAACAAATATATTGTGGTATATTTTGATGACATCCTCATCTATAGCAAGTCTGAAGATGAACATTTCGTACATCTAACTGAAGTACTAAAAGTTCTACAAGAGAATGTGCTGTTTATTAATCTTAAGAAGTGCAGTTTCATGACTGATAAGCTAAATTTCTTGGGATTTGTTGTGGGACAGCATGGGGTTAGTGTTGATCCAGCCAAAGTATATTCTATTGTCTCCTGGCCAGTACCTTCAACTGTTAAAGAGGTAAAAAATTTTCATGGTTTGCCCACATTTTATAGGAGATTCATTCGGGGATTTAGTACTATTGCTGCCCCATTAACTGACTGCATGAAAAAAGACACATTTGAATGGACAATGGCTGCACAACATAGCTTGGATCTTCTTAAACAGTGTTTATCTTCTTTTCAAAATTTGGAACTACCAAATTTTGAAAAGATTTTTGAAGTAGAGTGTGATGCATCTGGAGTAGGAATAGGGGCTGTGTTATCTCAGGAAGGCAGACCAATTGCTTTTTATAGCTCCAAACTCAGTTCAGCCCGATAGCAATGGCCAGCTTATAAAATTGAGTTTTTCGCTCTTGTTCAAGCCCTACGACAGTGGAGACATTATCTCATCCAAAGGGAGTTTATTCTCCATACGGATCATCAACCACTGAAGTTCATTCAACAGCACAGCAAATCTGATAGGATGTATGCTAGTTGGATTGCTGAAATCCAGGAATTTAATTTTGTTATTAAACATAAATTAGGCAAACTAAATACTGTTGCTGATGCTTTGAGCAGAAAAATCTTTTTGGTATCTACAATGCAAATTGAAGTATTTGGTTTTGACCAATTAAAAGATTTGTACCCTATAGATCCAGACTTTGGACCAATCTGGTCAGAATGTGTTGAACACAGTTCTGGGTTTGAAGACTACATGATTCATGATGGATTTCTCTTTCAAGGGAATAAACTTTGTATTCCACTTAGTTCTTTACGATGGCAGATTATATTGGAGCATCATAATGGGGGTTTAAGTGGCCATTTTGGTAGAGATAAAACTACAAAGTTATTGGTTTCTAAGTTCTACTGGCCCAAGCTCAAGAAGGATGTCGCTAGTTTTGTTAAAAGGTGTTATGTGTGCCAACAAGCTAAAGGACACACCCAAAATACAGGATTATACAGTCCTCTGCCTATTCCTAATGGCCCTTGGGAAGATGTTACTATGGATTTTCTTCTTGGGTTGCCTCGCATTATGAAAGGCTTTGATTCCATTTTTGTTGTGGTCGATAGATTTTCTAAAATGGCTCATTTTTTGCCATGCAAGAAGACCAATGATGCTACTAGTATTGCACTTTTGTATTTTAAGGAGATAGTGAGATTACATGGGATTCCTCGAACCATAACATCTGATCGTGACAGCAAATTTCTCAGCCACTTTTGGAAGACATTGTGGAAACAATTTGGTACTTCTCTACAATTTAGTGCTACTTGTCATCCACAAACGGATGGGCAGACATAAGTTGTTAACAGAATTTTGGGCAATATGTTGCGATGTTTCGCTAGTGATAAGCCAAAACAGTGGCATATTTTCATTCCTCAGGCTGAATTTGCTTTTAAGTCTTCCACCAATAGGTCTACAAGTCACTCTCCATTTGAAGTTGTTTATGGTTCTAATCCTAACAGTCCTTTCGATTTGTTGTCTCCTTTTCAACTTCAGAAGACTCCCAAGCAGGTTCAATCCAATGTTAGAAATATTGCTGATACTCATGCTTTAGTAAAAGAGCATTTAGCCACTGCTAATGCTACTTACAGTCGGACTGCTAACCAACATCGACGACAACAGTTATTTTCTGTTGGTGACCAAGTTATGGTCTATCTTCGCAATGAACGTATGCCAGTTGGTTACTATTCTAAATTGACTAACAAGAAGATAGGACCATTTTCTGTTCTTCGTCGAATCAATGACAATGCCTATTTTATTGATTTACCTGATTCTTATGGTATCTCTAAAACTTTCAATGTCTCTGATCTGTTCCCTTATACTGCTCCACTTGAGGCTGATGATGTTCAAGTTTGAGGACAAGTTTTTCTTAAGGGAGGAGTAATTGATGTGGCTGAGTGTTTTAGTAAAGAAAACAGGGGATCGATTGAGGAAGACAGAGGCGGTTATGTTAGTTGTCATGAGAAAATATACTGAGAAGTCTGCATTGCCCTTGTATTTCTGTTGAGTTGAGAATTAGTTGAAGGAGTATTTGTGTCATTTTCATGAGTTTTGTTACTATAAATATAGAAGAGGGGGATTGGGCAGGGCAGCTTGGATTACTCTGTTTCCTGAAGAATCGGATCTGAGCTCATTTTGGAGTGATTCCTCATCATCTGCTGGTGGATTCCAGCTTGACCTATGGATTCAGGTTTTCCTTTTCAATTTCTTTGTATGATGTTTTTTCTTTCTTAAACAAATTACAGTACTGTGTTGTTCATTTTGATTCAATCAATATAAACACTTGGCTGTTCAATTCTCCTATCCTGTGTTCGATCTTTTGTCTGTTCGTTGGGCTGCATCATGCAAGGCAAAATCAAATCTCCAAAATAGAGAATCTCACGTCACATTTGATTTGGAGTATGCTTTCATTTTCTTTTCATCAAAATGATTATTGTCTATATAAAACAGTATATAAATTAATGAGAATTTGAGCGATGGAAAATGATATTGCAAAGGGGGGTCTTGGTCCATATCACCAAGAACCACCGGTTCACCACCATGGTTTCATTGTCCTCTGTTTATACAACACCACCATTGGTTGTCGCTCTCTCTTCTCCACCAGTAGCGAACCCCCGAGCTGCGGGTCAGATACACAACTACAGACCATCAGCAGGCGGGGAGACAAGTCTGTCGCTTTCCACATGGTCCATACAATGTGAGAAATCACCATCAACGTTCTCAGGCCTGAGCACACAAGACAACGGAGATTCATGGGGAATGCGTTAATGAGGGAGCGACAATGGTACAATCTAGTAATAAAGGTTGTTACACTTGAAGGCGACGGATTTAATTTAGTGCATCAAGACAATAAAGATAATAAAGATTAGGCGTATGATGATGATGAAGACAATAAAGATAATAGAAGTGGAGCTGGGGGGTCGATGCAACGCTCACATCAACCATGGTATTCCTGAATATTATCTCAGGCAGAGCTGTGGATCACAATCAAGCTATGAGAAAAAAGAAAATGCAAGGGCTTGTAATGTTGGCATAAAATAAATCCAATGGTTTGTTTGTGGACTGAGAAAAAACTGCATTTAACTCCCTCGTTCATTAGAGTAGTATCACCACTGTACCAAAAAACAAAGATCTGAGTTCCTGCTCAAACGAGCATGTGAGATATTACTGGAGAAAATGTTTGCTAAACTCGTTCTCATAAATTCGTGAAAGATTCTAATCAGAAATCAGGTAATCCTATTTACTACTCCCTCCGTTTGGAATTATATCAGCATAAGGATTTTCAGAATAAACTAAAATTAGTCCAATATTGTTCATTTTGGAAAAATATACAGTGATAATAATTTTGGACGGAAGGAGTATAATTATGTAAACACAAAATAAATACAAACTTCGTGTTACTACTACCTACCAGACACAACAGTGGTTACTTTCCAATAACTAAATGCGGACAAAACAAAAAAATGTATATAGATGAGTGAATTGCGGCAGAAAATAAAAGTTAACAGAAATTTTCTAAGTACTTATGCTTCCGAAAGAATGTTGGCCAAATGCACCAGTTGCATAGGAACACCCACATTTCCTTATTACTGTACAACACCCTTCAAGTTCAGCAGATGCCAGCAATATCCTATAAGTCTTTTTTATCTTATACTAAAGGAACGCCGAAGTGAACTCCTCAGAACCATATCAATTATCAAGCATGTTCTTGTTTCTAATCCAAAGGACGTCATATCCTGTTGTGTCCTCTTACGCTCCCACACTACTTCCTTAGGCCCATCATTACTCTTCCTATGCCCTTAAGGCTCATTAGTAATTTGCTTATGTTTAGTAATTGCATATTAGATTTAATAACTTTAATTATAGCATTATGTAAGTGGCTTTTGGCCTAATTCTAGGTTAATGAGAAATTGAAACCCCGAATCATTCTTCCCTCTCCTTGCTTCTGCTTTCCCTTCATCTGAACGCCCTGCTGTCTCGCAACTCATGCTCGACAGCAGGCCTTAATCCCCTTCTTCATCTACTTCCTCCCTCATTCCCTCTTGGAGCATATCATATCCCTTCCATCATTGCATTCCTTCCACCAATCTTAAGAAAGGAGAAGGTAACTGTTCAGCTCTTACTCAAACCAATTTGACCCAATGAAATTGAAATCCAACTCAAGCACGCCCTTGACAACATACATGGAATTAGAGCTAGTTCAACCAATTCAATGATAAAAATGCTTTCTTAAAGTTTTAAAGGCAAAAAAGCACTTATAGAGGTTAACTAAATTATAACCCAATATAACTCATTCAAACCTACCAATCGTAGAATTTTAACGCCATTCATATTTTTGCAAGTTTCAAATGAAACTCAAGATTTCACCACGACACTGCTTTGTCTGAAGTTCAATTAAAATTGGCATTAGTCACCAAAAGATCCAAAGCTAAAGTGAATTTTGACAACATTCTGTCAGAATTTGAGGAGCAACTTGGATCCGCCCTGGTAGTAATAAATTTAACATGAAAGACACTTCATGATTCGGAATTTTTGACAGAAGTCATCTTCAAGCAATCAAGATTACCTCCTGGATAGCTGTGTCCATAGAAGCTGCAACCTTTGAATCCAAGAACAGAGGTTGCCCAGAAGAGTAGAAATCCATAATTGCAGCAAATATTTCAGGCTTTAAATAATCCCAAGAAGCTTCCTCTGACTTTGTTACTGTCACAAAATCAGACCCAAAGAATACTCGATTTATTCCTGAATTACACCAGAGGGGAGTAAGCCTAAAATAAAATGGTCTCTTCTCAAGTTTCAAATCATATTAACTAAAGGAACTGATAATAGGATCACCTTCGTCCATTTCAATCATTTACAAGAATAACTACTAGAAGATAGAAAACATCACAGGGTTCCCATTATAAAGGGCCAGCTTCATGGAGTCAGGATTGGAATAACTTAATATCAAAAGTTATGCACAAAAAATTTGAATCCAACTCGTCGTGTTATAATGCAGCAACTGGTTTCCTGGACATCAAAGAACACAAAAAAAAAGGAAAACAATGCACATATCTCTACTTATTCATCACATCCCCAATCAACTTAAGAATCCTCAATACAGACTCAATCCAACAGTACTAACAGCCTGCCGATAAATGTTACAAAAAATCGTCCTCGGAGGAAAATGAACAGTTTTCAAACTCAATCAAGAGGTGAGCTTTCAAATTCAAATCGAGCAGATAGAAAAGGATAATATAACTCATGTGCAATTGCAACTCTTATGTGATTGTCGGAAGGAAAAAAAAAAGAAACTCAGGAAATAAGCTGACCCCGCAATTGCAGCCATGGTGCGTGATCAAAGGGAGGACGAGCTGATGACGATGATGATGGTGAGTGGGAAGCAGATAATAGCCCATTTTAACCCATTCTTCTTTCTTTATTTTTTTTTCTGAACTCAAAGCAACTGATTGAACCCCTAACATCTCACCAATATCAGAGGATTGGGGCCTCTATTCCTCCAGCTGATTTAAGCTTCACCGGAGAATATTGGTGAAGCTTCATAAGCATATTCGATCTCCCTAATTGGCATATAGCCATTACATAATTCGCATATTTAACTCGGACTATGTTTATAGACATTATGGAATCCTCATATAACAGTCTTCATCTGATAGGTGAAGATGATAAATGCAGAAATTATTATATCACAAATAAAAACCTTACATGGGCCAATTAGTGTTCTTGCAGCAACACGATGTATTTAAAAGTAGATACAATCAAATTAACAAGATATGAAAATCAACATTTGAGAAGTTACAAAAGAAATTGTGATAGAGCGGTCAAAGGAGAGGATCAAACACTCGACACTTTGAAGTCAAAAGTGATAGTTTCACCATCAGACGCTAGAAGCTAAAGCTCGTCACTTGATCTGACTGGGGAAGATAATTCTTCTGCCTTCACAGTACATGCTGCTGAACCACTCAGGCTTTCCAGCCACACCTCGTCGCCAACTGTAGAATCGGAGTCATCGTTCCGGTGCCATGTCCAGTGTGCATGTGTTTCATTTGCTATCCTAAAACGCCCATGTCCGAAGCTTGCCTCTCGAAACAATGACAAAGGAGACCCCGGCGTCTTAAATCTTCATAATTCCAACCAATCTTTGATTAATTAAGTTATTTTTAACTAAAATTTAAATAATAAGTTGATACTCTTTTTGATTAGTCAACGGTCGATATTAGTTCCAAATAATCTTCTACTTACAGCAAAGCGAGCCCTTCTCTGTTTCCTCCATCGCCTATGGTCACATGGACCGGCCCACATGAATCAGGACTGTTGTTATAAACCCTTGCCTGCAGTCCTAAGAAATTTAAAAAAGCAGAAAGAAAGAAAGAAGAAAATTTGTTTCATTTGAGGAACAAGAAACCCGTGAGTACGTAACGAAAACTTACAAAGCGTTCGTAAGCATGGACATGACCGGCAAAGACGACATCAACGCGTGCCTTGTACAGCAGCTCCTCCATGGCTTTCCTCATCTCCTCTCCCTCCCCTTGATGGGCGAGGTTGGTGTTGTACCATGGCGCATGAATAAGGACAAGTAGCCACGGAGTCCTCCTTCGGTCCACGCTAGCCAGGTCGGCCACCAGCCACTTGTACTGCTCTGATTCTACATCAAATTCGGCATAGGAGCCCAGCATGATAACATGGGCCCCAGCAACCTCGAAAGAATAGTAGAGATTGGAGGTGGAGCCGCTCTCCTCGAATGGCATCCTCCACCTCGCGTTGTAGGATTTGAAAGCTTGGGGCCCAATGATAGGGACCTTTTCGAGCTCATGGTTGCCTTGCGTGACCATCCACGGCCGGCTCCCGGCGAGGGGCTGCACCATGCGGCCGAATGAGTCCCACAGTGGTTGCTGATTGTCGGCGTAGGACAAGTCCCCCGGCAGCAGAAGCACATCGTAGTCCCACTTCTTGATGTGGGCTAAGGTGGAAGCAGTCCATTCCGTTTGACCCAAGTCACCTGCATTACAATCCCAACTAAGTCTCAGAAGATTGATTAATTTGGCATTTCATTGCAAAACTATCGGTGATTGATGATGAACCTGCGACTGCAAAGTTGAGGGGGAAGGAAGGAGAGGGGGTCCTGAAGCTGAATTCATCACCAACTGCTCCACAGCGGTAGTAGTAAGTTGTACTGGGATCCAAGGGGCCTATCTTAACATGATGAATCTTGCCTGATTCATAGAAGAAGAAGCGGTACGAGGTTTGTTCTCCTCTTGCTGAAGCTTGGTATTTTCCTGATTGTGTACCATATTCCACCAGAGATGGCACGCTCTTGTCATTGGTGATCCATGTGATTCGCATGTGATCCTTCCCCACCAATGATATGTGAACCTAAAAAATGCAATCTAGCTACATTAATTATTGCATGAATAAACATAAATTCAAATACTCCTTATGGCACTAATTCGTCTTAAGTCGTCTCGAGTTTTCCTTTTTGCCAATTGTTTCCTTGTACATAACTTTGAAACATTCACGTAAATTGGCTTATGCTTAAAGCCATTACATTTACCAACGAAGCCACTCTAATCAACCTTGTTTTTTGGAAATCTTATTTGTTTATAACCTCTTTTGTCTCTTCTCTTTACCATTATCACAAGCACAATTCCGCATGATATCGTGTATATATGCTATAGTTGCCTTGTACCAAAATAAAAGCACATATATTTGCCTTGCCTTATTTTTGGACAACATTTGCCATTTTCAATTATGCTACTGCGAATTCATGCTTTTGGTACACACAAAATAAGTCGGTTTTTTGTGTTTGTTTGGCAAACGTGTTTTGTGCTTCTACTTCTACCGTCCAAAGGTAGTTCAGACGTCTACTTATCTTAAAGCAACAAATCTGAGATGGGGTTCAACTGACGTACTGAACTCACAGGTAATGCGTAATCATGATGTTATCTCATAACAGATAATTTTGGATGCTTTTGGTTTTGAACGAATATCTCCAGCCTATATTCTAAGCTTTAAGCGCAACATGATCTAAGACTGAAAAAAGACCAACCACACACTGGCATTTTCGTCGTGGTTCATGGAGAACAAACCTCCATGAAAATATGTAGGGAAAGCGAGAGAAATAGAAGGAGAGCTTCCGATTCATGGTCCTCATGGTCATGGATAATTTAGGCGGTCAAGGCCACGCCCAAAATATGAAAAAGATGCAGAAATAAACTTTCAGGATGTTATAACTTCCCCCTGTACTTTGTATACTTTAACTAACAGACTCGTCATTGATGCATGCCTCTTGAGCTTTTACTCATTAGAGAGAGAGAGAGAGAGAGAGACCTGTTGTGGGTGAGAATCAGGTCGATTGTGCAAAGTGGAGACGATACGGCGGGGAGGAGGGCGGGTGTAGTCCGACGCTTGAGAGTGCGCGAGGAGGCAAATGAAGAGTCCCCAAAGGAGCAGATGCCACGAAGTTGTCGTCGCCATTTTCTTCAACAAAATGTTGCAAGATAAGAGAGCATAAAAGGAATGGGTCTTGGAGTTGAGTTTCGGACTTTGCAAGGAATATATATCTCAAGTAAGCACAAACACAATAATGATGATAATTGACTTTTGGGATCTGAATGCAATGAAAGCGATGTCTGTGGCGTCGAGGAATTGTTTCAGCAGCATCAAAAAGCATATTCTTTCACGCTCAGCATTCTCCATTAGAAGTTAGAACAGATCATCAAGAGATGGTAGGAACCAATTATCCAAAAAAACAAAGAGAGATGGGAGGAACCGGCGCACATGTGGAATGGACTAAACATATATGAATGTTGCCTAAACACCACCGTTCGTGTACAATGTACATGTAGAGTATAGACTGATTAGGAGGCTTCTAGTATTTGTTGCTACGTATGCGCCGCGAAACATGCTGGACTACCTTGCTGGCAAAAGGTGCAACATCCGTGAAACTTCGAAGTAGGAATTTATAAAAGAAAAACTTCTGAGTAGGAAGGATACCTCAAATTGATGAAGAAAGTAAAAAATCTACCATTATATTAAAGAAGGGTTTGTTTATTAATTGAACATGCTTAAGAATTGGTTACCCTTTTAAAGACGGTCTTCCCTGAAGAGGTGGAAAGTTTTTGGCTCGTGTTCTGAGAAGTAACCACATTTCATACCAATATCTTTGCAATTTTTTTGGATGGCCACTGCAAAGTTCTTTATACATTTAGGTTACGTACCAAGTAACCAACTATGCTGTAGTACACGTATGTTGTTTGGAAGTATAAGCATATTCGTCATGTACGTAGTAAGATAATTAAGATTTATCATATCTTAATCTCATACGTAAACAAAGGATAAGCATATAACTGGATAACAAATGACTTTTTTTTCCTGGCAACTTGGATTACAAATGACTCATTGACTTGTGATCACAACAGAAATTACATAATTAAATTGAGAATCATGTGACAGATAAAAAAAAATGAGAATGATGAGCCACTAAGATGTTTAGAGCCGTGTACTCCGCTCCATGCCAGCAACCAATGAAGTTGGCCAACCTTGTTGACTTACGAGCAAATCACATTGCATACAAGCATTGGTTTTGGTCGAGACACCGAGTCACTGACAACTGAACTTGCCACTTCTGCTCGTTTCACTTCAGGACGTCTTTCCCAGTTTAAAGCGTTGCTTTCCCCCATTGAATCTTTTTCACCTGATGAAGTTCTGGTAAGAAAGTTTTGTCACATTCGCTCACATCATGACATTTTTTTTCGACAACAATTCTCTTCATGACATGGGACGTGGATGTTTCCAAGAATCAAGTGTAATAAACCTTATCATAAAAGAAAAGTTAGTCTTATATTCAGCATAAAAAAACGTAAAAGAAAAATTACAATAAGATACCTCACTGGTGTTTACTATCCTTGTGGTAAACCATGAGATTGCTTTGAAAGTTGTAAAAACAGAACTCGATAATTGCCAAGACTCAAACTAGTTGAAAGGGATTTAGACCCTCCGATTCATAGAATTGCATTATTTTACAAATCCACTGTTTTGCAACATATTTTTGGGCTGGATTTGATTTTAGCCCAAATCTCACCCTAAATCCTATCAGTAGGGCTGGTTCTCCGCCGGACCGACCTCGGACATGGGCAGTCTATATCCATGTCCATTAAATCTTGTCCGCAATCCTTCTGACCGTATCCATGTACGGCTATCCTGCAGACATGAACGCGGAGACGGACAGAAGATACAGCTAAAACCACTTTCCAAAATTTTAAATCCAAGGTAATTATGTCATGTGTTTTTGGGGTGACACAAGAGGGTAATAACAAATACACAAAAAACATAAACTGCACATTTCACTCTTTTTTGATAAACTGAAAAGTACTGTGAAAGGGAAAAACTACACGTATCTTTATTGTCATTACTATAGTGGCTAAATTGACCCATTATTTGCTTTGAAATTACGGGAGCGAATTTGGAATCACCTTATGATACGTATAAGGGTAGGCTCGAGGCCATTATTGTGGAAAGTAGCGGACCTCGGGACAAATGGCTGGCCGATTACCTATGTCTGTCCAACTATCATGGACAGATTTAAATGGGCCATGGACACCTTGGACGTGGACAGACAATTGGAAACACTCATCCGAGACCAACCCCATCCATCAGTTGGTTTATAACATGAAAAGGGATGGATACGAACCACACATATGACTTTGTCATTTACAAAATCACACCCCTAAACATTAAATACTAGAATATCCTTCGTAAAATCACACTATTCCTAAGTATTACCCAAGATTTATGATCTCAAATGCAAATCTCATCTACTTGTGATTTAAAATGACGTGATTTTATGATCACATTTAAATCCAAATCAAGGTTATAAACCATAGACAATCCTATTAGATTTGTCCCATAGCTAATTTGCATTGTCCACAATTAATAGTACAATAATCCACGCCTTGTTTGGTTACACAAAATCAATCATATCATATTATTGTCTCTCTCTCTATTATTAAAATATAGTAGCATAAATATTTTAATAGTTGTCATATTGTCAGAGTAGACAATCTTACTTGAGGTGATTGTTCTTAAACCCCAGACATCAACAATCCACCCTATAATTTAATAATCCATGTTATCAAAGGGGATTTTTCACAATCAAACACAATTTGTCAACAATCCAAGCGGATTGTTTATCCAAACACCACCTTATTGTGCAACAACGAGACAAATTGGTGTATATAAATTTGATGTACAATTATTGCATAATAAACTACGCACTAACACCGGGCAAAAAAGTGCATGATGAGCTACTTCATCATTCCAAAATTGTTGATTTGTGGGCCCTAAAAAAGATAGAATTAACGTTTTGACTTAAACCGGCCAAAAACGTGCATGATGAGCTACTTCATCATTCCAAAATTGTTGATTTGTGGGCCCTAAAAAAGATAGAATTAACGTTTTGACTTAAATAGTAAATCCTAAAAAGAATTTTAGTATTTACGGGCGTTTGGATCGTGATTAATCTAAAACATCTACAGTGAAAAATTTACTTGCACTATTTATTTTTAAATTTTTCAATGTGGATGTCTGAGAGTGAAAAAAATAGAAAACGAATAGTGAAAGTGTGGATGTTTTGCTTTTTATCACGCCCCACACGGCCTATTAGAGAGAGTGTCCCTAACCTTTCAGACAATAGTCAAAACGCCAACAAAAGAAAGGTAAATCTCGGCAATATTCTGGGATGAGAATTCGGAAGGCAATCAGGCAAAAACGTCACAGGAAGTCTCAGATGTGACCCTTGGGAATCCTCGCGAATATCCGCTCCTCGTTGTATCTTCTATATATGAACAGGCGTGGTTAGAGAAAGGCAGACAAAGAATCCCCGTGAACCCAGTTACTGCACAGGATTCCTCGTACACGCCCGGGAGCCAAACGCCATGGCAGACGCCCAGGCCCTCTTTCTGTCGCTGCTCATTGCCTCCTTCCTCGGCCTCGGCCTGTCCTATACTCGCCCGCCCCCGAGGAAGACTCTCTCCGTCCCTTTACAAGATGACAATCCAGCATCACCCCAGCAGGTATGCTTTTCTTAAATGTGCACAGCAGAAATAGCCAATTGATCTGTTTTTGGGTGTCCGGCTTCGGCCCGCAGGCATAAACTTTGTGATTTGCGATTCTTCTTTATCTCCGTTGGGCTGATTTTGTTTGAAAAAACCTTTTCTTCTTCCATATCTTTGGAGATTTTTAAAGGAGGAGTACGATAGAAGTAGGAATTTCCTGTTGGGATGAGCAATGCATATGGTATAGTGCTTCGATTTTCATGTTGACGTTTGGTTTTCTTCCTCGGTAGAACCGTTGGGACTTCACAATTAAGAGGGTAAACTACCATGTGCCAACCATATTTGTTTCGTGAGGGTTATGAGTTATGAATCATGATGGTAGATGGAGGATCCTTTTCCTAAACCTCAAACTGACCCTAAACCTCAAACTGACACAATTCTGGTACTTGGACGCATATGTTGACAAATTTACTTACGTTGAGTTTTGCATGTCCAAGCTCACCCGTTCATCCTGCGCTAATTGAATCGTGAGAGTTGAGCTATGAAAGCTATTAGCTAGCATGAGTTAGATTTGATTTTTGCATGCCAAGTCTAGGATATGATTTTCTATATTATTATGTGGCATTGGGCTTTCAAAACCATGCTGATATTGGTCCTTGTCTAGTCTACAGTCAATTGGTTCAACAGAAGTAAAGCTCACGAGTATAAACACAAGTGAACAACGTTGGTTAACTGATATTGCCCAACATCTTGACATGAATTTGCAGGTGCACATCTCTCTGGTGGGTCAAGACAAGATGAGAATATCATGGATCACTGAAGAGGAATCCCCTGCACTGGTGCAATATGGTACTTCGCCCGGAGTGTACAATTTCTCGGCCACCGGAGACACCACCTCGTATAGATACCTCCTCTACAAATCCGGACAGATACACAACGTTCTTGTTGGTCCCCTCAAGCCTAGGACCATCTACTACTATCGTTGTGGCCCAGATTCCTCTCAGGAGTTCAGCTTCAGAACCCCTCCGAGCAAGTTCCCCATCAAATTCGCCGTCTCCGGTGACCTGGGACAGACGGGGTGGACCAAATCGACCCTCCAACACATCAGTTCCTTCAACTACCATGTCCTGCTCTTGCCCGGGGACCTCTCCTACGCCGACTACTGGCAGAAGTCCTGGGACTCGTTCGGCCGACTCGTCGAACCACTGGCGAGCCAGCGGCCGTGGATGGTGACGCAGGGCAACCATGAGATTGAGAAGATACCGGTACTAGTAAAGCCGTTCAAAGCCTACAACTCCCGGTGGAGGATGCCCTTCGAGGAGAGCGGTTCCGACTCTAACCTCTACTACTCGTTCGACCTCCCCGGCGTCCACATCGTCATGCTCGGCTCCTACGCCGATTTCGACTCAGAGTCGGCTCAGTACAAGTGGCTGCAGGCGGACTTGGCGAAGGTGGACCGGAAAAGGACGCCCTGGCTGTTCGCGCTGATCCACGCCCCGTGGTACAACTCCAACACCGTCCATCAGGGCGAGGGAGAGGAGATGAGGAATGCCTTGGAAGAACTGCTTTACGAGGCTCGCACTGATGCTGTTTTTGCTGGCCATGTCCATGCATATGAGCGCTTCGTAAGTTTTACGTCGACCTAAGCCTTATTTCTTGATGTTCTTCATCAAACAACTTGCCAATATTCGAGTAAGTCTACATGATTCTTAGTTTGTTTGTTATCTGGCTTCTGATTCAGGTCAGGGTGTACAACAACAAAGCAGATGATTGCGGAGCTGTTCACATTACAATTGGTGACGGAGGCAACAAAGAAGGCCTGGCAAGCGAGTATGTTTACATTTCGTACTTGATTATACATATACATATCGAACTTTTACGTCCATACAGGATGAGAGAGAGGCAAATTTACTTATGACAACTAAAGGATTGATACAAATAGCGAGGAAACTAAAAGCTTAATATGTATGGTTTGGTTTGTGCAGTTACTTGGAGCCGCAGCCCAAAATATCAGCATTTAGGGAGGCGAGTTTCGGGCATGGGAGACTCCGGGTACAGAACGAGACACATGCAGTGTGGACCTGGCATAGGAACGAAGACGACGCCTCCGTGAAGGCTGACAAGTTATGGTTCACTAGCCTTGTTTCGAACCAAGCTTGCAACAAGCCCTAATATCCGAGGGCGTTGGCTTAATTTATTCTCTGGTGGGTTTTCAGATCAGAATCAGATGGATGTTCTTCTACATCAGAAAAAAAAAGATAGGTGTTATTCGATGATGTGTACATAATTTAAATAACCAGATATCTACAGTATGTACCTGCATATGTTCATTATTAAAGGTAGATGTTGCGATAGTTTTTTTTTCTTGGTACAATGTTTGAGATAGTGTTAGCAACCGTTTCTATCAGCCCTCGCATGTGTGTGATCCGAGACCATTTGGGCTGTTGGATGTCCATCCAGCATCGGCTGTTAATATATGGGGCAGACAGGTTTGTATCACTGCCACCCTGCGCCGTATGATCTCCATCCGACGGTTCAGATCATCTCAGTTCACATTGACGCGCGAGAGCCTGGGCCAACAACTTAATCTTATTCATATTAATTTCTTTGAAGCAAATCAGAACCATGGGTGATTAATGATTGAATCCCGGTACTCTGCAACCGAATGGAGAGAGCATATCTCCATTTGATTTTGATAATGACCATTAGATCATTATTCAATGACTATTACTAACTTGACCTCAATCTTCTCCTTGACCCTCATTAACTAACCCATCAAGGAACAGAAAGTGAGAAAACAACGGCCGTGGCTACCCCGGCTCTCACTGACCTTCACCCTCCCTCAAGGTTGCGGCTTTCGTGACAACAGGGTGCCTTTTCCGTTTTTGCACTTGACTATATATATTAGAATATATCATAGCCAATCATGCAGTCATGAGCTTGGGTTCTTGCAGTTACACTTTTCTGACAAAATAAAAGTTAAATTCCATGAATCGGAACCCATGTAGATTTGTTGGAAGGGATCCATTGGCGAATCTAAAACTTCCTTCAATGAATATTTTGGCAACGATGCATATAGTGCTTTGGAAGTGCAAAAGGCTAGAGGGGAGGGAGGATGGGGGGAAAGGGCGGGAGGGGATGACAAGGTCTTGCGGGGGGGGGGGGGGGGGGGGGACGCCCTCTACTGATTAATAGTCAAATATATCAAAATATATTGGCAATACTCCCTCAATTCAATTCAATAAATCTTGTTTGCAAGTAGGAGTAAAAAAACACATATCGATAATTAGATGGCTGACTTTACTCCTCCACAACCAAAAATAAGGGTTGGGTGACTTTGGTCCTTCACAACCAAATACAGGGGCTGACTTTACTCCCTCACAACAAAAAACAAGGGGGACTCCATTGTTCCGTACGCACGGGCGTTAGTCCAATAAATTTTACACCCTCCGGTCACTTTTAATAGATATAATTTTTTTTTAAAATATACTAAAAAATTGATTCATTTGAAAAAAAAACTGTATCTATAAACAATGACCGGAGGGAGTACCCAATTTTAAATCCAGCCAGGCTACATTGAACGTAGGGAGTACAATGGGTCTTGCAAATGGGCCCATAGCCTCCCAATCTTGGCCAAATCCATAGATCAAAAACCCAGTCCATGTGCGTACAATAAAAATCAATATCCTCACCTCTTTTCCTCGCCAGTCGTCGCACACCGCATACCCCAATTTTAAAACGTGCGGCTCGCTTAGAAATCAGAATCCGCGCACCAAAATAAAATGAAATGCTCCTCCCTTTTTCCTTCCCCAGCTTCTGCTGTACTGCTCCACCCCTCTCGAAACCCTAGCAGGCCCTCTCCTCCTCCTCTCTCCATGGCGACGAAGACGACAATGCTACGCAAGCTATGTCCAGCTAGGGGTTCTTCCCCCTAGAAGATTAGGGCGGCCATGGAGGCTTCTGCGGACGACGTCGGAGCCCCCGATTCGTGGGAATCCGCCGATTTGGAGGAGAGCGTGAGCCGCTTGATGATCTCCTGCAGGAAGGCCCCGACGCCGCCGTTGGAGAGTTTTCTGGGTTCGGATTTTGGCGATGAGCTGCCGCCTAAAGCTGCTGACTCCTCCTTGTCGTTGGCGTCGTACGCTGGTTCTGCGGCTTCGTTGGTGTCTGTTTCTTCTGATGGCAACGGTGGACTTTCGGAGGAGGATCTGAACCAGGTTGATCAGTTCCTTCGGGAAGCTCTGCAGAATCCTCGGGAACGGCTCTCGGGTGAGAGTTTTGTGAATCGTTTTTTTTCTCTCTGCATGTTGTGAAAAAAAAAATTGTGCATAGTTTAGTACTTCATTAACTGGCTAATATTAAATTGATATGGTTGAAAAAAATGTCAATGGAATTGGTTGCGGGGACTTTGTCTGTCGAGTTCACCGATACTATGGAGGATCTAATTTTAGCTTCTTCAGATGATGATATTGTCTTTTTTCAGTTTGCAATCCAGCTGTAAAAATACTGCTTTGTCATTTAAGGTGCTCGTTTGCTTTATAGTGATAAGAGCCTTATACGTTGCTATCATCATTACTTTGGCTCCCAAAAATCCAGTTCGCTTGCATGGCTAGATTTCGCTATTTCTGTTATTTGATATATTTATTGATATTTAGCATTTTCATAAACTTGTGTTTACCTTTTTAGTAGTTTCGACTGGAGTCGCCAAATTTTCACTTTCAAATTTACACATTATGAGCCATTTGACGTGTATTTTTTTCTGGAAATCCTGTGTGATGGTACAGAAAAAATCGAATTTTAAAATTCCAAAATTAGCAGAAGTTGACATTTTTGTTAGGTAGAATTTGGTGATACTAGATTATCATCATTCTTTTGGTACCCAATTTTTTCGTGGACATAAATTGATAAAGGCAAATGCGAAAGCATAAAATATATATCCAAAATCAATGTAGGATTTCTGTTGTAAGAAGGAGAAGTCTCTGATGGCGACTGAGAGAACCTAACTGAAGGTAGTAATATAATACATAGCATCCACCTCGTGGGAGGTTTTGTTGCAAACTTGATTATTCTTACAAAATTTATGGAATATACATATTCTTAAAAAGATTGAACTTAAGATGTTGGTGTTATTGTGTTACCGTGAGAGTTTATTAGGATTATCAATCTTATATTGTTTGTTTCTATACTTATTGTTAATATTATTTTTATTTGTTGCTCCGGTGAGAAGATTCGAAGGGATGCATGTAAATGATGCCAAGAGAGGGAAAGGGAGACCTAAGAGAACTTGGATGGAATTAATAAGAGAGGATATGTCTTTGTTTTCTCTTACAAAACACATGACACAAAACAGGCTAGAATGAGGCATAAGATGCATGTCGCAGGCCCCAAATTGTGGGGAAAAGGCACTAGTTGATTATGGTTTTTATGATTGTAATCATTTGTTTTTAGTCAAGGTCTATTTGTTTAACATACCTATTGATTTGGCCAAAATCCCTTGAATAATCTTCTTGTATATGTTAATTTGATTAAGTGCTATGTAATATTTAGTAGATATACGTCTTTCAGTTTTGTGCTAACTATTTTTCTTAATTTTTTGTAGTCTTAAGGATTGAGCAAGATGTGTTGAGGTTCATTCGTGATCCAACTCAACAACAGTTAGAATTTCAACAACTGCCTACTTCTTACTTGAGGTTGGCAGTTCACCGTGTGGCACAACATTATAATTTGCAGTCGATGGTTCTATCAGACCTAAATTTACCAGATGGTTCTGGATCAAGAATTCTTGTTCGCAAGACATCTGAATGCCGGCTTCCTTTGATCCGCCTGGCTGATATTCCCACAAATGTGCCTCAGGATGAGAAGAATAATGTCCTTAAGGTTGCCATTAAACAGAGGCCACAAACGTATGGTACAATTGCCAGTGGTTCAACCACCAAGTCATCTATGGGAAACCTCACCAAAAGTGTTGAGGAAAGAAAGGAGGAATATAGCAGAGCACGGGCACGGATTTTTAATTCCAGTGGTAGCCCTGGTGATGGTGCTGGGACAAAGTGTGAGGGTGATTCTTCAGCTATGTCAGATAATCTCTGGCAGAGCTCTTCATCCTTGCTGTCACCATCTGTGGAGGAAAATTCCGGTCTTGAAGAATCCGATGTTAATCATGGAACCAGGGTTTTTGGTGATTTTTCTACTGTTACCAACAATGTTAGGTCTGGTAGAAGTAGGACTGACAAGGAATCGGCTCTTGCTAGAACCAAGTCAAACAATCGAGTCGCAATCTTCCGCGACCTTGAGGTGGATCGGAAGGATCCTGATTATGATAGGAACTATGATAGGTACTTTGATTCTGTACATTTTGAGTGTTTATCTGTGTGATCATCGTCATTGACTTAGTCATTACCCAACAATTTTGCAGGTACATGCAAAGATTTGATCCTGGCTTTAGATTCAGTGCGGGACCTTACACTCTGCAGCCATTGTACTCACCAACAGTAACTTACAATACGGAATTCCCGCATCTTGGATCAGGAGTTCATAGGTCTCCCCAGGTTCAGCCTCTTGAACACCAACCTCGGCCACTGGCTCAGCATCACATTCGTGGACCATGGGCAGCTGCCCCACCCTCTCCCACCACAGTTGTGTATGGCCCACCAGAGGGCATAATGTCTGCACCACCCTATAGTCCTGGGCATGTTGGCACCCATGCCACATCTTCCATGTACCTACATTCTTCCCAATATACTTGCCCTCATCCTCATATGACTTATGTTCATCCTCAAGAACATATTCACCCGACTTTTGGACAGGTACATGCCTGCTAGACAGCTTTTTTTTTCTTTGAAATTGTAGGAAGTCTGTATTCTCTGAGACAATTTTTTATCACAAGTACTAATTGATGCTTGCTTAATGAACGCTGCTCTGAACTTGCAGTCTCATCAGCAACAACCTGAAGCTAGTTTTGGATTAGCCCGGCCCCAGTAAGGGGCTTGGGCTGTGCCTGCATACCTGCCAGTGCCATCGCTGCAAGCACTTGGAGACTGAACTTGTAAATGTTGCTACAAATTAGATTACTGGCAGAACAAAATGCAGGCACGAATGTCGGGGTTGACTGAGATTGGGCTTCATGTTGACATGTGATGACCCTCTGGTGCCACTCAGTCCTCCTCGCATAACAATGCTTCATGCATTCTCTGCAGAATGCAGATATGGAGCTATAACGATGTTAGTGTTATGGAAGCTTGTGCTTGCAGCAGACATAAGCATATTTCACTGCTGATGATGATGGTGAAAATTGCGCTCCTTGGATTGATCTTTGCATATACTATTTGTATAGCCTGCACAGGTATAATTTATCTTTATGTTCTGTTGGAATTCATTTTAGTGGTTGAAGCTTTTGGTGCAGCAAATAACGTATTCGTTTTCTTTTGGTTTTTTGTATCAGCAATTCTACTAGTTATTTTATTCTTCAATTTGCTGTGAGATGATACGCTTCTCTCAATATTGTACATGCGATGTGTGTTGTGGATTCTCTGTGATGCAGTACCAATTAGTCGACGGCTGAGAGACGAGGGAAGGTGGGAAAGCCGTGTTTTATCATCCCTGGCAGCACACTTGGTGAGTATCCGAAACCCTGTTGTTGATTCAAACCTCTGTTGTTTTATTGAACCTCTCCTTGTATTATGTGAGTACTTGCCCTAGTACTTCGTTTAATTGAAACACTTATGCAGCCTTCACAATGCAGAACCTGGGGATTTTTCCCTTAACGAGGAGCTAATTGCCTTCGACCTATGTGGATGCAACATTTACTTTTAATTATAAGTGGTTAATCGTTTTTACCATTATTCAGCTTTGTGCCATAGTAGGGTTTGTAACAAGCTGATCTCATCGAGCTTGGCCGCGTGAGCTTGGTTTCCAGACTTCATTTAAATTCAACTTACATTTATGCTTTTTGGTCTCAACAATATGCCCGCAACTCTGAGCAAGACCACATTGGGAGCTCCATATGTATCAAGTTATTCTTCTTGACATTATCTTATTATGTTGTTCCGGATAGCGTGAAGCGAAAGGGTGAGCCTCAACCCAGATTCACCTTATATGCATCCTTTTTCCATTAAAACAGCTCAAAATCAACATTAAAACATTCGGGGAGTAAAATCTGTGTAAAGTGTAAACCAATAGGATTCAAATTCCAAGTGTAAACGAAGTAACAAACACGGTAGAGGACTCGTGCATTCCTGCAGTAATTTCTTTTAAACAAATAAACTCTTGTAGTATCTATTATCTGGTGCCAATGATTTAGCTCAAAAAAAAGACGAAGTTTCAGGTGGTAATTAACAGCCAAAAAGAGAGTTTTAGGTGAATATTCACCGTTTCAAAAAACTATGTACATCGTGACTTCTTCTTTCTTCTTTCCAAAATTAGAAGAGAACATTCGTGGACGAGCTTATGGGATATCACAAAATTTGGTTCGTGAATGAGCATATGAGTTGGACGGGATATCACATAGAAGAAGTCAGGTTTTATGGTCTAATAAAAATGAGAATTTTATTAAATATATATAATATTTTGGAACGGAGGGATTAACACTTAATCTGTCAGTTGCCGTGCCTTGCCATTTTGCATTTAACGTCCATCTGGCCCATTAGGATATTAAACGAGTCGGATATTTGGACATCCAAACGGTCCCGCTAATATGTGTTTGTGGCCGACGGCGGTGAGTCCTGCACCCGCCAAAGTCTAAATCTTGGATTACTCTTTCCCTGGCATGATTGGACCTTCTGCCATGTAGAGAGACTTTGGAAGGCATCTTCCTTTGTCAAGCTGGAAGAGTTAAACTTAACAAGCGATACAGCCACCATTTTAAGGATGCGTTTCAGGTTTCCTTTTGGATTCGAGGAAGATAGACTTCTATTCATGGATTTGAACGCCATCCATGCCGTATCGGGAATTTTGCCGCTTCTGCTCAGAGAAGATACGTTACAGTTCTTACCTAGAAGCTGGCTATACTACCTTTTAAATCTGGATTATGTATCTTTATCCCAATTTCCAATCAGTACGGATTTACACCCTTATGACTTTGGCCAAAAGTCAAGATATTCTATCTTATGCAATTTAGAATTCCATTCCTTCACATCAAGTATTTTACTCAGAGTCAGTATGCTGCCCGGGCTCACGAGGATTAGCATGGGCCATCGGATTTGAATTCGATGATGCAGTATTAGTGCATGGCGTAGGCGGATTCGAATCACCCTCTAGCGCCTGCCTCTGCTATCTAGATTTTAGATATGATGCCATCCCAATGCATGTCGACGTCCGTGAGCCTTCTTTTTCATTTTCGTGGGTAAAGCAGTTATAAATTCTTTTTTTAATTCATATTTTTATTCCTTTTCAAATTTTGCTGCAAGGGTCAAGTACTCATGGTTCCAGGTCTTGGCCACTGGATTTCCTAGACACTATTGAGTACGACAGCCAAGGGGAAGGGGTATGGTATGGAGCTTCTGCACACACGCTAGTGCACTCAATAGCTATCAATTACTACGGACGCAATGCGTTTGAGAGCACAGAGAGAGGCATTTATGAGAGATAAAAAAGTTGCAGGTTTCAATCTCCCATCTTTGCCTTTTCAAAGAAAGAAAAATTTAGCATTGAGCAAAAGAAGCACAAAATCAAAGCAAAATAAAATGTGATACACCAATTAAGATGAATGAGAATATTGTCATAGCAACAAATAATGGAAAAAAGATACTTCTCATCAAGATTGGGCTAGAATGCCATAATAGGGAGCTTTTTCCATATTACCTAGTGCAACATTTTTTTTTCTCATATTACCTAAAATATCTTTGTTTCTTCCATATGACCTGAAAATTATCCAAAATGTCATTCTTCCCAAAATGTAACATAAGTCTTCCTTCTTCCGAAAATTAGCAATTTACGAGACCATCTGTTGGGGAAGAAGACATTCCAGTGAAGGTTCATCCATCATCGTGATTCAAATCACCGCTGGTGCCGTTCAACCTGGAAAAAATAAAATTTAATACCATAAAATAGCAAAATTAGCGGGAAATACGAGAAAAAATCTATGATGAAGAGATTTTGATATAAAAACAGCGGGGAAGCCCGCCCAACTACAAAAATTAAGATCTATATGCAAAGAAACACATATAAAGGTCACTCATTGGTGCTCGACCCCGCGTGGACATCATATGAGATGATAAAAATGGACAAAAATATAAAATACTCGTTGGCAAGCGACAAGTTTAATTTATATATATTTATGTGATCCTAATAAAATTGAAATAGAAGAAAAATAAAGAAGAACCAAAAAAAAGAAAAAAATAAACGAGTTATGACATTTTGAAGATTAATGTCATAACTCGCTCATTTTTTATTCATTTTTTCCTATTTTTTCATTCTTCCTTGTTTTTCATTCTCTTTCATTTCATTAGGATTACATAAAGATATTTAAATAGAACTTGTCGCTCACCGACGAGTATTTCACGCTTTTGCCTTTTTTTATCCTCTCATTTGATGTCCACGAGCGGTTGAGCACCAATGGGTGGCTTTATATGTGTTTCTTTATATATAGATCTCACATTCTTTAGCAATGCGGCCTTCCCCCTTGCTCTTACATCAAAATCTCTTCATCATAGTTTTTTTTTATGGCGTGGGCTTTGGTCTGGATCATCGTGATGTTCGGAGCTTCGCCGAAAAACTTCCAACTTTTTTTTTCATCCTACTATATCTTCATGAGGTGGAAGAGGAGGAAAAATAAGAAGAGGTCGTGTCTTCGAATACACGATGCTACAGCAATCTTCAAAATATCATAATTCGTTCATTTTTTCTCCCTTTTTACCTTTTTTTACGTTCTTCTTTATTTTTCCTCTACTTCAATTTCAGTAAGATCACAGAAAGATAGATAAATTGAACTTGTCACTCACCGATGAGTATTTCACGCTTTTGTCAATTTTTATCCTCTTATTTGATGTCCACGAGTGGTCAAGCACCAATGTGTAATCTTTATATGTGTTTCTTTATATGTATATTTCTATTTTTGTAGCTGGGCGGGCTTCCCTGTTGGTTGCTGCTCTTACATCAAAATCCCATGATTATAGATTTTTTCTTGTCTTTCCTGCTCATTTTGCTGTTTTCCAACATAAAATTTTATTTTTTCTAGGTTGGACGACGCATGTGGTGATTTGAACCGCGATGATGGATGAAGCTTCACTAGAATGACTTATTCCCCAACTGGATGCTCCTATAAATCGCTAATTTTGGGAAGAAAGAAACATTTTGAGAAGAGAGACATTTTGGGAAGAAGATCATTCTATGAAAATGGGGCAGTCGAAATCGCCGGTGGAATCGCTGCCTTTGCTTCCTAAAACTGAGCCGAAGTTTTCGTGTCGTCTACAACACGACCCTTCGGATAGCAAATGCACGACCCAGTTAAAAGAAGGGCATTTCCGGTACTTTAGGTGCTGATTTCAGGCCATATGGGATTTCATGGGAAAAACTAGGTAATATGAGAAAATAAAAAGTGGTGCCAAGTAATATGAAAAAAACTCCATAATACGCCATCATTCTTTGCGATCTGTACGAATGTATCAAATGTCTTCATCGTGTAATTTAATGCCACATATGTAGATAAGTTTGAGCCTTGAGGTACAATCAGCAACAACCATACTCATGCCAATTCATTTAATGGAGATTTGAAAAGGAGTTCCTCTGTGTAATCGAGTGTGGTGCGTTTGGTCATCCCGCCGTGATGCATCTGGCCTCTTTTCCTCTTTCGGCAATTTTTTTCTTCCATCTCAATGTTAATAGGGGAAAATTTAAACGAGATAACTCTCATTGGCTTATAGGGGTTTAAGTCATAGTTGTTAGATCTTGATCTGACGGCTATAAGGATGAGTGATGGTCACACTTATCTACCCATTAATTTAATACCCACCATCGGATCGGAAATTCGGAATCCAACAACCCAAAAAATGTTCTCAGTTATATCAATAATTTTTCAATATGAAATATTTTTAGCTCGTTTGAATAACCAAATGGAGCTAGTAAAATGGTACGGAGGGAATATATGTATACGACTTTGCATTTGACCTCATTTTCAGTTTTCCACCTTGTTAACACCTAATTACCGTATCAATTAACCAAAACAGGCCCGTTGGTAACAGCCACACGCGCGCGGCTTTTCAATCGTGCAGTCCATATGTAAAACCTGCCTGGCATATTTTCAGCATGCACCAAGGGCATTGTTAACTTTTTCCTAATTAAAATAACAACGATTGTGAATATTTACATACTTTTCTTTTCTTTTCTCCTATATAATCATAAATGTATAAACACATATCAGAGTAAATACTTTATATTTCATGTCTCATTACGAATGATAATTTTTCAGATAATTGGTGACATCTGTGAGGAATTTCGGACTTGTATTAAGAAAAAAAAACGGATAGTCGGTCATGGACATGGGCCTAGTTGGGGTCCGTATCTAATTTGATCATCAGCGAAAGTTAAGTGACGATATTACCCCCATATGTAATTTTTCTTTTTACATAGAGGCTCACGTTGGGCTCCCCGTGTACCCCAGTTGGCACAAATGATTAGCTTTGGGAAGACTTATCTCAATTGCTAATGATGCACCCTCTTTACATTCATGGTCTCTGAAGAACAAGCCAACATCATATTCCCCCTCTTTAGATAGGAAACGAGCTTCATGAGGCCCTTGCACACCGAAGTCACCATTTTAGCCTCACATTCATATGTCCTCGCGTTTGTTATCCCTCAAACGAATTTCGCGAGGCACACATCATGTAAAGGCCAAGGTGACGGTTTGCTCTAATTATAATAAAACAAACATGGGTGTTATAGCCTATTCAACACTCACGTTAAGCTCCCCTCTCATTTTACCACCGCCCAAATGCGAGCTGGCAATGGCCAAGATGATCAGACACCACCCTCGCCGGACCAGCTGTCCCAAACATCATGCCCCTGACCTCAATCCACTCCCCATAGTCCAATGAAATCAACAAAATCCTATCCAATGATGTAATTATACTTATAAATTGTTACAATAAAATAAAATCAAAATTACTCGCCCTATGGTAGAAAGTTGATATTAAAATAAAAAGAAGATATTTGGAGGGGATGTGGTAATTTGTGGTTAGTAAAATTAAGGGCATAAGAACAAAAGAGAATGAATGGAGGTAAGGTGGGGGTGATGATGGGCCTCTCTGCCTCAGAAGAGAGAACCCCGTCGTCGCCGGTTGGACCCTAATCCCAACCCATCATTGCGAATCTTGGGCCCCTCCCCTCCTCTTCCTCCCTCCGCCGCCTCATCATTTTCAGAAAAAAGAAGCGGGAAGATGGATGGATGGATGGCCCAAAGTGACCAAATCACATGCACGACAGTAATGCCACCCTCCCCCCTCTACACCCTTCTCCTCACTCTACAAATGCCCTCCATGTCACTTCTCTTGCACTTGCCTTCTTTGCTCTGGAAATACTACCTCTCCCGCCCCATAAAGGTATTGTGCACACAAGAGTGTACTGCTTCTCTCTATATTCTATACCACTTCTTCTAATCTTACTCTCTGAATTTTTAGCCTTCCAGTTTGCATCCGGTGGATTTTAAGTGGAGAGAGTTGGGTTTTGCTAGTAGTGTTTTTTTTTTTCGGGATATTGCTGGAGTGAATTTTGTTATTGTTTGCAACTTTCTGATGTGCGTCAGGATGGCAGATGGACGTCCACATTATGTGTCGTTTGACGTTTCATTTGTTCTGAGTTTCACTTGCTGTTTTGTTTTCGCTATCTAATTTCCTGACAGGATAATCTTCATAATACTAACTCGCAGTTCTCTTTGTATGCTTTCTCCTGGGATTAGTTATTGTAGCAGTTTCTCGAGAAGCTTGATCTTGCTCAGCTGTATATCGTTTTTTAGTGTTACCACTAAACCGCATGGCATACTTTTCATTTCTTGAAGTTTATTAGTGTCACAACTTCCTGTCTTTTTTTGACAAAATTTCCTGTCTCTTTGACCAGAATTTTACCAGGATCTTGCTTTCTATCATTTCTATTTTAGTCCCTGATTTATTAAGTGATGCTGATTAATGACTTATCGCTCACAATTTCTCAAGCCAATTTCAAGTCTACACTGAATTTGCATTGTTCTGACAATGGTGTTTTTTCTGCCCCATCCGCTACTTTGAGCAGAGGATCCTTAACCATGGACGGGCTGAACAAGTTGTTAATAGAGAACAGCTACTACATCCAAGAGAATGAGAGGCTTAGGAAGGCTGCGCAGCTTCTCAAGCAAGAGAACAAACAACTGCTGTCTGAGCTGAAGCAGGAACACTCCAAGTCAAACTCGGGCCAGAATTCCAATCAAGGCCATGGCCCCAACCTCAAACACAGCACTAAAAAAACCTCCACCTCCAGTACCCCTTGAAAGCTGCCACTCAACAGTCACCAGTGTCTGGCCTATGTTATACATTTGAGCTTAGGATAGGAGAACAACTTTGTAGGCCCTACATTTTGTCCTTTTTGAGTAACAACAGTCACGGTATCTATGTAATTAACCACTTACAAGTATACTAGTACCATTCCGGTGGCCATGCGTTTGTCCAGCACTTTTAAGATTTTGCCCTTAAGAAAAGCTTATAAAATTACCATGAAGTTCGCAGGCATGGCTTCCTCCCATGTTAGAAAACTAGAAAGGGCAATTCGACGCTTTTGATACGCTTCAGGTTAGAGAATGTATTGTGCGTGTAACAGCCTAACAGTGATTATGGTGGTGGACAGTCACTCATTATTAGTTGAAGGAGCCTTCTTAAACACTATAAGTTGGTCTAGTGATGGAGATCTACTCAAGGATTGCGTCATAGATGTGGAAACGTCAAAACTATTTTCCGGCGCATCCGAGGAGACATAAGATACGCAGGTTTAAGAGGTTGACAAGGTTCTCCTTCGTGTTTTGACCTGAACAGCAAACAAACCCACCTGTTTCAGTCAGATGAGAGAATATTTGTATTTTATAAACAATAGCTACCACAACTGAAAAACAGAATTAGAAAAGCAATTAGCAGGCCCAACAGTTTAGATTTTGAAAATCTACCACAAGTTTAATTGGTCATGCAAACTAACGGTTTCCTCAATTTCCCATCGCGAACGCTCGTATGCGCCTTTTTTTTTCAATATGAGCTAACACATAAAAGAGAGCCCATGTTTGGCTGTACATTTTATCAAAAGGGTTACTTTTTTTCTTTTTGTAACAACAGCAGCCCAGGGCAGTGAACTAGAAGCCTCGTTTTCTTCGAGCATATACGAGAAATGCTACAATGAGCAGCTTACTGTTTGTCCATTGATGGACGATCTCACGTCCTACAATGAGTTGCCTATTTTGATCTTTTTAATTTTTTTAAAATTTTTTTTATCCTATCCTACCCTTCCCCCTCCCTGCTCCCTCCCTCCCCCTTCTTCTGGCTCGACGGCCCCAATGCCCCGATGGCCACCCCACCGCCCCTCTGGTTCATTCGACCCCTTCCCTCTCCCCCCTGGACCAGGGAGGGGGAGAGAGAGGGTTGAGGGGGTGGCGGGGCGCCCCCCTTCCCTCTCCCCCCCTCTGGTTCGACCGAGCCAGAATGAGGGGGAGGGGAGGGAGCCAGGGAGGGGGAGGGGTAGAATAGGAATTTTTAAAAAATTAAAAATACCAAAATGGGTAGTTCATTGTAGGTAGTGAGATCGTCCATCAATGGACAAACAGTGAGTTACCCATTGTGCTCACCAAAATGGGTTGCTCATTGTAGCATCTCTCTCTCTCTTTATATATATATATATATATATATAGAGGGAAGGGTTTACATGAGATCGTTCTCATATAAGGAGCATGAGGCTAATCTTTATAACCATTGGATTCCGATCGGAGGATGGATATTAAATCAGTGGGTAGGTGAGTGTGTCACATCAGGGAGTGGGTGAGATCATTATGTCTATTTGTAGCCGTTAGATCAAGATCCAAGGGCTATGATTTAAAGTGGCCTCATATAAGCTATATGAGAGCGATCTCATTTAAACTTTTCCCATATATATATATATATATATATATATATATATATATATATATAAGAAAAGAAAATCTGAACTCGAGTACAGGTTGGGTTCCTATACTCAAGTGTAAATCTATCCCTTCATTAAAAAATCAATGATCATTAAATTCCAAATCGAACATCTTCTCTCTTTCTCTGCTCTCCTGCACCAAAATCCCAACTTTGCTTCCGAGCTTGCTTGTGCCATCCTCAGCTTCTTCCACTCTTTCATCTCTACCTCCAACTGTTACTTCTGCATATACACTGGGAATGGAATGTAAGGAGATGAAGCTGCATTTACAGTATTCACGAAATCTATGTTTAACCTTTTACCTAAAAAAGTAAAATGTAAATGCGGCTTCATCTCCTTACATTCCATTCCCAGTGTATTTGCAGAAGTAACAGTTGGAGGTAGAGACGGGAGAGTGGAAGAAGATGCTGAGGATGGCACAAGCAAGCTCGGAAGCAGAGTTGGGATTTTGGTGCAGGAGAGCAGAGAATGAGAGAAGATGTTGGATTTGGAATGTAATGATCGTCGATTTTTTAATGAAGGGATAGATTTACACTTGAGTATAGGAACCCAAGTTGCCCTTAATATCTTAATCAAAGGTCCAATCTGTAATCAAGTACAGAAAGCCCATCTATACTTAAGTGCAGATTTTCCATCCTCTCTCTCTCTCTATATATATATATATATATATAAATGCTACAATGAGCAGCTCATTTTGGTGAGCAACATGAGCAGCTCAATGTTTGTCCATTGATGGACGATCTCACGTCCTACAATGATTTGCCCATTTTAGTATTTTTAATTTTTTTAAATTCCTATCCTACTCCTCCTCTCCCCCCCTCTCTGGCTCCCTCCTTCTGGGGGATGGGTAGGGGTAGGATAAGAATTTTAAAAAATAATAAAAATACCAAAATGGGCAGATTAATGTAGGACGTGAGATCGTCCATCAATGGACAAACATTGAGTTGCTCATGTTGCTCACCAAAATGAGCTGCTCATTGTAGCATTTTCCTTATATATATATATATATATATATATATATATATATATATATATATTTGGTGAACACAATGAGCAGCTCATTGTAGGACCATTGATGTATGATCTCACGTCCTACAATGAGCTGCCCATTTTAGTATTTTTTTAAAATACCTATCCTACCCTTCCCCCTCCCCCTCCCCTCCTTCTAGCAGTTTGCTCCCTCCCTCCCTGTCGCCCCGCCGGTGACCGCCCTCCCTGGTGACAACGCCACCCCGGTGGCCCCGCCCTCCTTCCCTTTCCCGAGCCCTGTCGAACCAGAGGATCACTCCCCACCACCCTCCCCCCTCTGGTTCGACAGGGACCCGTCGCCCCCCTTCCCCCTCTGGTTCGAAACCTTTCGAACCAGAGGGGGAAGTGGGGCGACGGGGCCCTTCCCTCTCCCCGAGGGCGGCAGGGTGCCCCGTCAAACCAGAGGAGAGGGAGGGGGGTGGCGGCGGGGCGGGGCGACGGGGAGGGAGGGAGCAGACTGCCAGAGGGGAGGGGGAGGGGGAAGGGTAGGATAGGTATTTAAAAAAAATACTAAAATGGGTAGCCCATTGTAGGACGTGAGATCGTCCATCAATGGTCCTACAATGAGCTGTTCATTGTACTCACCAAAATGGGCTGCTCATTGTAGAATTTCCCTATATACAGGGGTGATATAGTGAGCCCATCCTTTTGTCAGCCAGATGAGCCCCTTCAATCGTGGCCACTCGCGGGTGATCTCACGACTCACAGTCTAAAGTTGGAACAACCAATCACTTTTTAATCTGATACTTCCCGTACTACCCCTTCCCAAACCCGATCCTGCTTTTTTCCTCCCCCAGAGCAGCAGACCCTCTCCACCCCCTCCTACCCCGGCCACGCCCGCGAGCACCTATGCCGCCAGTTCGCCGTCTCCTCCCTCCTCCTCTGGCCTCCAATCCCCGCCGTCTCCCTTTCCCCGTGGCCAATCCATCCTCCCCTCTATGACCCTCCTGCATAGGGGACCTGGAGCTGGGCGGCGCGATGTGAGGCGCCGACCGGGACGATTCCGACGAAGACCTCGAGGACGTGCGCCTCCTCGACTCCTATGACGAGAGAGGCAGCAGTGGAGATGGGCTCTGGCGAATCCAGGTCAAGGTCACCGGGATGACCTGCGCCGCTTGTTCTCCTTCTGTTGAGTCCACCATCTTGGCCGTTTCCAACATCTCCTCTGCGGCCCTCTTGCAGAACCGCGCCGATGTTTTGTTTGATCCCAGGATCACCACGGTTAGTTTTAGATGTGGAATTTGATTCCTATCTGATGCTCAAATATCAGTTTTTTTAAATGAAAAAAGATTGGGATTTTCTCCTCTGTGGGCGAAGAGGATGAAAGAGTATACGGCCTACGTAGAGAGGCTAGAAGGTGGATAAAAAGTTGGTTGTGATCTCTACTGGTACAATTTTAATCAAGAAGTCCTTCCTACAATGTCTCTCTCTCTCTCTCTGTTTGTGGCATATATATATATAATAGTTGTACTAGACTTGTTCCAGGAAAGAAAATCGGCTTGGAACCATTGTGATCTTCAGTTGAGAAATTCAACTATTTTTATGTTATATTCTTGAGTTGAGCGGAAATGCCTTGCTGGATTGGGTTTCAAAATTTTATTTCGAAATTAGTTCTGTTTGAATCTTTGCATTCTTCCATAATCCTATGTGATTCTTACTTTCTATGTATGTATTGTGGATGGAGGAGACTGACTGTTCACAAATTTTAACACTGGAGTGGTCTTTTTTATTCACAGTTAATTTTTCTATAAACTGTTGTGTTAGTGCACGCTGTCTTATAGAAGTTTTTTGCTATTGATTTTGCATACAACCTTTACAAGATGGTACAAATTTAGAGTTCACAAAATGTGTTAAGAAAATTTTTGTTATTGACAACAACCTGTACCAAAATTTTTGTAGTAGTCTTGTTCATATGCTTTGAAAAATAGCGTTGTGCTTATCAGAAAAGGTTACAGCCAGCTTTTTGCATCACTGATTTTCTTTAACATAGTTCAGTGAAGCATTTCACCAAACATATTTCAAGAGCTGACTCTTTAGCTCAAAGGTAGAGCATTTGGGACTTGTATTTCTCAAGAAGATGGTGGTTCAAGTCCACCAAGAGTCTTGTAAAAATATATATCAGAATGGCTAGTATTCTAAACTAATAATTCTCCCTGCTACCTGCTTGCATTCTCTCCATAAATCAAGAACAAAAAAATTCCAGTTCTGAAAATGATTCTCTCCTGGATTTTCAAAGTCGAATGCTGCCGGTGCTTGGCCTGGTAAGTTGGTAACCCTGGAATAGCAGTTGCTGGGGTGGTTTGAAAACTCTTATAGTCTTATGTGCAATTCCAATTCTTAACAAGATTTTGTCTGTTGGTTCTATACTGGCTAAAGTCACTGCATATCTCCAAGGCATCTTCGTTGGCTAGGGCCTCCAGTCTACTACTTGGTGACTCATTGAAAATAATTAACATGCTGTCTAAACATTCTACACAGCACGCTTTGCATATTGATGAGACTTTGCATAAACTTCCTCGATTTTATAAGGTTTCAATATCTCGTGTAATAGATAATCACCGACTCTAATTGGTTAAAGTCACATGGTCTACCTAGAAAACAGGCATAAACTTATAAAGCAAAACTAGTAGATCACTGAATCACTGGTGAAATTTCTAATACCAAAAGGGTAGTGATAACCCTACAGCAGATTCCTACACATTTCCATACACAGCTGATGTGTATGGAAATGAATGGGTGAACTGAAGTGGGGTAATGTAGGGTCACATCAGCTCACCCACTCATTTCCATACACATCAGCTGTGTATGGAAAATGTGTAGGAATCTGCTGTACAATTATCATTTCCCATACCAAAATATTTAATATTTCTAGCCAATATGCTTTTGTTTGCATCAGCATCAACAATTGCAATTGCATCAAAATGAATTCACTTAATGCCGTTCGAAATCCTTTTTCTATTCCAATCTCCATCATCATGGGCAATGCCATCAAAAGTCTCGTGCCTAAAAAAAGAGCCCCCTAATCTTACATGTATCAAAAAAGTATTCCATTCATAAAAATGTACAAGGCTAAAACAAAAACAGAAAGCTCTAAAACTTTGTAGAACTGCTTCACCATCGCTTCATCCATTGCATAATGTCCTCCCTAAACACTCCTTCAAATCGTCTCCTCATAACAGAACTTGCATTTGACATTGAGGGTACAGACAACAGGTGTCTGCACTGACTGTTCATACCAGCAGGCTGCACAGGCCTCAGTATCTTAGATAGTGTCCTTGAGCATATTGAGAACTATTTCCCTACATTGCAGATTTTAACTTACATTAGCCATTAATGTATTAAAAAATGACACTATCAGCAGATAAACAAATTTGTGAAGAGTTATAAATTTGTTATTAGTCTCAAATAGAAATCACAAGCAAACATAAAAAAAAAGTCACATGCGGGGTTACCAAAATCTGAATGAGGGATGTAGTTTCAATTAGATGTCACAATTGCCACGGATCATTAATTTCATCCAAAGAGCTGACTACTTCTTTCCTGCATGCAAATACACTTTCATATATAGTAAATATGCATATATATGCATGAAAATAAGCAAATTATGCAATTTATTACCTTGAAGCAATAACCACAAGACAATTTCATATGTCATGTCCTTGCCCATGAAGATGACAATCTTTACATAGCCTTCCACCTTTAGTAGCAATTTCCATGGCCACCTCTTTTCCACTTTTAAGGCGCTTTCTTAAACCCTTGTTTTTTTAAATGTTAGGGGGATAAACATTGATCTCTTTGACCATTGTCTTAGAACTGAGTTGGGATTCATTACTATTCTCTTATGGGGCGCTTTCTTTCAAATACTTGCCAATATTCACAATCATATCCTCCACATTTTTAAGTCGTTCATCACTTGAAACACATGCCATGTCCATCCACTGATATACAAGAGATTGAAGCCTTCTTTTTGTATGCAAAACTTTGGGCACTTGTTCCAAATTTGCATAAAATTCTAATCCATCTCTATCTTCTGTAGCTTCTTTTGTTATGTCCATGGTCCATCTTCTTAATAACAATTCATTAGGTAAACTATCTATACCATTATTCCTTAGGACAAGCAAAATATGTCTACATGGAATGTCTTTTGTCTCAAACATCTTACAAGAACATAGTGCATATCCTTGAGCCCTTACAAACTTAACCTCCCTTGTGGAACTCACTTCCCCAGGCCTTGTGACTTCATAAAAACTTGACGGTCCATCATAATTTTTTAATATTGAAAGATAAAATGCACTCTCTTTCAATTCGGGCTGAAACCATTTAGTAAAGATATCACGACTATAGAGGTCACCCATTTGTCTCTCAATATTAAAAGGAGTCATTAGAGCTGGCTTTGTAGTTTGAGACTTAAAATCTGCAGTCAACTCATTATGCCTAAGTCTTTTCACACCCCTCTCAAACCGTTGAATGAATTTCATCAATGTATTTTTCTTATTCACATATTTATCTATGAAAGAATTAACACTCTCACTACGCTGAGTGCTCCTAATACCCGCCAAGAAAATACCTTTGAAGAAAGCAGGAACCTATTTTTCTCTAATATCATACAACAAGCGAAGCCAACCATTGCCTTCTAATTCATTCTCCATCATAATCCTAGTCCATTCTTCCTCAAAAATCATCTTTCGTTTCAGAATTCCAAACAAAAGAATGAAATGGGTCCTTAAATGAATTTTTATATGCAATTGCCCCTAACTTCTTAGTTACCTTCTCTAAAATGTGGCACATGCAAAACCTATGAATGGCTTGGGGAAAGACCGTCTTAATTGCACTCTCCATGGCAGCATCCTGATGTGTAATAAATGCTCTTGGTTGTTTTTGACACATACAATCTAAGAATTTTTCAAACAACCACTGAAAAGTTTCAATTTTTTCATCCCTCATAAATGCACACCCAAAATTAATTGACTGAAAGTGGTCATTGACACTGGTGAATGGAGCAAAAATCAAACAATATTTATTAGTGTCATATGTAGTGTAAGAAACAAGGACATCCCCAAATAGATGATAATCACGTCTACAACGATCATCCGCCAAAAAACAACAAACTAATTTATGATCTTCATCAACTTCATAAGCATAATAAAATGATTCATTCATCTCCTTCAACTCATCAAAATGTGCGAAAAGGTCATGGGCATCAACTTCTTTGTTTTCATTTCTAATTTGGGACACATAATTTCTAATATCCCTCTCTATAAAACCAATATTAGAATGACCACTGGCTTCAATTTCAAGCATACTCATGAATTGTGAAGTTGGTATATTTGCCTCACTACAAGTTTGGAATAAAGCTTTCTGTGTTGCGGATACTTCTCGTTGTGATATCAAATGATGAACTTTCCTAGGCGATGTACATAAATGACTATGCTCATCTATAAACCTAGAGATTTTATATTTTGCATCTTCTACTTTACAAACCCTCAAGTAGGCAGGACATTGTTCTCTCATAATCGAATGGTGTTTCCTTTTCCCTTTTTCCTTCAAAAACAAACCCTCCTCATTTGACTGTTTCAAGACACTAATCCCTTGTTTATAACAACACCACTTCCGAACACCACTTCCGTCCAACTATTTCATGGGATCCATTTCTATCCAAGTGTGTACTGCTCTTCCGTCCAACTTTTAGCATATCTGTTATAAAATCTATGAACATCATCCAATGAATTGAAAGTCATTTCAATCTCAGGTCTTAGTTCATTTTCAATTGGAGGGACATATAAATTTTTTCCCTTTGTAGGAGACTTGTTTGTGATGAGTGGGACATTTGATTCCTCCATTTTTTTGTGAGCCTAGTTAAAGACATACTCATTTCAGCCATATTATTAATCAAATAAAATATTCACAAATATAACACTACCAAAGAAATTTAGCATTAAACATTATGACAAACACTTACTAAGCTTGGTTAAAGACACTTAAATTACAATCAACCAACTAGTAGACAATATGATGAGAGAGAGAACAGATGAGGGAAATACTAATCCAATCAACCAAAAATACTAATCTCTACAAAAACCAAACACATTCTATTATGATAACACAATTTCAATCTCATAACATATAGGCCACCAACTGTTCGATGAAATGTAAGGGCCAAAACACAACAAGAAATCCACACATACATAAAAGAAGCTGCTTTTGAACTGTGATTAAGAGTTTAAGAGTCTAATACCTGTGGACAGAGGGTACAGTAGTGAGGGAGGAGAGTTGAAGGCTGAGGCGAGTTGGTGGGCGAGGAGGCGAGGTCGGGAGAGTGGTTGTTCTGGGTGAGGTCGATTATACTAAAAAAACCCACACGAGTTCATACTGTGACGAGGTCGATGTCGCCATTATTGCAGGCTCCGTCGATCTCGGCTATGATGGGTTTACCAGGGGCGGACCCAGGATTTTCAGGGACAGGGGTCAGGCCATTTTGAGACTGGGGTCAGGTAAGGTTATTAAGCCTATTTATAAAAATATATATAAAAAATATATATAATCTATAGGGAAATTATAGAAACCTATGGGGTCATCTGACCCCCATAGGTTACACGTAGGTCCGTCCCTGGGGTTTACGGTGGTGCTCGAAGGGGGAGACAGCGGACTGAAGGGGAGAACTGGTGGTGGAGGTGCTCGCGGGCGGCGCGGGCGTGGTCGGGGTCGGGGGAGGAGGGGGCTGAGAGGGAGGTGCGGGTATGCTGCTCGGGGGGAGGAGAGTTGAGCCAGGGGTCGAGGGGCTGGTAGGTGATGGCGATGACAGTGAAGATGAGGGCGGAGTAGACGAAGGAGGGAGAAGCCAGCCAGGTTTTGCCCCATTGGAAGGGAAAGTAAAAAAGTAAAGCAGTCGGGTTCCCTGAAGGGGCAATACAGGAAATAATAAATTTAAACCTGATTGGATGCTCCGGCTCTAGATAGTTAGTCGTGAGATCACCCGCGAGCGGCCACGATTGAAGGGATTCATCTGGCTCAAAAAAGGATGTGGCTCACTATATCACCCCTATATATATATATAGGGAAAAGAAAATCTGAACTTAAGTACGGATTTCTTCCTGCACTCAACTATAAATCTAACCATTGATTTGAAATCAACGCTTCTTAAAGTCCTCACTTAAGAAGTTTAAGTACAAAGTTTTTCGCTCTCTGAGCATCTAGCACCTAGCGGGGAAGAAAAGGTGCGTCGTCGCCTAGGCCAAGGCATCTCTTTCGACCCTTCCACAACCCTCCATGTTGTCACAACCTTTCTACGACCCTCCCATTTGCCCGACTCCCTCTGTCTCGACCCTCCATCAGCCTGTGTAACTCTGTCTGGACGCTGGGCCGATGGAGTGTTGGTAGAGACAAGGGAGTGGCGATAGTCGCCCGACAAAGCCCGGCGAGGTTGTTTCGCACTCATAGGAGCGGCTATGGTAGGGAGGGAAATTCAAAAAAGGATTTTTGAGGTCTGAAAATTTTGGCCATTTTTGGGCTTTTTTTTCAAGGCCATTTTCGGGCCTCCAGAAAAGCAAAGTTTCCGCGCCCTCCGAATTTCGGGCTATTTTTCTTTAACCCCTAACTAGGTGAAAATACTATTTTCATATAAAATAGTTTTCCATTTCTAATTTTCATTAACCCCTAACCCATCCATAGTTCATTTTGTAAAACTAAATTTGACTACTAATGTGAGAAGGGAGAGAGTCCAAGTTCAGCTGGCTACAAATTTATCTGCAAACCCTAATCTACGAGGCATGAATCGAAATTATATGGATTTGACTGCCAATAAAGAATTTTTAAAGTCGACCGAACGACAGACGACCGGATTTGGGTTTAATTATTTTTTATATTAGTTGGTTATTTAAAATTATTTAATTGCATTTAGTCTTTGATTAGTAGTAGTGTAGTTAATCGAATCAATTTAATTCTTCAAGGGTAGTAATCTGATCTTCGAAATAGAATTCCATAAACACAAATCCCTGTGGGTTCGACCTCGTAAAATTGTACAACTATATTCAAAACACGATTCGTACACTTGCGAGTAAAATTAAGAAATTAATTAAAACAACAACATTATGTGAAGAAGAAGGTGCCCTTATAATAAGCGTATGAGGTGAGCTTTTGGGAGAATGTCAGAAGTAAATTGTGCAGTTTTGAATATTTGCAGATTGTGGAACAGGGGAATGGAAGCGCAGGGTTAGATCTCTATTACACGAAGGTGAAATGGGCTTGCTGAGCTAAAGACCAATAACAATGAGTGAGATGATGTAGTAAATGATAAATAACTCAATTCATTTATATGCCTGTAAGTGAAACAATGCCAACCTTGCAGTTTAATATGCACTTTCCTTTCTTGTTTCTTGTCTTTCATGCCATCTGATATAGCATTCATTTCTAACCAGTCACCTTCCTTGGCATAAATTATCAAAACAGGTGGATTTGAAAATCATCACGGCTTGTGACAGAAGTGGTATGAAATTCTAAAATGTGGCCTTCATAGGCTTGAAGAACATGACACGATGTCACGAGAATATGCAGCGCTGAGTTAGAGTGCACGCCAACCAGTACCAATGAAAATATGACAACATTCAACAGCAGAGACAGCACTGGAAGGAAAAAGTTCATCAACTCTTTACTCTTTTTAGTGATTTTAAACTCTTACATTTTATTTCTAAAAAAAACTTTTACATTTTTAATTTCTATAAAAAATGGGGAAAAAGTTGGGACTCAGCAGTGCCTTCTCATTCAACCAGCAGAAGTGAGACCTTAATTAAAAAACATATGTTAGAATTCAAAATGTGAAGCCTGTAAAACAACTGTTTCGGTAGCTTTCTTAGCAAATTTCAGTTGAGTTTGCTTTTGTCTTCCACTTGAGGCTGTTAGTAAACAAAAAAAGTCTATTAATGTACATTCCCACCATATGATCTATCAAACAAAATGCAGTAGGAAAAATGCTCACCTATATTTTTAGTGACCTTATTCGATGCCACCACTTTGGATTTCCAATCCTCATATGCTTTTTTCTCCATCTGCTTCTGCCGTTTATAGCATGGCACCTGCAGATAAATGATTTCCTTGTAAGCTTTCAATGTCATGTTATCCTATGGCTGATGATTTAGTTAAGAGTTTTTGGCTTCCCTTTTATCTTTTTAGAAAAGAACAATGGTCATCATCATCTGGGGTCTGCAACATGGATTATATACCATGTTTGACCTTTATCAGAATCAAAATGGTACAAAATTCATACAAAGAAACATAGTGACAATTTTTTTACGTCGGATGCCCTTCTTGACGCAGCCCTACGAAGAAAGAAAGATAATAAGAAGATTCAACAACATCGTATTCATCATACACCTTTCCAAGTATGAGGATTGGCTTCATGACATGATAGTTGCAGATGAAATATTATAATTTTAAAATAAGAAATGAGAGCATAGAAGTTTTTTATACCATTATATCGGCAAAAGTTTGGGAAATAGAAATTATAAAATGAAACAAGTGGTGTTTTAATCAGTATATTAGAAAAAGATAAGAGACAAAGAATTCTAAAATGAAACAAGTATGCTGTATGTAAAGATCATAGCATGCATCAAAGTGACATAGTTTTGTCTTTGATGCTTCTTGCTGAGGCTAATAGTCTAAATTTCATCGTACACAATACAAGATTTTTGTAGGAGTTGCGTTATAGTTTAAAAATAAGTTGGCCACCAAATCAATTTGGAGTAGTTATAACAATTTTCAGTTACATAGTAGAGGCAATTAAAAAATCAGCATGCATTTTACCTCCAAGTCATCCTCATCAGTATTCAGAGAGTCATCAGATAAATCACCACCATCAACTCGCCTTCTTTTGCCAGGCAATGCATGTAAAATTTATGTTTACCAATGGAGAAATTAATAACCAACCGATCGAATCTTAGGGCTAGTTTTTATATGGTATATATTTAGCTTATAATTGACAGCCAGTCAAGTTTTTCAGGAATAGAAGGTAACAGCATAAAATGTATGAATGCTTAAAAACTTCCGTACTCTTCCACAGGTAAACGGAAATGAACAAGACAGCTGCTCACCTCGGTGCCCTTTCAAAGATTTTGGATCCTTCTTTTCTTTTGAAATTCCCAAAACATCAAAACATAGGTCTTTAATGGAAGTAGAGACCTGTAATTTGAAAATGAACAAATTAGATTCATAATATTACCAGATTAGAAAAAAATATGTACAGAAACTTGATTCTTACACTTGAAAATTCAGATTCCGCTGTTCCAAAGAGATCAATCAACTTAAGTTTGTCCACTTTAAGTTGTAGTTAATGGAAGCGGCATCAAATGATAGTCATACATAAGGAATAATTTTTTGCTTGAAATCATGAAGAAAATAACACAACTCGGATAATAGTACCTTGTGTCTTTTTGCACACAAGTAAAATGCAACTCCAGTATACACAGGTCGACTAAAGTCAGTACTGGCCCGACGAGATGCTGGTAATGAGGAGATAAATCTGTCCACTGTAGTCGACTGCGAAACTAGGACCTTCGCCCTCAGACCATCGTGCAGACCATCGACGAACCTCCTCGCCTTTACCAATTCGTTGGGACAAGCATCCATCGTGAAACGCTGCAGCTGCTCGAACTTGGTCTCGTACTGCAATACTGACATTGAACCTTGGACCAGTTCTAGGAACTCCTTTTCCTTTCGGCGCTGAATGTGCGGAGGAAAATACTTCTTGTTGAACACCTCCTTAAATTCATCCCACGAGATCTCATGTCCCGCTTCAAAGTTATTTCTTTCAGCTGATTCCTACCAGAAGACTACCTCGCCAACGAAGAGATACGTTGCAAAGACTACACGCTCTTCCGCCGGAATCTTCATGCCTTTGAACAATCGTTCAACTTCAACGATCCAACGCTCCGCTTTCTCCGGATTGTCATCTCCAGAAAAAGCCGGTCCTACTCTTTTGAATCTTTCTAGGGTAGGCACTTTCACTTTGGTAGTATTACTACTACCTCCACCATTTCTTAATTCAGTAACGAGCTGCCTTACCACATCCGATAGATTCTGACTCGCGGCTTCCTCCTGGGAAGGATTAGGTGCAGCACTCAAGCGTCTACCGCAAGCTCCAATCGTAACCATCTTCAGTTATCTACAGCCAAGGATAGAAGATGAATTAGAATTTAACACATGGTTCCATTTTAATTCATCATCTAATCCGTTGACTCCTAAGCGCAACAAACACACCAAACCACAAACAAGCACACATTAAGTAACACAAACCAATAACTTTTATTCAATTCAAATGGAAAAAATACACCTAATACCCTGGCGTATAGATCAGGGTTTATTCAAAATCTAATCAAACTAAGGATTCCTAATCACTTTCCATTGAACTAAATCTTCAAAGATATTTGTCCAAAATCTCCAAAGCTATCCCGAGAGGAGCAACTACCAAATGCGGGTTCCACTCTATCTCTCTATCTGTCATATGCGGCCACCTGCATCCCAAGGACTTAAACCTGAAATACAGAGTGTTGAAGATCATATCCTCCTCGGCCCGCACATAAACCGGATACTGTTTTGCAATTTGTGCTAATTGCTCTTGCTGCTCCGGTAAGAAACCAGTCAAAAAATCCATTTGATACTCGAGCGATTTAGGTCCCACACCATCCACCCACTCGATCATAAAATATATCTCTTCAGCTGGTGGGTAGATGCCTTCTACTTCGATCACATAAGGGTCAATTTTGGTTCCCAGCCCTATATTTCCTTTTCTCCATTCAGCTAACCACTGTTGAGCCGCCTCCTGCTGATCCTTCTCGTAAATCCTACCACTTCGTGTCCTCGCCATTAAACCTTATTCAAAACACCATTAGTCTCAAGGTACGGTCACTACTCCTCTATGTCTTCTAAGATTCTACACACACAACTGATAATATTATCCAAAATTCCTGTACAACGAACAATTGTTTAAGTCATTCTGAAATACTCTGATACAAAGCTGTCACGCCTTGAATTTCAAAACCTCTAGAAGAGCGCGGAAGCATTAACACAATAAATGTCATGAGGTAGAAACCTGGGACGTGATCGAATACTCGATCAACTCTTCATTCCCATTAACATGAATTGGGACACTTACAAGATCCAGAATGATAAACAATATCCGCTAACACAAAAATCTTAAATAATAAAATCTCGAGTTTACTAAATTATTACAGTAATCTAGTCTTCACAACAATCATCAAACATAAGACTTAATTCAGCACACAGGCTGATTAGTTCTCCACAAATAAAATATTAAAGCATAATAAAATTAAATTCGCTTCAATTTACGATTTCACCACCAAGCTCCATCGAATCATACCTTGTCAGTTTTTTTCCTCTTTTAATCCTGCATCAAGAGATGCACGAGTATTTCGAATGAAATACTCAATAGGAGCAAAGAAAAACCCACAACAAAATAACAACAGGAATACTAACAATATGGTATAGAGAAATGAAGACACATTTAACAATGTCAGGATGAGTAAATACAAAGTTTACTTACCTGGATAATAATAATCACAAAGGACCATCAACGGTCAAGAAATAGATAAGCATTAAACTCAAACTCCAAACGTATAGTGCGTCAGGAGGAAAATAGAAATGAATACTCACTCCAAACATCTAGAGTGTCGAAGATAACAATTTTTGCTCTCTGTTCAGTCCACTTCCCCTATGGACATCAACACCAGAACATCCTAGAGGTTCTTCAGAGGAACCTGGCCATGCGTCTAGGGATGTTGGCCCCATCGGTGCTTACGAGCACAATGGGCTGAGACTGCAGACCTTCCGTAATATCATACAGTCTAAAGCGCACACATTGCCGTCATCGGCTGAACTGCAAAGGTTCATTATAAAATCTGAGATCACGGAGGATCTAGTAATGACTCGTGAGCATACTATGATTCCACTCTAAGAGCGTTCATAAAAAACTCTTAGTGGAGAAATAGTTTACATATAACTGAATCAGTCTAGAAATAATATGGGTTTTCTCATCTAGAGACCTAGACCATAATCTTTAGAATTTAGACTCTGAGAGGAGTAAACTGGATTTCTCAATATCCCAATATGGATTGACTCGCATAGGAGTAATCAAAGAATTTTCAATGTTCAAACACAGGATGACTCGAAACTGAGACTCATGAGATATGATTCACTAAACACCTTCATCATGCATAGCTCCAATCAAGACCATCTCTGATTCTGAGAATTATATGTTCTAAATAACAATATGGTAGGGTTTAAGAGGGTAAACCCTAACCGAGAATTGAAGATTTCACGATTGGTTTCAAAGGACTGCGGACTTGCAGTGCAAAGCACCACAAAGGAATGACTCGGTTCAGCAAGACTCTTTCTTGGATTTTTTCAATTCATAGTCATTATTTTCTCTTCATCTATCAGTGTTTTATACCATTAATACTTTTTACAAGTAGTTGTATCATATAGGGTTAATATAAGATAAGGTCTAAACAATACAGAACAATATTGTTATAAGTACAACAGCTCCCATCCCAAGCTTACCACGGTCTGCACAGTACATATTCTGATCTAAGATTTTTATGACAGACAGCCCCAAGTGTCTAGTTTCTAACCCATATCAGCTTCTAAGCCTCAAAGTCACTAGACCCCCTGGAGACTCAGATAAGTAACTGGAACTATTTTTCTAGAGAGAACATTTGTTCTTGATTATCACCTTCAGTATAAACCCCCGACCCCAAGAGTCCGCATTGAAATAACTGCCTTTTGATAGTTTGAGAAATAAAATAGTTAAATTACTATGTGCAGATAAAAAAATCAATGTATGTTTAATGTCCAAATATTTCTGGCCGTGTTTCAAACACTTCTTGGAAGTTTTTGATTTCATACAACTTGATTGTTTTTAAAGATCTATGGAAATTCCTTCATCTTTGAGCAAGTTCAGAGGACTTAGATCTTTAACAAACACGTTAAAAATTGCAAGCATCTCATCCACAAAATGGCGTAAAAAATTGCAAGCATCATTCGCAAAATGGCACACAGAATCAGTTGCTTCTATGATAAAGAAGGGACCAACCATGTAAATGATCTTCCAGAGAACCTAAAGGCATAAACTTGTAACAGTCTTTTCGGTCGTTGGATTACAATCTGACAGTGAGTATCAAATCAGTGGATGAGTGAGTGCAGGGGTGAAGCCAAGAATTTTGATGAGGTGGGGCATAAAATTTCTTTAAAATTTACAAAACAAATGATAAAAATAAAGTATAACAAAATATACCATTTTAACTAAGACAAAGTATACATTAAAATATGACTACATACATGTAGTTTTTTAATCAAGACATACTATGAAAATAAAATGTCTACAATATCTTACACATCTACAACGATTTGCCATTTTTTGGAAGTGTTAGATAACAACTTCATTTTCAAGCTCATTAAAGACAATTTTTTCAAATAGATATAACTAGACAGTCATTTCAAGCTCATTAAACCCAACTTTTTCAATAGGTGTAACTAGACAATTCAAATATGTGTTATTTTTTAAATATCATACAAATAAATCGTGGTAGCAAAGAGAGAACAGGTGCAATCGGTCGGCAAATTATAGTAGCAAAGATGAAATTTAATAAAAATTGTAGTAGCAAAGATGAAGGAGATGTGTGGTAAGAACAAAGGTAAGAACTAAGAAGTTGTGTTTATAGCATAGAAGCCCTAAATTTTTACTATTAGTTAGAGTAGATTCTCTTTAGTTTTTAATATTTCCTTTAAAATATTATGGCAAGCCAAGCCAAGCCGATCTCTACTTCGCTTTTTTGTCCTCTTGCTTATTTAAAATCCAAATTTACCTTACCAAAACATCATCAGAAGTGTAGTCATAAAAAGACAACTTTTGTGGATCAATAAGAAAATAAGAAAAATTAGGACATGAGGAGGGGAAAGTTAATTACATAAATACTTTATAAAAGTAATAATATATAACATTAATGGAAAGGTCAGCTGGGGCATTGCCCCAGTTAGCTTGCCCCCCCCCCTGCTCCACCAGTGAGTGTGAACCACCACTCACACTTGTAGCAATCAAATTAAGATCCAACGGCTACTACTTAAGCTAGCCTCATATAAGACAAATGAGAGCGATCTTATTTATACTTTTTCCTATACATCGATAGATAGATATATCACTTTTGGGTTCTACGATTTTAATCATGCAACACCACAGGGAGCAGGCAGCTCTGCCTTGTCGACCTACCACTACACTTGCAATACGTTGCGTGACTATTTTCGAATATGCAACCTAGTGCATATTACTATTTCCTATTTCTACACATTTTGTAAACACTAAAAAAAGTTCTAAGGTAAGTAACGTGCAAGCATGGAAGGATGTATCAACCAATACGGGTGCGTATCGGTATCGATGATCATAGAGGTGGTGTCACCGGTCATGCCATCCATACAAGGCATAGATACTTCAACGTGGAGAAGTTGTATCTAGTCCCTGAAACGGACACGACAGATCAGATCGTGACCAGACTGTCAAACGGGCTTGGAAACAGACACCTGATCAGATCGGAAATCCAACCCCTTACATGTATTTCACAGTAACCTTTAATAATTTGGTGACGACCGTATACTTTCTAGCACTTATTTATTTTACGAATACAAAATCTCAAAAGGGTGATCCATACAGTTGAGATAGATTTTTTTCTAAATATTTATGCATTCACTTACACATCTTAACTTTTAGGCTTCTACTTTTCTACATAACAGTAGTTTGTACGAACCACATTTTTTATATACATATGATTGTGATGAGTATAATGCATCCACTGAGGGACAGCTTATAGAAACAATTTATGGGCTTAAATTTTTTCAACAAAATTTGAGTTTATTTATAACATTGGCCCCTCTCCTCGAAGAATCACATGACGAGGTCCTCATGTAGAAATCCGTTGAGGATTTGAGGGTATTTAATCCCATTGAGGGGGACCCTCTCATTGAAGATTATTTGAGAAATCCGTTGTTCTCATTGAGATTAACTCTTCTAGAAAAATAGTTGAAGCATGAATGTCATCTTATACCATATAACTTATGGTAGCATCGAGTGACAAAATTATTCATCAGAGTTACAACTCCAACAAAAAGCTTATGGTAGCATCTACAAACTGGTGGAATTACCAACCACAATTCAGGAGCAACACCGCTATTATTGTACTACAAAATTTATATTGAGCTTTTGTACTCGTAAGTGTGAATATGAATGAATGAGCAAAAGCATCCAATTCTTCGCCAACTATTAAGCAAAATTTTCCGAGCGTTTACTAATATCCACATTCTTAGTTCTCCCAAAAGTCTAAATGAACTTCCAAACAAAGCACCCTCAGTCATCTCAATCAACTTCATGGACCATAGACCATGTTAACGATTCAAACTACCACAACATTAAATAACATTTTAAGGTCGTATTAGCTATGACATTGTTGAAGCACATTTGAATTAAGACATCCAAAGACCAAAAATTTCAAGCACAATTGCCTAAAGAAAGGCTTGTTTCTCAAGCTTCAGCTGAAAAAGCATGATACTTCAAGACTTCCACAAAGCTGAACATTGCAAGGTTCAATCACCAAAGAATTAAATCAAATGTGGTACAAGTAACAAGCACTCGGCAGCACTTCAAAATTGGAAATTAAAACAACATCATCAATGAGCAAAAAACTAAGAATACCAATCACAGTTCAACAGTACATTCAGTAGATTTGTTGAAGTAGCTTACAAAAGTTTGAAACTCAAGCATACCTCAGAAAACAGTTATAAAGATCCAACTGGGTCCTACCATCAGCAGTCTGTAAAACTGAGAAGACAAACAATCAATTTTTACAGTATTGTTCAAGAAAACTCAACGGAAGAGGCTAAAACAACGATCAAATGAACTAGCCATATCAACAGTATTGAATTAAATTTTTTCAGAAAGAAATAATGTAAATTTTTTTTGGGCAAGAACGGTAATTGCATTAAGAAGATGCGTATTTACAGAATTCAAAGCTAAATGCAATGTTAAGCCAATACAATTCATCAATAATAGCAGAAAACCTTTTCCTGAAATTACATACCACATATTTCCAAGTTCCATTTTCTTTCTTTATGTAAACGAACAATAAGTCATACTCAAAAGAATATTTTCCACAAAACTCATCAGCTGTGCAAGATAAATCTTCATGCGTATTCTGTTTGAGATCCAAGAGTTTTGGCACCAAAGAAGCAATTCCTCTGTAAATAAAATACCCTCAAATTCTAAAAGTCCCAATCAAGTTTTCCATACAACAAGAGGCCCTTTTTTCCTTAACTCACATGGCTGCAGATTGGCCACAGCCTTTCCCATCAATGCCATTGCTGCGATACTGGGAAATTGTTTCTTTTGAAAATCATCGTCCAAAGCTATTCTCGAACCCTCTGGTTCACACAGTACCTCTACGGAGGGTTTCATAGTATGCAGAGAGACTTCTCCTCGCCGCCACCTCTGGATCCAAGGATGAGAAAGGCTAATTTCCTGATTATCCTTCATTGTCTCTGGCGAAGATGACTCTTCCTTCGTCAATGAAGTGGCTGATTTGCCCAACTGTTCTGATTCCCTGCCTAAGTGCATACCCAATGTTGTTCTGAGCTTGTTCTACGGTAGTTCATTATTCTACTAAGTAGTTTGTTTACATTCTCACTTTGGCAATCATCTCCTGGCTTCCAGCTGTTAGTACCAGCGGCATGAGAGTCTGATGCACTTAATCTAAAACGCATAACCCATCTAGAACAGGACTCTGTGGCAGGAAGAGTATCCAGCTGAGGGTTAGAACCTGAATTTTCTTCCAGCTGCTTGGCATGGAAAATTAGGTTTTCTGCATTTAAACTCTTAGTACCTGATTCACTTAAGGCTCTATTATCTAGTGAACTTGACTCATTTCCAGTGGGAGGCTCTTCATTGATGTCAGGTAACTCAATTTTCTTGATTCTAATTTCTGGTGATTCTGCTAAACTCATTATAGTAGTATGATCTTCTTGGATGGCTTGAACTCTGGTGGCATACTGCATGGAGAACCATCATCGGTTAGACTGTGCAGTTGTTTTCTTTTCAAAGAAAAAAGTGCAGCAGTTTAGAAATCAGTAGTATAAGTGCTCTACAAAGAACAAGTAAACCTTTGAAAAAAAGAAGAAGATATCATAATCATAATCATAATCATAATCAAGTAGCGCCTTTTCCCAACAATTTGGGGTTGGCAACATGGATCTTACGCCTCCATTTTAGCCTGTTTTGTGTTATCTCTTTTGTATTAAAAAAATAAAAAAAATTACTCTATCTAGTAGTAGAAATTTAGGACCTATGGGCTATAAACACAACTTATTAGTTCTTACCTTCATTCTTGCTATTGCCACACGCCTCCTTCATCTTTGTTATTACAATTTTTGGTAAATTTAGTATTTATTATTATAATTTGCCGACCGATTGCACCTGTTCTCTCTTTGCTACCACGATTTATTTGTATGATATTTAAAAAATAACATATATTTAAATGACTGCCTAGTTTCACCTATTGAAAAGTTGGGTTTAATGAGCTTAAAATGAGTGTCTAGTTACACCTATTTGAAAAAATTGTGTTCAGTGAACTTGAAAATGAAGTTGTTACCTAACACATCTGAAAATGGCAAATCGTTGTAGATGTGTAAGATATTGTAAACATTTTATTTTTATAGTATGTATTGATTAAAAAATTACATGTAGTCATATTTTAGTACATACTTTGTCTTAGTTAAAATATTGTATTTTGTTATACTTTATTTTCATTATTTGTTTTACAAATATTTTGAAGAAATTTTATGCCCCGTCTCATCGAAATTCCTAGCTTTGCCCCTGAATCGTGGGATCCCCCTTCCTCCTGCAAAAAAAAGCATCTCACATGGTGAAATGGTGAAAACTTGGAGATTTTTGGTTCTGAAGGTGGAAGTGGTTTACAAATGACAGGTTTTCTTGGCTCTGGAATAAGTACTGTAGCAGTTTTTTTTCCATGAAAATAGGTTGCAAATCACCTCAAAGTTGGAAGCTTTTCGGATCTTTTGAAGATATACTGCAGGAATTTCAAGTTTGGAGAGGAAAGGTTGTGACTTGGAAAAGATGAGCGGGGGAAGCTCTGTTTTGCTTGTCCAAGTTCTCATTTTGATGTTGTTTCTGTGCTGCAGACTAGAAGTCTCTGCTTTGGGCACCATATCTTCCATTGCTATTTCTTATGGCGAAAATGGCCCGGCATTTTGTGGTCTGAACTCAGATGGCACCCATCTGGTCACCTACTATGGCTCTGATCTTTCAGATACGAATTCCTGGGTCTCACGAGCGGCGACGGATTCATCTGTGGCCTCTTGCTCAGCTCAGGCCAATCTTTTTGCTGGGGAAACAATATCTACATCCAAATGGGTCATCAACCTACTCCGAAAGGAGCTTCTTACTCTGTCTTGAGCGCTGGGGATCATCGTCTCTGTGGCTTGAGACGACGTGCAAAGGGCATTTCGTCGAATACCTCTGTAATAGACTGCTGGGGCTAAAACATGACTGCTTCTCATAGTTTCCAAGGTACGATCATGTCTATCACTGTCGGATCTAGTTTCAATTGTGGGTTGTTTGCTGAAAACAGAACTGCATTTTGTTGGGGGGATGAAACTGGGCATGGAGTCATAGGCCTGACTCCCAAGGCCTCAAAGTTTCAGATGATCTCCGCGGGTGGATTCCACGTCTGTGGGGTGCTGTAGGGTGGCCCGTCTAGAGTGAAATGCTGGGGGCATGAGCTTTGGTATTACCATATCCATCTTTTTAGATTCAGTTCAGCTAATGAAGTTAGTCATCCAATCAATGGTTTCTACAGACCTGCAGTTTCTACAGACCTGCAGTTTTTTGTTTTGTCAGATGTAAATTGTGCAGTTTTGGATATTTGCAGATTGTGGAACAGGGGAATGGAAGCACAGGGTTAGATCTTGTCCGTTAGTACCTTATTAAACGAAGGTGAAATGGGGTTGCTGAAATAAAGACCAATAACAATAAGTGAGATGTAGTAATTGCTAAATAACTCAATTCATTTATTATTGCCTGTAAGTGAAACAATGCGTCTTTCTTGTTTCCTTGTCTTTCATGCCATCTGATATAGCATTCATTTTTAACTAGTCACCTTCATAGGCATAAATTATCAAAACAGATGGATTTGAAAATCATCACGGCTTGTAACAGATGAAATTCTAAAATGTGGCCTTCGTAAGTTTGAAGAACATGACACAATGTCACGAGAATATGCAGTGCTGAGTTAGAGTACACGCCAACCAGTACCAATGAAAATATGACAACATTCAACAGCAGAGACAGTACTGAAAGGAAAACGTTCATCAACTTTTTACTCTTTTTAGTGATTTTAAGCTCGTACATTTTATTTCTAAAAAAAGAACTTACATTTAAAATTTCTATAAAAAATGGGGAAAAAGTTGGGTCTCAGCATTGCCTTCGCATTCAACCAGCAGAAGTGAGACCACAATGAATAAACAGATGTTAAAAGTCTACGAAGCCTGTAAAACAACTGTTTTGGGAGCTTTCTTAGCAAATTTCAGTTGACTTTGCTTTTGTCTTCCACTTGAGGCTGTTAGTAAACAAAAAAAGACTATTAATGTACATTCCCACCATATGATCTATCAAACAAAATGCAGTAGCAAAAATGCTCACCTATCTTGTTAGTGACCTTATTGGATGCCACCACTTTGGATTTCCAATCCTCATGCCTTTTTCTCCATCTGTTTCTGCCGTTTACAGCCTGGCACCTGCAGATAGATGATTTCCTTGTAAACTTTCAATGTCATGTTATCCTATGGTGATGATTTAATTAAGAGTTTTTGGCTTCTCTTTTAACTTTTTAGAAAAGAATGGTCATCATCATACGCCTTATTATCCCAGCTATATGGGGTCTGCAACATAGATTATATACCACATTTGACCCTTATCAAAATCAAAATGGTACAACATTCATCATCATCATCATACGCGTTATCCCAGCTACCTCGGGTCGGCGGCATGGATGATATACCATGTTTGACTCTTATCATAATCAAAATGATACAAAATCCATACAAAGAAACATAGTGGCAAGTTTTTACGCCGGATGCCCTTCCTAACGCAACCCTCCGAAGAGGGGGCAATGATAAGAAGATTTAACGTCAACATATCAATCATACACCTTTCTAATTATGTGGATTGCCTTCATGACATGATGGTTGCACATGAAATATTAATATAGCCATTTTCCATCACAAAGCTGGTAACAATGAAAATTAGTCTCCTTTTACATAGGAGCATGGCACAAAATGGTACAAAATTCATACAAAAAAATATAGTGGCAAGTTTTTAAGTCGGATGCTCTTCTTGATGCAACCCTCTGAAGAGGGAAAGATAATAAGAAGATTTAACATCATCATATTCATCATACACCTTTCCAAGTATGTGGATTGGCTTCATGATATGATGGTTGCACATGAAATATTATAATTTTAAAATAAGAAAAGAAGTATAGAAGTTTTTTAAACCATTATATCGGCAAAAGTTTGGGACATAGAAATTATAACATGAAACAAGTAGTGTTTTAATCGGTATATTAGATAAAGATAAGAGGCAAAGAATTCTAAAATGAAACAAGTATGTTGTAAGTAAAGATCATAGCATGCATCAAAGTGACATAGCTTTGTCTTTGATGCCTCTTGCTGAAGCTAAGAGTCTAAATTTCATCATACACATTACAAGGTTTTTGTAGGAGTTGTATTATAGTTTAAAAATAAGTTGGCCACCAAATCAATTTGGAGTACTTATAACAATTCTCAGTTACATAGTAGAGGCAATTAAAAAATCAGCATGCATTTTACCTCCAAGTCATCCTCATCAGCATTCAGAGAGTAATCAGATAAATCACCACCATCAACTCGCCTTCTTTTGTGAGGCAATGCATCTAAAATTTCTGTTTACCAATGGAGAAATTAATAACCAACCGATCGAATCTTAGGGCTAGTTTTTATATGGTAAATATTTAGCTTATAATTGACAGTCACTCAAGTTTTCCAGGAATTGCAAGTAACAGCATAAAATGTATGAATGCTTCAAAAATTCCATACTTTTCCACATGTAAACGGAAATGAACAAGACAGCTGCTCACCTCGGTGCCCTTTCACAGATTTTGGATCCTTCTTTTCTTTTGAAATTCCAAAAACATCAAAACATAGGTCTTTCATGGAAGTAGAGACCTGCAATTTGAAAATAAACGAATTAGATTCATAATATTACCAGATTAGAAAAAAATCTGTACAAAAACTTGATTCTTACACTTGAAAATTCAGATTCCGTTGTTCCACAGAGATCAATCAACTTAAGTTTGTCCACTTTAAGCTGTAGTTAATAGAAGCAGCATCAGGTGATATTCATACAGAAGAAATAATTTTTTGCTTGAAATCATGAAGTGAATAACACAACTCGGATAATAGTACCTTGTGTCTTTTTGCACACAAGTAAAATGCAACACCAGTAAACACAGGTCGACTAAAGTCAGTACTGGCCCGACGAGATGCTGGTAATGCGGAGATAAATCTATCCTTGTAGCTAGAAGGAAAAAGAACAATGTTAGATCTGCAAATTAAGAGAAGACAAAAATTATCAAAATGAATTGAGAGAAGACAGAGCCTTAAAGTTTTTGAAACTAGATTCAAAAAAAGATAAACTCTGCCATTGTGTCGCACAATGCCCCGTCCCAAGGACAGGGGAAAGGAGGAGGGTTAGCGCCAAGTGACAGCCGACTATAAAAACTCCGTCAATCTCTATGGACACATTCTAGTTAATAAAATAGGATATGGCTTTACTATCTCTTACAAAAGAGTTGGCACAAAATAGGCCTGAATGGAGGCGTAAGATCCAAGTCACACACCCCAAATAGTTGGGAAAAAATGCTATTTAATTATGATCATGATTATGATTTAGAAAAAGATAAAGGACAAAACAATTGTTGACATCCACGAGGAAAAAAGATATTTTAACCTCACTGAAACTGAATTGGCCAAGTTCACGCCTAAATTTTTTTAACTATAATCTGATTTATGGCAATCAACAGCACACTGAGATGCGAGCAACTGGGATTTATAGATATCCATACGAGAACCATGAGATTGACTCCAACATTTCGAAAGCTACCCTAAAAATGAGATGAACACTTGCACACATAAATAAAAATAGGTGGAAGAAGGCTTATTACAGAGAAAGTCCTTTTCGGACAAAGGGGATGAGCCTAACACACCCGAATTGAATAGCCAGTTCACGAACATCCACCTGCGTCCTGTAAAATCAGTAGATGAGTACTACTACTTCAAGTTGCTGTAAACCAAATGTAAGAAAGTAAAATACATGACATGACGCGTTTTATTACTTGAGGTCAAGACAATTTTGCATTGAATTGAATGATCTAATATACGCCTTCTCTGACATACCACTCAGCCTTATTGCACTCTGTCGATCAAACAAAGCCTGAGACCTGTGCATAATTCAATTTGATCATTCCCATGCCCATAAAAGAGATGATCAAATTCACTTCAAAATACCCTCCAACTCTAGTTTGATAAAATTCCTAAAAGGGCAAACACCGTCAAAACAAGGATTTTAATCGGACCTGTTTGCAGCAATCTCCACACAGATGACAGCTTTACAGACTTCACCCTGCAATCACCAAACAGATCACATTCAAGACACATCAGAAGATCAATACCACATGTCAAAGATAGAACAAGGGCAAAAGGAAGGGATAAAGTGGGGGTTAACCACGCCGATGATGGATGAATTGAAGCGGACATCGCAGAGGCGGCGGAGCTCTTCCGCCTTCCGGATGATCAGCTTTGACTCGGCGAAGCCGAGCTTCCTTGCAATGTCAGAGATATCCATGCCGCTGAGAGAGTACCAGGGAGAAGAAGGGGAGGATGGGAGTGGCGTTAGATCATAATCCAATAACCCAAAAGACTATTCTCATGCCCCTTATATGAAAACGATCTCGTGTAAACCGATCTCTTGTATTAACATGCAAATTAACATATGAGAACCTTTCCAAGTACACAACTCTTCATTACATTTTGCAAAACCAATAAATAAGCCCATATGCATTCATGTATTGCTTTACAATATGACATTGAAGCGATGAAAATACTTATACTAGGGCAAGATCTTGAAATTTTCACATCATTCTTGAAGACCCCTTCCCGGAGCTAAACATGCAACTGCAAGGGTAGGCCGTTTGAGTATTTTCATACCTAGCATGGAGCTCGCAGTAATAATAAGATGTTTCATTATGATACATAAATACACAAAACATCAATCACCGATATGGGAGAATGCTTGTATACTTACCCCAATAATCTCCCACTTAAAATCTCTTGCAATTGTGTCCCCACTAAATTTCATTCATTACCCCCAACTAAAATTCATTTTAGATTGATGAAATACCTAATATTGTTCTACAGCGTATTGTTCCTTTTTTCAAATAAAAAAAAAGAAATAAATTTGGTTGACAACTTTCACCGTCTTTTTCTCATTAACTGCCTATTAACATTTGATGGATGCTAGCTTTTGGAAGAATTGTCGGTGGGTTCCTGTAAAATTTAGTTAGTACTCCTTCCGTTAAGAATTATAACCACTCTAAGGTAAGGGTGTAAACGGGCCGAGCCGGCTCGCGAGCTTTTCCGGCTCGACTCGGCTCAGCTCGGCTTGACTTTAAGCTCGGTAGGAGTGTAAACGGATGGATACGGACGCGGACAAACTAGGTCCGTAGCCGTCCGCTCACTCTAAAAATAGGTGTCCGTCCGCATGTATCCGTGACAGACACGGACACTATGAAGTAAAAGGTATTCCTTCCATAGAAGCTTAAAAAAGATAATATCCATTTTTTAATTCGGCCATAGATATAAATGGGATTCCCTCCTGGACCTGGTTAAGAGATTTTTAAGAATCAACTCCAAGAATTTTGTATCGATGAACCCAGTCACATCTTCCATGTACAGCTCAAACAGAGGACACTAAGTACAGTATGTTGTCTGAAAAGACAAATGCTACACTACTTCATTTTATTGTTGCATTGTTCTGTTGCAAGCACACTGACCCAATTGATCATACTTGGGCAAAAGGAAAAAAAAAACAGAATAACCATCATTTAAAGAGATTACAAACTGCAAAAACTGTGATGAGAAACATTGAAATAGTCACAACTGAATTTCATATGGCCATTCTGTTATGATTCCTAATTATAGTAGGATTAGAATACTTTCTTAATTCAGTTAATCCTAGTTGGAGTAGGATTCATTATTATTTTCCTAGTTTGATTATATTCCTATCCATAGTAGAATTCAGCAATTGTAAAGGCTACATGCCTGAGACTATAAATAGGGTTTCAGCCCTATTGCTACAGTACATGAATAGTGACGTGAATAGTGATTTCAGAATTAGACTTCAGTTTCCTCTTCTCTCTTCCCTCTCCTCATCATCTAATTGTTCTACCCTTTCACTCTATACTTCTCCCCTTTCATCCAACCTTCTCTATTTAATTTATTGTAGATCCTTAAGCATATTAAGGAGATACAACACATTCCACAAAAAACTGTACCAGACAGAAAAATGATGTCTCCACTATAACTTACGTGTTCCAGATCTTATAACACTTTGACAAAGGGAAGCTTTAAACAATCTTATGGGTTCAACGAATCAACAGCCATGGCTTCACTATTTTGTGATGATGCTTCAGCTGCAAACCCAACCTGGAGAAGACAAGTGTTTTGATGCATTGTAAATTTGAATTACCCAGCTGCATTACTGCTGCAATTATTCTAAAGAACTTCTGAACCAACCTTAAGGATATATGCGTTCAAATCTACAGGTACAATTGCCGTGGTAGACAATGTAGTAAGGTCGCAATGGTTACTGCAAAATATTGCAACTCTCAGTAAAACTGCATATGTTACACATAAATCATTTCTTTGTTCGTGCCAAAAAAAAGAACGAACAGTATATGTTACACAGAAATCATTTCTTTGTATAACAATATAAGAAATGGTTCCTAGATTCACTGTCAGGTGAGATTCACAATTTTTCTATCAGATACTGATCAATGGTTCATAGATACTTTAGTGTACAATACCAAAAATTTTGAAGCCTGAATAAAAAGATTAAAAAGTTTGAATTATCTTTATAATTTTCCATAGCTTATAAAAGATAGCATACTTGATTTTTGATACATGGTTAATCAGCATATTGATTATCTACAAGGAAAGAGAGCAACTTGCTGCAAATTTCATACTAGAGTTAATATGTATATCTATGTAAATGAAATAAATTCATGAACATGAGTATTCCAAAAAACACAAACTTCCAATGAACAAGCAACTTCCAGAAACCAATTCAAGTTTTCTAAAGAGAGTGAAAGGTTGAATAAGAAGTTGTGCTCGGTCGGAAAGCAAAAGATATGGATCCAATTTCTGCATAAACATGGATTCAATTTCTACTGTATATCAACTCTACGAAATGAAGGGTGGCGGCGGCGGCGGGTACCTGTAGTTGAATGCGCTGGAGGAGAAGACCGGCGACTAGGGGAGAAGAGAAGCGGCGGAGGGCGGAGTCCGGCGGCCGGCCGGGGGAGAAGGGTGGCAGGCAGTGCCCTTGGGCGAGTGAGGATGAGAATTTGGGGAGCCGGGCAGTTGAACTTTGGTGTTGTAATCAGTCTAAGAAGATGAAGAGTCAGTCTAGGAATACGAAAGGTCAAGGAATATGAAAGGTTAGGAATGTTGTAATCAGTCTAGGAAGATGAAAAGTCAGTCTAGGAATATGAAAAGTCACCTCTTGTAATCAGTCTTGGAAGATGCGCCTCTCCTTCCTTATAAGAAGGACGTCTTTCTCCTTCTGGGTATGCAATATTAAGAACTATTCCTTCCCTCTCAAATCTCTTCTTCTCCTCTTTTGCGGATTCCAGTACTTGTGATCCTTACGGGTCACAACATTGGTATCAGAGCATTGATATACGGGAATTCATGCCTCCTCGCAAGTCACCCACAATGACTCAAGAAGCTCCACCGGAGCCGGAGATCGCCAAGGATCCTGCGAGCCCAAAAGCTAATCCCGATCCTACCCAGGCTGCCTTGCTGTTCGTCCTAACGGAGATTCAAAAGGAGCTCCGGGAGATTAAGCTTGCTCAGGCTCCTTCTCAGTCGCTTAAATCAGCCACCGTGACTCCACCACCACGAGAGATGGGCAGCTCCAGCCGCCAAGATGGATTCCCTGGCATGGGAGCCTCTCTGCTCGGCAAGGCCAGCGGACAGTCCCTACCTTATGGGATTCAGTTGGGCTCACTCAACTCCAACGCAGACGGAGGGCGCCAGAGCGCCACCACAAGGGATATGCAAGGTGTTCGACGAAATGCTACAATGAACAACTGTGACCAGGCCTTGCATGACGAGTTGGACGATGCTTGGGACGAACCCCAGATGCCTCGCGGAGGCCAACGGAACAGCGCCGAGCCCCGATTGGCTCGCTTGCAGTTTCCTCGGTACAATGGAGAAGACGACCCTGTTGAATGGCTCTATAAAGCTGACAAATTTTTCTCCTACCAAGGCACCTACTCGGATGAGGAACGCTTACGAGTGGCAGCGTTCCACCTGGATGGTGATGCCTCCATATGGTATCAAGCATTCGAAAAGGAGATCCGCTTTCCCACATGGGTGTCTTTCTCTGACGAACTGTGTATTCAATTCGGACCGAACGAGTTCCAAGACTTCAATGAGATGCTGTCCACCTTGAAACAAACAACTTCGGTAAGAGCATATTACTCGGAATTCATGAAAATTGCTAACATGTTACCGGACTGGCCGGTGGCGGCATTAGTCGGTACATTCAAGCGCGGATTGAAGCCTGAGATAGCGGATGAAATGCGCCATTTTCCTTGCCACACAATGCGGGATGTGGTGCGGCATGCCCGAATTGAGGAAGAGAAATTGGGTCGTCAGAAGCGCGGAGGGCGAGGGGCCTGGAGCCCACGGCCACTTAGTCAACCCTCATCGTCAGTGGCTCCTGTTGTCAGCGCCAGTCCCAACCGGACCCCCTTGTCAGGCTCCATTTCCACTCCTATTCGCCGCTTAACCCAAGCTCAAATGGCAGATCGGAGGGCCAAGGGCCTATGTTTCAACTGCGATGAAAAGTATGTCCATGGCCATCAATGTGCGGCTCGGGGCAGCTTACTTATTGAGGAGGTTGAGGAAGAGGAACCTGCTCCGGCTGAGGACTTCACCCCTGTATGTGACCCATTCCAGCCAGAGATCTCGGTGCACGCGTATTCCGGCACTTTTACTCCACGCACCATGCGTGTGCAAGGCATGTTAAAACGACAGCCAGTGGCAATTCTGATTGACAGTGGTTCGACACATAATTTCATTAATGACAGGGTGGCTCATCGACTGGGTTGCTATGTTTCTGACGCCACCCCATTTGATGTCCTTATTGGCGATGGCAAACATCTCCGAAGCTCAGGTGTGTGTGCTCAAGCCTCCCTCACCATTCAAGAGCATACCTTTACCATCGACCTGTTTCTCCTTCCAACCAAAGGAGCGGATGTGGTGTTAGGCGTGCAATTGCTCCAAGAATTGGGCGATGTAATGTGGAACTTCTGCGAGCTAACCATGGACTTTGACGTCAAAGGGAAAAGGGTCCGTATACGGGGAACCCAGCCCGGCACCCTTCACTCAGCCCAGGCCGTAGACTCATTCAGACGGTTCACACCTCAAGGTATGTTTCTACAACAGCGATCAATGGGGGATGTGGAGCAAGGGGAACTTCCTCCGGACATGCGTATACTCCTGGAGGAACATGCGGATATCTTCTCTGAGCCCACCGGCCTTCCTCCCTAGCGGGCCCATGACCATCACATTCCTCTGGTTCCAGGGGCTCAGCCGACGAACATCCGGCCATACCGCTACCCCCACATTCAGAAGGCTGAGATCGAGCGACTGGTGGGAGATATGCTGACCACAGGTATTATTCGTCCCAGCAACAGTTCCTTTTCTTCACCAGTTTTGCTTGTGCGTAAGAAAGACGGCACCTGACGCTTCTGCGTGGATTATCGAGCCCTGAATGCTATTACCGTCAAAGACAAATACCCCATTCCGGTGATTGAAGAATTGTTTGACGAATTAGCAAGCGCACAGGTCTTTATGTAACAACCGAAAAATCGGTATGTCTTGAAAACTGCTATTTTAGGAAACTGGTCTAAAATAGGAAAGTTTTCGTGTTTATGATAAATTTTGGTCTGATATCTTATTTTGACTATGTGGAACCCTATCTTGATGTGTATTGGTCAATGAGATCATTTAATCAATTTAGGCAGGTTTCTCCGAGCGTGAGGACTAGGTCTGGCGCTGTAAGCTACCTGACGCCAGGAGTTGGTTACACCTGACGCCAGGGCCACTTGAGTGCCAGGGCTAGGGCTAGTCACGTGTGCATGTACATGTGTGGCGGAGCCTAGTGAACGTGCTACCAGGTGAAGGACTCGTGCATGGTGGAACTGCACATCACGCGCATAAGTTATCTTAACCGTTTATCTACGGTCTGTGCTATAAGACGTGTGAGAGCTTTTAGAGGGCCGCGTGGACCCCCCTTTTTGGTGCGCCATCTTTTAGATGATGTGGGCACCTTGGACCCACGATGTGGGAGACCAAATCGTGGGGAGCCTTTTGTTGAAATCTCTTTTGGCAATTAATGGTTTTTACCATGCTTTTAATGCTAAATAACTCCTATGATAATTATTGAAAGATTTAGAATTTAGATTAATTGAGGAGTTGATTGGTAGTTAAGGAAGATGCTTGGCATATTCCCTTCATCAAAGAGGGCGCCAAGATGTAATGGAGCAAATCGTGGGTTGCAATATGGGAAAGGATGTTACTTGGGCCTAATTGATTTTTTTTCTAATTCCCTAACCCCCTAATTGATGGGATGATAATCAAATTGGTATGAGCCAATCAGTATTTAAGGAAGGTTTTCCAAGGCTTGTCATTCAAATTTGGGATCAAGGTGGCATTTGAATTGGGTGCTCAATTGAAAAAAAAAAACTGCCATGTACAGTTTTGGGAAAATCTTGGAGAAGATCTCTACCCCAACTAATTGGTAATTCAAATAAACTGAAAAGGCAGAATTTGGGGGAGCACGTTGGAAGGTTGTTGTCTCTCTTGCTGGGCTCATTCTTGGACGTTAGATGAGAGGGGAATGGAGGGCTGAGATGGCATGGCTTGGAGGTGAACCACCTATATAAGTGATCTCATGAAAGGACCGGCTCTCTTTTAGCCATCAACCTCCATGAGTGTTGTGTTTTCTTCATCCTTCTAAACCTCCTCAAATCAGTACTTCTCCCTTCTCTCCCTCGACTTCACGTATTGGTGTGGTGAATCAACGAGCGTAGGAGAAAAGCTTGGAGTCAAGAGTAAGAGAGGAATTGCGAAGAAGAAGTCTAGCCGCGCGAGGTTGAGCACTCGGTTTGTCTCTCGGCGAGGTAGGATGCTACTCACTTGCTTCATGAATTTGATTTCCCTGATCCTATCGTATATATGAGCCTTTCAATGTGTTGAATTAATAGTATACATTGCTGAGATGATATTGATGTTATTTCATGCAAATGATCTTACGATAAACATTGTATGCATGGTGCATGATCGAAGCTGTTTTCTTTCGTTTGTCCCATAAGTTGATGCTTCACGTACAAAGTTTAGATGACATTCCCATGATGTAAATTCACGTGCTTTGTATCTTATGTTGCTGATACACTATATGCTTTACTCTGTCCAATAATAGATGGTCGTTGATTTAGCAAGACAGATCAGTCCGTGTCTCATGATTCTAAAGTTCTGATTTTTTTATAAATTTTTGGGTTATGCTTACATTATTCCTTAACCGATCCCCATGTGTTTCCACACCTTATCTCTGGTATTCCAGCATGACCTTTAGTATCCATATCAGCATCTGGTGAGATAGAATAAGGTCCGTGTATACCTGTCTTATTGTGTTCAATCGGGTATTGTTAAGCATATGGTGGTATGCCCTACTAATATGAGAAGATAAGCAAAAAGGGAGAAAAATTGTATTAATCCAAGGTAGACTAGGTTCTGTAAAGACTTATAAGAAGTATAATTTGTTGTCAGTGAGTGGAAATAATAATTATTTACTAGTATGTCATAAGAAAATTAATGAGAACTTAAACACTGCTCTCGGTCAGGATCATTCCTGCACTGACCAGTGGTAGTGAGAAATTCATAAATAAGTCAATATAAATCAGAAAATTATAAATTTGATTGGGTTTGAAACTAGACAGTTAAGGGTACCTGGGGATAAAAATTTCAGAATTTAATTCATCGTGTTTGATCAGTGGTGGCGTCTTGAAGTTGGCTGTTCTGCATATGACAGAACGCTGTGTTTCTTACTAAACCCTATTTCGGGTTGGTACTAGATACTAGATATGGATCAATACTTATATGATATTATGATTGGGTTTATATATTGTACAACCAGAGGTAATATATACCGTAACCCCAGATTATAGGATTAAGAATAGGGATATATTGGGTGCTGTCCGAAAATAATTGTCTAGGGGAAGCTAAGTCATCGGTCTATTCATTGTTCACGGGTTTCCTTTGAGCAAATTCACACTTTGTGAATCGTGTCCGATCTCTTCTTGATGTCAATAACTTGAACTTCTTAGTCATGGGAATTGTCATATCTAGGCTATGTACACTGAGGGTGATTAGTGCTTCGTATCTAGATGAACCAGAATCGAAGTCATTTATTGTTGACCACACTGAGAGATTGAATATTCCAATGAGAGTCCATTGGATAATTCTGACAGATTCATTGACCAACTTTTCAGAGAGTCTATTCTTCGTTATGAATATTCTGGAGTCTTTAAATAAGAGAATCCTTACTCATTCTCGATTGTTTCAGTTCTATGAAAACTGTACTCCACTAAGAGTGTCGAATACTCTTAGATCGGAATCCTAGTATGCTCAAGAGCCATCGCTAGATCTTGCGAGATCTCCGATTATTTATTGAACCTCCGTAGTTCAGCCTATGATGGCAAAAACGTACGTATTTAGATTACAAGATATTACGGAAGGTCTTGTGTGTCTCCGCCCATTGTGCCCGTAAGCACCGATGGGGCCAGCATCCCTAGACGCGGGCCGGGTTCCTCTGTAGAACCTCTAGGATGTTCCGGCATTGATGTCCTATTGTGAAGAGGACTGACCTGAGAGCAGAATTTGTTAACTCCAATACTCTGTATGTGGGAGTCTATTTTCAATTGTGACCGTTCCAATGAAGTGTTCGGTATTTAATAGATTGCTAGTCATTGAATTCATTGATTACTATCCATTTATTTCCTGGAAATTTGATAATTGATCTATTCTGTATCATCTGGAGTCTCTGCTATTACCTATATTGTTCGGTAGGATTTCTGCGTCCTACTGGGTATTTCTTTGGAAATACTCATGCATCCTTTGATGCAGGTATTAAGGAAGAGTGAAGTGGAGTGGATCGAGATAGCTACTGATTTTCCAGGCAAATAAAGTTTATGCGAAGACTTGTTATTTATATTTTCTTGCGACGAACTTGGGTGTTTTTTTTTTACTTTTATGACTACAATGTTTATTTTGAAGTTGGATCTGTAATAAATTAAGTATGAGTTACTTAAATCCTTATTTTGATTTTTATATTTAACGGATAATTGTTTAAGCATTCTGGAATGGATAGAGTTGTGTCGAGTATTCGGTCATGTCTCGGATTTCAGCCTGAAGGTCTTCAATGAGTCAGTGCTTCCGCGCATTATTTAAGGTTTGAAATTCGGGGCGTGACACTTTTAGCAAGCTTGACTTGCGTTCTGGGTATCACCAAATCAGGATGCAGGTTTTGGATGCGCACAAAAACTGCGTTCCGGGACCCATGATGGCCACTTCGAATTTTGGTAATGCCATTTGGGCTGACCAATGCCCCCGCCACTTTCCAGAGTTTGATGAATGACATTTTCCGGCCATTTCTCCAGACAGTTTGTATGGTATTCTTCGACAGCATTCTTATCTAAAGCAGAACTTGGGAGGAGCATTTGGGTCACCTCAGGTCGGTCTTCTCGCTCCTAAGAGCTAATTCTTTATTTCTAAAACGTTCGAAGTGTTCGTTTGGCAGTTCTCAGGTGGAATACCTTGGTCATATCATCTCATGTGACGGTGTCGCCACAGACCCTTCCAAAGTAGCCACCATGTTATCCTGGCCGGCTCCCAAGTGCGTCAAGGCATTGCGCGGCTTCTTAGGGCTGACGGGCTATTATCGCCGTTTTATTAGTCACGATGGAACTATTGCAGCACCACTCACGGCTTTGTTAAAGAAGGGTGCCTTCAACTGGACCAATGAGGCACAAATGGCCTTACGACCGACTCAAACAGGCTATGGCCCATGCGCCAGTATTGGGACTTCCTAACTTCAATCTTCCGTTTGTGGTGGAGACTGATGCTTCTGGTACTGGTCTTGGGGCCGTCCTCTTGCAACAGGACCGTCCAATTGCCTTTCTGAGCAAAGCTTTGTCGGGCCGCACTCTTTCCCTTATCGGCCTATGAACGGGAGATGTTAGCCATTATTCATGCTGTGACCAAATGGCGCCCATATCTGTTGGGCCGGGCGGTTTACCATACGGACCGACCATCAACCTCTGAAATATTTCTTAGAGCAAAGGTGGTCTACTCCGGCCAGCAACGATGGGTCTGCAAGCTGTTGGGTTATGATTATGAGATTATTTATAAGAAAGGAGCCGAGAACACTGTTGCAGATGCACTCTCTCGACGGCCCATGCCAGACTCTTGTATGGTCTTATCCGGCCCCACTTGTCCGTTCATTCCGGACCTTCAACAAGCATACGCGGAGGACCCGCCCACCAAGGAGTTGGTCCATCGTATCCAAGCTCAACCAGCCGCTGAACCCCCCTATGTGTGGCGGCATAACCTGTTGTTTTGGAAGGATCGCTTGTGGGGTGCCCAATTATGCTGACTTGCGTCGATGCATCATTTCACATTTCCATGACACACCCAGTGCAGGCCATGAGGGATCATTTCGCACATATAAGAGGGTGAGCCAGAGTTTTCTTGTGGAAAGGGTTACGTCGTGCCATGCAGGATTATGTATCCACTTGTGATATTTGCCAACGTTCCAAGTCCATGACCACGTCTCCTGCCGGGCCTTCTTCAGCCATTACCTATTCCGGCTAATATTTGGGATGATGTTTCTATGGATTTCATTGAAGCTTTACCACTCGTTTCAGGGCAAATCTGTCATCTTGGTAGGTTGTTGACCGGCTATCGAAATATGCTCACTTTTGTGCCTTGAGCCATCCTTTTACGGCTCGTACGGTTGCGGAGGTCTATGTGCGCGAGGGTCGCTAAGCTCCATGGTATGCTCAAGACCATTGTGTCCGACCGCGACCGTGTCTTCTTGTCTAATTTCTGGCGTGAATTCTTTGCTCTCCAAGGTACGCAATTACATATGAGTACAGCCTACCATCCACAGACAGATGGGCAAACGGAGGTGGTGAATCGCTGTTTAGAGCAGTATTTGAGGTGTTTCGTGGGCGATCAACCCCGCCGTTGGCTTCAGCTCCTACCGTGGGCTGAGTGGTCCTACAACACCGCCTACCATACTCGTGCGGGCTTTACTCCCTTCGAGGTTGTGTACGGTCGTCGTCCACCGACAGTCCTTTCTTATGTTCCCCATCGTTCAGCTATTGCTGAAGTGGATTATATGCTTCAAACTCGTGATGAGGTGTTGCGGCAACTTCGGCGCAACTTACAATCGGCTCAGAATCGTATGAAACAGGTTTATGATCGCCACCATACTGATCGCGTATTTCAGGTGGGCTCACTGGTCTATGTGTCCCTTATGCCCTTGCGCCAAACTTCCTTAGCTTCTATTGACAACAGCAAACTGGCCCATCGTTATCATGGACCTTATGAAGTGATTGAGCGCATTAGGCCGGTGGCGTATCGTCTTGCTTTGCCACCGGGCTCCTTGGTACATCCGGTGTTCCATGTGTCTCGTCTCCGTCAGTTTATGGGTGATCCCCTTTCTGTGGCTAATGTTGCACCCATTCCACTCATTGAACCAGCGGCTTCGGAAGTTCCATCCCCTGCATTTATTATCGATCGCCGTCGTGTTCGTCGTTCGGGCCGCATTGTGATGGAGGTGTTAGTCGCTTGGCAGGGTCAGCCATTAGAAGATGCAACCTGGCTCCTCGAGGATGACTTTCTGGCACGATTTCCATCATGGACGCCTTGAGGACAAGGCTGCAGCGGAGCGTGGTGGAATGTTGTAATCAGTCTAGGAAGATGAAGAGTCAGTCTAGGAAGATGAAGAGTCAGACTAGGAATATGAAAGGTCAGGAATGTTGTAATCAGTCTAGGAAGATGAAAAGTCAGTTTAGGAATATGAAAAGTCACATCTTGTAATCAGTCTTGGAAGATGCGCCTCTCCTTCCTTATAAGGAGGACGTCTTCCTCCTTCTGGGTATGCAATATTAAGAACTATTCCTTCCCTCTTAAATCTCTTCTTCTCCTCTTTTGCGGATTCCAGTACTTGTGATCCTTACGGGTCACAACATTGGGCTGGTCTCACTAGGTCATGGCGGCCAGCAGAGAGGACGGCGATGATGATCGGAGGTGATGGCTTGCCGGAGGAAGGTTCGTCGGCAGGAGATCTACATGAAGGGAGTGCCGGCCGTCAGGAGCTCGGGGCAGCGGAAACCCTCGATGGATCAGCTCGTTCTTATATATATATATATATATATATATATATATATATATATATATATATATATATATATATATATATATATATATATATATATATACGGACGGTTCCGGAGCCGTTTAGAAGGCGGACCTGGAAAGCTGTCCGTGTCCATATCTGTGTCGGACAGAAAATTATATCCGTTTAGCTATCGAAACGGATGGACAGACACGGACATCTAGACACCGTTTACACCCCTAAATTATATAAGAGGGCTTTCTACACTCCTACTGAGCTGGAATCCAAGCCCATGGAATTCCATATCGGCGAAATTATTGATTTTGGGCCCCACCCTATAAAACGAAAGCATAAAATATCATTTTTTTTAAAAATTTACAATATCGCTGAAATTTCAGTTTCGGACCGAAATATCGCTATTTAAAAAAAATATATATTTTCAGAAAAAAATTAATTTTTTTTTAAAAACAACTTTCCCTTTTGTTTCCCATCCTAATATTCATTTTTATGTATATTTTTGAATCTATGTTTTGTCTAAATTAGTATAACTCATTTTAGAAGATAGATTATGAAAATATATGATAAAAATTAGTTTTCAACTACCGAATTTTTTTACAAATATCTCCGAAATCTTATCTCTTAGCCTAACCGATATTTTACCGAAATCCGATACGGAATTCCTTGTCCAAGCCAGAGCGGACTTGATTGGTTCAGTAGAAGCCCTTGGTTCCTTCCGCCTAATGCAGCCTGACTGTATTTGAAAATGAGAAATTTATTGAGAAAATGAAAAACGTAACCTGCTCTGCAACATCAGTTTAATTATTAGATCATGTGGGCCCAACTATTTTGACGGCTGCCTGTTGTGCATTACAGCGCATACTAGCCTAACTATGTGAAAAAATATGAATAATGTTTTCCTTACTAAGGGGTCGTTTGGGCGTGATTAAAAGCAAAACATCCAGATGGGATGTTTTGCTACATTGTAGCATCTGGATATCATATCCAGCTAAAACACCTCAAGACGTGTTTCAGCTGGATGTAAAAATCTAGCTGGATGCTACAGTAGATATCCAGAATCCAGTTTGGATGTTTTGCAATAATCACGCCCGCCCCAAACGGCCCCTAAATTTCTTCACCAAAACAAAGCACCAACGCCTGTAGGTGGTACTCTGAAAATTTAGGTAAAATAATATTTTTTTTATTCAGTCCTTTCTTTTAATGATGTGGCAAGCCCTCGTTGATGATGTGATGCTGGCAATGAAAATTGGAGAGGCGAGATGAACTCAAAAAACATATAGACCCCCCTTCTCTCGTGCTTTTTAGGAGGGATCAGAGTCCGCCACGTAATGATGGGTATGAATTTTTTCAAATACAGAGGGTCTACAACTTGAACTGTCTCGTTATAATTTATACTCATGTGCTTCTTTTGGACGATCTAATATATAACTTGAATAATTCGTGACGAATCCAAATTACACCTTTTTTTCATCAACCCAAATTACACTTTGAGAATTCCCCTGCTGCAAAATTGATCCACTTTTTATAATTGAAAACCACATTTTAAGTGCACGGTACTAAATAATCAGTCTGACACTAATCAATAGAAAAAAATTAACAACTACTCCACCTGTCCAATTAAGCTCGTCTTAAATGCAAACTAAGTGAATTTTATTGGAGTGTTGGGCCTGTACAAAAGAGAGATTTTGTACTTACTGTTTTATGTGTTTTTTGCTTTTTGGTCAATGGAGGAAATCCAGCCATGTAATATAGGACACGTACTTTTTCAAAATGTAAACGAGGTTCATTGGACAGAGGCAGGCCCGGCTTCACCCTGACCGGGTTCGACGAGGGGGGGGGGGGGGGGGGGGGGGGGTGTGGGCTCAACGAGGCCGCCGCCATCACCGCTGGGGAGAAAGAGGGCGACAACGAGTGAGCCCGATGACGGGCGAGGGGGTAGTGGGTAGTTTTTTCTGTCAGCTCTTCCTCGTCTGCCTCGGATGAGAATCAAAATTTAAGGGTGAAAGGTGAAAAATTGTCACATTTTACATTTTGGGGCCACTTTTCAACATTTCAATAACCAAATGTAACCACATGCCTAAAAGGTGAAAATGTGAAAATTTTCACCTATCACCGACACCAACTATTTTTTACCCTTTAAGCTTCTAAATATTTTTCACCTTGATAGGTGAAAATTTTCACTTTTCAGGGCTGAAAAATGGATTTTTTCAGCTTCCAAACGCACCATAGGATTTAGGATTATGGCTTATTTCATAAACCATTAATTACGAACTGCCATAATTCCTGCAAGGAAAATTCTTTTTCTCCCACTTTTTTTTTCACGGCTACTTTGCGTGCCCCTTATGGCAATACTGTGGTCCCAATCTTCCCCCACCTTAAAAAAAAGGGAGATATAACATTACTCGTCCTGCAAAGAAAGTAGATACATCTGTCTAACCGTGTATATTTCCCACTAATCAGGTCAGATTAGGAGTATAAGTCTAAGGTAAGATTTTTAAAAATTGAAGTCATTTTGGAAAACCTTACGATGGTAATAATTCCGGAAGGAGGGAGTAACAAAACTCTGCACAATTCAAAATTATGCCAAAACTAAGTTAGATCGTGAAAAATCCAAAACATCTACAGAGAAAAATCCAGTCGTGAAAAATCCAAAACATGATATGTTCTGGATTTTTCACTATCCAAACGGCCATTACCAAGATTTTCCCAAAATCATTTACCAAGATTTTCCCAAAATCATTTTCCGAGAACTTCTGCTGAAATCCGATTGTGGAACCCACAAAGAGACAGTGGCCCACAAAGCAGCCATCTGCAATTCGATGATTTTGGATTTTGGATTTTCAGAAAGTAGAGGAGGGAACGACGAGGATAAGGAGAGAGAGAGAGACAGCACTGCTGCTTCGGTCGTCTCCGCCTTCCTCACTCGCTCGTCCACCCGCTCTTCTTCTTCTCTAGCTTTCAATGGCGATTGCCACGGCGAGCTGTTCGTTTCATCTTCTATCCTCTTCGGAAACCTTTTCTTCGCTCGCCTTCCCTCTATCCTTCTGCCGCTTCCAAGCTGCCCACAGAGCTTTCTCCTGCTCTGCAAAGCCTATGCCTCCTAGAAGAAAAGCTGCGGAGATAAGCTCCTCTCACAGATCCTCCAACGGTGAGGTGCGTTGACGAACCCTTTTCTTTGCTTCTGTCATGTTGCGACTGAGGACTTTTTACTGTGTCCAGATTCTTATCAATTAAACAGATTTTTTTGCTTTTTATTTTTTTCTTTTAGCGAGAGATTGGGTGTTTTGTGCTGTTAATTTTGAATTTTGGGTGACAAATGACCTGCACATTTTAACGTAATACTAATAGTCTCCAATTTTTCATCATTTCTTCTTACTATGTAAATGAGTTTGCCTTACTAACTAATCTTAATTTGACAGATTCATTTCGACCTTCTATCAATAAAGCTCTTTTGTCTTTTTACTGGGGGGCTGTAGGGGTCGTAATCTTGCTGTTTCAAATGAGACGTATATTCGAACAGTTAATTATAGATATCATATTGCTTGTGCTAACTTTGAACATTTATGTATCCTAAGCTTTGTTTTTAAGGGAAGAACTTTTGCTCATTAGCTTGGATCATGAACTTTTACTGGAACTGGCCATGGTTGAAAATTCCAGGAAAAAACTTCGAAAGGCACTTGAGAGATATTCTTTGGAGAGTTTGCTTTGACACGGATTGGATTGCCTGAAACATACCAATTATAGAAATTAGAAGTGAACTTCGTAACAGTTGCTGAAATTTGGTGGAAAGTTTTTCAATAGAGCATAACATTACTCAATGATAGTGATTGTAGTTGTATATATCTTTTGGTGCGTTCAATCCCTTATAACCGTCTGGATAATAATTTGAACAGGGAACTCGCATGTTCCGTTGTTCTTTAATCGATATATTCCTTTACTGTCTGGTCAGTTATTAAATTACTACGTTTGAAATTTCTTCAAATTCAGGTGGAAGGAAAAAATGCAGGTGTTACAGGCATTAGTGTGAGGGGAGAGGAGGAAGAGAGCTAGGAAAACAGCAGCTGCACTCTTTATGGCCATGGCTTCTCCCATTCAAGTTCTGTGAAGAAGCATGAGTGAAGGTACCCTTATAACGAGCGCCTGACGTGAGCTTTTGGGAGAATGTCAGAGGTAAATTGTGCAGTTTTGGATATTTGCAGATTGTGGAACAGGGGAATGGAAGCGCAGGGTTAGATCTCTATTACACGACGGTGAAATGGGGTTGCTGAGCTAAAGACAAATAACAATGAGTGAGATGATGTTGTAAATGATAAATAACTCAATTCATTTATTATTGCCTGTAAGTGAAACAATGCCAACCTTGCAGTTTAATATGCACTTTTCTTTCTTGTTTCCTTGTCTTTCATGCCATCTATATAGCATTCATTTCTAACCAGTCACCTTCCTAGGCATAAATTATCAAAACAGATGGATTTGAAAATAATCACGGCTTGTGACAGAAGTGGTCTGAAATTCTAAAATGTGGCCTTTATAGGCTTGAAGAACATGACACGATGTCACGAGAATATGCAGTGCTGAGTTAGAGTGCACGCCAACCAGTACCAATGAAAATATGACAACATTCAACAGCAGAGGCAGTACTGGAAGGAAAAAGTTCATCAACTCAGCATTCCCTTCTCATTCAACCAGCAGAAGTGAGACCTTAATGAATAAACAGATGTTAGAATTCAAACTATGAAGCCTGTAAAACAACTGTTTCGGGAGCTCTCTTAGCAAATTTCAGTTGAGTTTGCTTTTGTCTTCCAGTTGAGGCTGTTAGTAAACAAAAAATGACTATTAATGTACATTCCCACCATATGATCTATCAAACAAAATGCAGTAGGAAAAATGCACACCTATCTTTTTAGTGACCTTATTCGATGCCACCACTTTGGATTTCCAATCCCCATATGCCTTTTTCTCCATCTGTTTCTGCTGTTTATAGCCTGGCACCTGCAGATAAATGATTTCCTTGTAAGCTTTCAATGCCATGTTATCCTATGGCTGATGATTTAGTTAAGAGTTTTTGGCTTCTCTTTTAACTTTTTAGAAAAGAACAATGGTCATCATCATCCGCCTTATCCCAGCTATATGGGGTCTGCAGCATGGATTATATACCACGTTTGACCTTTATTGGAATCAAAATGGTACAAAATTCATACAAAGAAACATAGTGGCAATTTTTTTTACGTCGGATGCCCTTCTTGACGCAACCCTAGGAAGAGGAAAGATAATAAGAAGATTCAACATCATCATATTCATCATATACCTTTCCAAGTATGTGGATTGACTTCATGACATGATAGTTGTACATGAAATATTATAATTTTAAAATAAGAAATGAGAGCATAGAAGTTTTTTAAACCATTATATCGGCAAAAGTTTGTGAAATAGAAATTATAAAATGAAACAAGTGGTGTTTTAATCAGTATATTAGTAAAAGATAAGAGGCAAAGAATTCTAAAATGAAACAAGTATGTTGTATGTAAAGATCATAGCATGCAGCAAAGTGACATAATTTGATGCTTCTTGCTGAGGCTAATAGTCTAAATTTCATCGTACACAATACAAGATTTTTATAGGAGTTGCATTATGGTTTAAAAAGAAGTTGGTCACCAAATCAATTTGGAGTACTTATAATAATTTTTTGTTACATAGTAGAGGCAATTAAAAAATCAGCATGCATTTTACCTCCAAGTTATCCTCATCAGTATTCAGAGAGTCATAAGATAAATCACCACCATCAACTCGCCTTCTTTTGCCCGGCAATGCATCTAAAATTTCTGTTTACAAATGGAGAAATTAATAACACCGATCAAATCTTAGGGCTAGTTTTTATATGGTAAATATTTAGCTTATGATTGACAGTCACTGAAGTTTTCCAGGAATAGAAGGTAACAGCATAAAATGTATGAATGCTTCAAAAATTCCATACTTTTCCACAGCTAAACGAAAATGAACAAGACAACTGGTCACCTAGGTGCCCTTTCACAGATTTTGGATCCTTCTTTTCTTTTGAAATTCCCAAAAACATCAAAACATAGGTCTTTCATGGAAGTAGAGACCTGCAATTTGAAAATGAACGAATTAGATTAATAATATTACTAGATTAGAAAAAAAATATGTACAAAAACTTGATTCTTACACTTGAAAATTCAGATTTGGCTATTCCACAAAGATCAAACAACTTAAGTTTGTCCACTTTAAGTTGTAGTTAATGGAAGTGACATCAGATGATATTCATACAGAAGGTATAAATTTTTGCTTGAAATCATGAAGAAAATAGCACAACTCGGATAATAGTATCTTGTGTCTTTTTGCTTGATCTACGCATGAATTATGAATTTTATTATCTCATAAGCCTATGTTTATGTTAGTGTTTGATTAGAATTAGTGCTACTTTAATATAATTTTTGGTTTTTATAGGAAAATGAGAGAAAGATGCAAAAGTGGTTAAAAGTGACTTCAATTGTTAAATCTTTATAACTTCGAGTGCATATCTCTGATGGGACTGATTCAAGCTTCATGTTAAATTTCAAGAAGTCAGCTTTCCAACGCCACCGACCGCGCACAATTTGGAGATCGGAGTAAAAAGTTATGACCATTTGAAGATTTGCATGCAAGATGAACAGTAACAGTGATTGATTACCTGGCCAACTCGATCGATCGCCAGAGCCGGCAAAATTGAAGTAATGATGAACCGATCGATCAGACATCAACGCGATCGATCATATCTACTAAAGTTTTTGATATGCGCGATACAATGACAACGATCGATCGGCAATCAACGCGATCAATCGGCAGATGCAGGTTTGACGCGATCGATCGGGAGAGAAACGGGAATTAACGAAGGAACCAAGCGATCGATCGGCAAGCGATCAATCAGCAATATGGAGCGATCGATCGCCGTATACGTAAAATCGATTTTTACCTATTTTGACTCGAATTAGAAGGGGATTTGATGGTTTTCCTTCACCCCTGTATATATACCTTAAGGGAGAACGTATTGGGTATTAGATAGCATTAGAGAATAGATCTTAGAGGCTAGAGAGGAGCAAGAGAAGGAGTCTTGTGGAGGCCAAAGAAGAAGAAGAATTCATGCTAATGGATCTACAAAAACAGGCTTTTCTTTTCTCTCTTTCTATGTGTAGCGAAACTTTTATTCAAGGCTAGATGAAACCCTAGATGTGTATTGCTACTCTTGATAGTTTAATCTAATAAAGTTGATAATGATTCATGTTTAATGCGATTTCATGAGTTTTCTTTTAAGTGCTTGACCATAGACTTGATTGATTATGAATGGAATTTGATCAGTGATAACCCTACAGCGAATCTCTACACATTTCCATACACAACTGATGTGTATGGAAAATGTGTAGGGATCTGCTGTACAAATATCATTTTCCTTCTATGCCCGACCAAGGATAGGATTAATTACATTATAACATGATTGTGTTGATTCTATGCCCGACCAAGGATAAAGTTAACTACAGTATAGTGGATGAACTTTCGTGTCCGACCAAGAACGTGAGTGAATTCATTAGTGGTTCGTGTGTCCGACCAAGAACACGAATTACCATATCATGTCAATTTGTGCATAATAATAATCAAGAGTAGTAATTGCATGTCTAGTGGTGGATTCATTGCCTTGATACTTCTCCATATTGATTAAATTTCAGTTAGATTAACTAAAGTTCATTACTTTCTTTATAATTAGTTAAACTACATCTTTTCTTCCTTGAGTTTGGTAAAGTATTCATCCGTCACTGAGGTTCGACAACCCTTTAATACTCACCGTAGTACAATTGCCGTGTGCACTTGCAAGGGTTTTATATTTAAACGATCATTGCACATAAGTAAAATGCAACACCAGTAAACACAGGTCGACTAATGTCAGTACTGGCCGGACGAGATGCTGGTAATGAGGAGATAAATTTGTCCTTGTTGCTAGAAGGAAAAAGAATAATATTAGATATGCAAATTAAGATAAGACAAAAATTATCAAAAAGAATTAAGAGAAGACAAAGCCTTAAAAGTTTTTTAAACCAGATTTAGAAAAAGATAAACTCCGTCGTTGTGTTGCGCAATGCCTGGTCCTAAGGACAGGGGAAAGGAGGATGGTTAGCGTCAAGTGACAAACGATTATAAAAACTCCGTCAATCTCTATGGATCTTACACCACACATTTTAGTTAATAAAATAGGATATAATTTTACTATCTCTTACAAAAAAGTTAGCACAAAACAGACCTGAATGGAGGCTTAAGATCCAAGTGGCTGACCCCAAATAGTTGGAAAAAGATGCTACTTGAATATGGTCATGATTATGATTTAGAAAAAGATAAGGGACAAAATAAATTGACATCCACGAAGAAAAAATAGATATTTTAACCTCACTGATACTAAATTGGTCCAGTTCATACCTAAATTTTTTTAACGATAATCTAATTTATGGCAATCAGGAGCACACTGACATGCAAGCAACTGGGATTTATAGATATCCAAATAAAAACCATGAGACTGACTCTAACATTTCGAAAGCTACCCTAAATATGAGAAGAATACTTGCACACATAAAGCAAAATAGGTGGAAGAAGGCTTATTACAGAGAAAGTCCCTTTCGGAGAAAGGGGATGAGCCTAACACACCCGAATTACATAGCCAATTCACGAACATCCACCCGCGTCCTGTAAAATCAGTAGATGAGTACTACTACTTCAAGTTGTTGTAAACCAAATGTAAGAAAGTAAAATAAATGAAAGGACGTGTTTTATTACTTGAGGTCAAGACAGTTTTGCATTGAATTGAATGACCTAATATACGCCTTCTCTGACATACCACTCAGCCTTATTCCACTCTGTCGATCAAACAAAGCCTGAGACCTGTGCATAATTCAATCTGGTCATTCCCAACCCAAAAAAGAGATGATCAAACTCACTTCAAAATACCCTACAACTCTTGTTCGATAAAATTCCTAAAAGGGCAAACACCGTCAAAGCAAGGATTTTAATCGGACCTATTTGCAACAATTCCACACAGATGACAGCTTTACAGACCTCACCCTGCAATCACCAAATAGATCACATTCAAGACACATCAGAAGATCAATACCACATGTCAAAGATATAACAAAGGCGAAAGGAAGGGATAAAGTGGGGGCTTACAACGCCGATGATGGATGAATTGAAGCGGACATCGCAGAGGCGGCAGAACTCTTCCGCCTTCCGGACGATCAGCTTTGACTCGGCGAGGCCGAGCTTCCTTGCAATGTCAGAGATATCCATGCCGTTGAGAGGGTACCGGGGAGAAGAAAGAGAGAATGGGAATGGCGGCAAGGGATGCATTTGTAAGAAGCTTGCGCAAAGATGACGTGGATAAGTCAGGAGCATTTGGCAGGAGAGCGGCAGTTAAATTTCGGAAATTGTGAGCGGGAGAGAGCTCTACGGAATCAGAGGGGAAAAAATTGCCTGGAAAAACGTTTGGCCCCAAATTTTAAGACCGTTACCGGCGTGGCGATCGAGGGAGATTGACCCGGACCGGAGCGGCTTCAATTCTGGACTGGCCCAAATCAAAAGATCCAGTATGAACCATTTCCGGAGCTCTTTAGGGGAGCTAATGGCGATCTCTTCTCTTCCAGGGGCCGGCCAAGGCTACCGAGCCCTCCTGCTCTCCCACACCGCCGCCTTCTCCTCTGCCTCCAGCGCGGGTGCCGGCCTCATTCATTAGCGATATCTGCAGGGTCCTCAGCGACTACCACGACATTGAGTCCGCCCTCGCTCCATTCTCCTCCCGAATCTCCACCGACGCAGTCGAGCAAGTGCTGAAGCGTTGCCGGAATCGAGATCAAGTCCTCAGCGTCTACTACGACATTGAGTCCGCCCTCGCTCCATTCTCCTCCAGAATCTCCACCAACGTAGTCGAGCAAGTGCTGAAGCGTTGCCAGAATCGAGAGCAAGTCCTCAATGACTACCACGACATTGAGTCCACCCTCGCTCAATTCTCCTCCCGAATCGAGAGCAAGTTAATGTTAGTTCCTCCTGCAATGTGACAAAATTCAAAAGAAAAAATAATAATAATTTTGACAAGAAATCAGGAAATAATGTAGCAAATATACAGAATCTTCATAAGAAAGAATCTATTCTCCTTATGAAACCAATCACAAAACATGCATCCTTAGAACGAAATTATCACAAGAGAAGACAGATACTTGGAATCCAGTTCTCCTACCCAAGAAAAGACAGATACATGGAGGTGGAGGTAAATTATTTACCCAAAAAAGGCAAAGTTTGCTCATTAGTCTTCACTCTGTTTCCATACTATATACCAGCATAAAACATGATAACCATGTATCAACGATTCAGACAAAAACATAATGTTACCGGAAAGAAGATGGGTCGTATTTTTCTGGGGAAGAGGGCTGGCGCCGCCCTGGAGACAAGGTGGCCAAGAGAGAAGAGAGGCGGGATGGATCAGAAGCGTTATCTATGGGAGCAAGCAGTTCTCCTTGAACAGACCTGAGGAAATAGAAGATATGCAAAACTATTTAAAGGGTTTCAAAGTGCCAATCCTTGCTACGAATGTGAAAAAAATCTTCCTTTTTTGTTGGTATATAGAAAAAAGTACAGCCTCTCTTGTTTGGGCCTTGTAATTCCATTGTCTAATGAGTATGTGAATTTCATCTAGTTAGTTTTTTTTGGGTAAATGAAGAATCCTTTTTAGTTGCCAGTATTTCTAGTTGAAGACGTTTGCCATGGCCGCCGAAGCTACCATTGAGAACGTCATCGCCGGAGACGCAGTCACGGTGGCGTATGAAGGTTGCCCAGCTGGGAGGGAGGTGAGCGACTGCTTTTAAGAAGGAAGACAAAGGGGATGAGGGAGAGCATGGTAGATAGGGTTTAAACTTTAAAATGGACTTGGGCCCTTGATATCCGAATCAAGGGCAATATTTGTTTTTGAGTGCAGAAAAGCAATCTGCACTTAAGTTCAGATTTTCCATCCTCACCTTTGCCCCTTCGAGTCGGATCCTAAGGACTCAGACACCCCTCTTTGACGAAAAAAAGAGAGAGACCACATGGTGTCATATATGTACCCCATATTCATGTTCCCGTTAATTATGTCTCATATGAGTGTTGAAATATGAAGTAAAAGTAATCTTCTTCCAAGCAGCTTAAACTAGTGGAAAATAACGGTTATCTAAAACAAGAGGGTCCTAGTGGGTGTTATCCAACGGTTAGCTCACGGGCTCTGACTTTGATTGATGATCATGGGCATGTATTGAAAATCTCAGCCCTACAGAAGAATGGTTTTGCGTAAGCACAACCCGTAGGTGTTTTCACATGAGTGTAGCATTACTCTTGCTCTGAATAAGGCGAGACAATATTTGATTTCGCCATTTAACAAGATTGCATGGCAATGCTATGCCTGCTTGCACACCGCAATGCTAGCACGGAACAAATGACGCTCCATAGCGATGGACTACCCCACACAGTTGCACCATCCAGCAGCATGCGAGAATTGCAGCCGTGAGTGGGTTTATCATTTTCATATTTCTCGAAATGCTTTTTGAGTGTTAGTTGCTTCGCTGCTTTTGATGATTGGATTTCAGGTCTTTGTCCGATGTACAGTCCCACCCAGGTATGCGCAGGCCACAGGGCCCCATGCAGCCACTGTACGTACGTCGAGTTAAGCATGCATGTAGCATTTTCATGGTATGTACAGATGCAAGATCAAACCATGCTGGTCTCAACAAGCAGTCGTCCTGATGCACACACAGATCCATAGCACAATAAGTCCTGTATTTCTCTTCACTGTTTACGATATGCTCATTTGTTATCAAAAGAATTCAATAAATATTGTACAGCTTGCATCTTCTTTCCCGAGCTACCAACTGCAATATCTATGCCAACATGTGCAATTATCAGTCCTATAATTGTATAATTCAGGGTTTGTAGCTGGGAAAAGGAGACAAAAGAAGGCCACAATTCCAATTGCTGAAGCCATAAGTGTCAGTCCTGAACAAACATAAAAAAGTCAATGAATTCGATCAACTGAACGTTATCAGCTTTAGGACTTACATATCTATTGTATATCTTTTCGAAGTCAAAACTACAAATTGGAACACTTTTTGAGATGAGATGCTTACGTTTGAGGCAAATTGTCATTATAAATATCTTACCTCTCCCATGAGAAGATGATAATATAGGCAGTCCCATTGTGTTACATAGTGCATGAGCGACTATTGGCGCAAGCAGATGACCTGGTGAAAGTTGATAAAAAGAATTGTGAACATGCAAAATCTTATGCACGAGAAGAATGTACAATTTTTAGATAATTGTAAATAACTACTCCCTCTGTCCCATATCAAGTGTCCTATTTTGTTTTTCAAAATGTAACTAATGTATCTCCTTCGTAAAGAATTTCTCCACATCAATATAGTTGCAAATAAATAAGTATCTCCTACATCTCAGATTATTTAATAGGAGGTAATACTTATTAAATCTACCTGTTGTTGATTGGAGATTGGAACCAGATATTCGAAAGAAAAGGTTGCTTAATTATAGTATAGATTTTGGAATCTGTATATTTTGTGGTAACTGCGTCGAGTATTGTCCAACAAACTGTACAAAACACATTATATTCAAATTTTTTTACTGATAAATAGAACATAAAACAAGTGTTTGATGTTATATCCAGCTGTTTGGGGTTTGATGAAAGGTCCCTGCCATTATCCCAAACAGATGATGATAGAATTAAATAAGGCATATCAATTTAGTCAGTATACATATGGGGCATATTTCCCCAATCATCAATTTTAGTAGGTGTTACTTTTTAATGGCATTTTCGACCTGAACCCTCAACCACACCATGTATTCAACTTAGTCAACCAACATAAGGCTCACTTCAGGTATGTTATATTGTCGGGCATTGTATGAAGGACCAGTGCTCAAATAATCTTTCTGAGGTTCTCAGGAAGAGGCACACGAAAAAGCCTCAAAGATGGACCTGAGGGGAGGGGAAGGGAAGAGGAATATCTTATGTATGCCTCTTGGTAGGTGCAGAGGGGCCTGGGCTCATTTGTCTCACTTGAACTTCTGAAGAAAATGAGTGCTTGTTTGAGTTTTTTATGTAGTCCCCTCAAGATTTATTTGTGGCTACTTATTTCTCATTTTTAATCTTTAAGTGCTTGAAGATATGCTAATATTATATATTTGTCGCAAATTCCAAATGATATTGTAGTTATGTTTGCCTATTTGAACACACTCGATTCCATCATCCACGCAAGGATCAAAATCAGAAAATGATACCAAGAGAATTTGCAGGCAACGCAAATGTAGCAATAGCATGGCAAATAATTAAGGACAGGTGATGTGAAAAAAAATGTTAATGCATATGGAGTATGGACATTCCTTATTGACAGCAGGACACCGCATATAAGCTCGTGGAATGTAATTCAAATCATATTTACTAACCCACCTGTTCGATTAAAGAGAAAACAGGCATACCACCCAAAGATTACTGTGTAGCCAAGCTGGAAGCCTGCCAAAGACACTCCCTCTATGTAAATTGACAAACATCAATTTCATGAAAAAAATAACAACTAAACAAAGCTTGGAACAGCGTTTGCTACTTGATATTCGTATGGTAGAATATCAACAGCCGCTTTTTTATAAAAAAATTTAACATAATTTCAGTGAGAAATCTGAATAAGCCACTGCTAATGGTCAAGAAGAAAAAGGAAGAATAATACCTGCAATCATAGATGCTTTGACAAAGCTATACTTTTGCTGACAATAAAGTTCCAAAAAATGGTTCAAGTGTGCTGCAAAAAAAGCAAAAAAAACCTAAAATGGATATATACATTGATATGGGACTTCTAACATTTCTTCATTAATGAATTACACAAGACAGTCAACATAGGTGTGTCCCAACTCCTAAGATGATAAAGATATTAATGTCACCTCCTCCACTTGCATCCCCACCACTCATCTAATCAAAGCATCACTTGGACTCCTTTAAGCATGCCCATACCAACGTAGCCTACACCCACTACACCATCCCTAAAGGTGCTACCCCTAAGATCCCACGAATATACTCTTTTTATAATCTTATCCCTTCAGTTTATCCCACATATCCAACTTAAAATCCTCATTTCGGCTACCCTTAGTAGATCCATATGATTTTTCATAGGTGCCCAACACTCTGCTCCATAGAGTATTGAAGGGCTAACTGTTGTTCTATGAATTTGACTTTAAGACTGTTTGGGACGCACCTATTCACACAACACTCCTGACCATGGTTCATAATCTCGATGAGATCTAATTTTGGCATTTTTCTAAGAGAGACCTTGGCAATATCAATTTCTCGCCCAAATCTCGTCCAGTCTTCCATAAAAACCTTTTTTGGGGCCTAAAAACTGAAGCTGCTGCAATTTTGCTTCTGTATACTAATATATATTTAGATTGTCAAAGCATATGTAGAAAACCTTTCTAGAATCACCAAGATACTAACATGATCTCTCCAAGCTCTCATCTCTTTAGCCAACCAAGACGAGGCCGAGATCCGAGATTGCGAACCATGATCCTAACGCAGCTCTCCACTTTCTATCGTATATAACCCATCCTATTAATATCTCCCCCATGTGTAAAACGAAGCCTAAATAGCGAAATTGCTCACAACTTGCCACTTCTTGCCCCGATTTCAATGAGAGTCCTTCTATAGTTCTACCTTCCCTTAAAAGGAAAATCCATATAGTTAATCATACATTGGTGTGAACATTTAAGAATGCATAACAAATTTCCCTCGAAACAAACCAAAAATTTGTCTTGGTATAGGCTTCATTCACTTTCCACACGTTAGTTGCACTTCAACCTATGTTGGAACTCTAGGAACAGACTACATGATAAAATAATATATAAAGCTCGAAGAGCAAAAGAAAAAAAGAAGTTATCCACTTACCCAAGCTGAAAAAAATTGGGCTGAGAAATATGACAACATAAGTTTTGAATCCGCCACAAAGAAGAAGAGGTGTCATACATGCTCTAAAAACCATTTCTTCTGTCAAAGGGGCCTGCTTGACACAATATTAATATGCTAATCATTCTCCTTATATACTTCCTCCTCATTAAAGATTTTGAATTGGATTGCATATGAACTTTTTCCTTGCAAACAATGTTTTATGAAACATCTTTGACATAGGATTTATATTAAGCGATAAGTATCTTTATCTATACTACATCTATACTACTACTAAAAGCAAAAAGTTTGGAACGGACAATTTCTAGTGAGTTCTCAAAAATACCCTCGATTAGTCCTAATCCTAAAAATATGTAATTAAATTCCGACTAAACATCTTGGGGATTTCCATAATAGGAGACTATCCATTAATTTTTTACTTAATTAGTAATCGTAGTAAATTTGTACAACATCTTGGGGATTGTCATGCTAATAATAATATTAATTAATATAATTTACTCTTTACTCTTCTTATTAACTAATCAAAACCCTAATAAATTCTTAAGTAATAGTGAAACCCATGAGATCTACGGTGCACATGATTATGGCAACTAGTGATAATGTAGATTTAGTCCCCATTAGCACGTGCATCTTGCATGTACAAGGGCAAAGAAACATAAGAGTTTTATGTAAAAATTTATTTTTTTTTAAATTCTTTTGTGCACATGCAAGAATGTGCCTTTATCTGCTAAAACGCAGTGCAGCAATTAATTTAGTAATACCGAAAGAACTTAGACTTTCCAATATAAGGGTAAAATGCTCACAGAGGAAAAATATGCAACTGGGCCATGAAATAAAGGATGAAAAAGGATGTAAACCTTTTTTGAAAAAAAAAACAAACGATTAAATGTTTCTGAAGCAATACTACCAACCACTATATAGTTGCGCCAAGCCATAACATCTGAAGTAGCTGAATATAATTTTCTCAGCAGTCTTTCAAATGTGATGGTACTCAGTTCATTTTCATTCCTTGCCCTCACTATAAACAGGCACTTCGATACAAATGTTCCTGTGTATAAAAGAGAAGTCAAAGAAAGAGGAAACAACACTGCTGCCCCCTGTTTCAGAAACGTAAATGTCATTTCAGCTTCATTAATGTGTTACCAATAATCCATTTTTCCACAAACTACACTCATGAAATGTCAAGAACACGCATAATGAAGATAGAAGCTTTGTCATTTACCAGATGGTCCAATCGAAGGCCATATGCAAAAGATATGGATTGCCACACTGGGAAGTTTTTCACCTAAGGGCATTACATGCAAAATAAAATATCACATGGCTACATTTTTATTAGAAACACGGAGAACAAAAACAAGGGATAAATGGAAAAGAACGCTTAAAATGTCATCCTTTTTACAGATCGCAAAATAATTATCACGGAACGTGACAGTAGTCCGAGGTGGTGAAAGAGTTCCATGCATGTTAACTCACATCAGGACAAGAAAAACAGGAATAGACCTTAAAAAGTATTACAAATAGACAAAATAATCAATATATCGTAACATCCTTAGATCGTCAGATAGGTGAGAGCAATTTATAGTAGGTCCAGCCCTTCTGTCTTTCTAAATTCTAACAGGTTGGATTCTGTTTCAGTCGAGAAAAATGTTTTCTTTGCCAAAACTCTGAAAACCACTAATGACTAGTAGTGATTCAACACAAAAACAAGTAACATTATAGAGGCATTTAATTGTCTTCTATCTTTCTGTTGCTTTGTAGCTCCTCCTATATACGTGGCGAAGTTGAACCATATTGTGAAAAAGTTTTCATTATTTATGTTTAGAAATACCTTATATAAGAACTCCTCAAACGCATTCTCAGGATACAATTGATATGAAAATATTTGCTTAACTGCTATTGGAAAACAGGAACTACATAAAGGCTGAACTTTTGAACTACTTACTCGAACCAAGTACGCATGATAGACAATAATGAAAACAATTAAGAGTTTGCACTCAAATTCAGTCTTCGGAAACATGCGGAATAATAAGTTGATTAGCACCACTAAATAAGACATTAACGATATTCAACAAGCAAAGGTTGACTAGGTCCACAGTGCATTTTCATCGCCGACCAAGCATCTCCTCAGAGGAATTCTAAGCGTTGTAAAACAAAGCCGATTAAATCTAGTGAGACTCATTAGCTCAGATTATGAATAGATCCATGATAGTAAACTCCACAAAAGGCCGAGTAATCTTTTGGACAAATTCGGCAAATTTCGAGCTCGTAACAAATTCATACGGCGCTGGTACTTACATTTCACAAAAAGCAAGAGGAGTTTTGACTAAGTAATCGAATGAAGAAAGGAGAAATCACCGGAAGGAGGAAAGCGCATAGGGCGGCTGAAGCGAAGGAGGAGATGGCAGCACAGACGAAGCGGCGGATCATGAACTGGTTCAAGGAAGTAGGAGGAGGCAAGCGAAGAATCAGAACCGGAGAGTGGAGGATGGCGACGTAGAAGACGGCCATGGACGTACAGGCGAGCAGAGCAACTGACTTGGACACGGAGCCCTCCGCCATGTCCGGCGACGGCGGAGCTTCGAACGTCTCCATTTCGAGCCCCGGAAGCCAAGGGACGGGAACTCGTTGCCAGTCAATTCTACGAGTATTTCATTTCATCAGCTGAATCTCCGAGGTTTAGGGGCCGTTTGGGGCGTGATTAATTGAAAGTGATTAATTGAAAGTTTCATTTCATTTCATCCAGCTGGATGTTTTGCTATACTGTAGCATTGGATATTTTATATATCCAGCTGAGACCTCAGCTGGATAAAATATCCAGATGCTACAGTATATATCCAAAAATATTTTTGCAATAATTACGCCACAAACGGCCCCTTAGTATTAAGTTAATTCTCGGACAGGTTCAGCCATTCGATCAAGCGATTAGACGGCCCTGATGGATTGAATGGATAATTGAAAGTTTCTGCGAATTCGAGAAAGAGTTATGTTATACTGAAGGGTAGGACCCATAAATCAGACCTGTGGACCCCACATAAAAACCCAACTATTTCGCCCTACCTACTTTCTTCTTTATTTTTGAATAGTTTAGGATATGTTGTTCTAAATGCAAGTATTTCTATTGCCGGCAACAAGGAATGACACTGTACTACCCAAAAGGTAAATATTTTGCACCCTCTCTCTACCTTGTTTGGCTGTTTCACACTCTCTATCTACCCTATGCTAAAACATTTTTTTTATTTGATTTCTCTGCTCTTTTTATGTGAACATGATGAAGAAAATGGTTCACTTTGTGTCATTCTTGCCTTCGAATATGTGGCCACCAAGCGCATGATCCACTTCATCTGTTGCTGGAGGGTTTTTTCCATATTACCTGGCGCAAAATCTCATATTCCCATATTACCAGGTTTTTCCCGTGAAATCTCATATGACCCGGAATCTGGACTTGATGTACCCAAAATGCCCTTTCTTCTATTTTTTCGTGTTAACACTGTGCGAAGAGGCGTGTTGTAAGTGTGAAGTTCTCCGGCGATTCCCATCGGCGACGGCACCGGCGACCGGCGAGTTGGAGTGGCGATTCAACCGGCGGAATACACGGACGAGTTCGAGCCTATTCGCGTCCCCCATCTCGATATCGAGCTGCCCCCCTGCTGGATTTCGACGACACGACTGAGGGAGAGTGGACAAAGGCGGCGATTTGAAGCGCATCCGTCGGGATTTCTGATCTTCAACCTTGAGAAGACCCCCGCGGCTCCCTCCGCCTGCATGCAACAGGCGGATTGACCGGATTGAGCTTCGGTGCACGGCGAGGAAGACTGTGAAGGCACCTGCGAGGAAATACAGACATACAGACGACTAAACTACGGTAAGTTACAACTATCCTACCTGATTTTAGTTTCATAAGGTCGGACATTTGAATTTTTAATTTTTACTATGAACTATAAAGTCGTGTCGTCGCGGACACGACTAAATACACAGTCGTGTCTACTCTAGACACGACTTTTATATTTTCGTGTTGCACCGAGGACACTTTTGTACTGACCACTATACCTCACTCCTTGCAGATGGATAAAAAAAGAGATGAGTCTATGGAGGAAATACCACCGGAAGAGGAGGAGGATCATGATTTTGTCTTCGCACCTCGGCAGCGAAATCAGAGGGGCAGGAAAAGGAAGGCTCCGATGGACCGACCAGTGAAGAGAACATATAATGCGCGACCGGCGCTGAAGACGTGTTGTCAACCGGGGGCGATGAAAAAGTGTGCGGCCCTCCTACAGCGTCACCAAAGATGTGCCCAAGTGATGAACGAGGCTGGTTTCGCTGTCATTTTTGAAGGTGAGGACGTTGTTGTATCTCGGAACCTCCTCGACCATTTGGTCAGGTACTGGGATGAGTCGGCGAAGGTCTTCAATATCAAGGGTAGGACGCTACATTTCACAGAGGAAGATGTTGCCCTTATCACCGGATTGCCCGCAAAGGGCGACAGAGTTGAGGTCCTCCCCTCTTTGACACGCCGACCGGAAGGTCAATTCTTCATAAAGTACTTCGCCGCGAGGAGAGCAGACATTCCACACATTGAGGAAATGATAGACAAGCTTAGCGCGGGCGAACTGAAGATGGAAGAGGAGGACATTGCGAGGATGATCATCTACCTCCTCTTCTCCACGGTGTTGTTTCCACACAGCACTAGAGCGGTTCATCCCTCTTTGTACCGTTACATTGACGACCTCCCAAGATTGAGGTCATACAATTGGGCTGGGGCTATACATAAGATGTTGGTTTCTGGTATAACCCATACCAGCCGCCTAGTGGGAGCGAGATCGCAAGGAGAGTGCCTGGGCGGTGGATGCCTAAATGGCGCCGCATATGTCCTTCAGGTATGTAGCATTCATAGTCTTCGATCGGGAAAAAGTCTTATACAATACCACTATATATATAGTCATGTATTATAGAACACGACTATATATATAGTCATGTATTATAGAACACGACTATATTTATAGTCGTGTATAATGAAACACGACTAGGTATATAGTCGTGTTTTTTAAGACACGACCATAGTTCAATTCGTGTTGAACTTATAGTCGACTAAGGCAACCGCGCATTGTTATAATGTTTTCAACTGTTTAATTTGCAGATTTGGTTTTTTGAGCACACGACAATCTTCCATCCTGTCATGGGCCCTACCAGCCCACGGGCGAAAAGATGGCCAGGAAGTGGGGCCCTCATTACAGAGGTGAAGAAAGGTGCACAGAAGAAGCACCGCATGGCCGACTATTGGACGGGAGTGTTCCACAATCTTCAAATAGGGGAGGAACTCGTCGACGTAATCAGCCCCATGGCCGGAGAGGCATATCTCCTTGCTTCGTCAACCTCAGGGGCCCATCCTCCACGACGGCAGAGGCCGGAAATGAAGACGACTCCCAACCAACCTGCCTCCACTTCCTCGAGAAAGGCTGCCCAGTCGACTGCAACTGCAATGGGCCGATTGGAGGGTGCCCTTCAGGGCATACAGTCACTAATAGAGATAGCTCTGTCTTCCTATGAGGAGATGGGAAGGAGAGTGGGACCTCTGCGAGAGATTCTCCACTCTATGAAGTCCTCTGCCGCCTCAGCGTCAATGCTGTTAGAAGGTCAGATCTTCGAGCATCCGAAGGAGGAGATGACTGACGAGCCGACGAATGAGCCGAAGAAGCGCCCCGAAATGGAGAGAAAGAAGTCATCGGTGCATCAGATGGAGCCGAAGAAGCGGCCCCAAATGGGGCCACAATCGTCATCAGTGCATCAGATGGACCCAAAGAAGCGGCCCCTTCAAAAGGAGCATAATAAGAACACTCCTATCGGTATGCGGACGAAGGAGCTGGCAAGGAAGTCACATCTGGATTCGACGAAATGGGGTAAAGGTAAGTTGTAGACGATGATTTATTTTTTCGTGCCCCATCATACACGACTACTATATTTGTCGTGTTTCATTGTACACGACTATGTGGTTTATCGTGTTCTATATAACACGACTATGTTTTTTATCGTGCTGCTACTACTGACATGAAGAAGTAAAATGTCATTTCAGCTCCCATCAAACGCGCGGTTGAGGAAGACAAGATGGAACGGGCTGCGAAGAGATCCTCTGCCAAGATGTTTTTGAAGAAGCTCCAACCAGAATTCAAGGAAGATATGGAGCGTGCAGAAGTCGAGTCCCGTCCGACGTACGGCCGGGACATATTCCCCCCTGGTGTAGTGATAAGGAAGCGCTTCAGGACTGTCGGCTCGAAGGAGGAGCAGAGGATTAGAGAAGAGGACCATATACGGAGAATGGCGGAGGAGCAGAAAAGAAGAAATAGGTCCCCTCAGCCGAAAGCCGACTCCGAACAAACCATATCCGATAGAGAGGCGACCTCTATCATCGATGAGGTCATCTCTTCCATACGGCAGTCGGATATCGAAACCGTGAAGGAGGAGGTGAAGGAGGATGTGAAGGGCGGGGACGTCGAAGAGGAGGAGGTGAAGGCGGATGTTCTGGACAAAGAGACGAAGGAGGGGGAGGGGAAGGAGGAGGAGGCGAAGGAGGAGGAGGAGGGGAAGGAGGAGGAGGTGCAAGCAGACGAAGAGGCGATGGAGGAGGAGAAGACGGAGGAGTTGAAGGAAGAGGAGGCTGAGGAGGAGAAGGCGAGGGAGGAGGAGGAGGTCGCCGAGGGCACTGGCTTAACCGCATCACAGCCGGTTGACGTCGATGTCCTCCTAACCCCTCAGAAGTCTAAGTCTGTAATTGCTCTCCCCGACCACTATGCCGATTCGGAGTTATGCTTCGACATGGGGGTACTGTTAGAGCGGGATAGAGTGGCAATAGATGGATGGATGGCCAATCCGAGGAAGGCTTATCCAATCCCAACGCTATGTGATGACGACTATTTATCCCTCCTACAAACAACAGAAATAAACACCAATGTAAGTAAACCTATGCTCCTCATATATAGGGTTGTAGACATAAAGTCGGTATTCGAAGACACGACTTTGCGCGTAGTCGTGTCTATGAAATACACGACTATACGCATAGTCGTGTCTATCGAGGACACGACTACTATGCAGATCGTATATATAGAATAATCGACTTTTAATTGGAAGTTGCATGTTGCCTTACCGAAGTGTAATGACTCCTCAATATGTTTTCTGTAGGTTATAGATGCTTTTTTAAGTCTGTTGAGCCAGCGCAACGAGAGAAACCCGATGAAATATCCGTGGGCATTTTTTGGTTGCCACGCATTCAAAGAGATATTCGACAACGTAAGTGTTCCCTGCAGAAGGAGTGATAAGTAAATAATTATGATATTATTAGATCGTTGTCTAAATCTCTTTCGCTTTCGCAGGAGCACCAGGAAGGGGGAAATAATGCTAAATTGGTTAAAAAGCTCGGGAGGATGCTGGACGGCTTGAATAGGAACATGTTCTACGCATTTTTCCCAATCCGCACCGGCTCCCACTTCTGCCTCGTGTATGTCCATTTCCCGCACTGTGTATGGCGCTTCTACAACCCACTGTCTGGCAGATCCCAATTATATCCGCATCACAGAAAAGCTGCTGACAAATTCACGCAGTTCATGAACGTCGTTATGGCAGGCAAGCTGGGGTGGTTTGGTTTGCTAGACTGGAAGATGACTCAGATAACCAAAGCGCCGTGGCAACAAAATTCGAAAGACTGTGGCATCTTCATCATGATGTACGTCGCGCATTTGGCGTTCAATGTGAACCCCCCGGAGTTTGACCAGTCCACAATCACACGACTGTGGCGACCAGTCATCGCTTCAACCTTGATTCGGGGGCTTATTAACAGCGAGTTTGACGACGATTCCGGACAAGGCACAAAAGATGTTGTCACAGTTGCGGGTTTTTTGCGGCTTCCGGATAAAGAATAACTTCAAATTCATTTTATTCACATTCTTTTAATGTACAAAGTTCATTTCCTGTAAATACCAGATGTCACTGTACAAAGTTCATTTTATTCACATTCTTTCACTGTACAAAGTTCATTTTTAATGTACAAAGTTCACATATTTGACTCATACCAGATGTAGACAAAATATCGCTATCATGAATGTGAATACGGCCTTGATACAACAGGTTAGTTTCATATAATCGTCTCTGATGAAAAACGACTACGCATATAATCGTCTCTGGAACAACACGACTACGTATATAATCGTCTCTGATTCAACACGACGTTATATGTAGTCGTGTTTCACAATACACGACAGTAGAGATGTTAATTTGGGTAGGCCTTCTGCGCTATACAAGACTTTGACTACATCCTAAGTGAAGAATGGTGGGGGCTGAGGTAAGCCGGAGCGGCGTACATCCGCTGTCTCGTTCGTAGACAGTTTGCCTTGTTGCGGAAGTTTTCGTTTCCTGCGCGTCCGATGTTCTTTCGGAACGGGGCTTTTTGTGCACTTTGTACGGTTGTGACCAACTTCACGACAATTCCCACATTTCGCACGTGGCCTTGCAGGTGGATCGGGCTGTGACTCAATTCTTTTTGTCTTTCTCCTGCCCTTCTTTGGAGCTTCAAGCCTTGGCGGTTCGCATTTAAATAATACGCCGTAATTTCCCCACTGACTTCTGTCTAAAGTAGGGAACACTACTTCTTCGTACGTGGTGCGGTACGTACTTGCGCAGTACCACTTCTCACAATATTCTACCGCTTCCAGACTCCTCTCATCAATACATGCCATGGCGTGCTTGCACGGAAGTCCCATGCTCTGGAAGAAGCCGCATGTGCATGTTCTATTCGTAAGGTCCACAACATCCTGATGCGAAAACATGAATTAATTAGTGTATTCGACAATACAGTCGTGTCGTCGAAGACACGACTGTATGGGTAGTCGTGTCTTCGACGACACGACTTTGTTATAGGCGTCTCTTACAGAAAACAAATTTATGCTTACCACATGGTATAAAGATGTCACTTCAAACTGCCGTAATGATAGCGGTTGAACTCGAACTGTTCCAGCACTCTGATTCCTCATCTGATTGATATGATTCTGTGCATATTTTGTTAGCGGAGTCGGTAGGCCGTCTGCCTCTATTCGGCGTCTCTGAAAATGGACGCTTGTGGTCGCCCGCGTTTGCTCGATCAACCGAGTTATTGGCCAAAACCTTGCCTTTAGAAGCATATTATTTACACTTTCTGACGCGTTCGACGTGAGAGTGCCGTACCTTTTACCCGGATATTCGACGTTCGCCCAATGTGTTTTCGGAATATTGTCAACATATTTCCAGGCCGCCTCATTGTGTTCCTTCATCTTCTCCATCGTAGCGTCGAATTGTGGTCTCCTGAAGCATTTTGCAGCTCGGAATAGGAGTTCCTTCAGGTACTTATCCTTCCAAGTATTAAGCATATTTGCGGCCATATGCCGGAGGCAAAACCCATGGTGAGCCTCGGGAAAGACATCGGCGACCGCTCTCAGAAGTCCCTTCTATCTATCAGAGACAATAGTGTCCAGGGATGCCGGGGGGTCCGTAAAGAGAAAACATTTAAGTAAGGTGAGGAACCACGTCCTGTACAAGTGAGAGACAAACATATTAAACATAGAATGCTTCAGGTTGTTACAAGGTCGTCTATAAGCAAAGGACGACTAGATGAGTAGTCGTGTTGTCGATTACACGACTGTGTGCCCAGTCGTGTCGTGCCTAACACGACTACTCATACAGTCGTCTTTCCTGGTTCTAAACTTACCACGTTTTGATATTCTCTTTATCCACAATTGCATATGCAAGACACATTAATTGTTGATTGCCGTCGATTGCTGTAGCAACCAATAATACTCCAGGGTACTTTCCTTTTAGGAATGTTCCATCAAGCGTGAGCAACGGTCTCAGTGTTCTTCGGAATGCTCTTGCAACCGGGCCGAACATCCAAAACACACGTCTGAAGTCGTAGCCGGCTAACTCAATTGGGATATCAGGTATATCAGCTGATCTTTCGATGACCACATGTGTACCTGCGTTAGACCGCTCTAATTCCCTTCCGTATTGTGGCAAAATACGATAAGCGTCTTCAGGGTTGCCATCGATCAATCGGATCAATTCCTCTTTCGCCCTCCATGCCCTTTTATAGTTGACGGTGACGCCCCAATGCTTCTCAATGTATTGTTGGATATTTGAGATTTTTATGGAGTTTGAATCCTTATGGAGGCCATGACACTTCCTCGCGATCCAGAGGTGAGAAGCCAATGGATGATCTTTCGAACTTAGAGAAGTGTCACATGTATGCCATTCTTCCCTCCTTGTTACGCTGACTCCATCAAGTCTGTTCGACGCTCGTATGTACCACTTGCACCCCGAAACCTTGCAACTTGCAGCGAATGTGTCCTTGCTCTCATCCGCTACTTTGAACATGAATTTCCTCTTGATTGCCAGATCAGTTAGAACCATCTTGAACTGCTTGACGCTTTCGAATCTAGCCCCTAACGTAAGTTGTGCCTCGTAGTCTTCTGCTTGCAAACTTCCGGTCAACATCGTCTCCTCTTCACAATGTTTTGAAGGACCGGCCTCTGCAGAATAGGTACCCCAATCCCAACCACCATCACCCTCAATATTGAGATAGTCATCGTCCTCCGACGCGACAGATTTCCCTTTAGATGTGTCTCTTGCCGTTGGACCTCTAGAGGTTGATGTTCGCGTGTGATATGGCTGGCTGAAATGTGGTACTGTAAGAGGCTCATCCCACTCATCTGCAGACCACGGTAATTCATCTTCATCCAACAAGTCTTCTTCATCTGGACTGGAATCTTCATCGTCATCTTCTTCATCTTCACCTTCTCCATCTCCGAAACTGCGGGCAAAAACATGTATGAATGGACTTGACAAAACGATTGCACGTACTATGAGGTATTGTTTTATGCAACACGAATTGACTTATAGTCGTCTACAATTCAACACGACTAGGTATATAGTCGTGTTCAATACGGCACGATAACCCTTTTAGTCATGTACTATGAGGTATTGTTTTATGCAACACGAATTGATTTATAGTCGTCTACGATTCAACACGACGAGTATATAGTCGTGTTCAATACGGCACGATAACCCTTTTAGTCGTGTACTATCGTAGTCGACTATAATAGCACACGAGTTGCTTGTATCCGCGCCTTAGAAGTCTCACCTCGCATAGTCCCCATCTCTTCCTCCTTCGACTGCTGATGCGGGTGTCTTATTGCCCGGGCTGGACGGCCTCTCCGGCGGTGTGTTACTGCCCGGCATCACTTGTGCCTCTGGTAGCCTCTCCGGCGGTGTGTTACTTCCCGGCATTACTTGTGCCTCTGGTAGCCTCTCCGGCGGTGTGTTACTGCCCGGCATCACTTCTGCCTCTGGTAGCCTCTCGGCCGGGCTGTTATTCGCATTGGCATTTATTTCCTTATTGAGAGTCGATGTCTCGGTGTTATTGCCCGTAGAAGTCCACTCCACGTACAGGCGGACTAGTCCATTTGTGCCTTGCTTGCTCTTGTGAAGTATAAATATTGACTCTACGTCTTTATCGTCTTCAAGGAGAAATGTGTATTCTTCAGATTCAACATGATATGACAAAGTTAATGTACCAGGTGTAGACTTAAGCGGTAATCTTTCTTCGACTAGCTGCAACAGTTCTAGGTACTTTATTCGTGTATCTATAGGCAGGAGCTTCCGTATCCCGCCCATGTACTTACCAGAATCCGTCAAAACTCCATCGTAGTGTAAACAAAGAACTATCTTCTCCATCCGTACCTGCCATTAAAAACCCGACATAAGTTACAAATCCGTGAGACACGATATATTGAAAACCGTATATGAGTGCATCGTATATGAGTCGTGTTTCATCAAACACGACTATGGTTACAGTCGTGTTGTCGACGACACGACTGTAACAACAGTTGAAAACTTGCTACGTTTTCAACTTTCTTCTCTGGAACCAACTTTCAACATATAAATCGTCGTATTTTAACTTCACCTACCAGTTTTTCGATGTGCCTTGCCTCCGTTGAAGTTGTTTTCCAATACCCGATCTTTCCCGCTCCTTTTCCCGCTTGTTGCCGCGAAGATGACATTTTCGGACTTCGACGACGCCGGCGCCGGCGATGATATGGGCGGAGCGGCCGGACGGAACGCCTTCTTCTCCGACTAGCGGCAGCTTCTCCGGGTACTCGCTCCGTTTCCGGGTAGTCGCTCCCTTTCCGGGTAATATGGAAAACCAAAGTGTGGGTGCCTTATACCTAAACCTAAGGGCATTTTGGGTACTTTCCGGGTCATATGGAAGGAAGAAAAGGATTCCGGGTAATATGACAAACCGGTGTTTGGCGCCAGGTCATATGTAAAAAGCTGGTTGCTGGAGGATCAATTATTCAGTGTGATGTTAATATGGCAATCAAGTGATTGAACTAAATTTGCAATTTAGAGTTATTGGGTGGGTTGACAAGAAAAATGAAGCTGTATAGGTGCATGGAACTAAAGGCATAGAAGGAGACAGATAATCCCGTGTTTCATAAGATTGGTTCTCAGACCCACAACTTTTAGTATAAAGGATACATTCACAGTTGATGCCATGGTTTGTTTTTGTGAATATCATGCAGCAAATTTTCTTTGTCAATCTAGGGAGTAGAAATTTCAGGTGTAAATTTTTGAACGATGGATGCCTGAACTTGAGTTGTAATGGACTTTAAAAATGTTAGATCCTCAGCTTCAAAAAATAGTTTTCGAGGGGTCAAGAGGGCAAGGACATTTACTTGAGAGCAGATAATGTTTAATTTGCGATTATGTTATGACTATTGGGGTATTGATTTTTGACATAGCAATTTCTACATCAGGCTCTCGTTGCACTTACTTTGCGGGCTTGCGATTTCTTTTGAGTGTCCCATTTTATGTTAATTACCATGACTTATCTTGATTTGTGTTGCTTAAATTCTGAATTTAGCTCCAGCAGTTAGTCAAATGGAAAGTTTACTAAAAGAAGTTATTTGGACAATATGCTGGCTGCAATTTATGTGCACTAACAACTAATAATTCGAAATATTATCTTGTTGGACGGCAACAACATTAGCAAACTTCTGGTCTCATAGGAAATGGCTGTTTGAGGTTCGGTCTTTATAATTGATCCATTCATGGTTTCAGCGATAAACTGCACTGTTCTGTGTGGTGAATTACAGTACGATGCATGAAGACTTAAAGTTGCAACGTGAAAGTCATATTCAAGTGCATATTAAATACTTGTCATAGTAGACACAAACATAGTTGTACTCCCTGTGTCCCACTACAATAGTGTGATTGAAGGGAATAAGTTTTCAATTTCGTATTTTCTCAGCACTGGTGAGGAAATGTTTTGCCAATAGAGTTTTCAGGCTTAGATAAGTTAAGGCCTTCTTTATTGCTTGGACATACTTGAGTAGTATGGCGTAAATAACAACACCATTGCTGCACCTCAAGAAAAAAGAACACTACTGGAGGAGTTTAATTTGAGGAAACAAAATTTGTGTGTATCACTCATGTGTTTTGGATGTGCTGCTGAATATCATGCCATCCTTGATTTGAAAATGCATGTGTTCTTCCCTGATATAAAATGATGTTTGCATGAGATTTGCTTGTACTTAATCCTTGTCAAACTTGTGAGCATGGTTAGGTTTAAGCACTGTTTTCTTAACCTTTGTCTGAAAAGAACTTCGGATAGGAATTGCTCCTTCAAATGGTGGGTAAGTAACAAAGCAAGGACTGCGTTTGGATCTTCCTTCATTCCAGATGGAAGAAAGGAAACGTAGCAGGCACTAATGATTTGTCGTAAATTAGCCAGTCAGTTGGTGACTCACTGGTAGGTGAGCTGGTCTTCCTTCTTAAGTTGGTGGTGACCGGCTGCTATTGTTTTCTCCAAAGGGAAGCCAACCCCCTCCCCCCCTAACCCCTACAGACTTCGTGATAAGAGTAATGCTATATCTCCGGCTTTTTTATCACCGGCAATCTCACGTGAGGTGGCCATGAAAAAAAAAACCGCATTTTCCATCAAAGATAAAAAACACAGAGGCTACAAGGTTTACGACTCCCCTGCTCCTCTTTTAATTACTCAATCCAGTCCTCTACCTGTAGGACCACTTGTAGGAACACATGTCGGAAGAGATTTCTTTTCGTTTGGTGCTAAAAAGTGAGATTTCACTCTTAAATTCTGCTCTATTACCTTTTTTTTGGATGAATGATTCTGCTCTGTTACCTTATTACTCCCTCCTTGGAATTATTATCACCATAAAATTTTCCAAAATAAACTAAAGACGGAAGGAGTACATGAAAGCAATAGATTTTAGTGCGCCAACTGCAGGCACAACACCTTTTCTTACACGAAGCATCAAATCGCACAACACTTTCGCACCCAAAGGATCAAAACCCAGCCGCCAAGCGGTCATCGAACCCCAGGCGTGAACTAGCACAGGCCAACGGTAATCACGATTCACAGAGCGTAATGAAAAAAGTAGAAATCACAGAGCCTCGCCTCCGGTCCTCCGCTGTAGCCACCAATTAGAAATTGTATCCTATTGGCTGCTATTTCCTATGTGGCTTGCTCAGGGGCCTTGTCGTGCACCGCGGCAGCGCTAGCCATCGGATGGATTTGCAACATCAACTTGTTCGACTCCTCGTATCAAAAGGGCAGCGCTAGCCATCGAAACTAGGAGCTTCTTTTCAAGGAGAGGCATTGTCGGCCATTTGAAATGGCGGTTGGTGGACTCGACCTACTTCACAGTCGAACGGCAGAAGTTGCCATGGCGGGAACGTTGCATGCTTGCTTCTTCCCTCCACCGGCAGCCGGTAATGTCGTCCGGCGGCCTCGAATCGCCCGATTTCCTTCCAAATCGTTCCCTTACCTTCAACATACCCTTCCTTCCAACTCCTCCTACTCGTCAATCCTCTCAGGAGCTCGCACGATTCCGCAAATATGCCGAGCCAGCGCGAGTTCTGACGAGGTCCCATTCCCTATCCTTCTCTTTCCCTTTGAATTGATGTCTAATTTGTTGAGGAGTGATTGATGGTTTTGTTAGACGGGAGGGTATGCGCGGGAATTGAATGATTCTTCCGGTTCGGCGAATTTGTTAACTTTCGCAAAGCCCGTCCTCAAATTTGTTGTGAAAAATTTCTTGCCGTTAGGTAATGAAACTCAGCTTCACAAAGTTTCCACATTGACGCAATGAATAGCGGTTCGTTATCTTTTTTCTGTGCCATGTGTATGATGTTCTTCTATTTATCATACTTGTTGTTTTTGCGTGGATGGGAATGATGTTTAAAAATGTCTATTAGTTTCTATTTATCATACTTGTTGTTTTTGCGTGGATAGGAATGATGTTTAAATATGTCGATTAGTTTGCAGTGACAATATGTAAGCGGCTATGGAGAACTATGCGTATTACTAGTTTTTATTTTCATAGCTGTAAGCAAATTCCCTTTTTTTGTTTAATGAAATCTAAGGATCAAGTCTTACTCATCAACACTTTACATGCTTCTATACCATAGAACTTATATTCAACTCTCACCTGCTTTCATATTTCAGGCGTTATATGACCTAAAATCTATATCCAACCTGTTATATATGTGATATTTGTTTAGCTCTTGTCAGCGGAGTAACATTGGGATTCACAAGTCCTAGTCTCGGCTGTTTAGCCCACAAATACAGTTTGTCGAAACTCAGTTGCTTTGGAATTTTTCTAATTTCAGGTGTGAATACGAATTTTTCTAGACACTCTCTCGTAAATATTATACCAGTAATCATATTTTTGCTCATTTTGTTCTCGCATCTGGTGTCTGTTTATTGGGCAGACACTCACTTAGAGCTATGAACATGACTTCCTCCACCATTAACTAGAAACCATTTTATTGGACAGGGCTCATGTTACGAGACGGGGAGATCTCTGCAGCTAAAGAAGCATGGCCGGTTGGAATTTTTGGGCTAGTATGATCTTGATTAATTTGTGTGTTCTGGGTTGTATGTTCTTTCTCTATTCTTTCTTATTGATCTTCGAATTTTTCTGAGATTAACATCATATCTTCAAGGAGAATGTGCATAGTACAAACCGACTTTTGCAATCACTTAATTTTTGGTTTTGTACACCACTGCTAATCTTCCTTATGTCTTCAATTGATAGCCCTCAGTTGCTTTATCTAAAATTTTATCATTAAACTTTGCTTTAACTTGCTCTATTAATTGTGTGACACCTTTCCCATATGATCTACTTCCATATTGCCAACTTCCCACTGATTCAAACCAGTCTGTAACCTAGCAGCAGGCCAAAAGACATCACTGTCTTAGCAATCAATATAGAGAATAAAATAATAACATCATCTAAACTATTTTTTGAAAACCATTACGGTGAAACAATTGTTTATTGGTACTTCTTGCAATAACTAAGCAAGTCTTCTATCTCTTCAGGTCTCAATTCTCCTTGTAAGTCCTCTCCTTTCCCACATTATAATGAAACTACATTTTGCGCCTCAGGAGTTTGTTACAGGTAAAAGGTTTGGACGTCAATGTCAAATATTATGTGTTTTCCCTTTTTTATGGAGATAGAATATTATTTATGTTTTTCTTCAATATAATTAGCTCAGAGATAAGATAATTTTGAATATTTTGCAGGATTAGCCATCTTTTGCTGCATGCCGACGACATTATCTAGTGGAGTGGCTTTAACAACAGTAATATAATTTCTTTCTTATTGCATTATTTTACTCTTTCAACTCCATTTTCCATGGATTTTAAGTCATAATATTGTGAATAAATGTCTCAACTAATGCAGCTAGTTAAGGGGAACTCTGCTCTTGCTCTTGCAATGACAATAATATCAAATATGTTGGGAACTTTGATTGTAAGTTTATTGCTATCTCAGCTTTCATATGTTAGGATTTTGGAAAATGTTCTTGGTTGTTTTTTCTCTGCTTTGACTTTGGATATAGTTACATTGCGTCTTCACAGCACAAAGATTATGCGAGTGTAGTTTATATACACACCTTGCAACTGTGTTAGTGCTGATAATGATCTAACTTTTGCTTGAGGTGCACCAATATTTATTTGAACTTGGTGTCTAAAATGGAGCTTTCAGGAAACTTTGGGCCTGGACCTGTTTCTAGTGTGTATCATAATTTTTACATGCTTAAACAAAAAAATTGATAATTTTAATGGACTACATATTTCAAATCACTGTGCATATTGTTTTCTCTCATTCTTCCTTGACTTCAATACTTTTATGGTGAAATATGTTTTAAATTATGTATCGGAATTCCTACTTATCTGACTAATAAACATAGTCGAAATTCATGTGGATTAAGGCCTGGACTCAGACAGTCCATGGGCAGACTTTTTAATACATGGCCATGGAATTTGGTGGAAATTTGCATTTTGATTAATGTATTTTCTTTGTTCCATTTGAGCCTTTTCTAGCAAACTTTTTGCTGAAATGATGTCCTCAGCTTCTTGGCTGATTGTAGGTGCCATTCTTACTGTCAAAATTTGTAGCTGGTGGTGTTGGTGTTTCTATTCCAACTCAACAATTGTTCAAAAGCCTCATTGTCACTCTTTTGGTCCCACTAATTGTGGGAAAGGTATTTCATTGACCATGATTCTAAGATCATAACTTGCCTGGAATGGCTTTGTATGCTTGTTTAGTACTTTGTATTATTCTTTTGTGGCTATAGATACATTACTTTTAAGTTCGATACAACATCTAATGTAGTGATGAAGTTTTTTGAAGAGATAATGTGCTATACTATCTACAAGTTTAACATTATAATTCGTGTCTAATACATTCTCAAAATTTTCTTGGGCAACAAATTGTAGCTCTTCTGTCTCAATATTTTCTTTCACAACAGTATTATGAAAAGGCTTTATATAGGAATCTTAAGATGTGAAGTGACACGTTAAGACTTAGTGGGTTATTGGAATGTGAATTCAGTTACCATAATACTAAAAGCTAACTTATTGTTATATTCATCCATCAGGAGTTACCTAGAGATGACTAGTTCAATGTGAACATCGAGATAAGGAAGGTATTGCCTATTTGGGTGATAAGAAAGAAGAGCAGCACCTCTAGAACTTATAATCAATATGAGTGGAAAACTAAGAATTGAATTGTAAATACAGGTAAGTCATGGAAAACTAAGAATTTCCATATAGTCAATTATGAGTGGGAGAATGAGATTTGAGAGATGGTTGTTGGGAGGACAGTGCAGGAGTGCAGTAAAAATGGCCATTCTGAGGAGGCGAGGAGTAGCTATAACCAATTACATGTGATAGCTGGTCGGGATAGCTTGCTTATGTGCACAAAGACTGCAAAAGACTTCTAGAAGAAAGTATGGTGACTGGCTTGTAGAAGACCAGAATATAAGAGGAAAGTCGAGGAATCTAGGACTTAATGAGAAAAAATTATTAAATGCATATTCTGGTAAAAGTGATCTATTGAGAATCCATTTTGTCAACCTTTATAAATTGTACTAATGGCTATTAATGGTGGGCTGTCTTTGTTTATAATATTATGAGGACGTTTTTTACTGTAGTTTTTATTTTTTGTGAAAAACTTATGTTCATGTCTTCAATCTGCAGGTTTTCCGAAATTCTCACCCCAGTAAGTTTATTGTACCTTTCTTTTATCTTTACATGCACCCCTCCACTGATTGACATGCAACGGACTGACAATTTCCTTCCTTTTTGTCCTTATATATGTCAGACCGGGAAAAGTATTGGTCTTTTAACTCTCTATTCCAGAAAGTAAATATTAATTTGGTCCAAATTAAACGGTTCTGACACGGCTATGCATTCTGCCTTCCGCTATCAATACTTTGACACAGATTTGCTTGGATCTGTTTTTTTATTGCAGATTCGGGTTTTAGCGTCTTGATCTTTCGTGACTCTCATAGGCTGTAATTTTACTAGTCATGTCATGATGTGCTAGTATATTGTTTTGTATTCTAGGTGTGGCGGAGGTCATTGATCAGAATCGCCAAGCCTTCTCTATGACTAGTGCGGTCCTTCTTAGTATGGTAATGCTTTAGTAGATAATGCCATATTCTCCTCAAATACTTTTGGAATTATGTAATGACACTGAGGTCTTGAGGTTTACTTTCTGAAAAAGTCGCACCTTCTAGTTTCCTTGGCATTCCATATGATTGAAACTGATTTTCTTCATTCTGTAGAATTGAGAACTTTATTGGGACAGATTGTCATTTCTATATTTTCCTTGCTTTCCCACTCTTCTTTCTCTAACATCAGCATCTTAAATTCCATATATCACTTCACACTTTCTCAAAACAGTTCAATTAGCCTGATTTTCTCATAGTTTTTTATTGATATGTGATCTTAAATTCTTAGTACCTCCTCATAGCATGCAAAATATTTCAAAATCTAGCATCCTGAGTTATCTATTTCACTACAATAGATTTTGTAGGGGAAATGAATTGGATATTTCATTTCCTTGAAAATAACACTCATGCAGGCGTCTTCCTCAAAATAGCTTTCTCAATTTATGTCACCTTATATGAGGTGAGAGAAATCAGCGGATATTTGAAGACAAATTTCATGAACCTCACAGTGTTGGTAAAGCTTTGATCTGTCAAACGAGGCATGTCTTTGAGGCCTTTTGTCTCAAAGATTTACTTATACGCCGTTGCTCCTTCTTGGAAGAATTTTGGAATGGCTGATATTTCTCAATTGTTTTTTTTATTTTTGTTTTTGTGGGTTTGGACTCATTTGTTGGCCTTCGGGCTCTTGGCTGCCTTGTCCTCTTGAGGGAGATTCCTCTCTGTAATGCTTCCTTGTTCTCCCTCCTTTTTTTAATGAAATCATTTAATGATTAAAAAAATAGTGATTATATTGTCAGTTTTTTTTCCAGTTTGGGTTTCTTGATGTATAAACTTGGATAATACCTAATTGGCTAAAGGTACATTACTTAATTCTTCGGGTTTACTCTTGCAATAGGTACACTTCTTAGCAAGTATGAATAAATCTTTTGATGAAGAAATCCCATCACTATCCAGTTTATCTTGAGTTTATCTTTTGATGAAGAAATCCCATCACTATCCAGTTTATCTTGAGTTTATCTTTTGATGAAGAAATCCCACTATCCATCACTATACACTTAGTATCGGTTTTTTTTAACTAATTTTCTCACCTAAAACTAATACTGTCTCTGACTTATTTAGGTACCATGGATTCAAGTCAGCAAATCTAGGCCACTTCTTTTAATGGTTAAGCCGGTTGTTTTCTTTATGGCTATTGGACTTGGGATGTAAGTTTGCAGTTGTTTGACAATTTATCCTGTGAATTTCCTTTTTTTGCTGCTGAGATCATACAGATACTTAGTATGTCTACTCTAGAGTGCAAATATCTGAATTTTTTGTATTGATTAGCTTTCTCTGTGGCATTAGTGTGACCAAACCTGTCAATCAAATGCTCATGCATACATGTAACTCGTAATTGGGCAGAAGATGAGAATATGTAATTCATTGGGGGATTGCATCATATGCAAAAGATGGAGCCTTCATTTAATTATAGACACCTGTCATCATCTTTCACATATATTTTCTCTTTTTTTGTGGTGAGTGTGTGTGTGTATGCATATGTGGTGGTGGGGTGGGGGGGGAGTGGGGAGGTGTGATATAATGTTCATTGGTGGCTTGTAAATGGAGTAAAGGGAAGAGATCCAATTAATTATAAAGATGACAGGGAGTGAGCTTTAGCTAGTAGAGGGGAAGAAGCATATTTTCCTTGAAGTTAGAATGTGAAAAAAGGACATATGGTAGAGGAAATGTGGGAAATTATGGGATATCAATCGGAATCATATGAGACATTTATAGGGAAAAAAATGATAGATGCACGTTAACTAGTTCTTGTTGGAATTAGTAATGTATGAGAGCACCATATTTGACCTTCTATGCACATAATTTATTTGTGTGTATCAAGGGAAGCTATATAGGTGATGTCGAAGGTGAACCTTAAAGTGATGGTATTAGCAGTTTCCTGGTAATTGTTTTCAGATGTTTGGGAATGTGATTAGTTTGAGTAAATTGTTCTAATGCGTGTGCAATGTGTATGGTTTAAGTTTGATTACAAGTTTTATGTAAAAGCATGAGCATTTATTGGTCCAGAATGCACAATAAATAGTTGTCGATAGATGTAGGTTTCTACAAGAGTGGGGATAACCTGATCTGCAGTGCCTCCTCTGGGCATCAGACCATCTGACTGCCAGGTGTACTAACAGGGGCTTTCCCCTAGTCATTAGATGATGATCTGATAGCCCGGGTGAAAAGTAGTATACTAGCCCGTGCTCTGGCTTGCGGGCTAATTTTTGCACTTTTACGATGAGTTGTGCTAAGATACTTGAGAGGTGATAATTCTATCATATAACTGTTAGAAATCTCTGAATAACTATATTTCTGAATAATGAAGTCTGATTACATAAGAAGAGCATTGATTCTTATATAGTGATCGGAGTCCTAATACAAGCAGGCCTAAAACAGGAAATTACTTGAAATACAATTAACCCAAAATATGACTAAAGTACCCTCTATTCTTATAAGAGCTAACATTAGGACAACCAAATTATACTCAAATATACTCTCTAACAATAACTTCATGATAAGTTTTGTTTGCATTGCTATGGATCTCTAGGGTTTTCTTTTCCTTTTCCTTTTCCTTTGTACTTGAGGTAAAGTTTCTGTTTGGCCTCTTAATGGCCAGATGGGCCACTTATTGATCTTGTTTAATTCTTTATTATATTTAACATGGTAAGCATGGTCTGACATTATACTTCTGGCAACTAATTACTTGACAAAAAGTAACTTCTCCTTGTGCTACAGATTTCTGCATATCATTCTATTGGTATTTAACACAGTTGCAGTTGATAGCTTTGCTCTCCTTTCTGGTCGTGGCAATTCTGCTTTTGGGAAAAAAGAAAATGCACGAGCTGTTGTTCTTGTTTCTAGTCAGGTCAGTCTACTCTATATGTTGCGTGTGCTATATATTTGATAAATCACATCAATTTTCTTTTGTCACTCCTTTTAACTACAAATACAATTAAATGAGTGTATTATCTGTCGAAGATGTAAGTACGAAGTAATCAATCTGATGAAAGTGATTTGACGTTAGTTGGGTCACAGACATGGGTGAAACTGTTAGTAACATGTTGTCTTTACTGCTCAAAGAGTTTATATGCGTCAATTCTTCTAATTATTACCATTACTATCATCATTAATATCACCATTTCTCTCTCTTCAAAAAAGGTCTTCACCTCAAAAAAGAAAAAAAAAATTAACTGGCATGAATTGCCTTTCAGAAAACTCTGCCCGTCATGGTAGCAGTTGTGGAGCAGCTTGGTGGAGCACTTGGAGAATCTGGTCTGTTGTTGCTGCCTTGTGTTGCAGCTCACATAAACCAGGTAAGCCATATAAGTACTTTTGAAACTTTTAGTTGAGGAGGCTGCTAAATTCTTTTGTTAATCTTTTTGTTGCAGATTATTTTGGACTCATTCCTGGTGAACTTCTGGCTTCATAGGGAGCAATCGTACAATTATTCAAAAGGACTTTGAGCATGTTCGCAGAAAAAGCAGAAGCACTGTGGATATTGTCACGTTTTTTTTAATGGTATGATTAAAATTGTCCTTTTATGGTTGTATGCGGTTGTTCTTCAGAGTACAGTGAGCCGGATAGTGGTACACTGGTTTGTGAAACCATGTGCGCTAAATTTTTTTGAACTTGATTATCTTGCCGAGTGGTATTTTCTTCTTGTGCGATATTGCTTAGAAATGGTTTCTTGTGGCCCTTCTATTGAACGGACTGGTGCCTATTTACAGTTACCTTCTTCTGTTTCAGTATATGAAATAAATTATCACATTGATATCGTGATACTTGAGTAGGAGGTTGTGTGTGATCAGATTTCCAGCAGCCAGTGGAACGTAATTGTAAGGAACTAAGCATGGTTAGTGTTGCAAATTGATTAGCTTTGGTTCGTTCCAAAATAAAGCAACAGGTTGGAGGAGGGAATAATGTATTGTTAAAGTGACTGCCCGTTTAAAATGTGACAAAAAATGTTAAGGTATTAAAAGAACCAACGCCTTTCTCCTTTAACCCGAGAGGCGAGAGGCGAGAGGCGTCGGTCCAACCGATGCCTTTCGGTTTGGTTTTTTAAAAAAAGGCCACGCAAGCACTTGTGCCATGCGGGTGCTTAAGTGGCTTGTCAGAATACTACAGTGTGTCATTTTGAAATTTTTTTTTAAATTTTTTTATATAATTTTCCCTTAATTATTATAGCTGGGCGTTCTCGCTTAGTCCTTCCGTAGCACAAGCATCCGTCAGTGCCCATATTCTAAGCCAAAACAGCCTAATATATGAGACTTTTGCCTTGGATTATATGGTTTCTACTGTTATAGCCAAAGAAGTAAAAAACTTCAACGACGTCCAATTTCTGTTTGCATGTTTATGCCATCAAGAAAAGGGGAAATTATGTAAAAAATTATCAAATTTTTTTTCCAAAATGACATACTGTAGTAATTATTTTCCAAAATTGTGTTCTGACAAGGGCTTTTTTTTTAAACCAAAAAGCCGGGTTAAAGGCCGTTTAGTACCTTAACGTTTTTCGTCCCATTTTAAATGGGCAGTCACTTTAACGATACATATCTCTCTCATTTCTAATCCGTTTTTGCTATTTTTTTTTTCATTCTTCCTTATTTTTAGTGTTCTTTCTAGTCATTATGATATCACAAAGATGTTGAGCCATCACATACCATTTATCATAGTTTTTGTAGTATTTTTTTGATAAATAGCATGCGATGGATCAACATCTTTGTATGACCAGAAAGAGTACTAAAAATAAGGAAGAGTGAAAAAAATAGGCGAAAATGGATAAAGAATGAAAGAGATATGCATCCTTAAAGTTATCACCCTTTTAAATAGGATAGATTTGTTTTAGTGGAACAAATTTTAACGAGGCACATCTCTCTCATTTCTAATTTGTTTTCGCTCATTTTTTTTCACTCTTCTTTATTTTTAGTGCTCTTTATGGTCATAATGATATCACAAAGATGTTGATTCATCGCATGCTATTTATAAAAAAAAATACTACAAAAACTATGATAAATGGTATGTGATAGCTCAACATCTTTGTGATATCATAATGACTAGAAAGAGCACTAAAAATAAAGAAGAATGAAAAAAAAAGTGAAAACGGATTAGAAATGAGATAGATATGTATCGTTAAAGTGACTATCCGTTTAAAATGGGACAAAAAACGTTAATGCAGTAAAACCAACGTCTTTCTCCTTTAACTCGAGACCGACGTCTTTCGGTTTAGTTTAAAAAAAAAACCACACAAGCGCCTGCGCCATGCAGGCACCTGCATGGCTTGCCAAATTACTATTTTGGGAAATAATTACTAAAGTATATTATTTTGGAAAAAAAAATTAATAATTTTTTATATAATTTTCCCTCAAGAAAATGTAATTTGTTTTTTTAACAGAAAAATGAAGTCTTTCTTTCCAACGGAATTTTTTGTGATAGGATCCAACATAAGGACCAGCTTTCCTGTAATATTATATGACTTCTCCTAGGAATTGCGTTACGAAAAAAAACACTTCTCCCGGGAATCTTCTGCCCCCCTGTACTCACAGTGTTTTCTTCAGCACTGCCTGGCCGAATCTCTCGAAAAATTATTAGGTACGCACTGCCTGGCCGAATCTCTCGAAAAATTATTAGGTACGCGTCGCGTATCTGTAATTCTATGCTCACCACCAAGGTAAATGACACGCTTCCAAGTAAGTAAGCCTTGTGGGACCTTTGTACACCAGGGAAGTCGCGTCATCCACCAACTGGAGCATAGGTAATGGTTGCTCGAATATTTCGATGGCACGTGTATTGGGGCCTATGGCCTATCGTGTCGTCTATCATTTAGTGGCTACTTTGTGCCAGACGTCCTCCCCAGCTGTCAGCTGTCGCCTTATTTGTCAGGAGTGAGCCCCCACTCTCTCGTATATATCTCGCAAGTGGCAACCCCTCTAGCCTGCACGGCGGGAGGTACATGCATGAGTGCACATTCAAGCATTAAAGTGCGAGCCAAAAAAAGATCAAAAGAGTAAAAACGGGTTATTATTTGAGTGCAATGGCCGGTAACAAGCTTTCATTCCAATTGATATTTGAAGTACGAAATCCTAATGAACACCAACCAATGCTTGAGTTATTTATTTGAGTGTAATGACCGGTAACACGCCTTCAATATGCGATGTGAATTTTAAATACGAACTCCCAGAGAACACCAACCAAAGCTGAGCCAGAGCACGAATCTTCTGAACTGCCTTTATGGTTACTCAACCAGTGAACTGAAGAACACCATTATGACGCGTACACAAGTTGGACGAAGACAATATCTACAAGTAGACTCCTCAGTACCTTTTTTTTGGGGTAAAAACTAAAAACTCTTACAGTACTTTTTCACTAGTAGATGAGTATTTTCCTACATGGAGCAAATACCAAGTTAACTATATTTAGATTGCCTCAATAGTATGGACATTGTCTGATGAATGATCCATTTTGACTGCATCTAACGCCTCCTGGCGGCAGTCGCCCTCTGAGCATTGAAGAAGACAGCTGCAACTGGGACTCCCAAGTCATTTTCCTCCGCAAACCTCCTGGTACTGAAGTTGTCCCTCGAACTTGGTGGCGTCACCGTTTGTCGCCTCTTCTGCTTGAAGAGAACAAACACGAACCGGTGTATGCCGATGTTTGGCCTTGGGATCTCATATCCCACTACTTCCGTCCCTGTTAAATCCCACAGACAATGGCTTATCAAGTTTTTTGATGACCTATCACTTTAATTTAGCATAATGAACAAAACTCTTGCTTCCTCCTTTTAGTAGAAGGTTTGTATAACGGATAGGCATGGATTATTAGAAAAGAAACGGGGAATGGTCAATGGTGTGCACGTGTACGTCGAAAGAAAATCTGTGGAAAGAAACGCACCAAAACTTGCATCCGTTGTGCCTGGTATGTTAGTAACTATCCTGCAAAATTGACAAGGAAAATAGAAAGTAGTCCGACTGTAGTATCTCTAGTCTCTTTTCTTTTGATGAAAACGAAATATATGATAACATCTATCATAAAAAAGATGGTGTCTTTTTTTTTTGTGGTTTGATCAATAGGTTATGAAATCACAGTTGCATTTGATCATCATTTTGGGTTTCCATTTTTTCTTTTTTTCTTTTTTGTTTTTGCTGCATATCTAGAAAGCCAGAATCATGATCTTTCAAGGAAACGAACAAAAAAAATGATATTGGAGGTGATGATGGAAACTATTTGCATTTAGAGTCTGAAGTACCAGTGCAGGTGCTCCCGCAAATATGGATCACTAGGGCCAGGAACATCTGGGTCTGTCATGATCTGAAGCCAATAGGATCAGTTAAAACCATTATTAAGTAAAAAAAACATATGAGTATGACATTTGACACGAGAACTGCTCAGTTTTAGTTTTTCAAAAACATACCAGTGTAAAGAATGTCCTCAGATCACCTCCATGGACCTCCATCTTAGGTTTCGATGTCACTGCAGAAGGGAACAGCTCGTGGCCATTGCAGACTACTTTGTTGGCCCTGTAAGTCAGAGTCATCTTCACTATGGGAGTGAAAGAGTCAATTACATCCCTTATCACCCTACCAACAATCAGTGGCTCTAACGTTCTTGCCATAATCATGAGTCCCAAAATCAAGATAGAGGCAGTGCTGGAGAGACAAGGAAACGGTTTGTCCAAGATCAGCTTGAGCTTCCCTATTGGATGTTGGGATATTTATAGCATGGAACTATGGAAGCACACTCGCCTAGGTCCCTAGAGTTTAATTAGGAGTTGAAGAAGTAATCGACGGATGGGGTTTCAGCATTAGTTTTCACTTTTCAGTTCCCTTCAAATAATCGACGGATGGGGTTTTGCTTCTAGAGAGAACCTTTCCAACTATTTTCTTTCTCATTTTATGTGAGAGTTTGTACAGGAACACTAACTTGTTTCTTAAGAAAGTTTAAGCTCATTTCCCATTTGCTTCTACTCAGCTGAGAAAGAAAGGAGAAATGATACTTTTAATTCCTTCTGAATTGGTCACGTTGGAACCTTCACAAATGAAATAGAATGAATATGAACTTTTTCTTATACGGTGATATTCTCTACAAAATGTCGGACATAAAGCGATTCCACCACCACAAAACCAAGTGATAATGGTGAGAAGTCATATCAAGAAAAGAGATTCATGATTTCCTTTTGTGGTAAGAAAAAGGATGCAACTCGTAAAAGCGGAAAAGGAGTATGCACGTTGATTCAAGTTTGTTATAGCATTTCCTTTATTAAAAAAAGGTTTGTTATATTTCTCGGTCATTTGGTTTGGAGACCCAGGTGATGCCCTTTGTTCACGAGTCAGGACAGGGCTAAGTTTCCAATAATCTACAGATGGAGTTTTTCCCTTCTATATTGCGTGAAGTTTTCGCTTAAATCCCATGTTACACAAAAATGTCACCCGTTGTTCCTAAATTGCCCTCCTGACCACCCTTAGTGGGTTTACGTGCCCCGAAATGTGCCCCACACCAAAATATTGCGATATCCCCCTGAAAGAAATTCTTATAGGGACCACCAATAGGTGTTCAAATAACTGGTGGCCGTTGGAATAGTGGAAAAAAAAAGTAACAGAGCCGTGAAGTACTTGTCATCCCTGCTAGTTGTATCTTAAAAAAATTGGTATATCTTCGTATGGATAAATAAAGAAGAACGTAAAAATAATAGAAAAATGGATAAAAATTAGCGATTTATTTCATTTTGAATTTTGCCATAATACACCATAGACAGTGTTATCGTGTGTTCGATGATACGATCGATTTGAAGTGATGTTGTCTATATAAATACACAATTTTATGACAACCACTCATTTTTTGTCCAATTTGCTTATTCTTCTTGTGTTATTCTTTATTTTTCTTCTCTTTGTCCCTATGAGGGCATACCAATTTTTCTTAAACACCCACTACTGGGGATTACAAATTTATAAAGTGTACTTTGCTGCTCCACTACTCTTTTCTCCTCTCCTCTGATGATCGTGAGCGGTTTGCACACCAATGAATGATCGTTGCAAGAATTTCTTCATTGAAAAATCGCAATATATTGGCGTGGGGCACATCTCTGAGCATGTAAAAACGTTGAGGGTGGTCAAGAGGGCATTTTGGTAAGAATAAGTGATATTTTTGGGTAATCCGGCATTTTAGCGGAAACTCGTAATATGAAATTTTAAGCTTATTGACCAAGTAATATGGACAAAGCTTTAATTGAAGAGCAGTGAAGCTGGACTAGAAGCAGTGTATAGTACACAGACGTACAGACTGGGTAACTGTTTGTGACACAAAAAGGATTGTGGACAAGTAGGCAGATGCCTCTTTTGATTCTTTGTGATTGATTAGCTTGGTGTCAACTTTTTTAGCCTCAGAAACTGCTCCCAAAAATCCTAACCAGCTGGTTTTTCATGCCCCAAATGCCCTTTGAATAAGGCTATGTTTGGTTAGCACTTTTAGGAGTAGGAAATTTAAATTTTTTAGATGAATATAAGTTTAAGAAATAAGGTATTTGGTTGGCCAAAATTCACTTCATTTGATGAATTTAGGTAATAGTGGTAAAAACTGTAATTTTCGAAAGAAGACAAAGGCATTTGATAACAAAAAACCTCATCATTAGCTGAAATTGTGTTTTTTTTTTAAATACCCCTATTATTTTTTGGAATTTACACCAAATGCCATAAAAAAAAGCTGTTCTGAATTATTTTGGAAAATCTCCAAAATAGTATAGCTTCTTTTTTGGCAACCAAAAAGGGCCTAAGTGAGTAGTGAGATAGGAAGTCTCCGACTAGCTTGATGGAATGTCTAACGTGGGCCTCATTTTTGGTTGAGACAAGAAAACCTGCTTCTATGCCGTACAATATTCGTAGATTACCATAAAAGCAAATACAAAGCATTATACATAATATTATCATACTTGATACTTGTACAATATATATATATATACACTGATTTATGAAAAATTTAACCTCCTTAATAAACGATTTGTGTTTTGGGGGTAAATGCACAATGTTTTCTTTTTTGATGAAGATCATAATCATAACATCCAGTCAATGCATCATGTTACTCCGTAATGTTAGACGTGGTTGCACAGATTTTGAGTAGCAAGTTCAACTACTTAACTACTTGCTCTTTTTCGGTTTAAGCATGCCATGTAGGAACAAACAACAAAGTGTACGCATAAAATGTGTATACCGTCGATCCTAGAGATAGATGGCTCGCGCTCTGGAGTAGCGTAAAACTGCTACGGACACAATAATATCTCCTCACATATGAGCCGTGTGAAAAATTCCGATATTCCATGGGCGACCAGCATGATGTTAGGGATAAATTATTGGGTACAAGGAGCCGTTGATCTAAGAGATCGACGGTACGCATGCTATAAAGTGTACTCCAGCTAAACAGTTGAAACGTATATGTATAGCGTGTGCGCCGTGGATCTTAAAAATCAACGACTCCTATAAAAGTGATATACAAGGTGACGTGGGCTGCCGGTAGTACTCAACAATTTCTCGTGGGTACTTTGTTGGCTTTTAACTCCGCCATTGTGTCTCACAATGCCCAGTCCCAAGTCCAGGGAAAAGGAGGAGGGTTATCGTTAGGTTGACAGTTGGCTGTAAAAACTCCGTCAATATCTATGGATCTTACACCACACATACAGGCTTGAATAGAGGAGTAAGATCCGTGTCGCCGACCTCAAATAGTTGAGAAAATGCGCTATTTAATTATGACCTTGTTGGCTCTCCCGGGCAGGTTGACCCGGCCAGTCAGAACTCCGACCGGATGACCGGGCCGGTCCAGTTAATTGAATGAGAATAAAAAAAAGGTCAAACGTCTAGCCGAGTCGAACCCTAAGCTCAGGACACTCCTTGTGCCGCCTCACCCACGCCTTCTCGTCGCCCTCACTGCCTCACCCTTGCGTTGGGGAAGGTACAGTGAATTCAACCTCTTTGTAATCTGTAGAGTTGAAGTGTGTTTTTCCTTTGTTCTTTTGCTTTGAAGGCTATGTCAGCTTATTTGACGATTCTTTTGTTCTTGTTCTGGTTGATTCTACTGTATTCTTTCTTATGTTTGATGTCCATTATGTATTATCTGATTTTTGTCCACATTTGATTTGTTCTTCGTTCTTGATTTATATAAAAAATATAGACCTCATGATGTAAAATTGGGTATTTTTGGAAGCATATAGGTAGCCTATCTGGGGAGATTCATCGACGAGGGTGTGAAGACAGGAAACTATATGCAAAAATGTTAGCTGTCATTATGGTATGGATTAGCATAATATGAGGAAATCACGAAAGAATTTGGGGAGGAGTAACGCGTTTGTTAATTGAAGGTAGTTATTAATTCTCAGTCAAAAAATGATTCAGATGAAAGTGGATTGCAAATATAGGACAGAACATAGTTTTTTTGAGTCAAGGGACCAGCTTTGCCATGTATAAGTGATAACTCATCCTGTTCCACATCAAACTAGTACATAGCTACTAGATAGGATAATAAGAAGCTCCTCACTCTCCTGCATGAATGCCAATAGGACAGAAACTAATTAACCATGTCTTATGAACAGATTGTAAAAATCTTTTGTAAAAAAGATCGACAAATTTTGCTATTACGAAAACTATACAAATCAATTTTAACAAGACCCAAAAAGATTGTGATAAGTCAACTTGAATCAAGTCCCTCAGGCAGAAAATCGTAGAAGTATATCTGGTCTGTGCAATGAAGAAGAGAAGAATTATGTTGAACATGAACAAAAAAATTACTCATAAAAATCCCAGAAAATGATAGTTCATTATCTGATAGATATTCTTAATGTGTTTATTTTATTAAATCCACTATCTATCACATAGCACATTGTCTGGTACAGTTCTACAACTTTAGGCTATCTAAAATTACAATGTCAAAAAAGTGAAATAGATTTGGTTGCAAATTCAAGCTGATGCTTGTTATGTTTATTTGCATGATGGGTTTACCCTAGGAAGCACCGATACGGGATTTTGGCTCATGTATCCGTATCCGTATCCGATACATATTGGATACGGATATGCCACGGATACGGCTGCCTGCGTATCCGTGGCGTGTCTTTTAATTTTTTTTTTTTAATTCTGATACGTATCAGATACGGGGCCGATACGTTTCGGATACGGGGCCGATACGTTTTATATAATTTTTTTTTTTGGATAATTATTTTATATGAAATCTTTATTCCTCATTATGCTTATTTTCAAAAATATAATTTATTTTGGGATGGTTGCATTGGGATGTTCTGCTAATGATTCTTTTGACCGGAGGTATTGGATTTATTCGAGCTTGTTGGTTTGTGGTTATTGCATCAATGCAGGTTGATTGTGTGATTGATTTGGGAAATGTATGTTTGATTTTCGGACTCTTATGGAAAATGGGGAGTTGGCTTTCTAATTGCTGCTGTGTTTTCTGGGTTTATTTTTAATCTAGTTTTGCTTTTATCATACGTGCTCAAATTATTGATGAAATAGTAATTATGTTATTTGTAATTTGTTTTGTTCATCAAAATGTTGGAAAATGATGAGCCAAAGTGCTAGCTTTCTAATTTCTTCTGTATTTTTCTTTTATAAAATTTATTTACTATGTTTATTGACTTTTGACACTAAGGACCAACTTAAAATATGTTTTAAAAATATAAAAAATATTTTTTTAACAAACGTATCCCCGACGTATCGTATCGGGACTTTTTAAAAATTGTCGTATCGCCGTACCCGTATCGTATCGTATTGTATTGCCCTATCCGTATCGGTGCTTCCTAGGGTTTACCTTTTCTTTTGATATATAGGCAACCGAAACACCACGATGAGCTTAATTTCTCAAAATGTGCGTTCGCGGAAGCTGTCAAGGGATGTTGAAACTGTTGGGGGTGATGATTCAGCACCTGTTAAAAAAGATGAACAAATTGAGCTCTTGGAAGAAAGAGTTGTGGCTGATTTGGTGAGAAAAAAGAGGAGAACACATGACAAGGGAATGGCGGATGCTGAGAGAGAGAAAGAAATGAAGGAAACGAGTGAAATGCAGAAGCTGGAAAATTTTTTATTCGGCTCTCTTGATTCTCCCGTTGAGTATGGAAAAGAAGAGGAGGAAGCGAATGGAGAGGTGATTGATGGAGGCTCCGCGTTATTTTATCTGGATAAGACAGCACATGATGGAGACAGAGTATTTTTAGGAGATGATGACAAATTTCGAGATGAGAGTGACAGTGAGAAGATAGAAAGCGAGAGACAGGCTGCCTGGGTAGATGAGGAAGAAGAAAATCTCAGTGTAGACATATCAAAGGTAAACAGACTGAGAAAACTTAGACGAGAAGAAGATGAGAGTTTGGTTTCAGGTGCTGACTATGTGTCAAGGTTGCGAGTGCAGTATGCAAAACTGAACCCTGGAACAGAGTGGGCTCAGCTTGGCTCAAAATCAGCGAGTTCTGGAGTTGACGATGATTCTGATGAAGAGGACAAAGCTGTTGTTGTTCACGGGTATAAGGATGTGAGAGCAGATGGTGATCTCCTTCGAAGCAATGAGGATGTTGTTTTGCAGCATGGATCCAAATTGTTGCCTGGAGTGCTTGAGTACTCAAGGCTGGTTGATGCAAATGCCCAGGAGCCTTCTAACGGTCCGATTAGTTCAGTTCAGTTTCATCGCAATGCTCAATTGCTTCTTGCTGCTGGTCTAGACCGACGGCTGAGATTTTTCCAAATTGATGGCAAACGGAATCCCAAAATACAAAGCATTTTCATTGAGGATTGTCCTATAAGGAAAGCAACCTTTTTACCTGATGGATCGCAGGTTATTGTTGGAGGGAGAAGAAAGTTCTTTTACTGCATGGATATAGTAAAAGCAAGACTTGACAAAATTGGACCTTTAATTGGTCGAGAGGAGAAGAGCTTGGAAGTATTTGAAGTTTCCCCCGATTCTAATACCATTGCTTTTGTGGGTAATGAAGGCTATATTCTGCTAGTTTCTACCAAAACAAAGGAGTTGATAGGTACTCTGAAAATGAATGGGACTGCACGCTCTCTGGCTTTTGCTGATAATGGTAGGCATCTATTAAGCACTGGAGGGGACGGACATATTTATCATTGGGATCTGAGAACAAGGAGGTGTTTTCATAAGGCTGTTGATGAAGGGTGCATCGAGGGATCTGCACTTTGTACCTCTCCTGACAGTGCTTATCTTGCAGCAGGTTCCAGTAGTGGGGTTGTTAACGTTTATAACAGGGATGATTACCTAGGTGGAAAGCGAAAGCCTCTAAAGGCTATTGAGAACTTGGTCACAAAAGTTGATGGTTTAAAGTTTAATCATGATGCTCAAATATTGGCCATTACTTCTAGTATGCAGAAAAACAGTTTAAAATTAGTGCATATACCATCCTTCAATGTGTTCTCAAACTGGCCTCCACAAAAACATGCACTCAAATACCCCCGCTGTTTGGATTTTAGTCCTGCTGGTGGGTTCATGGCTGTAGGAAATGCTGCGGGCAAGGTATACTTGTATAAGTTGCACCACTATCAACAAGCATAAGTGGTGAGATTTCGAACATATCAGTTTGTATTGTTTTTTTTTTCTTTAGCAATGATGGTTCTTGTTTTTACTATCTCTTACAAAAGAGGTAGCCCAAAACAGACTTGAATGGAGGAGTAAGATTAGTGTCGCCGACCCCAAATAGTTGGGAAAAAGCGCTATTTGATTATGATTATGAATGATGTTTCTTGTTTCTGACCATCTATTAGATGTGAGATCCCCCCCTCCTGGTTTGTATGTTCATTCTGTTTTTTCTGTCCTCCTGGAAGGAGAAGGAGCTCGGAGGTTTATTCCTTCTTAAATTTTTCATTTTTGGATGTTGTCAATGGGATACTGAATTTGAGTATGGGCTGGTCGATGTGATCTTGTGTTTATTGTTTTCGTCCATTGTTTTGCTCATTCCTTCCATTAAAGCGCCTCTGCGGCAAATTTTCAGGTCCTACTTTTAAATCTCTGTAGAAATTAGGCCTTCTTTGGTAACTTTACCAAACAAAGGATATCGAAACTGTCGTGGATGATGGTTCATGCATATGATATTAGAAGTCAAGTTGTGTGTGTTTGGAATACATGTGAGAATATATGTTTCATGCATATGGGATTTTTGTACGGGGTTTTATAAAATTCAAAGTTTTTTTGAAATCCGGAGCCTTGTTTTCACCATCATATTATGAAAGTGGTGAAGTTATTATTTCCCTTTATGTTTTTGCGCCTTCATTACTTTGCTATCATTTGGGCCTTCGCATACCATGGTTGCATTTTGTGAATATTTGATATCTTTGGACCTTGTGCTATAACTCTAGAGATCGTATTCTTGTTGTATACTCCCTCCGTTTGGAATTAGTAGATAATCCTCTACAGTTCATATTGGAAATTCAAACGTATCTACTAATCCGGACGGAGGGAGTATATGTCTACTTGATTTGGCTCTATGCCGACGTAAAGAGCGCTCGACTTGGCTTCAAATCAGATCAAGCTTCGTATTATTGTTTCACGAGGAGAAGCTAGAAATGTAGAAACAGGACCACACCAGTACTGCGCTACTCATAATCTATAAGGTCCCATGTGTATGTATCTTCTAGATGAGTATAATCATCATGGATTTGACGAATGATTCTATGCATTTACTTCAAGAGCATCAAACGCCACCTGGCAGCTGTAGAAGACTTGAGTTCAATTGGTAGGTCCATGTCCCTGTTGGAATTTTCAAGTTGGTCCAATCCTTGGCGATGGATTCATAATTTCATATACAAAAATTTATCTATTTGACACTTTTTTTTAAAGAATTTTTATCAGAACTAGCTATCCTTCATTGCATCTAGGTGGCTCCATCTCCATGGTGCTGTGGCCCATCAACGAATACCATTCTACAGGATGTGTTGCATAAAAAATAAGGCCAGTTAAAAGCCGACACGTCCCAAATGTCAACTGCGCTATTTTCCAATCTTACAACTGATATTACATCATTAGCGTCAATTAATAAAAACCATTAAAAAACAGTGGACAAGTGCAGATCTTTGGCTTGGACAAGTGCAGATCTTTGGCTTGGAGTCGCTGACATCAAGTGGGGAGCCCAGCTCCTGTCTCTTCCGCCAACCCTGTCAATCTTGCTCAGTACACAACCGAGGGAGAACCGAGGGAGAGGAAGGTCCGGCGCCACGGAGAGATGGCGGGAGTGAACAGGAAGATCTCGGCTGCGTCTGCTCGGGCCCATACCCGGAGGGCCAAGCAATCCACCTCTTTCCGTCTTCCTTCAGGTTGGATCTTCCCTTCTCGGTCTAGATTCTGGTAATGTATTATCTCAGATATTGGTTGTTGTGGGTAGATTGACTGCTGTTGTAGATCACGCACATCCTTTTAGTTTCTTGCTTTTGTCGGATAGTTTCTGGATTAACCCGAAGTTTCTGCCATCTGATGCCTTATTGGTTCAATTTTGTGAATTTTTATGTTCTCGGTCTTAAATAATTTCCACCTTTCCATGGAATTTAGTAAGTTTTTCAGAGTTTCTGTACGAATAAATGGTTTACTTGTGTTGCAACGTATGGTTTGTGTGATTCTCAGCCTTGATATGTCTAGATGGTGAGGTATGACTTAAGACGTAAAAATGGGACCCATGATAATAGGATAATGTGATGATGATGCTGATCTTGGTGATAGTGGTGGTGATATTTATAGTTTGGAAGGTTCAAGTATGAGTAGTGATTAAGGACTGTGGAGAGAAGCACTAAGACTGGTTGCCTTATAATTAGGAGTAGTAAGATTGTTTATATTTAGGACATGACTCCAATAATTAGCGATTAATTACAAATAAGTCATTGTTTATGTAAATGATCAATAAGACCAGTTTATGAATACAGTTTAGCTACTGAAGCAAAAGAAGAGTGAAAAAGTATGTTAGCTGCTAGGAATATGATTAGGGTGCAATATGCTCCGAAGTATATTAGGTGTCTGCTGAAATAAAAGTCTACTTCGGGTGCAATATGCTCCAAATATCATTATCAAGTTAAGAAGAAATTTTAGGATAAGACTAAGCATCTCTAATGGCATTTGAGGCTTAGTGTTATAAAATCAAGAAGAGCCACAGTTGTGTCGTTATAAATTTGAAAATACTATGGATAAGCCTCACATTTCACCTTGGAGTCCCCTCTTCCTGAAATTATGTACGACAGCATCCAAATTCAGGATAGGAGGTGGAGATATTACAACATTGGTAGGGGGGTGCTGCCTGTCTCTCCATATGCTGATCCTCCTATCATCCCCCAATCTCCAGAAAAGATTCCCTTCTAGAACTTCATGGCCCACTAAATCTTGTTCATTTTTGTAGCTTCCATGGTTTGCAATATCTAAGATACATCTAAGATATATCTGTATCTGTCACTTGACCGATACAAGATATGGGATACTTTTTTTTTGCCAATATCTAAGATATTTCTTTAATATCTCAGATATATCTTAGATATTGGCAAAATACCTAAGATATTTCCGATATATTGGACCCCTGCCTGACCTGATCAGTGATTTTTTCCCCACCCATTATTCATTGGCCCCATCCGTAGCCTCAATTTAGTTCCTCCTTTGTCCTTTCAGTGTAAAAGTAGGCATCTAGTAGAATTCATACATGTGACTCTCCTCTATCCTTTCACTCTAAAGGAAGGCATCTAAGTACAGTTACCAGGACTCATGTCAGTATCAACCATTACCAGTATTACTACAACTACAACCTACTCACCATATGAGATAATACACAATCTGCCTAGGCATGAGTATGAAAGCCATGTGAATGTGTTTTTAAGTACCTACCTGATGATGATTACATGGGAGCAATACTGTGCCCACTTGAATTCCATATGTGCTCAATCTTTCAGTGATCAAGGCAGCTTTCAAACTTCCATGTCACTCCAGCCATTATTGATATATATCTTCTAGTACCAGCTTCTAAGTTTTATTGGATGCACACCATCAAGTTATCCATCTTCAAACTTGTTACTGATTACTAATCATGTTGTCTGCTTTATGAGTGTAATTTGTGTTAATATGAGTATTAACATAGTGTTATGATTATTAGTGGTTTAGATGTTAATATTGGCTTAAAGTAACTAAATATATGTCAAACATCATTTTCAGGCGATCGATATTTTTTTTCCCCAATATCTGAGATTTATCTCCGATATATCCTATCTTTAGATCCCCGGTATGTGTCCAATAAAAGATATTGTAAACCATGGTAGCTCTGTTTCTGATATGATTGGTTTTAATGACAGGAATTCTTAAAAAAGTATCAGTGGTTTTGATGATTGGTCTCTTGGCATGGGCCTACCAGGCCATTCAGCCTCCACCACCAAACACTTGTGGATCCCCCGATGGTCCAGCTGTTACAGCATCTAGGATCAAGCTCAAGGATGGAAGGCACTTGGCCTACAAGGAGTATGGTGTGCCAAAAGATATGGCCAAGTATAAAATTGTGTACGTCCATGGGCTTGACTCATGTAGACATGATATAATACCATTGTCTACGGTATGTGTAAACAAATACCCCGATGCCTTTATTATTCCTTTCCGGGATAATAAAACCCTTTGTAGTTTACTTATCTGTGATTGTTTCAGGAATTGGTAGAAGAACTAGGTATCTATATGGTGTCTTTTGACAGAGCTGGTTATGGGGAGAGCGATCCAAACTCCAAAAGAACATTGAAAAGCACTGCTATGGATATTGAAGAACTTGCAGACCAATTAAATTTAGGTTCGAAGTTTTATGTAATTGGATATTCCATGGGAGGACAAGTTGTTTGGACCTGTCTCAAATACATCCCTCACAGGTATGGCCCATATGGTGGATGCGGGAGGCTATTTCTGATCTCTAGCTTTTAGTTCTGCTACATATGTTAAACTTCCGTCCTGTTTTAACAGCTCATCTGAAAAAATGTTGATTTTTATTGGATGGTGGAAACCCCAAATAATGGGGGGAAGAAGAGGTTCAAAATCTACTTAAGTTGATCATATGGAGCATCTAAAACGGAACTGCCTTCTTTTCCAAATGAAGCATCTAAAGTAGGATGGAGGGTCTATTATTTATGGATCTAATTATATCCGTTATTCTTGAAAGCTGAGATGATCAATGTGTTCCCTTCATTTTTGTGAACTTGTTATAACCATTGGTCATGTCTCTTATTGTTCAAAATTGTGGCAGACCAGCTGTAAATTATATTTAAAAAAAATTGAATTTGAACAATTTTAGGGAAGGGATTAACTATTTACATTAAATTTCATGGACTACCACCACTAAGCATAGCATGTTAACACAGAAATACATACATGACATGAAATACTATTTTTGCCCAGGAATTGAACCAAATATCTTTGGCTCTGATGTAATGTAAATTAATCACTATGCTTTCAGGACCTCTATATATCTTTTCATCAATGTTAGCTAATTTTTCTCAAATGCCAAGTAATTGCCACTATTTTTACCAATACCTTCTGTAAATATTAGCTGTTACTTTTAGGTTCTTCCTGCCCTCATGAACATAAAGATTATGTATTCAAAATGACAAATGATTACCCTAACCCGATGGCTGCTGTTGTCTAACATTATTCATCTTTGTATGAGATCATTGTGATTAAGCATCAATTACATTCGCTTGCTTTGTCGTCTGAGAGAGTTCTTAATCCTTTCAGGTTGGCAGGGGCCACACTAATTGCTCCAGTTATAAATTACTGGTGGCGGGATCTTCCGACTAATGTATCTCAAGAAGGATTTGACAAGCAACTCGTCCAAGACCAGTGGGCAGTGAGAGTTGCACATTATGCTCCATGGTTGACCTATTGGTGGAATACACAAAAGTGGTTTCCAGCTTTTAGTGTTATAGCCCATAGCCCTGACATTCTCTCTTCACAAGATAAACTGCTCTCCCCCCTCTTTGAAGCAAGAGAGTCTTATGTGGTATGTGATTCAGTTGCAATTATTTTGTTATAACCCATTTTTATTTGCGATGGTGGAGCTTGATTCTGTTCCTACATAAGAATAGAGATTGAACAAAGAGAAAAAACATCTAAAAGCAAAGCTCCGATACCTGATCCTATAATCAAAAAAGGGAAAAGGGATCAAAATCACGATAGTCAAGTGAGAGACATTATCTGTATGAAAAGTCATCTATTCCGATATTGACCTTGAATTATCTTTATATGTGCAGATGCAGATAACACAGCAAAGTAAATTTGAAACTCTTCACCGTGACATGATAATTGGCTTTGGGAACTGGGACTTTGGCCCCACTGATTTGGAGAATCCATTTCCAAATGGTGAAGGTTCCGTACACTTGTGGCATGGTGACGAAGATATGCTTGTGCCTGTGGGTCCTCAACGCCATATTGTCAGTAAAATTCCTTGGATTCAGTACCATGAGGTTGCTGGTGCTGGTCACTGGTTCCTTTTGGCCGATGGATATGGAGATGCCATTGTCAAGGCAGTTATACTAAATGAGAAGTAGCGCTGTTTCTGTCTTTCATTCTGTGTTCTTATCGGTATTTCAATTTTTGGAGAACATTCTGAACTTCTTTTAGCTTCAATATTTGATTGTTAATCTATGAAATTTTGGTCATAGAAGAAGACTAGATTAATTTATTTTGTCAATTTAGCAACTATTTATGTGCATTTGTGAATAGTTTGTGTATGACTTTACTAATATCTGTCCTGGTTCCAGGTGCATAATGCATTTTGTAACTGTAATTGATCATTTTTATTTGGTGGCCGTGATCCATCTTCAGCTTCTTGCGCGACATTTCAGTTGGAAAACAGTTTTTTTTAATTATCTACTTACTGTTCCTATGCATTGCCCCTTTCTATCCCTTGCCTCCCCAGCCTACACAACTACTATGGTTTTTGCGTGTCTCAGTATCTCATTTTTCCATATTTTTTCTTATAGGGAAAAATAGGTTCTCAACCATCACCTATATTAGAATTTTTTTTTCTGATAGCCTATGTCATATGATTAATTATTAGTTTGTTGGCAAATACAATGTGATTGAAATCTCAGCAAGGCAAGTAGGCGACCTTAATTGTCGGTTTCAGAACGTCATGACAGGTAATTTAGCTTCAGGCCTTTTTTCTTTTGTTCAAGCCTAAAATTTATGTGAGTCTAAGTTTGCCCCTGCTCGACATAACTAAGGTAACCCAGGAAAAATAAGGTGTAGTTAACTAGTTGAGACTTGAAAGATGGGTTTCATTGGGAAAATGATATTGCTACATGTACACCGGTGATGTGGTGGGTGTCTGTTTTCATTCACCATCATCTAAAGCATGCAGAACTTGAGTCGGTTTTTAATGAAGTTTACACCGGCCACAAACATGAGGTATAAACTTGCTTGTCCAATTTACTAAAACCTGAACTTTTAACATTTGACGTCCAGGGTTAGATCTTGAGCCTTTACCAGCATGAATGGCAAGAAGTGGAAGCCTTCGATAACAAAGTTCCCAGAGTTACATAAAGAGAAACACGTGCAATATCCCAGAAATCTAAATTCTAAAAAAATGCACAACAAATAAGTTAAAAAAATTGCATCATAAGTAAATCCAAAATCTATAGTCTTCTTTGATTAATTATATCAGGGACCAAACTTCTTCCTCAGCTTTTCAACTTCCCTAGTGCTCAAGCCGAATGCCTTCTCCAAGAGCTCCACTTCAATGCCAGACCCAAAAATGGCAGAGGGAAGTTTCACCAGACCCGGAGTCTGGCTGTTGAAGCTTCCTAGAATGGTGGCGTGCGAGCTGCCAACATTCATCTGGAAGTGAACTAGACCCCTTGGAAAGACCATCACCTCCCCCTTCTCGATCACCTTCGCAAAGACTCGGTTGGCCGTGTCAACGAAGCCAGAGTAGACCGTGCCCTCCAGCACAAAGGCGATCTCGGTGGCCCTGGGATGGAAGTGTGGGACATTGGCGCCTCCCACGTCCAGGTCGGCCCGCACAAAGGCCATCCCCAGCGTGTTGAGGCCGGGGAAGATGGAGGGGTTTACTGAGATGGCCGAGAACCCGGTGGCCTTGAAGTCACCGGGTGACTTGATGCCGGAGAAGATGAAATCATCCACCGTGGCCTCGGACGAGTTCTTGCATGGAGGTGGGATGAGATGGACAGTTCGGTTCATGTGAGTAGCTGGTACGCAGAAGTCCATGAGAGGATCTGGGTCTGAGATCACTCCTGAATATAGTAGATCTAGGATGAGTAAACCCGCCAGTATGTATAGTTTGGAAGACATGTTGATAGTAATTCTCTGTGTTTGGCTTTTGTTTGTCAACGTTTGCTGTGAGGAAATGATCCAGGAGATGTCATGGGTTTTATAGATGTGCGATTTTGCTTTTGCTGTATTTGTTAAGAATGTGATCATTTTAATGGTAACAAAGCCACTCGAATTATGGTTTGTGGCTGATGAGGTCGTTATATAACCAGTATGATTGGAAACTTTCATATGGTTTATGCTTTCTTTGTTTGCAATCTCTAGGTTGGCAATGCTTCTCGTAGAAGGGAATAGGATTAGCTCAACTGCCCTGGCATCGTTCCATTTGTCTTGTAGCTTGTAGAAATCATTTCAACAGACTTCCACCTTACGTCTTTCTACTTTCAATGTGCGCCTCTGAATTTCTAACACTACATTACTTAAATTTATAGCATGGTCTAATGATTGCTCAAATGTAAAACAATATTACATTGTATTTCCTGTAAAACGGTGGAAAAATTTCCTTCCCTTCCCATAGCATCTTGCCGTCTGTGGATTTGCCTTGTCTAGTTCTCTATTTTCCTCCCAATCCATCGCTCCAAGTGCCACACATGATACAACCAAATTTTTTTACACCCTATCATGCAAACATCCCCCATTGTTCGGCATGTCTAAAGTTTCCAATTATACTCGAGCAGACTTGGGCTTGGATGAATCTCAGTTTGATCTGAAATTTAGAATGTGAATTTGAGTTAAACTCTCCAACTCTTAAGTCCAAGTCAGAGTTAATCACACAAAATGAGAGAAAAAGTTAAACCATTATCATTTGTTGCAAAATAGGTTGGCAGATGAATGGTTGATTACCTGGTTTAAATTTTTGCTGTTCTAGTGAGCACCAAAGGAAAAGGTAGTGATTTAAATTAATTTAGATGGTCAAATATGATGGTTTTTGGTTGTTTTTTGACTTTCAACTTGATGATAAGCTGTTTAATGACCTATAACCAAGAGCGCATTCGTTTCTGTTTTGTGACTTGAAAGCCTCGGAAACATTTTTTATCCGCCTCCATGGTATCCACCTGGATTTCCACCATCTACATCATGCATCGTCGACTCTGAATTCTGATGATCGGCGGCTCGTATTGGCGGAGGATAGGCTGGCGGATATCATGAAGGCGGATACAATTGCTTCCATCCATTTATCAAGTTCCTAATTTTCATAGCTTGAATAGTGACAATTGGACCATTTTCCCGGCAATCTCCCGATGATCAACGGTTCGACTATTATGAACCGGCCGCTTTTTCCCGAATGGGACAAAAGAAAAAACGACCACTTCCTGTTGAACCAGGCCGAACCACTAAGCAATGTTCCGGTTCAATAGGTATCGCAACGGAAACCAGTAAACCACCCACGAAGGCAATCGACAGCCGGGTCGGGTTCGACCAGACCTGGCCCGATACGAATTCAAACCCGCCGTTGAACCGCAGTCTGGCCAATTCAAGTAAACCGGTCCAGAAAACAACCATTGACCATGGTCCGGCGAGGCTGGAGAGCGAGCGAGGGTGGCGCTGGGGCGACTTGACCCATCCCCTTCAACCGTCTTCTTCCGACTGTCCGACAAAGGATGTGCTAGGGCATCTGCTCTTCCCATCCACGGCAACTCTGGAGGTCGATCACTGGAGCGACGGAGACGGTGACTCGAAGGTCTCGGAGGCGCTTAGGAACTTCTCAACACTCGCCGCCCGTTGCGGCTTTCCCTAGGTTGTCGTCGACGGAGGAACCGTTCGCTTTCTCTCATGAAGGTCAGCTCGTGAATCGGGAATGTGTATACATGTTGTTTGTTTCTTCTCCGGTTTCGAATTGTGGTATTTCCGTTTATAGTAATGTTTTTGACTTTATGGTCTTTTGCCGCCAATTTTTTAGGCATGTTTGAGAACAATAGTTTCTAATTGAAGCGTGTTTGCATGTCACATGTTCTTGATTAAGCAAGATGAATGGTGATTTAATTAGAACCTGAACTGGATCAATACATGGGTTGCTCTCACCAACGTTGATTCTTTTTGCCATCGACTTCAGAGTTCTGTTGTGATAATAGTCGTTTATATCCATAGCAGTGGGATTAGTATAGTTATAGCACGAAAGGGAAGTGTATTTCTGAGGATCATGTTCTGTTTGGGAACTTGGATGGAGTTAATAAAAAAGGATATGCCTTTATTATCTCTAACAAAAGAGTTGGCACATAACAAAAGAGTTGGCACATAACAGGCCTGAATGAAGGCGTAAGATCCATGTCGCTGACCCCCAAGGCGCTACTTGATTATGATTATGTTTTGTTTGGGGAAGAGAGTGAATTTTGGCTAAGGATTGTGTTGTCGGGCAAGGAAGGAAGAGGAAAGTGATGAAATAATGTTAATATACCCTACTTACCGGGGCACACTTGCTATGGTTGCAGTGTTCTTTTTGTCATTTTACAATGGTTGTCATAAAGGATATGTATGAAGGGGTTGTGACTAGTGTGCGGACTATTGGGGGGGGGGGGGGGAACTAAGGAGTTTCCGGTTACGGTAGGTCTTCATCAAGGGTTAGCCTTAAGTCCGTGTCCTTTCGCTTTAGTTATGGATGAGCTTACTAGTCATTTGCAAGATAATGTACCTTGGTGTATGCTTTTTGCAGATGATGTAGTTTTAATTGATGAGAGTAAAGTAGGTTTAAATGCGAAATTAGAATTGTGGAGGGATGCTCTAGAATCAAAAGGTTTTAAAATAAGTAGGACTAAGACAGAGTGCATGGAATTTAATTTTAGGGAAGGTAGAACTATAGATAGAGCCCTAGTTGAAATAGATGGGCAAGAAGTGTCAATGTGTGATCAATTCCGTTACTTAGGATCCATTATCCATAAAGAAGGGGATATTGATAGTGATGTGGTGCATAGGATAAATGCGGGGTAGGTAAAGTGGAGAGCAGCCTCGGGAGTGTTGTGTGATAGGCGGGTTCTAAAAAGACTTAAATGCAAGTTCTATAGGACGGCCATTAGGCCTGCAATACTCTATGGAGCGGAGTGCTGGGCACCAAAGAGGAGTCATATAGATAAGTTGAATGTAGCCGAAATGAGAATGTTAAGATGGATGAGTGGGATAACTAGGAGAGATAGGATTAGAAATGAATATATTCGTGAGAGCCTAGGAATAGCGCCTTTAGGGGAGAAGCTGAGGGAATGTAGGTTGCGTTGGTATGGGCATATGCAAAGAAGACCTTTAGATGCCCCTGTGAGAAGATTAGAAGGGATACATGTAAACGATGCTAAAAGAGGGAGAGAGAGACCTAAAAAAACTTGGATGGAGTTAATAAGAAAGGATTTGACTTTACTATCTCTTACAAAAGAGGTAGCCGAAAACAGGCTGGAATGGAAGAGTAAGATCCGTGTCGCCGACCCCAAATAGTTGGGAAAAGGCGCTACTTGATTATGATTATGACAATGGTCGTCTTACCCATTTTCCTTTTATATTTGTATGTAGTTGTTGGAAACTACTCCCTCTGTTCCTTATATATTGTCTGGATTATGTAATTAAAATGAACAAGTTCCTGATCATTTTGGTTTTCCAATCTAGACAACTAACATGGGAGGGTGTACTTTTTTTATAGCATTTTTTAAGTTTTATAATTTGGTGCGTAGTTGGGTTGATTCACTTTTTTATAATTTTTATATCATGAACACAGTTTATTTACCTCCGCCCTCTATTAATTCCAGACAGAGGGAGTACTATTTTTAGAAGATTTTTCTTTGCAAATATATCATGGTTCGTTATTTGAGTTGCATATCAGAGAAGGTATACAAAATAATATCTAAATTGCTAGTTTGGTATGATACTTGATGGAGTGGTTTCTGCTTAATCAAGAAACTAGAAACAAAGAAGGGTAAAAAGGAAGAAGAAGGGTGGGGTGAAGCCAAGCAAGGGGGAGCTGGAGCTCAAGCTTGGCCAAGACAAACAGGAACAACCCTTCAATTCATCCTCCCAAAACTACCTATTGTAATAGCTTTCAGGCCTTATATAGTAGAGCCTGATGTACACCAAAAGACTTAGAAACCCACGATTAAAAGAGAAAACTAGCCCTAGTATATATAAATAAAAAGACTCAAATAATGCTTATTATCTTCTTATTCTGCATCAATACGAACACAAAGGTCTTGAAGTTAAGTGCATTTATTCAATTTTCACTGTTTATTTTGCTGGTTTTAGTAAGAATGTAGTTTTTTTTGCGAGTGAGAAACATTTTTTCCGAACAAAAAGTTAGAATCAATATTAAAGAAGCACAAACAAGAAGACACTAATGGATCTTCTAGAAAAAACAGTGCGCTACTACATCCTTCCCATTTTAATAACTTGCTCCATCTGGCGTTGTAGACCTAGAAGGTCTGTCAAATCAGGCCATCCCAGATTTTTTGTAGATGGAGGACTCTATGGAGGATTTGTATTAGAGACCTACAGCATTGTTCTTCACGGGATTTGTCTAAATAGATCTAGTTTGCAGGTTTGCTGTCACAGCTTCACACATGTAGTTGGAACTTATGTTTGCAGATATCTTGATATTTAATTAGTTCTAGTTAATTTATTAATTTTTTAACAATCGTAAGATCTCTTGGATTGAATATTTAGAGATTAAAAGATAATCCTGCCTTCATTGTAACAAGAAAATGGAAAAGGACTTGGTCCTTTTGGCATTTCACCTGACTGTAGAGTTTTTCGTTATTCTTTTTCAAAATTTTTGCTTCGTTATTTTTGCAGGTGCATAACTTTTATTTGTCTTTTCTGGCATCTGTCTATATATTCTGTTTTTTTCTTGAACTATTCTCTTTCTCTTATATAAGTGACACATGCTGAGCTTTTATTTTTCTCTGGACTTTTATGGCAGGCTTGCTGGGTCCAACGAAATTTCTTAGGCTATTTAAATGGCATTTAGTACAAACGTAATGCATAATTGTACGCATGGCGAGCAACACGCGATTTGAGTTTGCTTCAAGCAGTCCGGAAGATCCAGTTTTTCGTAGCACATATACTGGTGGGCAGCAAGGCCATTCAAGTGCCCCTCTGGACAGGTCTGGTAGCTTTCGTGAGGGCAATGATAAAGTAATGTCTACTTCTGGGTCCAGTACGAGAAGAGGGGGTCCTACAACGGCAGAAATGCCACTCTTGTCTCAACATTTAACATTAGATACATTTGCATTAGCTGATCAGAAGTTTACACGTTATGGAGAGCTAAGACGGATTCTTGGTGTTTCACCTGCAATCACATCAGAGGACCATTCCTTTGGCAGTGTTCACCCAAAGTCTTTTCCTCCAGTAGCATCCGAAGAACTCAAACGCTTTCGAGCAAGTGTGCTAGACACTTATCTTAGGGCTAAGTTATTTTCTTTCACTTACCTTCTTTTCTTTTAGTTTTTTTTTCTGTTTTTTTTTTCCATCACATAATTGCCCGTGTACATGAATTTTGGATTACACAGTAGAATATTCATGCATCTGTTGCATCTTGTTTTCCGTTCTGATCCCCTTTATATGCCATTACATTACCAGAAAGAGATGTCTGTGTAACCCTGCAACATTTGTCCACTGAGCACAGATGTAGTTGTGCCTATTTTGGAAATAGAAGATGTGATTAAATTTCTTTAGCTAATGTACAGCTGTTGGCTGTGAAGTTTTGGCATTTATCTGTAAACTCGTGATACCCGAGGAGAACCTGAGTTTTCCAACATTGAATGCATTCAGACTGTATAAGAATATCGATTTGTACTTTTTTAATCTTGTTTTGGTAAGCGCTATCATTCTGCGAATTTTGAAGGGTTGTGCCTTTTTGACCAGGGAACGCGTGAAAATATTGGCTGATTCAACAATGAAGTTGGATAAATATCGTCTCACTCTTTTCTCTAGGAAGAGGCAGCGGACGAATAGCTCGTCAAGGGAAAGATCAAATGGAGCGAATTCACTGAAGATGGGCAACCAGATTCATCAGACTCCTTTGGATCCTGCACCACAGAGACTTGAAGACACGACTAAAAGTGGTGTTATAAATAAGCGTATTAGATCCTCCATGGCGGAAATACGGGTCTGTATGTCAAACATTTTATTAGGTTGATTTTCAGCAGGTGCTTTGGTATCTTTGGAAAATGGATTTTTAATTTATTTTGATATGTTATAGGTTTACATGAATTATTAACTCTAATTTTCCTTTAAATTGTGCCTGGAGTGAATGTATTATTATACATCTGTGAGGAATTATTATTTTTAATTATTAGATACAAGCTTTTATTTTCTGGTTATTGAATATTTTGGGGCCCTAACTTTTTTAAGGATCGCTTATCTTAGAAGTGGAGGTTTCCTAGAGTTATTTGGTCGTATACTTCGCGGTGGTGTATTTTTTTATAATCTGTTATCTCATCACTATCCTTCCTTTTGTCATCTTTTTTTTTTCCAATTCATTATGCATGAGAATTGTCTTGCACTTCTCTGGTTATTTTGGGTACAAATAACCTTTTTTTAAAAAAATTGCATTGATTCTAGTTATTTTAACAGTTATGGCCCCCTTTCAATGTGTTTATAGTGAATTCGATTTGGTTTCCCTTCTTCCTATTTCTACTATATATCAACTGTTTGGTTACTTTTTGACATGAGAATCCATTTTGTGTATCTGTATAGTCAGAAGGGCATAACGTTTCCTTGTCAAGGCAAGGTATGTTAGTAGACAAGGATAGGGACATGATCAGAACTGGAAGTGGTGGTCCCTCACAGGTTGAAGACAAGATCCGGACGATGCCTGCAGGAGGGGATGGATGGGACAAGAAAATGAAAAGAAAGCGATCTGTAGGCCCAATTTCCAGTAGAAGTGTGGATGGTGACCGTGACCCCTATAATGGAGTACAGCAGAAACTTAATAATGAATCGCAGTTGCGTTCTTCTGAGGGTCATGGATTCAGGTATATTTATTGTTTTGTTTGAAACATTACTTTGAATGTATCCTTTGTGAAGGAGCTGAGCAGTTGGTTATGATCTTTCACACTTACTTTTAGGTCAGGGCCTTCTAATCTTATGACTGGGCTAAGTAAAATGGATAATATTTCTCTGCCGGGTACTCCTAGCAGCCATCCAACATCCAGGAATGACATTGACAATCCCTCTCTCCCCAATGACAGAAGAGATCCTGCTTCTTTGTTGGAACGAGAGAAAGTAATGACAAAGGCAAACAATAAGTACGTTTAATGCATCTCCATTGACTTTTAGTTTTTCAAATTTTTTTTTGTTAGTTTTACATAAATTTGCTGTTTTTGCTCCAATGATGCAGTGGAATGGCTTTATGCTTGTTTGAATGAGTGCTAGGAAGAAGCGTCAGTTTTTTAACAAAATTAAATTAAAAAAAATTAAGGCCATATTCATTTCAGAAAACTCTGATCCTAAATTAGGCCAGTGTAGTATCAAATGTTAAAAGAAATATGATTAAAGTGGAGCTGAAGATGGATTTATTCAACTCTTACAAAATTATCGATGTCATAAATTTTTATTCGATGACATAATCACTTTTTTTCTGAAGGCTAACCGCGTTGGGTGTCATCATTAAGTGCTAAAATTATATTTGTTCAAGTGCTATAGTTGCTTCTCTCTGCTAGATATTTTTGCATTCTGTTCTCATGGTTATCCTTTGAGTTATATGAAGTGCCACCCATGTTTACGATTGAATGTCACAATTGATGCCAGGCTAAATGTGCGCGGGGATGCTCAAGTTGGAAATCTTAGTTCTATGCCAAAAGGCAAGGCTTCTAGGGTTTTCCGAATGGGATCTAATGTTCCAGCAAATTCATCTTCTAATTTGCCCCGCACATCAGGTGCTCCTGAAAATTGGGAACAGGTACCGTGCTTAAATAAAGTCCAGCCTCTTGCCTTGGCCAAAAATCGCAAGCGCCTTATGCCTACTGAGTCGTCTTCACCTCCTGTGGCTCAGTGGGGTGGCCAACGGCCTCAGAAAATCTCACGTATTAGGAGGACAAATCTAGTCTCACCTGTCTCAAATAATGATGAAGCTCAGATGTCTTCAGAAGGGGTTTCAACTCCTGAGAATGGGGGTAGATCAATGTCTGTTGAAGGCAATGGACCACCCATTGCACTTGGCCAGAGTATCTCTAACAACCCACAGCAGTTCAAACTTAACCTTGAGAATGTTGCATCCCCTGCTGGATTATCAGAAAGTGAGGAATCACGCTGTGGTGACAATAAATTGAAAGAGCAAGGGACTGATGTTGCAGAAACAGATGACAAGAATCGAAGTTTGTTACAGAAAGTTGCAAGTTCTGTGTTGCCTTCAAAGAAGAATAAAACTTTAATCAAGGGTGAATTTGGCGATGGTGTCAGGAGACAAGGTAGGAGTGGAAGGGGTTCAGCCCATATGGCCAAAGAAAGAGTGGAGAATATAGCCACACTAAAGCCTCTTCGGGGCAGTAGGCCTGGTTTTGACAGGTGCAACAGGTGTTGTTCTATGCATGTTTAATTTTGAGGATTTGAATTGTTTTTTTTAAGTCGATGATAGCAATTGGGAAACCCAAGTCTTAGTTTTAATGTGTGGCTATCATGAGAGAATGCATATAGTGAGCCTCAATCCAAATGAAGGATTGCAAAGATAAAACTCATATAGTTATGCATTCTAAGAAACAAGCTCCTATTCATTTTCTTGGTCGATTTCACTAGTCTTTTTTCTTTCAGTAAAATAGGTCGCCCTCCTACAAAGAAGCAATCTGATCGCAAGGCTTTCTCTCGTCCTGGGCATGGCGTGAATATTGGGGTGTCGGATTTAACTGGTATCTTATATTTTAGATGCTACGTTTTCCTGGTGCATGTAATATTTAAAGTGTCACTTAGTCACATATATACTTTTGAAGGTGAATCTGATGATGATCATGCAGAACTGTTAGCGGCCGCAAATTCTGCTGTCAGTGCTAGCTGTATGTGACTTTAACTTGCTATGTTTTTTCCCTTTAATAATAGCTTGCTATTCTCTTCTTTCTTTCCATTTTCAAGTTTGTTGTTTAAACGAGTTGGCTTGTGTTCCCCCCCTATTATACGTTTCTAGAAAAGTCTATCTTAAAAAATCACCGGTTACTATGCAGATGAAGCCTGTCCTAGTGAGTTTTGGAAGACAATGAAGCCTATTTTTGCCTTCATGAGCTTGGAGGATGTTACCTATTTGAAGCAGCAGGTCATTTTAATTGTTTTGTCTTGGTTGTGAGTTGTGACATGTGCACTGCTTTTACTCTTTTCTTGCTTGTCTTTACAAGTTTTACTGGTTATGCTTGCAGTTAAAGTTTGTAGAGGAGTTGGATGGATGTTTTTCTCTTATGTTTGGTGCTGCTGGCAACGATATGGTAAACAACTTGCCCCTTGTATTGTTGGATGTTGGATATTCTGTCATTCAGATTGTCACTGTCTTCCAGTACTTGGATGAGTGTTAATTGAGTATAGATCATGCTTGAAAGCATTTCAGAGTTGTTAATGGGTTGCTTAATGCTTAATTTAGATTGTATCTTACCTAATAATTATGCACCAAGATTATACCGTGGATTCTCTTCTGGTTGGATAGAGCGTGCTGATTATTTTTTTTAGTGCAGCTTGGATTCACGAAGTAATCAGTGTCCTGATATTTCATTCCCTTCACCTTAGACCAAATAAAAGGCTAGCCTCGTTTAGTTTCTTTTTGGATAATTGCACTAACCTTTTATCAAAAAATAGTGTGGCATCTGCACAAATACCTTCCTTTGAGTTCGAATTGATGATTTAGTTCCTTGGAAAAAATTGTTACCGGCAAACCTACTAGAGGCTAATAGAATGTGAACCCCCTCTTGTAGGGCTTCACCACTTTGAGGCTTAGATGTGGGAGGTAAATGTATTGAACTAAAAGCGGGAAGTTTGAGTCCCCTCATTCTACTCGCTTTGTAATTTAAAAAATTGTAAAGGCCAAGATTTTAAGTGACCAGGTTGGGTTAAAATGTTGTTGGCCCACTATCTGTGTGCTCTCTCTGTATCTTAACGTATGCTGCTGGGTAAACAGTTTGGTTGTATTTTTTCCAGAAACAGTGATGTTAAAGGTTAATTTTTTCTTGTTTTCGATTACAATTTCATTTTTCTTCTTATTCTTCAGGAAGGACTTTTACAGGAAGCTTTGCCATCATCCCAAGGTTTCTCTTTTAATGAAAGACAAGGAAACAAGTCAGATGTGACCGTGTCATGTCAGCCTTCCAAGATGCCTAATGCAATTAATGAGCCAAATTATCTTGACACAGATGTAGAAATGAAGGTTCAGAATGAAAAGGTTATCCTTTGGTCTCAGAGACTTCTTTCTGCTATTATTGTGGAAGATGAAACTGCAGAATTTGGAAGGGCGGAGGTATCCTGTCAACTTGCAAGTGACAATTCTCCGTACATTAACAGCAGTCATATGGGTATCAGTGAAGCTAAAGTAGTGGACAAGGTGGAGTCTGAGGTCTATTTGAATGCAGGCCAGGAGGCTTGGAAACATAGTTCTTTGGACGGCGTTTCTTCCGATGGAAGTAGTGTGTCCACCAACATTCAGGACCTTAATTGCCTGCGGAAATTGCATACTCTCTCTCCTCGGAGGGAAAATGATGTTACAGGACAGTCAGAGTCGGGAATTTTTACTCAAAGTGATCTCACCAACCTGGATGGATCACAATCACAGAGCTATCAAAATGGAGTTTCTTCCCTTCAATATGATTATCAAAATATGTGCTTGGATGAGCGAGTTTTAGCAGAGTTGCACAGTATTGACATATTCCCTGATATGGAGGTAGGTTTAATGGCTATTGTTTTATTTATTTACGCACACATGTTGCTGCTGGGACTAATTATCCTACAATTTCCTGCAAAAATGGATACCCACAAGAGTTAGTTGGGGTGGGACCACTTAGAAAAAGATTAGTTAAGAAGATTTTTTCGCTAGAATTGGTCCATTGTCCTACTTGTGATGCTATTGTTCAACCATGTGAATTCTCAGCTGTTCGCTTGAGGCTGAAAAATCAAGTAGTTAGTTGGAGGGGGGGTACATGTGTCAGTAGGGTCTCATACCCAGCCGAATTCTGTGTGTGCGCATGCATGCATGCAGTAATAGCTTTAAGATTTTCCTGTCTCTTATACTTTGGAGAGTCTGGTACTAAGTTTCTAGATCATGTATACTAAGTTTCTAGATCATGTATGATTTATCCAGTATATATGGATCCATGTTTCTTTTTTGTTTCTGTTTATCTATGTCAGCTCAATATAAATGGGGAAGCAGAGGATGAGGTCAATAGAGACATCTTTAAACTGAAGAATGGGCTTTACCAGCAGGTGATTAATTTCTTTTTTGGATTAAAGGCTGGATGGTGCTTCGTCATTAAAATAGTTGGGCTTCTGTTTATACCCAATCATAAGGCATAATTAATACATTTGGATTTGCTAACTTCTTAAAGCCTTTTTCGACTAGGTGATAAGTTATTCAGTTTATTTCGGCTTTCTGCACTTCATTTTTTGTGGAGAAACTTATTTGTCTGAGCTGTGTCTTTCACTTGATAGCTGAGGAAGAAGAAGGTTCATCTGTCCAAATTGGACAAAGCAGTTGAAAAAGAAGAAGGGCTTGGGGGAAGGTAAACTTCTTATGTGTTTCTCAATTTTTACTTCACCTTTTAATTTGGAAGGAGTTGACATAACTAATTTTTCAGGGAGCTGGAGAGGCAAGCCATGAATAAACTTATTGAGAAGGCTTACAAAAAGCTTATGGTAATTTCCTTGTCGTAGAAAAAGTCCAAATATATTGAAAAAAGTGAAAATCTTTATCTTTTTCCCTCTGCTTAAAAGATTTAGGTACATAGATTGACGGAAACTTTTAGGGATGCAGCTATCTGATTGCATGCATATATCTCAGAAAAAGCAATATGTTGATTTATTTCACTGCACATCCACAGTGTTGCTAACTTATTGCTGGGTGGTGGGGCTGCACCTATTTGAATTTCTTTGGCCACTTAGGTTTGAAGCTTTTACATTCTTCAGCTTTGTATTGGCTATGGGAAGCCGTCTGCATCTGCATCTGGCTTGAATTCTATTGTTCCTTTTTCCCTGTCCACAGCCAGATAATTCAGAGTGAATGAGTCTAGCAATAAATATTTAAGAGTGGTTGGAGGTGGGTGATGAAGCCAAGAACTAGCTGTTGCATGAGAGTTTGCCATGTGTCTCCCAAATTTAGGGCTTTGCTTTTGTTTTTTAAAGTGAATGTACATTCTTTTCAAAGTGACTGGCTGATTTGCTTAGTTTAATGACCTTTAATGAAGTGGTAGTTGCCAGTCATCCCACTAAAAATTGGTTGTTTTGAAATGCTTAAAGATCATTGGCTGGCGTTGGGTCTTAATTACAGTGAGGTGAGCTGTTCTGTCAATTGGAAAGCTCCATTGGCAGCAGGGAGTTTTTTTTCCTTTCCTTTTGTTGCAGTTTTTTTTTTGTGGGGGGGGGAGGGGGGGAGGTTGAGGGTGAAAACCAGAGACAGCTTTACTTGTCTGTTTCCGCGAATATGATTGCATCTTTAACATACAAATATGTTTATGCATGCACATTTTTTACATCTTCATATAACAGTAACTCAGAATGAAAGAATCGCAGGGAATTTGTGAAATGAGGGGTAGGTTCAATGCCCTCTATTCTGATTATTTGGATGTGGTGGTGGTGATGAAGATATGTTACTATAACCTGACTTTTAGTGTGTTAAGGTTTAATTGTTTGACAGACCATAAAATGGCTTTTTGACAGACATGCCGGGGCAGTTCAGGTCACAAGGGTGGTCTTCATAAGATATCAAAGCAAGCTGCCATTGCTTTTGTCAAACGAACACTTGATAGATATCACAAGTATAAGGATACTGGCAAAAGCTGCTTCATTGAGTCTCCATACTGTGATGTGATTGAGTCCGGACTTTCGCATCACATGAATGCTTTTGGTGCTGGAACTGGTGAATATCAAATAGAGCACAGAAGATCTGGTATGTAACTTCAAATGCAATATATTTCTTGAAACATATATGTACGCTGAATTGATGCTTGAACCAGTGCTACAAGCTTACTTTTAGAATGTAATTGCGCTGTGCAGCTGCAGGTTCTGTGGAAAGGAGCCTTCCAGATGCGATTCAAGTTCACCTTGTCCGAACTTCTGCTAAACATGAACCCTTATTGAACCGAGGGAAAAAGCGGGAAATACTGCTTGATGATGTGGTTGACGTAATTGCTTCAAGAGGCATGCCATCTCTTGGCAACACTTTGCCAGGAGGGGCCAAAGGGAAAAGAAGTGATAGAGATCAGAACAAAGACATGTCATTTAGAAGTGGTGGATGTAAGGTTGGTCGTCCAAGTGGAATTAATCCAAAGGGTGAATGTAAAACGAAGGCAAAGCCTAAACAAAAGACTGCTCAGTTGTCAATGGCAAATGGTCTTCTGAGCGTGTCTATGGAATTAAATGATCCAAAACGACTATCTGGCCGGGGGAGCAGTGAGAGAGTAAATACTGGCAAAAACAGAATAAATGGAGAAGACAGAGATTCATCTAAAGAGTCCGAGGATCCAATCGATTTAACAAATTTGCCCTTGCCTGTGATGGGTTCAATTGATGAGCTGGGGGTAGTTGATGATCTTGGGGCCCAGGGGCAAGATTTAAGTTCATGGCTGAGCTTTGATGGAGAAGGATTACAAGACAATGAGTTGATGGGCCTTGAAATTCCAATGGATGACCTTAATATGATTCTTTGAGGAGTCTATAGTGTGGCTTCTGTAAGTGCAGAACATGTAAAATGTCTGTTGTTAAAAAATGGCTAACCAACAGAAAGAACTTGTAATTAGAGCCTTCCATTCTTTTGTATATTGAAAGGAACTTTGAGAGGACTTAGGTTTTATAGTCATCTTAACCTTGTACCAAATTGGAGCTTTACTGAGGAATTTCTAGATCTATGTCCCATTACATACAAGTGAATCTTTGTGGATTTTTTTACTTGGATCCAGAAATTGTACAGTTCAAATATTTGAAATAAAAAAGCAAGAGTTTAATTCTGATTTTCTTATATATTTACCACATATACCACTTTACTTGACAGATGGCAAGGCTTTCTAGTTGATTCAGTTAACTTAGATGCTGCAGGATCTTGATTTTTTCTGGATCTGTACAGGCACATAAAAGTACACTGTGGGCCATGGCATCATTATTTCGTTGTTCACTTGCAAGGTAGTGGTATCCTGGAAAGACTAGGTGCTTCAAAGGCTTCGCTTACTCGAGTTCTATATCCTTTGCAGCTGCTGGGCGTACTATTTTTCATGTGGTCAGAAACTGTTGATACTGTTTCAACTTCTATCTCTTCTTTTGATTGAAGGGCTTTTCTAAAGGATGCGTTTTCTGCCACACCCCTTTTTAGGCAGCCCACTCCCTTAACTGGGATGGTGAAAGTGCACCTTCTGTATATATCCACAATATGTGTATTGGGGCGGTGGGGGCAGCAAAAAATGTATCCTTTTCTAAAATATCACTGAATTTTGCTGTTGAGTTATCTTATGATTTTGGGTTTACATATACTTGTTTTCTTGTTCACATGGCTCTCTCTAGTGTGACATGTCAGTTACCAAATGTGGGGTTGAGCTGCAATTTTAAAAAGGTACTATATGAGTGACATAAACAAAATTTGATATGCATGAAGTTTGGTTCTGTGGTATGTGCTTACTAGTGTTTGATCTTTCACCGTAATTAATTGTGAAATTTTGCGTTTCTTAAATGCTTGTATCAGGCTTCGGTTATGTTGCTTATTCTGGTTTTGCAGTCCATGGCTGGGGTTGAAATGTTTTTTGTAAGCTTATTTGTGTCTAAGGGGTTTCATGTTCTTCTGTTTGCTTGCATTTTACATTTCTGCCAAGAAAGAAGTAATGATTGAGCCAATGAGTGAAATCCTTGAATTATTTTGATAAAAAAAAGTCTTCAAATTCTTCCTGTATTGTTGTTTTTTCTTGCTATTTGCTATTTTTTAAATTTAAAAATAGATCTTGATTCCTAGGTGAGTACCTTTTTATGGTAAATGAAGCTGATCACCATATATGTTGCTATTGTGCCTTTTAGGTTGGACTGGCCAATCATCGTGCAAAGCAAAATGGAAGATTGGCCTTGCAGTGCAGTCTCCACTTGTGATCTGTGTGTTCAATTGGGTGGCTTTTGCATTGGCACTTACAATTTAAAACAGACCTTGATTCTTAGATGAGTACCCTTTTTATCAAGCCTCGTTTTAGATTCATGTATTAATTCTTTTTGCTATCGGTAAAAAAATCTTACTGCCCAAAGAGGAGGGTACAAAAGATAGAACCGGTGAGACCGAATTAAAGCATATGTAATTCTTTTTGTGAGTTCTTCATCTGGGTTGGATCTTACCTGATTCAGTGACACCATTTGTTCTCTTCTTTTTTTCTTGACAATAGTTGTTCCTTCATGTATGCATTTATTTATAGCATGTTAAGCTTTTCTCTATGGATGGCCTTCCAATAATTCGGTGAGATGATGTGAATAATTGGATTGGTTGCACAGTTGCCATATTTGGGCAATCATAGAAATGTTCATGTAAAGTATTACTGATTTAAATCGAGTAAGATATGTTGATATGAAATGTGAAGCTTTTGTCATTCTTGTTGTAAATTAGTCTACTGTGCCTTCTAGAATGTAAGCCCTAAGTGGATGACTGAAGTAGATATGGTTTTGAGCTAAAATGGATAACAGAATGACGAAGCAGGTGATCACGTATATTTTTCTTGGTCATCGTAATTGGCTCCAGAGATGTGTTTTTCTCTGCCATCTGATAAAAGTATATTGTACCATGCATCTCTGCATGGTAAGAGGTTGAGATCTCATAATAAGCCCTTATCACCTTTGCAAGCACTTGTTACAATGATTAAATATCAACTTTAAGCTTTTCTCTAATTTATGATTATAATAACTTCAGCTCAGGCCATGATGCACGATATCTATTTCGTATTTGCCCGTGACAATTCTTTCTTAGTGATTGGATGTCTCATCTTTCTCATTAGAAGCTTAAGATACATTAGATCTGTTTAAAGAATTACCTGTATGTTAATATGTGATTGTTAACCAAAGGTTTCATGTTTTGTAATTTTTAACGTATGTGCCCGATTTTTATTAATTTTCTGATTGCTTTTATTTCAAAACTTGACATCTTTAATCAGTTATATCTAGAAGCTCATGAAGGATATAAGGTGGATTTGAGCAATCTATGGATCGAAGGCTATAGTTTTCCCATGAAAGCCACTAGTGGCGACTCTGAGGTGTAAACGGATCCATTTGAATTTGCATGAGCATTTCTTGATAAGCCTATTTTTCCGCTTAAATGAATAATGCGAAGGAATCCAATTAAGTGCTCTAATCTTGTGGACGTAGGAGCAATTTTGACGACTGAAAGGGACCTTATGGTGCATCGTTATTTTGTCTTCCATTTTCTTTACAGCTGTTTACTATGTTGGCATCACGGTTTAAGAATAAATCGGCACCTGAGATTGTACAAGTGAGACCACTGCAAGGCATTGCTGCAGAATGGATGGATGCTATCCGGACCCGACAGATTTTCAAGCCATACTGATGTTGTTGATATCGAGTCTTCCGGAGTGGTTGAGAGGCTGTGCACAGATATTTGTGCGCTAAAGGGGAAATGAGGTAAAGAGAGGTGGAGCAACATAATGAGGTTCGGCTTGCAGCAAAAAGAAAAGGGGAGGGTAGTGCTCTGTATGAGTGTCAATATTTTCCGCTTTAGTAAGGTTTGAGAGAAGTGCAAGGAGAATATTGGAGAGGAGAAAAACCGCACGAGGGATAGAGCATTATAGATGAAAGCAGTTTTGATTTTTGGGTTGTGTGAGAATGGAGCAAACTGAAACGGTAGTACGATAATATACGATAGTTTGATGTTTTGGTTTATAAAAAGTGTAGCCATGCAGAAAACTAATCCTGCAGTGTTTTAGTTAGCCCAACTCGCTAATGTGGCGGTGGCACCATCCTATCACAGGATACGCCATGACATGTGTCATGATCGGGGAATACGGACATTCCATTGCCTCACACTTTTTTTAAGTGTCATCTCTCTCTAATTAGTGCAGGAGTCTTCGTGGAATGATTTAGAGCCATTTGATGGTTTTGGTTTGATTATGCCTGCAACACCTTTCCCTCTAGCACAATGCAAAACATCTCCTCAACTAGTTCTTGCAATGTGTTGGAGTTGCAGCTAAAGGTGTTCTATACCTTCATATTCAAATCCACCAAATTGTTCCAAACCACTTCAAAAGACTCTCCAACACTAATTAGGGGAGGTGGCACTAAATAAAGGTGTGAGAAGGCTATGACGTGTCCGCATCACTGATCATGGAATGTATGTGCCGTGACAATCTGTATATATATTACATCTGTGTATAGCGGGATGGGGACCACTCTCAAACCGCTCACTCAAGGGAAGGATGTAACCACCTCAACCATGCTGGCTTGGCTCTGGGATAATACTTTGAAGTTAAAATGCATTTGATTAACGCATGTTTACACCATATTGAGCTCATCATTAACAGTTAATCGTTGGTCTGTAAATGAGGTCCACAACCAATTTGACAGACAAACATGACTTACATATGTTTATTTTAACAAGATTATGAGTTTTTTCAATAGATCTCTTGAGTGGACACTCTTCTATTCCTGTACTCCTGCGCAAGTTCAACTGCATCTTGTAGCTGATTCATCAAAGGAATTTCCGATAATTGCCTAATTATATACTTTTAACTAGGAAAAGTTTAAGCTAACCTTGTAATCCAGCTAATTATATATGAACAGCAACCCATCTTTCGTTCTTTTCTTTCTTCTTTACCTTATCAAAATGGTAGCTGATCCATCAGGGGAACGAAAAGATCAATAGCGTCACTGCACAGTTACACACCTATACTTCTTCTTTCCCCGTTTGTACAATTCTATTCCCTGGACTTGTCCTAATTAGAGAGTTGAAAAATGGGAGGACGTGATTGATTGTATATCAGTTGTCGTCTGGCATGAGATCTCATCTGGGATTGGCACCTCATTCCTGTAGACCGAACCAAAAGACTCTTCATCACAATGTTACAGAACCATGTTGCATGTACGGTAAAACAACGAAAGAAAGTGTAGAAAGTGCAAAGTGGAATGTGGTTGATCTGTTCTGACGATTAAAATGTAAGCAAGCAAACGGATATATATCTGTTTCAGGCTTACTCTCGTGGGCGAGACGCCCATAGGGAGCTCAGCGCACGCAGTCTGCTGTAGTACTCTCCTATGGTCAGAAAGCACCGGGCCGCTTGTCGAACGGTCAGGATTTGACGCATTTGGTGGAGGGTCTGCTGTCTCAAATTATCAGCCTGCATTGCACCCGTGATAACCCAATTCATTAAATGAAATTTAATTTTGTTTCGTGCGGAATAATCAAGGGATGCATGTATAGAAGACAACTGTGCAGTAGCGCAGAGGTCTTCAGCCTCCAGTGTTAAAAGGAGGCTTAGGGGGCATCCTAGTGTAATGTGTGTGTGTGGGGGGGGGGCTAAAAATGTATAGAAGAATACGCAAGACAGTGACATGCCTAAATGTTTAACGGGAATCATCAGAATTCAATAAAGCCAACTTTGGAGGCCATCTACTCCGAATGGCCCTTTGCGTGTGAGAGAGACAGAAAAAAGAAGATTAAGAAAACCATTGAAGTTTTTTGTCTCGGAAGCTGAAGCTCCTGAAACCGTCTGCCATACGGTGTTTGGACTCTTCCAATCATAGACACAAAAATTTATTCTTCTATTTCGTCCTTCAAATAAGTGATCATTTTTTAGCTTATTTCGTAGGGATGGATATGGCCCAGAAACTATTGTAATGGAGTTGGGTCCCTTTCCTTGGGACAACTAATGATGTAAAACTATTGCTTCCTGACGTCCACAGGGCGTTGATGTTTTAAGTACGGCTGCATAAAAAAAAAACCCGACCCAACCCAACCTGATGCACTGATCCGACATTAACTCAGGTTAAAAAATTTAAAAATCTGATTTTATCTCAGATAGGGTCGGATTTGGCTTTAAAATATCCAAGAACCGGCCCTACCCAAGATATATACTATTTAAATCCCTAATTTTTTAATATATATAATATTTTTTATTATTATAATTATATAAATTATTTTATTCAAAAATTTTATAATTATATTAATTATTTTATTAAAATTTTAGTTCATATCTCGGGTTCTTGGCCAGGGACGGATCCACGTTGGAGGTTTTGGGGTTAGATGACCCCATTGGGTTTGGGATTTTTTCATTCCCCCCATTAAAAATATGTTGGGTTGGGCAAGGAAAAAATGTAGGGCTTACTAGGTGATCCCATTGGAAAAATTCACTAACCCCAGAGTTCGGCCAGAAAATAATATTTATCCTTTTATTTTTCTTATTAACTTAATATTTATCTTTCTAAAACAACTGATTTCTTGGCGTTGAGATACATCTTTTATAAAAATTATCGCAAATGAAAGTCAGCAAGATATCGAATAGTATGCCTTTAACACATAACATACATTTAATTTTTTCTAGAGTAATTTATCATAGTTATATTCTATTTTTATAGTTTTCTTATATATTTTACTTCAATACACCTTAGTCGTTAGCATAGTTATTCATAGTTTTCCTAATGATTATTTTTTACATTCTTGACAGGGTTTCTTACTGCTTGCAATTCAAGCTAAGGTGAAGACTCTCCAACTAGCATTCTACGTAATATTTAATCCAACAGCTAATTACCCCCATCCAAGTGGCCAAAGGTTGTCGTCCTCTTCTCTAGCTTCTATCTCATTGCATTAGGCTTTAGAGACCTGAAGGCTGCCATGCTAACCTTATGCGCTGACCAATTTGATGAGAACGATCAAAAGGCGCATAAATATATCTCCACATTCTTTAATTTCTATCTCTTTAGCATGGCCCTAGGGACTTTCTTAGGTGTCACAATCCACAGTCGCGTTAACGCAGATGCTGGACTACCAAAGTTGTCTATGTCTGTGACAGACAAATTTTTATGTCTGTTTGGACAATAAAACAGAAGGACAGATACGGATATTTGGATGCCGTTTACACCCTTACATATGACCCCATTGACAAAAATTCATGCGTATGCCCTGTTCTTGGATATTGCGGGTTCTATTTTGGGTAGGGTCGGGTTTAAATAACTTGGGTCCTAATCTCATCTGTTATGCTATATCCGAGACAACCCGACCCAATATGCTTTGAATTCAAGCTAGATCAGATATGAGGGCAACCCATGGAGGAAGAGGATCAAGTAGCAATATTTACAGGGCCTTGTTATTTATTTAAGAAAGCAACAAATATTCACCTCCAAGTCGGGTGATATTGCCACTTGCCAGTGCTCTAGTACAGGGACTAAAGCCTACAGGCCACGAAAAAGAGCAAGTCACACTTAAATCTCACCCTTCTAATGTCTAAACAGACAACCCCTTCCAAAAGACGTTCATGTGACATGTTGCGCTTGTTTGTTTGGTTCCATCATCATTCATCAGCTGCCATGGCCACTAGTTTGTTTCCTTTTTCATGGGTTGTTCTCTCATCTCACATCATAAAAAGCAAGAGAAAGCGACTCACTGGGCCTTTCAGACTGCATACATTCGTTACACTGTGCAAGGTCTATAACTAGAGCCACACAATCGGACATGGGAAAGCTATCAAAAGAAGATTTAGGGGAAGAAGAGAGTGAGAACTGAGAGATGAACCTGTCGAACGAATCCCTCAAGGTTGGATAGCTTTCCCAAGGCGAGAACCATCTGGTTCATGTAGTCTCCGACGAGGGTTTCCTCACTGAGGGAACCATTGGCAACTGTATCAGCTAGAGACTGCTGGAGCTGCTCCCAGCCCTGGAAGAGTGCCTCCTCCGCCTGCTGCGACGACTGCTGCAAGGTGCATATTCCCATCAGCTGTTGCTCCGTCAGCGGGTCCACTTGCGGCAGCAACACCTGATCACATTCGTATTCAGACCATACAATCGAAACTAAACAACATCATTCTAAGGGCTAGCTTGATCACTAAACAACAATTGTATTGAGACCTTGATGAGTTCGGATGGGCGAAAGCCGCCCATCCAGAGGAAGCAGCGCTCGGCGGGGGAGGTCCACATGCCGGTGATGAGGTGGAAGACGTCGGCCTTGGCAGCGGTGGCCTTAAGGCGGAACATATCGTCGTAGTGGGCGAGGCAGCCATCCACGATGTTCCGGAGGTTGCCGTCCTGGAGGTGGGCGTGGAGGCCCGCTCGCAGCTCTGACATGTGACGGTTGTCGTCCTCGAGCCATCTCGCGTACTCCACGTCGAACATCGCAGCTCCTGATACGTACGACACATTTTCAATTAGACATCCTAATGTGGTAATATCACTAGACCAGTAAGCGATGTTCTTACACATATACGAAAAGTTCATGATGTAAACATTATATAAGGATAGGCATCGGTCAAAATATCTGAGCAAAGGAAGCATGCATGGCGGTATATGAACTACTAGTATTTTACGAGAGAGAGAGAGAGAGAGTTTTGTCTTCTTTAACTGACTTGTCCACATCAAATCTGTATCTATATAGGAGAAAAACCAACGATATGTGGTAGCTTCGAGCGTGCAAAAAAGTAGAAGAAATGTGTAATAGCAGAAGAAGAAGAAGAAGAAGAAATGTGGTAGCTTTTCAGGACTCACCAGGCGATATATTTCCGCCGGCACCACCAACTTCTAAGAAGAAACCCTGAAATACAGTACGGAAACATGGACATGATAAATAAAAACCAAAGAGGTAGGACCGTAGGACGTATGTTATAGACTACAGAATGGGGTGCGTGCATGCCAACCTGAGATCTGGTTCTCTGCAGATCTTGTTCTAACTGGGACAGCTTTATTATACTAGACTCTAGCTGCTGTACATAAGCCTGTAAAAAGAAATTGAGTAATTGAGAATACTACGTACATGAACGAATAAAAAGTAGGCCGTACCCACCGTCGGGCCATACTCATGAATGCTCATCAAAGTACAGCTTTACTAGGCACTAGTCATTCTACCTTTTTTCTGAGCCTGCTCTTTTTTGCCGCTTCTCTATTCTGAGCCAAGCGTCTCAATGTCTGCACGAGAAGAAAAGAAACAACGTATTCCTCAGCACTCATGTCTGTTTCTTTTGCTAGAAAAAATAATGAGATTGAATAATGCCAAACAGCGGTGACCCATCAAGGAACGAAATGAATTTAATACTGTTTATGGTTAGGTGACCTTTGCATCAAGTGTCTTGGTTCCATCAGCTCCCCGTCTCTGCAATACCACAAAAAAATGTCAATTTCGAAAAAAACAAAAGGCAAATAAAGTAAAACTAAACAAATATAAGTGAATAAGTGGCTGCACAATATTTATATACAAGCAATAGTATGAAAATGCTTCAGCCAACGGATGAATATGAGGATATGGGTGAAGAGATCATTAAACAAAAATAAGCGACGATCGAGCTGCAAATCGCTCAGGTGAAAATTCTATTAGATTCTATTTACCTCGTGGCATGCATGATAGAACATATTTTTTTAGCCAAAGGAAAACTAGAAAAGAAACTCAAGCACAGCAACTGCATACAAAAATAATTCGAACAAGCTAGTCATATTTATGGGTTCTTGACACCAGTCTTTGTTTTCGGCACAAGCAATAATTTCTTAGCATTGGGATAATCAAATAGAGTCCCTTTCCGACAGGTTTCGACAGGGAACAAATGATGATCAGGGAATCGAGTTATTTTACGGTATATCTGCGCTCTGGATTCTGGATTTTCACTCACTCTCTTTATAGTTGAGGATCCAAAGCCCAGAGGGTAGCAGCTAACGTAGATTTTCATTTTGTGAATGTGGCAAATTTGGTTCCAGTGGTATCAGACCCTCAGTGAGCACAAAACAACAGAGGAAATTGCCACTGTCACCTGGGGACTTTCAATCTAGGATTTTCACCTTGTCTTGGGCACTGATTTTGGAAAGATTAGATTTTCACCTTGTCTTGGGCCTTGGGTTGTTGATTCGGTGGCCCATCCCTGCTTCCATCACGACTTGCCATGTCTGACTTGTGTGGACCACTGGACTGTTCTGACCCAATCTTGCTCATTGGAGATTGTGGTTCCAACTGAGCGTCTATCTTACATGAAACAGTGTTCTGAGCAGATCCTGAGTCAGTGCTCTCGGCCGACTGTGAACTGCCCTGAAGGGAAAGCAAAACAGACCAGCGTCAGTCTGATGAGTACTGATATCAGAGGTTCATGTTGCACAGAAAAAGTAAAAAAAGGAGCAAGTAAAGTAAGTACCCGAGGTATAGTTTGGTGGAATCGCACTGGCCATGATGGAAAGATGCCAAGAGTAGGAGGTTTGTTTGTGATGCGCGCTGCAAAGGAGACAACATGCAAGGATCACACCAAAAACCCAAAAAACCTGGTCAAGAGGATAAGAGGGCCCCAGAAATCATGTATTTTAAAAAACAAGACGATCTTTTTCGTGTATAAGCCACATTTCTATGGTCGATTCTTTAGCACCATTTAAGTTCTCTGTGATTGCTGTGGTGAAAAAGCATACCATATTTCAAACCAGTTACAACTTGCAAGTCTCTCTCTCTCTCTCACACACACAAAAGGGGAAGAAATCATACGTTTTCTGATGTCATCAAGTTGAGCTCCTCCTACTCCCTGGAGGAACTTTGGCACAAGGGCTTCTTCCAACTCCCCGAATTCAAAAGCAGATGCTTGCTGATCACTGCTCAACGACCTCATATCGTGTTTAGTCAGCAGATTACTTGAATAAGAAAAAAGGTTGCCTAGGTTAAGAAAGTGGAAGAAACAGGTAGCCCACAGCTTGTCTTTTAATTTTAAGAGATTTCATTACGGAGGAGAATAAAATTCATGATGTTGAGAGTACACACTAATCAGGAGAGCATGAAAGATATTTAGTGATTAAGATTTCAGGGTGGATTAAACCGTAGGAAGTCCAGAAATCTGAAAAAGCTACTGGTAATGAAAAAAGAAAGCATAACTTAGCAGAACAAAAGTCAAATAGATAAGAATTCTTGTAAGTTGGTGAAAAGCAACGAGAGTTCAAAGTAGAAATTTAGAAAAAACTTACAAGAAGTTTGTAGCAGGAGTTGTCAGACCTTGAAGAACACCGTAAGTAATCTGATCGTTAGTGGCTCCAGATTCAGATAGACCAATCGCTCCAACTCTGTTAGTCGCCATGTAGAAAATTTTCTTATATCATCTTCGTCTCTCAGATCAAAAGCTCAACATCTGCTCTGTTTTACTCTGTTCGTGTTCACTTCCTCATATGTTCGTGTTCACTTCCCCATATGGAGAGCCTACACAGAAATAAAGGAAGGCAAGAGGTAGACCAAAGCTCTTGGGCTCCTGCACCTTACAAAGAGGAGAAATTATTAGTCTGGCCAAAAGTTTCTGCTTTCTTCACCGAAGCCTTGATCTTCCTTTCCCACGTATCAAACGTTCTCTGCCTCCCTCTCTCTCTATAATCAGCATTGAAATTCATCCAGCACCATGGTAGAGAGATCATGTCCTTGCAAATCCTGTCTGAAAAGGTGGAAGGCTTGAAAAGGGTGAAATAAACGGAAAACAATGAGTGGGCCATACAGCAACCGACTGCAATCCCTCCCCTGACTCTTAGTCCACTCTATTAGGGTTGTTCTCGGACCGGATAAATCTCGGAAAGAGGTTGTCTGCGTCCGTGAACAGCCTATCCGCCACTATATTGGCCGTGTCTGTGTCTATGTGATGTCCGACAAACACAAATATGGATATGGGCATCTCCTCCTCCTCCGTTCTCCTCCTAGTCTCAGCTCCCCTTTTTCTATTACCACGCACCTTAGCCCTGCCCCTCCTCCCTTCTTTTCTCCTCTCATGTTGACTCACCCCCACTGGAGATAGCCCGCCTCCTGCCAATCCTTTCCTACTTGTCCTATTTCCATCTCTTTGTGGGTGCCTCCGAACATGTGGGTCCTCATCTCTAACTTCAAGCTCGCCTACAACCTCCTTCGCCGCCCTGACGGCACCTTCAACCGCCACCTCGCCGAGTTCCTCGACCACAAGGTCCCCTCCAACGCCAACCCCGTCGATGGGTTCTCCTTCGATGTCATTGTTGACCGCCCCACTTCCCTCAGCCGCGTCTATCGCCGCCCTGTCTGCCCTGCCTCTGCCACCAGTGGCGGACCTACGTGTAAACTATGGCGGTCAGATGACCCCCATGGGTGTGTACCTTTACCTGAGGTGGGACATTTAAAGTGGGTCAAAGTGGCTAAAAGACGGCTTATTTCCATCACATGACCCCATCTCAAAACGACTTGATCCCAATACCTAAAAATCATGGGTCCTCCAGTGTCTGCCACCATCCTCGACCTCGAGACATCTCCGCCCCCTGACCCAGAATTACACTGCGAGCTCTTCCCGGTGATCATCTTCTTCCATGGCGGCAGCTTCGCCCACTCCTCCACCAACAGCTCCATCTAAGATACCCTCTGTCGCCGCTTCGTCGGCCTATGCAACGCAATAGTTATCTCCGTTAACTACCGGAGGTCACCGGAGAACAAGTACCCTTGCGCTTATGATGACGGCTAGGCGGCACTCCAATGGGTCCATTCCAGGTCGTGACTGAGGAGTGAGGAGTGGCAAAGACATGAAAGCTCGCGTCTTTCTTTGTGGAGACAGTTCGGGGGGAAATATCGCCCACCATGTGGCCAAGAGGGCAGCTGATTCAGGCGTTGAAGTCTTAAGTAACATCCTGTTGAACCCCATATTTAGGGGCGAGGAGAGGACGGAGTCGGAGAAGAGACTGGACGGCTCTCCCCACTGCCCTCCTCTCCTCTCCCGCTCTCCGGCCGCCTTCCACGGTCCTCGAACAGACGGCTGTCCGAGGACCCTTGGCCGTGGTCCTCGGGCATTTCCTCCTCGGCGCGGTCACAGCCACGGACACATCGGACACAAATGGCCCCGCGGACATGGTTGTCCGCGAACAACCCTAATTACAAGACTACTCCCTCCTGTTGCCTGTCCCCCTAAAGATTTTTTTTCTGTCTTTTTAAGATTTCTTAGAAACAGAAGCAAATATAATTATATTCTATAAAAGATGGACAAGCAACAAAGTCTAAAAAAATTTGTCATGGGTCCCCTCTTCTTTATGTCCGAGAAGAGGGGGTCAGTGTACATTGATAATTGACAACACCTGTGCTTCTTGATTTAACATTTTCAATCTCGGCCTCTGCCCTGCGAAGGCAGCAAAGGCCAACGTATACAATAATCATTCACAAAAGCAAACCCACTTGAATTTTTTAATCCGGGCTTCTTCGATGGATTTGTTTGGTATTATGGGTCAGCATCTATGCCTTGTCAATACCTAAAAGCATGCCACACACAAGGAATTCGCCGGTATATGATATCGGTCCCACCCGATAAATAGATATGGTTAAATATTGATTTTCAGGATATTTTAGAATATCGCCATTTTTAAAAAAAAAATTGTAAAAAGGGAAAAAAAATAACTTTCCCATTTGTTTTCCATCTTAATATGCATATTTTAAAATCTATGCTTTGTCTAAATTAGTATAACTCATTTTAGAAGTTAGATTGTGAAAATATATGATAAAAATTAGTTTTTGGCCCCCGATATTTTTTTACAAATATCTCTGACATATCTCTGATATTTTGTCTCTTAGGCCGACCGATACGATATCGATATCCGATACGGAATCCTTGGCCACACCCAGATTCTTCCCCCTGAATAGAAATTTGTTTGGGCAATTGACACTGTTTGGGGGGGCTGCAACACTGGATTGGTGCACTAGATTTTGTAGTCCCAAAGCAGCCCATACTTGCTGCTACGGGTTGTGAAGTGATCATGTATGGCTGCAGATTTGCACACTAGCCTGTTTCAATAGAGGACAACTTTTCAGTTACGGTTTCTGGCATGGTTCGATCTATTAATTCAGACAGACTCTTTAACAAAATAAATGGTGGCATGAAATTAAACATGGTTGAGCGTCAAAATTAATCGTAACCAATTTCATACAAGTGAATATAGAGTCATAGACATATAGCAGTTATTTTTTGGGCAAATTGTATTAGGCCCTTTGGGCAATTGATACATATACTTGAATCCTGAAGCCATACCCCCGTACTGCATTATATTATGGGAAAATGCTTTGCGTATGGCATAATTAAGGATCGTCATTTACAGTATCAAGTTATTTTGCGAAGGCCACTAGCTTCTCTAGATAGGTAATGCTTATTCCCTTAAGCTTACTACACAAAATAAACTGTTGAAAGCTATCTACAAGTGGAACTTCTAAATGGATGCATGGATACAACAGAAAGCCACTTCCAAATAGAGTTGGGAAGGTCAACTGTATAAAATATGGTGAGTTTATTTCGATCAGATCATAATACTTTAAACAGCATCTAACCCCGTTTTAGTTGATACGCTTTAACTTGTTCTTCCTTTTGATCCCAATGATTGGCCTATTAAATGCCTCCATGTAAAAGAGAGCCAAGAGATTAGGTGATCCATACGTCCGAATCATCACCTAAATTTCTTTAAATTGAAAAAAATTAAAGACATGGAAAGAGGAAAAGGAAGCTGCATCGGTTAGGTGCTTTTCCTGGGCTACTCTTCAATTCCATTTCCATGTCAATATGGATTACCTTAATTTCAAAACTGCTACAAAGACAAACAGAGGTACAATTTCACGTGGGTACACTCACGTGGGAGCAATTCCCCTCTTTAACCATGTCTCATAATAGTGTAGCGATTACACTTCGGACGGCAGCTAGCTGATGCAAATATACAGCATGCCCTACCTGTCCATTGGAACATAAGAGAATATTATGTGATTATTGGAATAAAACGTCAGGAAATTTGCCCAAAGTGCTTGGCTCTCCCCTGCCTGCTCACAACACACATACACAAGAACACAAATACACACACGAATCATTGGGAAATTTCTAAAGGGAGAAGTTGCACCAATAAAATAAAAGATACGGTAAACAAGATGTCACAGCATTCTTCGCTATAGGACTCACATACTTTCAGCTCTCAGTGGAAGACTACAGATGGTGGTGGCGGTATATATACGTTCAAACCCAAAAAATCAAGTGTGCAAACTTTGTTAAAAAATTTGTGAGGTGTTGGCAGACCCTTTCTAGTTATACAAGGGATTTCTAGATTATATCCTCTTGCAAAAGAAGAAAAGAATCTAATGACATGTTTGTCTATAAGATACTATAGCGTGATGATTTAGTCATCTCTTGTTTTCATCTCATGTATGAATATTTTGATTGTGCTGTTGTAAAAATAAAGACTTAAGCTAGTTTTGTTGAGAAGAAACTTGTAGCTAATTGAGTAAGGGTCCACACCAACCTGAATAATGGAAGAAAACGAAACCCTTCGATGCCGGTAGCTGCTTTGAGATGCATAGATGACTATCGCATTAAGCTAATGTATAGATGATTGTTGCATTAAGCTAAGGCTCAAGTGTGATGATCACGAGTGTTATCTATATGCTGAATATGTGGCGAGTGCCTAGTTCTGTACTTCTATATGTATCAGTTTTTCATTTTTACCCACTTATTTTTTTTGTCTCTAGCTGTAGTTAACACAAGGTAAAAAGATTTTCTGATCAAATTTTTAGAAATAATCTTTGTTAAAAAAATAATGCAATGACTTCTTCATCTCTAAAAGTCTACATGAGGGCGGTGATCAAGCATATAAATAAGAAGTCAAGCTTGTAGTTACAAATTCTCCCTTGTTTTTTGCAAAGCTATACTATAGCTCATGTGCAGATTAGTAACTTGATTTTACGTTTTTGATACAAACAATTTGTCATCTGATTTCCTCATGTAATTCTGTGATGCAGCTCAATCTTATGTGGTGGTTCCACTGCCATTTTCATGTACGGTTATTGCTGTTACTTTTATACTAAATCAGGGATGACAAGCCTCATACAGTTATCTTTCTTTTTTGGCTACAATGCTTGTCTGTTATGCCGCCTTCTTGATGCTCGGAACCGTTGCTTTTCGAGCCTCTTTTCTTTTCATCTGTCATATATATGGGGCCATCAAATCTGATTAGATGATTACATGCTTCAGTAATTCTGGTGCGCTTTGACTTGTGACTAATTTGAACTGTGCATTATGATTATGACATTTAGCCTTAACAACCTGAACGGAGCTTCAAATGTGACTACTATTCGTTTGTGGTTGGCAAGGGTTGTGCCTTTTCACCAAGAGTAGTGAAAGCCGACTGCTGTTTTTTGGCCCTTCTCTTTTTCGTATCTGCCGTCGGTACTGCAGGAATCATATTAATTACCGGCTTCATTTATTGGAAGTTTTTAGATCTGGAAGGCCCGTGCATTTATCCGCATCGCCATTCTGTTGTTGCTCCTAGCACCTGCTAAATAAACAACTTATTTATTATTTTCAAATTCCAAGACAGGCAGATGGGGTACGCAAAATTTTGGTGGACCAGTTATAAACTCGTCCTGTGATCTACGGGAATTGACAATGTATTTAGCATTAACTTTCATGAAGATAATTCATCAGTGAAATAACGGCAAAAAAAAACATTAGTGAAATCTCAAGACACGTATGCAAATTCAGTTGTGTTCTTGGAGTTTTTTAGGAACTCCTACTACAAACTTGATTTTATCTGTTGATGTTAACAAACTTAAAGGCTGGATGGCATAAGAAATTATCTTAACCAGCTGTTTAATGAAAAGCTTACACTCTTTTATGAATTGACTATTTCTAGGCAAGACCATTCCATTTCCTATTTTTCAGACATTAACACGAAATATCCTTCTACATCTATTTGGGTCAACGAATGTGATTTCAATATGTTAAATGCAGATCTAAATATACTTTCTAATTCATGTATCTCATTAGTATATCAGAATAGTTATAGTTTTTATATGTACAAGGAAAGTAGACATATGCATCTGGTATCATCAATACAGGCTTAACGAAAGGCAAGAGATGCAATACATTATCCTCCAATCACCGTAGCTAGATATTGGCATTGAGCCCTCTGTTTGAATTGTGTGGAATTCCGTTGGAGGAAGTGACTTAACTTTAGCTGGGGCAGTTAAGTTTTTTATGTGCTCTGATTGGTTGCTAGAAAAAGATACTAATTGAGTTAATCCTCTTTCAATGTATACTTTCGTTCCTTTTTTATAACGAAAAATATTTTATCTTAATTCAGTACATGGATCCCCAGTAGATAGATGTGATCCATCACCTTATTGATCCCGAATTCAAACTTCATATTTAGAGACAGGTTACTCTAGAAACGAAGGATGTCAATTCTGATTATTCGAGTCCCTTGTTGGGCCCTCCAAGTATAATTCATGGTAGAGGCCAGCAGAATTTGTTGAGCTTGGTCTTTCAACTTGAGACGAATTCTTGTATTGCAGTATAATTTCGTCCTAATAATTTTTTTTAACAATGCTATTCAAGTTCACTTCAAGAATCAAATCACTCAGTGGAGTTTAGATTTCCTTTAAAATCGAATCGTATTAAGTTCACCTTGCAGTATTGGACAAGAAAATAAATGATTGTCTTGCAACCTGAATAAGACTCGAGGAAGAACTCCAACTCTCTCTCTTTCTGTACTCATGTTTAGATAAAGAAGTTGTTCTCTGCTCCAAATTAAGTTGTACAAAGTATACCTCGCTAAAGTGTGCCTCTGGTGGCTACAAAATTTCGACTTGGGTATCAAGGTCATATTTTTGTACAAAAAAAATTGACGGTATTACCAATAATCTCCACACGAGCACACACCGTCTACAAAATGATGGAATCTAGTATTATCTCGAATTATAATCTCCTTCCAACAACTTTAGCGATATATTTGATAGCAAAATGGCAATCTAAGCATACTCTGATGTTTTTCTTCACAATAATGGGTTCCCCCCAGGCATAGATATCGATGCAAATGCTATTGCAATCCTTTCGCAATGATGATGTAGTGATCTCTCTTTCATACTCTCCTTCATATCCCCTAAAACAATGTTCGTATTAGGGACATAACCCGCTTCTTTTATCCGTCTACCAAGACTATCAAGCTCCTCATAGATTTCCTTCTTTGGAGGAGGAGACCAGTCCTCAGCTCCCAAAAACATGGGCCTTATTTCCAACATCAACCCAACTAAAACCAGGCAATTTCTTCACCTTACTATCTCTCATACTCCTTCTCACACTCCGCACCCCCTCCCACAGGCCTGTCATGGCATATATATTTGATAGCCATACATGGGTGTCGTGGAGCAGTTGGCTTTAAGGATCTGATGGAACTACAAGGACCAAACAAGATCCAAGTGAGGCCACAAATCTAAAACCATGCAATGGACAAAACACGTTTGCATGTCTCAGACCATACAAAAGCTGCTTCCCTTACGAGCCACGCGGATGCCATAGCCCCACCCAGTTCCCACCTGCCACACATAGATATTCCCATGTGATCTTCCCAAGTTCCATGCCAAGGCATACCATTACCAAGACCAGAAAAAGAAGAGCAGGGAAGAAGGTCACGAACTTGCACCAAATTTGAAAGAAATAACAAACATTATTGTCAAGGAAGACCCCGCCTGCGGCCTGCAGAGGACATGAACCGACCGAGCTCCGACCGCCGGGACAATGGGAAGCAGGCGGAGCCGACCAAAGCAAGCCGCTCCGACGTGGAAGTGGAGAAGACGGTGAAAGAAGACGGTCTGAAGGTCTTGAGTGTAGAGGTATATGGGGCAGAGAAGCTCAAGAGACATCGGACGGACGTGGCGGGGCGGGTTTGGATACCAGATATATGGGGGCAAGAGGAGCTTCTCAAGGACTGGATTGACTGCTCGGCGTTTGATCGGTCTCTCTTCCCGACGGGGATCTCGTCTGCCAGGAAGGCTTTGGTTGAGGAGTGCAGAAGAGCCAACTCCAGCGGGGTACCCATTGGGAACCAGTGTTAGTCCCCTTCTAGAATCTCTTGTCAAAAATCTTGATTTGTTTTTTCTTCAAAATTCCCTACGGCATTTGATTAAAGCTGTCTATCAAATGAAAGTTGAAAATATATCTGAACATGCATGAACTTATTTCCTCTTTTATAATCTTATCTTATTGTGAAGTTATAAATGGATTTTATGGTTATATGTAGATGGATCTATTATTCAACTGTTTGAATAGCACTGCAAATTTCCAATTGTATTAAAGTTGTAGTGATTGTTGCATTACTAACCATCTATAAGCTTCCAATGGGTTGGCCAATAGTAAGTAGCTAGATTTATGATATGTTCTACCTGAGCTATAAATTTTTTAACTCTAAAAGCTTCCAAAATCAAATAAACAATTTAGAGTTTCCAGGAGTTAGAGAATGTTGGAAGTCTCATTCTCAATCCACGGAAAATTATTTTTCAGCCTGATAGGATATTATATATATTCCGTCTTTAGAACAAACCACCGTGAAGAAAGCTTATGATCTCCTAAATCCTAATGGTATGACTCAAAGAGTGGTGGCTGATGCATGAACCAGTGTGATGTTTAGGCAAAAGGATTTGGTCCGTGGAATCTTTAGTGGATTTCTTTTTGCTTCTGTGAGCAATTGTGTGCGTGATTTTTTCCTTTTACATTTGTCTCCTATGACATTCTTTTCACTAGAAAGAGTCGAGCACTATTTATTTTCATTGTCTTCATAATTTGTCTACTTCTCTATGAAATCCCCAAAATTAAAAAGATTAGGATAGGTCAATCCCTACAAATTTGCTTATTTGTAAATCAGCACAGGCTCCAACTGACCACAAAGTATGTTCTTAAGGCCCTCAAATGAATCCTCGAAACCAAATATTCTTTCATTTTACGAGTAAAATGTATAGCGTCACCTAATTTAATTTTTGAAACAGCTTTTTTCCAACAAAATAATAAAATAGCAGAAACTTCCATTCGAGTAGGGAAGAACATAAAATCTATGTAATATAGAAGGCACACACTAAACAACAAACGAAAACTTACATGGGGCAGGACTATTTTTTCTTGTCCGTAGGCGTGAAAGTGCCAAAGAGTCGAATACAATTGGTAACTTGGGTGAATTGAATGAATAGTTGGCCGACTATACGTTTGAGCTGCGATTAGTGAGTTCGAAGAATAATGACAAAAATTCGGAGACTTCGTGACAGAGCTCTAATGAACTTGGGCTGGCCATCCGGGCGGTGCACGGACACATATTTGGACCAAAATAAAGTTTAGCTACCACATAGCAGGGGCAAAGCTGGAGAAATTGGGCAGTGGATCCCTCTCCTTTCTTTACCCACAGTGCCGATAGGTACAATGGACTGAGCCCATCATGAAAAAGGGTTGTCGAGGCCCATCACGAAGTCCACAGCCCATTCAGAGATTAGATGGTGTGTTTGACAACCTTTGTTTTGGATTTAAAAGTGTGATTCATAAAATCACGTTTTTTAAATTACAAGTAGATGAGATTTACATTTGATGTCATGTAGTGTTTGGGAATAATGTCAGTAAAATTCTAATATTTAGTATTTGGGGGTGTGATTTCATAAATGACAGGGTTGGACGGGTTTAGGGTGAGATTTGTGCCAAAATGAAATCCCGCTCAAAAATATGTTGTTAAACAGTGGATTTGTAGAAAATGACGCTATTATCTGAATCACAAGGGCCAAATCCTTGTTGCCAAACAATGTCACATTTGCGACTAGAGTATTTTTAGGGTACAATGGATCAGTCGTTGCAAAACTCCAAAGAAGAATTAGAAAAGGCACATTATGGTCTTGATCATGATTTTTGCTGCACTTATACATGAAACTGCCATGTTTCGGGTAGTTGCATCACACTTTGGAGAACTTGACTATTACGGTACTCTTTCATAATTCTCGCCACATCACAAGGAATCGGAATATGTCATTTACAAGTTACAACGTGAGGACTATGAAGTTCTGACATAGGTTTACATTTTTTCTTGCAGTAATATAGATTCTAATTAACAACCTGATCTTTGTGATTACATATTATGCCAAAAAAAATCAAATACTGGAAAATAAAAGAAAACTCCCCACTACACCCTGTTTCATTCCCCTTCTAAGTATACAAATAAAGATAAGACCAAACACTGTCAACTATACTTACAAAATCAGCCCTTTTTCCATCTTTATTAATAGAAATTTAATTCCTCGAACATTGGTGTTTTTGCATGGCGTGGATGTGCAGTCTCTAGTGCCCAACAGGATCAAAACGAAGGTCCTCAAGCTGAAAGGCCTTGCAGTACCTATACCGGAGCCTGGTTGGATGGTTGTAGAACATCAGGCCGGTGAACTGTTCATAGACGCCGTCGGGTCTAATGTACCAGGCCCGATCATACCCTGCTTTGTCTTCAGAGACCATCATCTCGTCGTAAATTGACCAGATGCACCTGTCCCCCTTCTTGTTCACCACCATCTCGCATTGCGCCTTGGTCGGGTCTAGCGCGTACCCGGTGAGTTGCAAGGGCACCACCTCACCATGTTCCAGAATTGCTTCAAATGTTATTTGCCAAGTGAACTCCGGGCCTTTGAACCAATGCGTTTTGATAAACAGCTGGTAGCAAAATAGATATGCTCTCACTCCCGGGCCTAGCTGGTTCTGGATCGTCATTATGGAGTACTCGGAAGTAAGATGGGCCGCAGCTGGTGGCGGCCCGACCGAGAGGGCCACCGCTGCGGCGACGAGCCCGGCCACCTGCCACCGGCACCATGGGGCCATGGGTGTTTTCGAATTGGGTTAGGTTGGGATGTTAATGTCGGGTGTATTTCTGTTTTGTGGTAGAAGAACTAGGTGGTATATGTTTGAACTGAATGGCTGGGTAGTTAAAACGTCTTTGTGTTGAACAAGTCATAACCCAAACAGAATCTACCCTTTACAAATGGACCAATTAAGATGCATGGAAATTTTTTTACTGTCTTGTTTCTGTATCAATGTATAGCCCAATACAAAGTACAAAATTAAACCAATCATATCCGAAGACTAATAAACTATATTGTGTGATACATAGACTGCCAGCGTCCAAAACAGGTCGCAATGCAAAGGCAACGACAAGACGAGATATTCTTTGGAAATAAAGTGGCTGATGCAAATGGGATGGCGCAATCTTTCAATAGCCGGGACATGTAAAGAGAGGGAATATGATAGGTTTGTCAGGCTCCTGGACATGCAAATGGAGGCAATAAATGGAAGCGTTGATTTTTCAAGGACGACGTGAGTAACAACAATCAGCAATTAGCTTAGGTCACCAAAAAAATATCCGAACTGTTCCAAGACAAGAACTTAATTATTAACAAGTTGTCTCCACCACACAAAAATCCATTCCACCCAAATTGAATCAAATATTACATCCCCATTGGACCAATCTCTCTGATAATCAACATCAACCTCACATGTTGAGGTCACCTCTAACCCTTTAAGGGTCTGAACTGTGACGGAACTTTAAGGACGCAGCAGATCCAAGTTAGGCCACACAAGTCTATAAAAACACGCTTGCATGTCTTAGACCATACAAAAGCTGCTTCCCTTGCGAGGCATGCAGATGCCATAGCCCCACCCATTTCCCACCTGCCACACATAAGAATTCCACTGTGATCTTCCCAGCCCAAGGTCTATACAGCATACTTACTGGCCGACGCATCGGCATTAGCAAATTACCAAGACCAGGGAAGAGCAGAAAGAAGACGACAGATGTATTAAGCACTAAAATAAACAAACAAAGAAAGAAGAATTTGCATCAAGGAAGACACCACCTACAGAGGACATGAGCCGAAGGAGCTCAGACCGGCGGGACAGGGGGAAGCAGGCGGAGCCCACGAAAGCAAGCCACTCCAACGTGGAAGGGGAGAAGACGGTGAGAGAAGATGTGTATGGGGCAGAGAAGCTGAAGAGACATCGGAAGGACGTGGCGGAGAGGGTTTGGATACCAGATATATGGGGGCAAGAGGAGCTTCTCAAGGACTGGATCGATTGCTCGGCGTTTGATCGGTCTCTCTTCCCGACGGGGATCTCGTCTGCCAGGGAGGCTTTGGTTGAGGGGTGCAGAAGATCCAACTCCGGCGGGGTGTCCATTGGAAACCGGTGTTAGATCCCTTCTAGAATAAAATGTGATTCAATTGTTAGTCAGTTGTTTCTTCTTTTAACTTCACTACAATATTTGATTAAAACTCTGTCTATCAAATGAAAGTTGAAAATATATGAAGAATGCAGATGTTCATTTCATATTTCCTCCTTTTACTTTTGGTGAGGTATATTATGAATGGATTTGGATGGATATACTCGTGTGGATGAACTCGTATTCAACTGTTTGAACTGCCGATCTTCTGAAACAACCCGTGAGAATTGCACTAAGCAGTCCCAGTGCAGTGGAGGTGGTTCTTTTGATCTACCATTTTTGTCATGCAAGTTGTGCTTCCTGTGTATCTTATGCTGGTTTGATGTGATAGTATCGGCTTCCCATGGCCGATCTCTGTATAGCGGGCTCCTAGTGTTTATTAACTGTAGCCTCTTGGGGGCTGCGAGTTAACAAAAACAACAGGAAAAAAGGCCATTGAGATCTTCAATTGTACTGAAGTCGTGTACTTTGTATTCATGATTGTTGCGTGACTGATCATCTTGTGTTTGGTTGTCTCAGTTTGCATTAACACATTGTTCCTGTGCCAATCTATGATATGGTTCCAATGGGCTGTGGATGGCTAAGGAATTTTTTATCTTTAACTTCAAAAGCTTCCAAAATCAAATAACCGATTTGCAGGAGAAATTTAAGTCTCGTTCTTTTGTGATTTGATACTTGAGTTTCTTTCTAAATCCAATGGAATATATATTTTGAATCTGCAGATAGGATAAAATAAACAGTCTGAAGAATAAACCAACACAAGGAAAGCTTATGATCTTTTTCTTCTTCCAATTTCATAATTGTATGACTCAGAGAGATCAGGTGTCTGATGCATGAACCAATGCGATAATCAGACAAAAGGCCGAGATTCCCGTGTGGAAGCATGGAATCTTCAGTGGATTTTCTTTTGCTTTTTGTCGGCAATTGTATGCCAAGTTGCCAACGTTAGCTCATGCCGTCGTCATGATTTTTTTTTTCTTTTGAGTTAAACAGTCCTCATGAACTGAACCAGTTAGGTGACCGTCACGGCTTCATGTGTAGGCATCACTTAATCAAAACGGACTTCCACAGCCTTGTATTTTGGGCTTCGACCCGAATTAACCAATTATGGTTGACAGACAGCTTATCGAAGCTTTGAAGTTTACATTTGTTATCAGATCTCCCTCGATGGATTTTCATCCGTGGGATAAGTTTTGGCTGTCTTTTTTAACAGAAAAAACTCCCTCCATTCTATATTAATAATCCTATTTAGTTTTTCAAAATGGAATAAAATAGGATCGTTAATATGAAGCTTTAAGCTTTTAACTGTGAAGGTTAAAGAACACAGAAAGGGGTGCTACATTAAAAAATAGGGAAGATCATCTCCTCTGAGGAGAAATTTAAATTATGCTTTGTGTGTTTAAAATTTATGGAGTAGCTTTTGTAATTTATTTTTATATAACTAAAGGACAATAATTTTACAAAGAAATGGCACTAATTTTAACAGATAGAATTACCCCCAAGGTTCACTGTCCCTACTGCAGGTTCAATTTGGGATTTTTCCCTACAGAAACGCCTTTCCCCTAAAAAAACCCTCCCTACCGCTTTTAGTTCCATCATTTGATCAAGAATTCAGCTTCATCATTGCAAGAACTTCACGTAGGCATCATGAACTAAGCACTTTCAAGAACCTCACATTTGCAGGAATACCGGAAAATCCTCATTTGGAGGAAACAGGAAAATCTTCGACCAAACATCGAATGTCCGATTCGTTGCTAAACTTGCAGTAGACATACCGCACATTTGGGTAAAGAAGCGGCTTCAGACTTCTGCTAACGCCGCTTTTCCTTTCATTTTATGTCCCATCAGGCTCTGCAAGAGGAGCGATTTTCCTAACCCCCTCAACAGCAAATTCACGGGGAAAGTTCAAACATGGCGCTTTACATTTCCATAATATATGATGCCTCGGGACTTGAAACTTATCATGCACCAGCAGAAACAGCCAATCATAGACAACAACCAGAGATGCACTCATATATTTATTCAACAAGTGGCACAAGATACAGATATCATGCACAGCACAGAAATTCTGGATACTGTTCAGCAATAGCGGACACAACCGCGAATGGCACAAAAATTGTACAAGTTTCAGTAGAAATGAAATAATGATAATACACCTTTTTGGTATTGCAAAATCGATACATTGATTGAATGGATAATTGTAAATCTTTTAGAACCTGTGATAGGTAAACATCCTCATTTAATCAGTGTTTACATAGCAATGAAGATGCTGATAAGGGGAAAAACATGCAAATCCGCAAGTCGTAACCATATAATTTATTGCTTAACCATAAAAGAACTTTTGCAACTACATCCACCGACTGCACTTGGATTCTCCATTACCTGTCATATCAGAACACACATAATAAGTAACATGCTTAGAGCCTTAAACGGAGCAAATGTGCCAGGTAGGCATTAACAAGAAGCAACTTTGGTCTGAGCTGATGATAACTCCAAAAGGCATCAACAACAAGAACAAGAATACTAACTATAATAATAAACTTTAACGGGCAGTACATCCACAAAATCCCAAAACGGTTTATTCCCTTCTCCTCCAAGGCTAGTAGTAATGCGAAACCATAGTGATCCCACATAAAGTTTATTATTAAATTTAAATTTTTTTAAATTTTACTTATATTAGGAATTTCTACTATGGAAAGATTTTATTTGATTTAGGATTTAAGATTTTTGTTGAGATTTAATTCCAAGTTAAGACTTATCTTAGTATGTTATTTCCAATTAGGATTCTTGTAAGCCTATTTAAAGGCCTTAATATCAATGAAAAGGGGATAATGATTGGAAAAAAAACTACATACTTCTCTGCTGATGGAAAATTTTTTTGTTTGGTGATGATGTTAAACAACCATGGTGTTGATGCCATGGTTCAACGTCCAGTGTCTATTCCGGCGGTAACTTCTGGTAGTGATTCCAAAGAAAGTTATCCTTTTTATCCTTCTATTCCCTCCGCCCCTCTTCCTTCACGCTGTCTATCAACTTGGTGCCCCATCAAACAACCTACACCCTGTTCATTCCCCTCCCACCATGGATTTCATATTCCACTATTTAATTGATTTGAATGCCAAATTTGATGTGGTCGTCCGCGAGTATGCTGAGGTCAATGCTCGCGTCACATGCCTATGCTCTTGCATACCATCGGTTGTCACCAATTCCCCATCAGATAACACAACACTTCCAGTGCTCCACGTCCATCAGCCCATCTGGTGCAGTATCTGTGCCGACCACCCATGAGCACGAGCCATATGAACAAGACGAAAGGCTCTATCTCTTGTCCCTCCGTCGTTAGATGTCATTATGCCAATCCATCCGTCATCTGCCGCCTACCCAGCTCCAATGGTACCCAAGATCGTGCCACAAGCAATGATTTTTCCTCAAACTGAAGAGCCCCGCATCAAGCTCTGCACTCAACGGCCCGCGATCATTCTTGGCAGTTGTGTTTCTTCTTTGTTCGATGGCAATAAGTTCTCTCCCACCGCCAAAGCTTGCACATTTCCTATTTCAGTCGCGTCTGCTGGCCACAACCACCCTGCCGCCACCAGTTGGAGGGTCCTGATGCCCGTCAATGGTGATCTGCTTCATCGTCTACTGCCTCCACCCGAGCCACCGCCGAACAATACGTTGTCGCTACTTCTGCCGATCAGATGGTCGCTTGCCGCCATCTTCCTCTTCGCTGATCGGACCTCCGACCTTCGTTGTGCCCCGCTGCCTTGTTCGTCGCGGTGCCCCGCCGCCGGATTGAGACCAAGTCGCCTTGGTCACAGTCGACTGTGCCGCCGCCAATGTAGATCTCCACCATGCCGCCACCACGGTCACCTTAGGGCACCACTGTCCCTTTTGCTCGGGTTGTTTTCGAAAGGTCAACCCGGGAGACTTGGTTCAAGCTTATTTTGGACGACCCAGGTTTAGGTTCAGTTTGGGCACGGGTTTGGTCCGGTTCAAATTAATTTTGGATGAACCAGTCTTATAGTCCATCGTCTAGTTTTCTAGCGGGCCTCGTTTTCTTGTGCTTTCCTAGCCATATGCGTGGTCATTTGCAGTTGTTTTTATTCATACAATGAAAACCATATGAACTTTTAAACAGAGAAATTGGAATTCATAATAATTTTCCTAATGGAAGGAAAATTAAAATTAATCAGACTTGGAGATAACCATAATAACAAGATCTATACTGCTAGCCCCAAAAGAAGAGAGATCCAAAGCAATGTGATTTAACATAAATGATTTGCAAGAAATTACAATAAATAACAAAATATTTAAAATGAGATAATTCTAACAGCATTTTTAATGTCAATACTGAAGCTCCTAATGCATAATTGTTTAAAGCAGACTCAAAATACATATTTTTTCCATCAATGCAAGTTTTTTTTCACAAATTGGTATATTGTGGAATTCCCACCAGTGCAAAAACACATTTATAATTTGGACCTAATGCCAGTATGCAATAATGCAGTAGCATATAGGATGCAAAATGCAGCACAGGCAGAAGTTCAAACTTTCAGTAGAATATAATATATAGCAAATATAGATTAATTAATACCAGAAAGGCCGATCGTATCAACTCCTCAACATAGTCAACAGTTGCACCCTTAACAAAGTCATATGATACATTGTCAATTACTAGTTTAACTCCTTCTGTTTCAAAAATTCTGTGAAACAAGAAACGCAAAGTAAATGAAAACAAGAGGCATATAGAGAAAACAAAAAACAAGAGGCATATAGAGAAAACACCCAAATTATTATCTAGATTATTTAAGGACAGCAGTAAATGCAAACCTATCATCCTCATTTTTCTTGTCATCCAATGAGAAGGCATATTGGAACCCAGAACAGCCACCAGTTTCTACACTAAGCCGAAGCATTTTTCCTTCTGCAGATTTTTCCTTTTCATGCAATTCCTTCAACCTCTACATGCAAAACAGTTGGTAACATCAATATAAGAACGGGTTAAATAGAATTATAGTTAGTATTGCAGATTTCGCTTCCAACAAAAGGTCCTTAGTCATCCGGCCAAAAGAGGAAAGATTAGTAGCATTCTCCTTTAGAAAGAGTTGTTATTAATAACGGTCGAAATACCTGTTAAACTACATAGTTGAACACCTAAACCCCCGGAGTCCTTAAGAATATGTCACCCTAGTAATAGCTAGGGCAAAAAAGGCTCATCAACTAACTAATACAATGTTTTTGATACATGGGAGAATACTTAATGGTAACATAATTGAAAGCAAGAAGAAGGCCAAATCTAATCCCAAGGAACAGAAAGAGGAAGGTTTCAAGTTCCAGTTTAATGGTGTAAGTTGTAACACCATTCCTAATGATGAATCACAATCAAGACGACATTTGTGCATTACGTATAAGGAACGGAAAGTGCAATGAGCCGAAGAGTGAGGACAATGATTTTGAGGGATAAGCAACAATTCCTCCCATTTTTATCTAATCTATCAAGTTTCACGCCCTAACGTAAACCCACCTAGCTCGAACCATTCAACATGTGCTACCTTCTTCTAATATGCTCAAAGAGTTCAATAATTTCAAACAAATCCACACAAAAATCATCTTCTAATATACTCAAATACAAATGCAAACCAATCAATGCAAAAATCATTCTACATAGCTTGATGACAAAGCGCGCCATGGCCATAATTTCGTGTTGTAAACAATTAGACCCATAACCAGACCACAATGGCACAAATCAAAATCACATTTTTTTTTATCATAACAAGCAGAACAAGTGGAGATAAACACATCGTTTTGAATCCAACGGAACAATACTTCCAAAAGAACACAGAAATTGTATTTCCTGAGAGAGGTAGGGAGGGAGTACTCGAATGCAAGTCTGGGTCATATGAACGGCATCGGGTGACTCGGGGGCCGTGGAAGGTTGTGCAGCAGAGGAGGTGGCGAGAAGCCTCGGTTGCAGGCGGAGGCGGGCGGAGATGACGGGCACCCAGCGGCGAAGCAGAGGGGATCCAGCCATCTCTCTTGGCCTCTTCTGATCACCGCATGTATCTAACACCGAAGGAGCAGCTCCAAAACTCGTCCTTTTCCTCTCCTCTCCTCCCCTGCATCTTCTTCTATTCTACGCAGAGCTCTCGGACCGCCTGCAGAAATGGGAAAAATAAAGCTCAGCGGGTCCCGCAAGGCATCTGCTATCTAACGGCATGGAAAGGTCTGAGAGGAATCGAACGGAAGATGGAGTCTTTACGTGTCAATCAATTTCATTTTCCTGGACTTTAGAAGAAGGGATTCGTGAAATTCAGTGGAGGTGGGGATTATGGTGGCGCAGGTTCTGAGCAGCGTCGGCTGTCCGTCGCCCTTCCTCGTCCGCCCCTCCGGCGACCATCAAAAGGCTAATAAGTGGGCGATTTTGCAGCAGAGGCTGAAATGCCGTTGCAGGCACTCGTGCCTCTTCTCTGACAATCGCAGGCAGGTGAGCTCTCATTTTGTTTCACTGATGGTGAAGAATGTGTTTCACGAAATACCCAAAAGTTTCTGCTTTTTGTGATGTATTTCTTGGTGATGCTACTGATTTTGATGTTATTGGAAGTGGGGTTTTGCTGTTTAATGAGTTTGTTTGTTTGTACTTTTGTAGTGTTACATTCTGAACTGTATGCACTTGTGCTTTGCAATCTGAAGTTAATTATCAGCTTGTTGCTCGAATGCCCATAAAAAAATCAGGCTTTATCTTTTGTGGTCAATCTGTGGGGAAGATAAAAACAATTTCGGTGGGAAATTAAAATTTCATCACCGTGTTTATTCGGCAACTTGGATCTACTGAAGAGGAAAAGCAAAGATTCTTGGTTTATTTGTCATGATGTATGATATGAGGTGGTAGACTGTAGGCTTGTGCTACCGTTACTTAATTACAATGCTTTGAACGACTAACCTGTAATTACAAACAGCTTACTACTTATATCAGCCATTCACGGCTCACAAGAATAAAAAGAATTGTGCATTGGTCTCTATTGGCTTAGTTGTATGTACTTCTTTTTGCTCGGGAGTTGTGTGCATCTTTTGGTGATTAAAAAGTTGGATACGAATAAATCTGTAAGTAACAGAGTTGTTTTTAAGCGGAAGGAATATACTTGGGAATCAGGATGAGTTTTCTTCTCTATATCTTCGCTTCTACTGGCCTGCGAGGTTTTGATTAGTCAACTAACAGCTATCCTAGTGGTGTGCCTCCAACTTCTATAAACTCTATGAGGATGGCGAGGCTTTTCCTGTGCCTAGATGTGCTCTAAGTAAGCAGCATTTGTTGCTGTTGAACTTGCAGGGCATGTCTAAATTTCCTGATTTCAGTTTTGATTTATTTTCATTCTTTGCTAGCAGGAACAAGCTAGAAAAGCATTAGAGAGTGCACTTGGTGAAAAGAAGCCTGAATTCGAGAAATGGAGTAAAGAAATTCAAAAACGAGAGGAGGCTGGTGGTGGGAGCAACAGTGGAGGTGGAGGTTGGTTTGGCGGGGGTGGATTCGGTTGGTTTCGTGACGAACACTTTTGGAAAGAGGCACAACAAGCAAGTCTGGCCGTTATGGGTATTCTTCTTGCGGTGAGTCTGTTCTACATTCTGTTCCCACAATTTTGTTCCTTGTGATTCCGATCCTATTGAAGTAACTATGGAGCCTTGTTTCTTTGTCCAAATGCAGTACTTTTTGATAACCAACGGTCAAGTAATGCTGGCGGTTATCTTCAACTCGATGCTATTTGTGTTGAGGGGGCCTAGAAATGGGCTTTCTCTTCTAGCCTCACGTCTCTCTGGCAAGAAAGTCTCAGTTGAGCCTTCTAGTTCGTTGAACATGGAAGACACGTCTAGAATGTCGGCAAAAGAGAGAGTAATTCGCAAATGGGGCATGGATTGATGATTCTCACCTTTACTGGCTGCAGATTAGTTTTTATTGCAATCTGTATGGGATGATTACTTCCTCCAATTGTAACATGATCCAATTTTGTTGAATCTAGGGACCAAAGGTAAAGCTTTACAGAACTGCCTTTAATGGGCGAGATCTTCTAAATATTTTCTGCTGATGCTTAGAACACTCCTACGACCAAAGTTCTTAATCGTAATATGATTAGTACATTCTTCAGCGCTGGCTTACTATTTGCTCCTTTATATTATCATATGATATAAGAGAGCGTTGGGTATTGGGCTATTGGCAGCTACAGATGAGGGTCTTCTTTTCTTTTCTTTTTTTGCTAAAAAGGCTTCTGTTTTGCTAAGAAAAAGGCTAATTATGTTTTGCAAGTGATGCTCGAAGTATTCTTTTAAGGTTTGGACTCGGTCATGGTGATCGGGGTTTGAATGATGACCTTCAAATAAGATTTGGAATATTTGGTTGGTGATGTAGACACGGCGTCTACAACGGAGAAGAACGAAGCTAAACTAGAACAAAATAAACATAAACTAATCTGTGTTTTTCCTTGATAATCCCGTTTTGGCCATAAGCCTGACATATATAAAGAGTAAAAATATCATAATACTAATAGAAGTAGTAAATCCTAACTAGGAAACACTATTAAATAAGAAATCCTAGTCCTAATAGAAGTAAGAGGTTGTAATTGAGTCCATAACATTCCACCACGCTCCGCATCGTCTTGTCCTTAAGACGACCAACTTGGATACTGCTCCAAAAAATCATCCTCGCGCATCCAAGCAGCATCTTCAGGAGCACGGTGTAACCATGCAACAAGAACTTCAGTAATAACACGCCCACGACGACGAACACGATGACGCTCAAGGATAGCATGAGGCACTGGGCGAGACTCATCGAACGGCAACGGTGGCGGAACAGGCTGCGGAAGAGCAGAAGGATCACCCATAAATTTCCTGAGTCGAGAAACATGAAACACAGGATGAACCTGAGCCTCAGGAGGTAATTGTAAGCGATATGTGACTGGACCAATACGCTCAAGAATAAGATATGGGCCATGGAAGCAATGAGAAAGCTTCTCATTGCTCGGCATATGTATCGAAGTCTGCCGATAAGGCTGGTGGCGAAGTTAAGGCGAAGCTGGCGCAACACCTCATCTCGAGTCTGAAGTGTAGTGTCTACCTCAGCTATAGAAGAGTGAAGACGCACATAGTGAAGCACTGTAGGGGGTGGTCTACTGATCTATACATGAAATATGCATTTTATTATCTCCTAAGCTTATGATTATGCTAGTGTTTGATTAGAATAACTACTACTTTAATATAGTTTTTGGTTTTTGTAGGAAACAAGAGTAATACACAGAAATGAAGAGAAAAGTAACTCGAATGGTTAAATTATCGTAACTTCGTGTACAAATATCGGATTGGACTGATTCAAGTCTCATGTTAAAGTTCTAGAAGTCAGCTTTCCAACGCCACCAACCACGCGCAATTCGGAGTTCGGGACACAAAGTTATAGCCATTTGAAGTTTATAAACAGTAACTACGATCGATCGGCAATCACTGTGATCGATCGCCAGAGCCGCAAAAGCACTGTATTGAAGGACACGATCGATCGGCATAAAAACGATCGATCGTATCTACTGGAATTTTTCAATCGCGCAAGACAGTAACTACGATCGATCGGTATCATACGGCGTCGATCGGCAAAGCGATCGATCGGAGGAAAATAACGAAGGAATTGCGATCGATCGGATAGCGAACGATCGTCAATACGTACGATCGATCGCCATACGCGGCAAACCGGAATTAAGACCTATTTCGACTTGGATTTGGAAGGGGACTTCGTGGTTTCTCTTCACTATTATAAATAGGCCTTATGGGAGAACGTTTTGGGCACCATATATTCAACCTAGAGAGCAATTTGAGACCTTGGAGGCTAGAGCAAAGAAAGAAGAAGATGATGAAGATGAAGATGATGGATTCTCTTCCCATGCTTGGCTAAACTCCTATCCAAGGCGTAGATGAAGCCCAATAATCTGGTTGTGTAGTTTCTTTTCTCTTATATTATTTTTACTCTAGTTGGTGTATGAACCTTTGTTATGCAATTAAAGTTAATTCATTGAGTTTATTCTTTGTGCTTGAGAGAGACAAGAGTGGATTTTATGAATTTCAATCTGAAAGATTACTTGCATGTCTGAGAGGAATGTGAGTGTTCTGATTTGTCATATGTTAATAAAGTTTCATTGATTTATGCTTGAGAGAGATAGATCACAATTCCATATGCTTAATTGATTTATGTGTTACGTCCGAGAGGAGAGCACTATAATTTGAATTGACAGGTGTATGTCTGAGAGGAATACACCTGCCAATTGGAAATCTTTATTTAAAAGAGAGAGAGACTTTACACTAGTTTATTGTGGTAGATTCGAAGCCTTGGTATTCCACATATTGATTAAATCTCAGCTTAGTTTCGTTTAAAGTTCATTGCTTTCTTAGTCTAAAATCAACACTGCTTTCTTCTCTTGAATTTGGTAAAAGATTAATCCGTCCCTGAGGTTCGACAACCCTTCAATACTCACCGTAGTACAATTGCCTTGTGCACTTGCAAGGGTTTAATTTTAAACGATCATCTACCATAAACAACTTGGAACGGTGTATAACCCGCTGATGTATGGAACGCAGTGTTATAAGACCACTCCGCCCAAGGAAGAAAAGATAACCAAGTGCGGGGCCTATCTCCGGGAAAACACCGTAAATACTGCTCAAGGCAACGGTTAACCACCTCAGTTTGTCCATCCATTTGAGGGTGATAAGAAGAACTCATTCGAAACGTAGTGCCATGTAAACGGAAGTACTCTTGCCAAAAGGAAGAGATAAACACCCTGTCACGATCACAAACAATAGACTTTGGCATCCCATGGAGACGAGCGAAATCACGGACAAAAAGTTCAGCAACACTCTTAGCCGTATAGGGATGGGAAAGAGCAGAAAAATGTGCGTACTTGGATAGCCGATCAACCACCACAAGCACAACTGATTTACCTTGAACTGTAGGCAAACCCTCTATAAAATCCATACTAATATCCTCCCATACCCGTTCAGGAATAGGCAATGGCTGGAGAAGGCTAGAGGGAGTGGTAGAGTCACTCTTAGCACGCTGACACACATCGCACTTGGCCACAAAAAATTGTACGGATCGTTTGAGACCACGCCAGGCAAAACTTTGAGAGACCCGTTTATAAGTACGAAAAACCCCTTCATGGCTAGCTGGTGGAGTAGAATGGAAAAGATGAAGAATATCCGTGCGTAGCCTCTCAGAGTTAGGCACCCATAGCCGCCCATGCCAGAACACAAGACCATCCTGCAAAATATATCCTGGAGAAGAAGAAGGGTTGGCCTGCAGGCGGGAAATAAGATCACCCATGTCAGAGTCCACCAAATAAGTTGCCCGCAACTCGTCCAGAAAAGGAAAAACAGGAGTGGAAAGGGCATGGAGGGAAGAATCCTCAAACTGTCGGGATAAGGCATCTGCAGCGCGGTTCTCAGAAACCCGCTTATAGATCATCTCATAATCATATCCCAGCAATTTGGAGACCCAACGTTGTTGCGCGGGAGTAGCCACTCGCTAATCCAAGAAGTACTTGAGCGGTTGGTGATCAGTCCGAATAATGAAGTGACGACCTAAGAGGTAGGGGCGCCACTTAGTCACTGCATGGACGATAGCAAGCATCTCACGCTCATAAGCAGATAGAAGTAAAGACCGTCCCGACAAAGCCTTGCTGAAAAAGGCAATAGGACGCTCATCCTGCATAAGAACGGCTCCAAGACCAACATCTGATGCATCACTCTCAACAACAAAGGTCTTTACAAAATCCGGTTAGGCAAGTACAGGGGCAGAAATAAGCGTTGCTTTGAGTACCTCAAAAGCGCGCTCAGCAGTGTCAGACCAACCAAATGCTCCCTTTTTCAACAACACAGTCAAGGGTGCAGCAATAGTGCCATAAGAGGAGATAAAACGCCTATAATAACCTGCAAGTCTCAGAAAACCACCTAATGCCCGTGGGGTAGAAGGTCGAGGCCAATCTCGAACTGCTACAATCTTGGTGGGATCCGTAGCCACACCATCGACAGAAATAACATGCCCCAAATACTCAATCTGACGGCAACCAAAGGAACACTTTGAGCGCTTTAAGAAAAGACTATGCTCATGAAGGAGAGAGAAGACGGACCGTAAGTGCTCCAAATGGGTATCCCACGTGATAAGCATAAAATATACACATTTATATGCCTTATTTACCTATTTGCTAGTGTAGTTTTTGTGATAAAACATGAATAAATCGGGTTATTTGTGATTAGGGTAGTAATTAGGGGTTTAACAATTAATTTACTCTAATTAACTATTTTAGATGCATTATTGAATTTAATGAATCATATTTTTATTATGCTTCTAATTTTAGTTTGGTTTTTGATTTTTGTAGGTTTGAAATTGCAGATTGCAGATCACTAGCAGACGTGCGCATTAGACGTGTATTGAAGCATCTGAACCGTTGATAAGCTACACTTTAGAAAAGACGAGCGCGAAATTTAAATACGGACGTGCAGATTTGAATTGGCGGCTGAGATCCTTTCGGCGGGTTTTATTAAAGAAAAAGAAAAAAAAGGAAAATGAACTAAACCGTCCGGTCTGGTCCGGTTCGGTTTAGAAATAAAGAAAAAAGAAAATAACCCGAGCCATCGGGCTCGGGTGTTCCAGACGAAGAATGGCGCTCGAGCTTCTGCTCGAGTGCCGGCCGGGGTGAAAGAGGATGGTTTTCCGGCAACTACAGAGCCGACCGCAGCAGCAACGGGCGACGGCGAATGGGCAGGACCTGGCGGTGAGCTTGCTGATCGGAGCTGACGGCGGAGTTGGACGACGACCGGCAGTTGGGCGGCGATTGAAAAAAAAACAGAGCAGAACAGCGGCGGTAACGGCGATGGGTCATGGCTGGGGTACGGCGGCGCTCGTGCTGGCTATGGAGCAGTCGGCGGCGGCCACAATGGCGCGAGGAGGAGCCAAATGGTAAGTGCTGGATTTGGAAGGTCGACTTGGGCAAATTGAGAAAAGAGAGTAAGGAAAGTTCGGATTTTCTTTACACATTTGAACGAAATCTATATGGAAACTCTCTGGGTTTAGGACGGATTGCTGGCCTCAATTGGGGCTTGGGAATTGCTATAAAAACAGGAGGAAGAGAACTGATTTGAGGACTGTTTTTCGACGAATAGGAGGACTGCGCTGGTGCTGTGTGGACGCTGTTTTTGACGAAACAGAGGGTGTCGAAGAGAGCCCTTGCGGCTGATTTGAGTCGTATTCCTTGCTGTGATTTCAGTCGGGAATTAGAGGAACAGAAGAGGAATCGAGAGGAGAAGGAGAAGAGAGGAAAAAGTCAGGTTTTTGGCTTCGGTGAACAGTGTTTCTGCAACTGCTACAGTAACCGGGCATATGAAGGAGACGATGAACAGTGCTGCTACAGTGAATTTGCTACAGTAACCCGTGAATAGTATTCTGCAATAGTGTTTTCCAATGCAATTTATTTCAATTCTAAATCTGATTTTTCTCTTGAATATGAATAGCTAAATCTTTTGTCAAAGCTAGAGGTGACGTTATTTGATTAGTATTTTTACGTCTAAAGTGTTTAATGCTTATTCGATTGAATGCGATATTTTGATAAAGTCACAATCTATATAATTATTTGATTTGTCGTTAACGTAAGGTACGGCGAATGCTTATAATTCCCTGTGATTAGTAGACTGAGCTTGTTAATGATAAATATTCGATCGATATTTTTATGTTAATGGTTATGATGCACGTGAATGAAATATCTTCCGATTAGGTCAAATCATTATTTGATTCTAATTGAGTAATTGAATAGACGTAGAGTATTAATTAAATAATTGATCCTTGAAGCTTTGATATCTCTCATCGATTATCTTTGCCTGTCTTTAGTTAAGTTTTACTTGAATCTTTAATCATCATTTTAGTAGTTAGTTAAATTACAATTTCTCTACATAATTTCCAGATAAGAATCTTAATTTGCTAAGCTAAGTAGTGTTTAAATTAGTTAGAATAGAATAATCCTACATCATTCCCTGTGGTTCGACCTCGGATTCACCGAGTATATATTACAATTTGTCAACCTTCTCTTGGGTTCGATCAAATTTTGGCGCCGTTGCCGGGGAGTGAAGTTTAGGATTAATCTTCCATTTAGTTTATTTCTCTCTAGTGTAGTTTAGTGAATTTCAATTATTCTTAGTTTAATTTAGCTTGTTTATTTTGCAGGAATTTGGAGTCCTATCTGGAACAAAACGGTTTTTCATTGGATTTTTCTTCAAATTTGGTAAACTCGTTCCATCTCTCTTTGAAATTTCTGTTGCTTGTGCATGCACTCGTGGAATAGAGATACCAGTGGACGATTGGTTAGAAGTAATTCTGCTAATTTGATTGAGAATCCTTCATTTAAATTTTCTGTTCCATCACACACACCTAATCAAATGGCTGATCAGGGTAGTAACCATGATATTAATGAAAATGAGAATGAACATGATGCACCAATGCGACCCTTGCGTGATTATCTGCAACCTGCACGCACTAGCACACCTTCATGTATTATATTGCCTCTACAGGCTCATCAATTTACTTTTAAGCCTGGAATGATAAACTTGCTTCCCAAATTCCATGGTCTAAATTCTGAAAATCCTTATTTGCATTTAAAGGAATTTGAGGAAGTATGTGCAACTTTTGAGCAAGCTTGTAGTGAAGACATTATCAGGCTAAAATTGTTTCCTTTCTCTTTGAAGGACAAAGCCAAGACTTGGCTGAATTCTCTTAAACCTAGATCTGTAGGAACTTGGAAAGAACTACAAACTGAATTCCTTAAAAAGTTTTTTCCAGTTCATAGGACAAATGCTCTGAAAAGGCAAATAACAAATTTTGCCCAAAAACAAAATGAATCATTTTATCAATGTTGGGAGCGTTATAAAGATTTGTTAAATTCTTGTCCACATCATGGGTATGAGAAGTGGCGCACCATCAGTTTCTTCTATGATGGGATGACGCCCTCAATGAAACAATTTGTTCAAACCATGTGTAATGGGGAATTCTTTGATAAAGACCCTAATGAAGCCCTTGATTTTCTAGATCAAATAGCTGAAGACTCAGATTCTTGGGATCCCACTGATCCCTCTGATGTTTCTAATAAGTCGAAGTCTTCAACTACTAGTGGGGGTCTGCATTATCTTAGGGAGGAGGATAATTTGAGTGCTAGGCTAGCCTCTTTGGCTAGGAAGGTGGAGGCTATGGAAGTAGGGAAAGTTAATGCTGTTAAGCTTGTTGCTACAGAAGAGGCCTGTGGAATTTGTGATGTCATGGGACACCCTACTAATGAGTGCCCTACCATTCCTGCTTTCAAGGAGGTGTTGCATGACCAAGCAAATTCCATGACCCCTTTCAAGAGGCAATCTCCTTATGGAGATACCTACAATCCAGGATGGAGGAATCACCCCAACTTTAGTTGGAGGAATGATAGTGCTGCACAATCACCACCTCCTCAAGCATCTTCCAATTATACTCCATATGTTCCACCTCATAGGAAGACACTTGAGGAGACACTGCAAACTTTCATGCAAGGGCAAGCTACTATTAATCAACAAACCTCACAAGCCATTAATGATATAAAAAGCTCTCTCACTAAATTGACATCTTCTCTTGCTGTTCAAGAGAAAGGTAGGTTTCCTGCTCAACCCCAACCCAACCCACAGGGGCAAGTTAACATGATGGACACAAAACCTTCTGATTCACAATTGGAACATGCTAAGTCTATTACCACTCTTCGTAGTGGAAAAGAAATTGACAAAACAATTCCTCTTAAGGCCCAAAAATCTTCTGAGAATGATGAGTCAAAACATGATAATGAGGAAAATGATAAGTCTGGGTCAGGTGAAGATGTGAGATGTCCTATTCCAGCTCCTTTTCCACAGAGGTTGAAACCACCTCAAAAGTTGAACCAAAATGCTGAAATTTTTGAACTTTTTAAGCAGGTGAAAATAAACATTCCCTTGTTAGATGCAATCAAACAGGTACCTTCTTATGCTAAGTTCTTGAAAGATTTGTGTACTATTAAGCGTAAGTTGAATGTGCAGAAAAAAGCATTTTTGACTGAACAGGTAAGTTCTATAATTCAACACAAAAGCCCACCCAAATATAAGGATCCCGGATGTCCAACTATTTCATGTGTGATCGGGAACTTTAGGGTAGACCAAGCCTTGCTTGATCTTGGGGCTAGTGTTAATCTTTTGCCTTATTCAGTATACACTCAGTTAGGTCTTGGGGAACTTAAACCCACCACTATTACCCTTCAACTTGCTGATCGTTCTATTAAAATTCCAAGGGGAGTGGTGGAAGATGTGCTTGTTCAAGTAGATAAATTTTACTTTCCTGTCGATTTTATTGTTTTGGACACACATCCTGTTATAAATGCAAGTGCAAATATTCCTGTCATATTAGGTCGTCCATTTCTTGCTACTTCAAATGCTTTGATTAATTGTAGGAATGGTGTGATGAAACTTTCATTTGGCAATATGACTTTGGAATTGAATATATTTAATGTTTGCAAACAACCAGGGGATGATACTGATGTTCAAGAAATGAATTGGGTTGATACCGTTGTTAGAGATCAATTTCATGTTTCATATCTTTCTGATCCATTAGAATCTTGCTTAGTTAATTCTTTATATGATGAATCTAAAGTGAATTGTGAAGAGGCTGAGATTTGTTCTTTACTGAATTCTCTGCAGGTATTGCAAGTGAATGGATGGAAACCCAAGTTCGAGGAGCTACCATTGAGTGACAAATTGCCTACCCCATCAAGCATTCAAGCACCCAAATTGGAGTTGAAAAAGTTACCAACTGACCTCAAATATGCATTTTTGGGTGATGGTGAAACTCTTCCAGTGGTAATATCGTCTCATCTTAATCTTATTGAAGAGGGTAAGTTGCTTGATATTTTGAGAAAACATAAAGGTGCAATAGGATGGACAATTGCTGATTTAAAAGGAATAAGCCCTTTAATATGCACTCATCGGATCTATTTGGAGGACAATGCCAAACCGTCTAGGGAGATGCAACGTAGGTTAAATCCAAATATGAAAGAGGCGGTTAGAGCTGAAGTTCTTAAGCTCTTGGATGCGGAGATCATCTACCCCATTTCTGATAGCAAGTGGGTGAGTCCTACCCAAGTAGTGCCTAAGAAATCTGGTGTAACAGTTGTCAAGAATGATAAGAATGAATTAATACCCACTAGAGTTACATCTGGATGGAGAATGTGCATTGATTACAGGAAGCTGAACGCAGTCACTAGGAAAGACCATTTTCCATTGCCATTTCTAGATCAGGTTCTGGAGAGGGTAGCTGGCCACACATATTACTGTTTCTTAGATGGCTACTCCGGTTACAATCAAATTGAAATTGCATTAGAAGACCAGGAGAAAACTACATTCACATGTCCTTTTGGCACATTTGCATATAGAAGAATGCCTTTTGGTTTATGCAACGCACCTGCAACATTTCAAAGATGCATGCTGAGTATTTTTAGTGATATGGTTGAACGCTATCTTGAAGTGTTTATGGATGACTTTTCTGTATTTGGTGATTCATTTGATGACTGTTTGTCTAATTTGCAGAAAGTTTTGAGCAGGTGTGAAGAGAAGAACCTTGTGCTTAATTGGGAAAAATGTCATTTCATGGTCTCTAAAGGAATTGTTCTGGGTCATATTGTTTCCTCTAAGGGAATTGAAGTTGATAAATCAAAAATTGATTTAATTACCCATTTGCCTACACCCAAGACTGTTAAAGATATTAGATCATTTTTGGGTCATGCAGGGTTCTATAGGAGATTCATCAAGGATTTTAGTTCTATTTCTAGACCATTATGCAATCTCCTATCTAAAGATACTGTTTTTGAATGGAATGCTGATTGTGAAAAAGCTTTTGTTAAACTGAAGGGAATGCTTACTTCAGCCCCTATTATGCAACCCCCAGATTGGACTTTACCATTTGAGATAATGTGTGATGCTAGTGACTTTGCTGTGGGGGCTGTTTTGGGTCAAAGGAAGGATAAGAAGCCTTATGTTATTTACTATGCAAGTAAGACCTTAGACAATGCTCAGATGAATTATTCAACAACAGAAAAGGAATTACTTGCTATAGTATTTGCTTTGGATAAATTTAGGGCTTACTTGACCGGATATCCTATTGTTATCTTTACTGATCATGCTGCTTTGAAATATCTTCTATCAAAGAAAGATGCAAAACCTAGGTTGATTCGCTGGATACTCCTTCTGCAAGAATTTGATATTACAATTAAAGATAAGAAAGGAGTAGAAAATGTGGTGGCAGATCATTTATCTAGGTTGACTGTGGATGATTCCAATGAGGCTGCCCCAATTAAAGACACCTTCCCAGATGAGCAACTTTTTATTGTTTCTGATTTACCATGGTTTGCTGATATTGTTAATTTTCTTGTCACAGGTCAAACTCCTTCTCATTGGACAACACAAGACAAGAAGAAATTCATGGTGGAGGTAAGACATTTCTTTTGGGATGATCCTTATCTTTTCAAATATTGTCCGGATCAAATTATTAGGAGATGTGTACCAAATGATGAAATTCATAGTGTCATTTCCTTCTGCCATTCAGAAGCTTGTGGTGGTCATTTTTCTGCTAGAAAAACTGCTGCTAAAATTTTACAATGTGGATTTTATTGGCCTACTCTATTTAAAGATACTCATGATTATTGTCGTACTTGTGGACGTTGTCAACAGCTTGGTGGAATAACCCGTAGGAATATGATGCCTTTAAACCCCATTTTAGTGATTGAAATATTTGATTGTTGGGGTATTGATTTCATGGGCCCATTTCCACCATCTTTTGGCTATTTGTACATCTTAGTGGCTGTTGACTATGTTTCCAAGTGGGTAGAGGCCATCCCTTGTAGAAATAATGACCATAAAACTGTTATACGCTTTCTGAAGGAAAATGTTCTGTCACGGTTTGGTATACCTCGTGCAATCATAAGTGATGGGGGTTCTCATTTCTGCAATAAACCTTTTGAGGCATTAATGAAGAAATATGGAATTACTCATAAGGTAGCTACCCCTTATCACCCACAAACAAGTGGGCAAGCTGAACTTGCCAACAGAGAGATTAAACACATTTTAGAGAAAACGGTTAACCCAAATCGCAAAGATTGGTCTCTGCGGTTAACAGATGCACTTTGGGCATACCGTACAGCTTTTAAATCTCCTATTGGTATGTCCCCTTTTAGACTTGTTTATGGAAAAGCTTGCCACTTGCCTGTGGAGTTGGAGCATAAGGCCTATTGGGCTATAAAGATGTTTAATTTCAGTTTGGATGACGCCAGTTCTGTGCGTAAGCTCCAAATCAATGAATTAGAAGAAATTAGGAATGATGCATATATGAATTCAAAAATTTACAAAGAACGAATGAAGGTTTTGCATGATCAACACATTCATCGAAAAATCTTTGAACCTTCACAAAAAGTTCTTTTGTATAACTCTAGATTGCATTTATTTCCTGGTAAGCTCCGTTCTAGATGGACTGGTCCATTTATTGTTAAAACTGTTTATCCTCATGGAGCTGTAGAAATTGAAAATCCATTGAATGGCAACATGTTTAAAGTAAATGGTCAAAGACTTAAGCCATTCCTGGACTTGATTCCATCAGAAGTGGAGAGTATTCCTCTGTCTGATCCCACTTATCCTGATTGAACACTCTTACACTCAGTCTGGCTGAAGACAGGAAACTTAGCGCTCCTGGGAGGCAGCCCAGCTTTTAATTTGTTTTTTAGGATACTTATTAGTTAAATGATGTTTTCTGGTTGGATATTGTGATTGCTCTCATCTTTTTATTTGTTGATGCTTTTCACTCGCATGGGATTTTAGCAATTTGCAGTTCTCCAGGTAACATCTATCCTTGATTTTATTTCTTTATTTATTTTATCCTTCATTTCATTCTTAACATTGAGGACAATGTTTAGTTTAGGTTTGGGGGTATATAGGAATAACATGGTTTATTGATAAAAAAAAAAAAAAAAAAAAATGAAAAATTTTTTTTTTTGATTAGTTTTAGGTTGTTTGTTAGTATTTTTATAGGTTTTGATAGTTTATCCCTTCTTGATGTGTACTTCAATTTTTAAGAGATTAATTTACATTGGAAGTGTGAGTAAGTATACTGGAGGATAGAAACACTTAACTGAGCATATCTTTCTGTTACAGTCCTCTTGGATAATGTGCTTGAGCTAATAAAACTCACTCACACACACTAGTACATAAAGTAATACCCTCTAGAGATTTGTTGAATACTAATCTTCAGTGGGATGTCTTTAGTCAAAGTCATTGGATGATATGTGGTTGTCGGTTGAGCTTAAAAGATCATGATAGACCATTTACTTGGCTATGGCAAGGGCTTGGAACCGGAAATAGGTTGAGAGTATAATACAGCCTAGACATGATAAAGATGTGCTGGAAAATATGAATGTTGATGAAATGATAAAAAAAAGAAAACAAAAAGCTAGAAAGGGGCTGCTTGACTTTATAGGATTAACTTAGGCTGATGCTCGGGCCCGAAGCGGTATCTTAAAACCTAATGCCCTAAGCCAACTGTGCTGGGAGTCATTGGCCTGAGTCATTGCTAAACCTAAGCATCTTGAAGTTAGGCCTTACACAGTCCTGCTGAAAATAGAAAAAAAAAGAAAAAAAAAAGTCTATGGTGTATTATCCTCTCAAATCTAGAATGTTGGACCCGAAGGAGGCGCGCAGATTTGTGCTATCATGAACCTAAAGATTACGATGACTATGTAGATTCTGATTTTCTTTGGTTAATGGGTAACACTGGATATGTGTAAAACAGAAATTTAGGGTGTATTGCTACAATGTTCTACACTTTTACTATTTATATTATCATTTCATATCATATTGAGCAGAAATTTCCAAGATGAAAGTGTAGAATAAAACCACTTACTTGAGGGCTTCTATATTCCCGTTGATTATGAACCAAGTACATGTGGTTGATTTTCTTAAACATTGTGGTTTGCATTTGAAGGGATAATAGGTTTGATTGTTTTGAAGTGTTTATTTTATTTTTGCACTTAGATTAATAAGGTTAATTGCATAAGTACATGTTTGTGGGTAACATGGCTGTAAACCCTCACGAGACAAAACTCGTCCTACTAGGGACACCTAGAGGTTTAACGGCTTGTTGCATACGCTCAATGCAATCGTGTTCCCTACGAAAGTGGCATTTATTTTCATAGCTTAATTTGCTTTAGTTTTATTTTGTGTGATTTTGTTTTATTTGTTTTGCTCGGGGACTAGCAAAATATAGGTTTGGGGGTATTTGATAAGCATAAAATATACACATTTATATGCCTTATTTACCTATTTGCTAGTGTAGTTTTTGTGATAAAACATGAATAAATCGGGTTATTTGTGATTAGGGTAGTAATTAGGGGTTTAACAATTAATTTACTCTAATTAACTATTTTAGATGCATTATTGAATTTAATGAATCATATTTTTATTATGCTTCTAATTTTAGTTTGGTTTTTGATTTTTGTAGGTTTGAAATTGCAGATTGCAGATCACTAGCAGACGTGCGCATTAGACGTGTATTGAAGCATCTGAACCGTTGATAAGCTACACTTTAGAAAAGACGAGCGCGAAATTTAAATACGGACGTGCAGATTTGAATTGGCGGCTGAGATCCTTTCGGCGGGTTTTATTAAAGAAAAAGAAAAAAAAGGAAAATGAACTAAACCGTCCGGTCTGGTCCGGTTCGGTTTAGAAATAAAGAAAAAAGAAAATAACCCGAGCCATCGGGCTCGGGTGTTCCAGACGAAGAATGGCGCTCGAGCTTCTGCTCGAGTGCCGGCCGGGGTGAAAGAGGATGGTTTTCCGGCAACTACAGAGCCGACCGCAGCAGCAACGGGCGACGGCGAATGGGCAGGACCTGGCGGTGAGCTTGCTGATCGGAGCTGACGGCGGAGTTGGACGACGACCGGCAGTTGGGCGGCGATTGAAAAAAAAACAGAGCAGAACAGCGGCGGTAACGGCGATGGGTCATGGCTGGGGTACGGCGGCGCTCGTGCTGGCTATGGAGCAGTCGGCGGCGGCCACAATGGCGCGAGGAGGAGCCAAATGGTAAGTGCTGGATTTGGAAGGTCGACTTGGGCAAATTGAGAAAAGAGAGTAAGGAAAGTTCGGATTTTCTTTACACATTTGAACGAAATCTATATGGAAACTCTCTGGGTTTAGGACGGATTGCTGGCCTCAATTGGGGCTTGGGAATTGCTATAAAAACAGGAGGAAGAGAACTGATTTGAGGACTGTTTTTCGACGAATAGGAGGACTGCGCTGGTGCTGTGTGGACGCTGTTTTTGACGAAACAGAGGGTGTCGAAGAGAGCCCTTGCGGCTGATTTGAGTCGTATTCCTTGCTGTGATTTCAGTCGGGAATTAGAGGAACAGAAGAGGAATCGAGAGGAGAAGGAGAAGAGAGGAAAAAGTCAGGTTTTTGGCTTCGGTGAACAGTGTTTCTGCAACTGCTACAGTAACCGGGCATATGAAGGAGACGATGAACAGTGCTGCTACAGTGAATTTGCTACAGTAACCCGTGAATAGTATTCTGCAATAGTGTTTTCCAATGCAATTTATTTCAATTCTAAATCTGATTTTTCTCTTGAATATGAATAGCTAAATCTTTTGTCAAAGCTAGAGGTGACGTTATTTGATTAGTATTTTTACGTCTAAAGTGTTTAATGCTTATTTGATTGAATGCGATATTTTGATAAAGTCACAATCTATATAATTATTTGATTTGTCGTTAACGTAAGGTACGGCGAATGCTTATAATTCCCTGTGATTAGTAGACTGAGCTTGTTAATGATAAATATTCGATCGATATTTTTATGTTAATGGTTATGATGCACGTGAATGAAATATCTTCCGATTAGGTCAAATCATTATTTGATTCTAATTGAGTAATTGAATAGACGTAGAGTATTAATTAAATAATTGATCCTTGAAGCTTTGATATCTCTCATCGATTATCTTTGCCTGTCTTTAGTTAAGTTTTACTTGAATCTTTAATCATCATTTTAGTAGTTAGTTAAATTACAATTTCTCTACATAATTTCCAGATAAGAATCTTAATTTGCTAAGCTAAGTAGTGTTTAAATTAGTTAGAATAGAATAATCCTACATCATTCCCTGTGGTTCGACCTCGGATTCACCGAGTATATATTACAATTTGTCAACCTTCTCTTGGGTTCGATCACCACGTAGGGCTATAAATGAGAATATCATCAAAAAATACCAGCACGAAGCGCCGTAGACAAGCCCTGAAAATATCATTCATCAAACACTGGAAGGTAGAAGGGGCATTAGAGAGGCCGAAGGGCATGACAAGAAACTCGTAATGGCCGTCATGTGTGCAGAACCCTATCTTGGAAATATCGCCAGGGTGCATGCGAATCTGATGATAACCCGAACGGAGGTCCAGCTTCGAAAAGAATTGTGCACCGGCCAACTCATCAAGTAGCTCCTCAATAACTGGAATAGGGTACTTATCCTTAAGTGTAATAAGATTAAGTGCCCTATAATCCACACAAAAGCGCCAAGAACCATCCTTCTTGCGAACAAGGAGGACTGAAGAGGAATAAGAAGACTGACTGGGACGAATAATGCCAGATGAAAGCATCTCGTGAACGAGTCGCTCAATCTCAATCTTCTGAGCATGGGGGTAGCGATAAGGCCGCACATTGGCTGGAGGCGCACCCGGCTAGATAGGAATCCGGTGATCATAAGCACGAGGAGGAGGTAGTCCACGAGGCTCCTCAAAAAGAGCATGATACTCCTCAAGTAAGGCGACCAAATCCGGTGAAATAGCCATGGAGTCAGGAACATCAACTACCGGGCGGTGCTGCAACAAGTAGCCAGAACATTGATAATGACAAAGTATTGTTGCAGATTCTGAAGACTGAAGACGGCCCGGTGGTTGAGCAGTGATACGGACCGGTTTTTCCTCATAAGTAAAATCCATCGTCATATGTCAAAAATCCCAAGAAACAGGGCCCAAATCCTCAAGCCATTGAACACCGAGGACCACATCAGCCCCCTTGGTGGGAAGCAAGTATAATTCCATAATATAAGATTGGCCCCGTAACTGCAAAACAACGTTAGAGCAAACACCAGAACTCTTGAGATGATTTTCATCACCAATCAGCACATCAAAAGTCGCAGAGTCCTGGATAGGGTAGCCCAGACGACGAGCAACACGGTCATTAACAAAATTGTGGGTACTATCACTATCAATCAAAACTGAAACCGGTTGTTTTTTAATCATCCCTTTGACGCGCATAGTACGTGGAGTAAAGGCACCAGAAAAGGCCTGCAATGTAATCTCCATCTCACAAGCCACAATAGGGGTCAAATCCTCCTCAACAATATCAGTACACATGTCATCCTCATAATCTGTATCATAGCACTCATCCAGCATATATAACCGACGTGTAGTGCAGCGATGGCCAGGGACATATTTTTCATCACAATTGTAACACAGTCCTTTGGAACGCCGATCGGCCATCTGCGAAAGAGAAAGCCGAGTAATAGGAGGAGTTGAGGAATTACCAGGGGGTCGAGTCACACGGGGCTGTCCAGATGACAGAGGCAAGGGGGAAGGAGAAGGGGAAGGCCTAGAGAAAGAACGTCCCAATTGATTAGGAAACTCGTCATCAGACGCATAATAATCATCCGCATTAGCAGAAGCAGATGCTTGTGGGGCCTGAAACCCAGGATGCATCGGAGCATATAGAGGGGGGCCCATAGCTGGACCCACGTGAGGGAGTGGGGCACTCGATTGATGAATGGGCTGGAAGTGGGCAATGGGTTGGTTCGGCATGGCAGCATAGGAATGAAAGCTGGTTCTCGGGCATGGGCCAGAACCAGAATTAACGGGTTCATCCGGACCCGCAGAAATAAACCTAGAAGCCATGACTGAGCCCTGGTGGGGAAGAATTAGGGCAGGGGGGTAGCGACCGGGGCGGTGGCGAAAGTCTGAGGCGGCGATGTCGACGGCGGTGGCGGCTGGTCCGGTGGTGGCCACAAAAACCCCCCAGAGGCAGCGATCGAAGAAGGAGCGTCGACATGAGGCTGTAGGAGAGGCCCGTCGAGAGCCACGACGGGGGCGGCTGGGGGAGAAGGGTCATCGGAAGGGATCAGGTCGGAGGAAGGCTGTGGCGGCATGGAGAACGGTGGAGAAGCACCGGGAAGCATAAAAGCCCCAACTTTGGTGAGGTGGAGTGGCCGATTGAGGGGGGCGGCGTGGTTGGAGGGAGGAACTGTCGCCGCCGTCGAAGGGGGAGGCCGTTCCACGGAGGCCGGTGTCAAGCTGGGCACTGCCATGGTCTCCGACAGACCGGACAATGAGGTCACCAGCAAGAAGGCGGCGGTCATGACTCCGAGGGTTGAGAGCAAGGTGTCGGCAGAAATCAGCGACTTCCCGACGGCCGAGGTAACGAACCTGGGCGGAGTTGAGACCGTCGAGAAGGTTTCCGATGGCGCTACAGCCGACCAAGGCAATATGCCGGCCGGCGGCAAGTGTGTGCCGGCAGGGAAAGACGGCGGTGGAAACCCGGACGGATAAGCAGCGTAGCTCGGAGGAGGAGCCGACACTGGCTGACGATGGAAGGACAGCAGGAGCGCCTCTAGGCGACGATCGCGAAGTTCGTTCTCCTGATCGCGACGATGGTTCTCCTGATCGCGACGACGGTTGGACTCCGCAATCTCGGCAATCACCGTCTTCAAATCGGTAAGTTCTCGCTCCGATTTTGCTTCCAATTGTGTTGTTCTGGTAGTCGCATAGGGGAGAGTAGTAATGGGGACGTCGTGAAAGTCCGAGGCCGTAGTCGTCACGGACGAGGGTCCGGAGGACGTCGGCAGTGGGTCGGGACTCACCCGACGGTCGCCTGTTATGGCGACAGTAAGGGTGGGTGGGTGGGAACCAGGGTCGAAACGGCTCTGATCCAATGATGTAGACACAACGTCTATAACGGAGAAGAACGAAGCTAAATTAGAACAAAATAAACATAAACTAATCTGTGTTTCTCCTTGATAATCCCGTTTTGGCCATAGGCCTGACATATATAAAGAGTAAAAATATCTTAATACTAATAGAAGTAGTAAATCCTAACTAGGAAACACTATTAAATAAGAAATCCTAGTCATAATAGAAGTAAGAGGTTGTAATTGAGTCCACAACAGTTGGGCACCTTGGAATCTTCACATTATGTAAAACACGACCTGATTCGATATATTCCAAATTGAATAAAAAAAAAGTGGGACGGAGCCGACGGGTAGCTTGTCTCTTCTTCCCTAGTAAAAAAGATATAACTTCTCCAAAATGTCTAACAAGGATTCAAGAAAATGTATAGCAAGTGCAAATAGAGCTAAATTGAGCTACTGAAAAGAGGCTGGTGATGTCGGGGGCTTCCAAGGATGGAGTTTACAAGGGCAACATTTTTACTCACAATCCATCATTTCTCAGATCGCTTTTGAGATTTTTTTTTACATCGAGACTGACATTTGCTGCTCCTGTCACAAGAGTGGTGTTTCTAGCAAAAAAAAAAGTTGTTTGAATGGAAGGTTTCTAGAAACTGTGGAGTACACGAAATAACGAAATTAATCCTGTAGAATGGTATCAGCAATGATAACAGCAAGCATGGTTGGGATTGAGTCCGAGAGGGAAATTGCCTCCTCCCCGTCTTTGGCTCGTGAATCACGTATACCGCGAGTTCCAAATCTAAAAGGCACCAACCAGCATAATAGCAACACAGAAAATTGCATATATATATAAAAATAAACACAGACAGTTGCACCTTTAACAATGGACATTCGTCTGTGACAACGTATGCACCATTTCCCAACCGTAACCCCAACAACCAATATTCCTTTTGTTGAAAGAAGCCAATATTTTTGGTATCATTATGTAAATCATAGTTTTCCTCTTTGATTGGACCAATTGCCCAATGCTGACTCTCTCTTGCTACTGCCAAACGGGGGAAAGAGGAATCTGTCCACAAGAACCTTCTGGAATCCAGAATTTCCCTTCTTTGCATTGGCTATCGCATATCATTCAAAATGGACACCTAAAACTAGAACTGGGCAAATACAGATCTCCAACTCCATGGCGGCCAGCTCCCAATTGTCATGAATCTCGTCCCTAGCACACATCGCTAATGCCCGGTTCGACTGTTAGATCCCCAACCCGTACCTAACAAAACCATGATGAACCAGCCGGTTCGGATGGTTTCTTAGAAAAAAAATTTCCGTCTTCTTATCCTGATTCTTTCTATTTTGAAAACGAGGGGTGTCCGAGTCATTATGACCATGAAATATCGTATCCGATATCATATTGGTCGACTAAAGAGACGAAATATCGGAGATAATATGTAAAAAAATATCGGTGGTTGAAAACTAGTTTTTACCGTATATATTCACAATCTAACTTCTAAAATGAGTTATACTAATTTAGATAAAGTATAGATTTCAAAATATGCATAAAAATGTATATTATGTTGGAAAACAAACGGAAAAAGTTGGTTTTTTCTTTTTTTTTTCCAAAAATATATTTTTTTTAAAACGGTGAACCGATATATCGGCGATATTTAAAAAATTCTGAAAAATCGATATTGGCACGTATAGGTGTATCGGCGAGCCGGCGTTCCATGATTAGGACCCGACTAGGAGACGCAGGGCAATTAACCTCCTAGAGAACATTATCTTGCCACCAATCCCCTTGGGTGTGTACATAAAAACACAAACATATGCTACATTGAATCGGGATATAGTCCCTATGGGTAGGGCTGTTCGCGGCCGGCCGCGTCCACGGGGCCAACCGTGTCCAAGGTGTCCGTGGCCGTGTCCGCGCCGAGAAGAGTTGTTCGTGGATTTCAGCCACGGACACGGCCAAGGGACCTCAGACTGCCATCTGTCCGAGGTCCGAGGAGGAGGAAGGGCGACGGCGGGCGGGGTAGAGGAGGAGGGCGGCGGGGTGGGGGGCGGTCGTGGAGGGGAGGACGGAGGGGCCATCCCCGGGTCATCGACGCGGTCGCGGAGGAGGAGGACCGCCGACGATGGATAAAAATAAAATAAAAATTTATTTTTTACCTGTCTTCTTGCGCGCTGTGGCTTTCGACCGTCGCCTAAGTCTCCGATCTTGCCAGGAGGGGAATGGTGCCGCAGCGGGGAGGAGGAAGGAAGAGGGTCGGGGGGTGGAGGAGGGCCGCGGGGAGGAAGAAGGAGGAGCGAGGAGGGCGGCGGGGAGGAGGAAGGAGGAGGGCCGCGGGGAGGAGGAAGGAGGAGCGAGGAGGGCGGCGGTCGGGGAAGAGGAGGAGGGGTGGAGCCGTGGTGGGGTGGAGGGGGGCGGTCGCATAGGAGGAGGAGGAGGAGGAGGAGGGGGGGGTGGAGGAGGAGGGAGCGAGGACGGCGGGTGGAGCCATGGAGGAGAAAGAAAGAGGGGGGGGGGGAGGAGGGTTAAAAAAACAGAGATTTGTCCGTGTATGCGTCACATACGGACACGAACATAGACAACATATTCACGGACAAATTTATACGGACACGGACGCGGATAACCTTTGTCCGAGGTTTGTCCGGTCCGTGAACACCCCTACCTATGGGTGGCGATGCTTCAATCAGCACCCTGACCATCACACCAATAATAGTTGGCTAATATATCTAATTCTTTAGTATTGTCGACTGTTTTTTTATAATTGTCAACTTTTTTTTCTGGCAACGTTGTCATATTTTTTTTTTTTTGCAACAAAAATGGAGTATCAATTTTTATTATTCCCTAAAAAAATCTATTGTTCCCTCTGTTAAATTACAGATCCACCTTTAGGTGCCTGGATTTGCCCTACAAGCCAATAGTTCCCCATGGACGTGGATGCGCAGATGTAATTGAAGGCTTGAAATATTGTGGGCTCTACGGGCCAATGAATTTAATTCATTTTTAATGCAGCCAGGTTCTTTTGGACGGTATTTGTCTAATTTTTTTTTTTAAAAACAAACTGGATGAATCTCTTCTTTCGGTTCTTTTTTATATTTCTGATTGAACCGGTTCGAGACTTCGAGTCAGTTCGACAGGGGCCACGGCGGCTCTACCAAACTGCTATAAAAACCTAACGCTTCCCACTTGTGTTGGATGTGTCTCCGGCCTCTTGGCTGCTGCAGCCATCTGAGTTCCTCATCCACGGTGAGGCTAGCCTCTTTATCTCATCCTTGTATGTCGTGTTGCTTTGTATCTAATCAGTCTCATTTTCCTTTGTCTATATTAAGTCTGCTGTTTTTTCGGCTTGTTTGTAATGGAGGTTAGTGATGGTGTTATAATAATGAAGAAAGCATCATTCGATGTTCAATTTATTATAAATCTAGAAAATTATAATGGTGAAGAAAGCATCATTCGATGTCCAATTTATTCGGTTCCACTGCATGCACAGTCAAATAAGCCGGTTGATATGGTTTTATAAAGCTTGAATTTAATTTTTCACACATGGACCTATTATTTTGCTCTTTTCTCTCTTTTGTCTTAAAGGTTGACTTTGACATTTGAATTTGATAAGCTGATCATGATCATATATGTGTGTGGTGTAAAGACTTAAGCGGTAGATAGAAGACCTTTTTCTGCCAGAAATGAACCCTACTATTAACCATGTAAATGGCATGTTCAACTTTTTGAGCAATGCATGTAGTCATGCGTCTTGTGTGAGTAATGGCCTGTTTGTGTGTCAATGGTTGCTTACAAACATTTAGTAACTGGTCTGGTCAATGGTAGCAACTATTTGTGCAGAATCCGCTGTAAAGGTCCACAGAGTGATGTATATGCCAGATCTTTCATCGCAATTTTAGAAGATGATTTTCATCAATATAACGATCTGTCTTAGCGGCTTTGGCTAGATGCTGGTGCAGGCAAACTTATCTATGTCTTTTGATCTGATCCTTGAACTAGTCTACTTAGTCAGTATTTGAGGTATCAGCAACTTAGTACCTTCATTAGATGATGTTGCAGAATATAATGAGGATTTCTTTCACTAAATGTATTGAACAATGAAAGGGAGATATCATTGTGGTCATCCTCAATGGTGATGGCACATTCCTCTTTGTTGGCCATCTATTGTAAATCTAAAAATTCTTTAGTCTCAACTGTGAGATGTGCTAGTCTGAGGTCACAGACTGGATAATTGGCCGCTTAAAGTTTTGATTAAGTTTGAAGCCTGTCACCCATTTTTGTTTATTGGGAAAAAAAATTTACTTTTTGCCCTCAGTTGATGTATTATATGCAGCGTTACTGTATTTGAGTTTACTATATCCCATCTTGTTGATGCTACTATTAGTTGTACTGAAGTTTATGCTCAGTCAGCATATTATTTATTTCTGCTATTTTGTGTTATCATCATCATCATATGCCTTATCCCAACGCTATTTTGTGTTATCTGTCTGTTTTTTTTTGCTTTGCTCCGGCTATTTTGCAACATTTTATCCAGTTTCTCTGTTTGCTGAACCCTCATATTTTAGCTTCTCTATCTGTCCTTCATGCATACTAATGTTAATTATGGAGATTCGAGTGATGGGCAGATAGCTATTCGCTAGCCTTTCTCATAATGCTCCATATATAATGCTGAGCCATTCTACAATAGGAAATGGTTATCCATTTGGTTTCCATTTTCATCTTAAGAGTGGCATACATCTATTTCCATTGTTTGGAAAGACAGAATTCTTTAAAGCCTTTGTTGGAGCTTGTAGAGTCGCAATAGTTTCGAAGCACAGGTTCAGTTGGTAGTTACTTTTCATTGTATACTCATGCAGTGCATGTTCATAATTTAATAAATTTTGATCAGGCGGTTTGTGTAACATATAACTTCATTCTGTTTTGTCTACTTCGAATCCTATCTTCTTAATTTGGTTGTTGCTCACCTATTTGTGATTATCAGGTATCATTAACAAGCATGGCAACTGCTAGACTCCCTACAGCCTGCACGTTTAATAGTGTACCTACAAAAAAAGTTACTACCTCTGCCTTTGTAAAGGCTCCATCTTCATTGGGCTCAGTGAGGAGTGTCTTAAAGGCGTTTGGCTTGAAGTCATACCCCAGCTTCCGAGCTTCTGCAATGGCTGTTCACAAGGTGAAACTGATTGGCCCGGAAGGTGAGGAGACCGAATTTGAGGCACCAGATGATGTTTACATCCTGGACTCTGCTGAGAATGCAGGTGTTGAGCTGCCATACTCGTGCCGTGCTGGTGCCTGCTCAACTTGTGCGGGGCAGATTGTATCAGGTTCAGTGGATCAATCAGACGGGTCTTTCCTTGACGATTCGATGATGGAGAAGGGTTATGTGCTCACCTGTGTATCATACCCTACCGCAGATTGTGTCATCCACACACACAAGGAGTCTGAGCTTTACTGATCTCGATAAGATAGTATTTGTGCTTTGTAGAAATAATGCAAGGGAGGTGAGTGAAAAAAATTCGTCTGCTTCTGGATCAGGTTTCGGGTTAGAGAGGTGAGAGGTCTATATGTGGCCGTTATTTAGTTTCCAGGAGTTTTTCAGTATAAATTTTATGTGGAACCCATCAATCTGCATGAAACCAATGCTTTCTGCTCAACCTCCAAATTTTTTTATTCGGGCAGTTATATGAGTGCCAAACGGTGCTATTTTTTGCACGGATCGTGTTTGGGAATAAAGGTATGAGAATGTTTGGGAATAAAGGTATGAGAAAGGGAATCGGCCATTGCAGCTTGTTGACTGGACAAAGCGGGCTGATTGCAAATAACAAACGTAGGGTATCATGTTACTGAGAAAATATGCCTACTTCACGCGAAGTAGGTATCATGTTAGCATTTATCTCAATTCTCGGCCTACTCCTGTCGACAGCAGGGTGGGGAAGGCATGGAAGGGAGAGGGACAAAGCTCAAGAATGATGCTACCTGACATCTCCGCAAGCACGGCTACAATTGCCAGTGGAGAAAAGCTGCTAGATGAGATCAACTATAAACATCTATTAACACGACTGATGCGTTCTTTCCTTCACTTTCCAGGAACATATAACCGACGTATATGACTGTAGTATGTACAGAGGCTGATGCGCGTTTTTTCCTTCACTTTCCAGGAAAATACAACGGACATAAATGACTATGTACACGGGCACAAACAAGCCGGAGAAACAGTCTTGCTTTATTTATTTTGACATGATCTGTCAACTGCTTCAAATCTCAAATCCCAGTTTCTAGCTTCAGGAACCCATAGCGATATATTATTTCCAGTGCTGTAAACAATTCGATCGCTCCCAATCAGGGTTTGTCGAGCTATGGCTGTTGCATTCGACAGCTGAACCGAATGAACAAGCTAGGTGTCACACATAATATTGTTGAGGGAGAACAGAAATTAAAATCGAGAGAATCTAACCAGGTACTAAGCTTTCATGCAATACTAGCCACATGCAGTGACGTATCAATTCTCAATAAATCAGTCACTCCCGGAAAATGAATACTAAACGAGATTTCTTTAAACAATGAGGTGTTGGTCGGAGGGTCAGGGCACGCTTAAGAAACAGAGTTCCTTAGTTCGAACCCCCTACTCCGTCATCCACCAACAATACAAACTTCCCTTGCCATCAAAGAATATGTTTCACAAGAAAGAGAATACAGAAGCCACTTCCCCTAGTTCTCAACATTTCATGATAGTTTTATCCTTTCAGTTAATCACCTTCTTCTTGCCGGGAGATGGGAATTAAAATCAACTGTCCTCAATATTTTTACATTCATCATATTTTTTTCTTCAATAACCCACTACTCCAAGTACACTACCCTTGAAAGAAAAAGTTTAATTCTCACATGTTAGGCACAGCTGAGATATCTTCTTCAATCAAAAGCATCCATGGTTAAAAAATGAGACTCAAGATCATCAACATTACAGCTTACAAGTTACAAACTATCCAGCCGGACGTCGACCTGACAACAATCAGCACCAAAATTGATAATCATCCCTCATCATAGTTTCAGCAAACTACATCCTCTACTGCATATCTTTTCATCTCCATTGCAATTTAATACACATCAACCTGTGCCTTGCACCACCAAAAGAATAATAATAATCTTTAGAAACCAGCATACTAAATCAATTTGCATCATATTTTTTTTCCTTAGCACAGCTTCAATGAAATAGCTAACATGCCACTCCGCACAAAATGCATTCCTTCAGACTTATCTCCATTAGTTCACTCCCAAGCTGGCGGTTTTGCACAAGATAACTTCCCTGTTCACTGAGCTGCATCCCATATAAATCATTATCCCAATTATGTAAGAACCATAAGTAGGCTCAAGAGAAGCAAGCATCATCCACAAGCAAAATGCGTGATATTTACCCGCCTATATCTGTTCGTCGAGTAAACTTAGTTTCCCTCTCCAACCCATCCATCAACCTATTATAAGTAGCAATGTCAGGGATGAATCCGGCATCCAGCATCTCCTGAACCACCTCTTCTCCCTCTCTTCTTTTCCTTTCTCTTGTGAACCCGCTAACCAATATCCGATAGGTAGAACCATCAGGAATCAAACCCTTCTTAGATGCCAGCATCCTCAATCCATTTGCCTCACTCGATCTTCCCACCTCACACAGAGATTCAATCAAACAATTAAATGTCACCGTATCCGGCAGAATCCCTTCATTCAAAACTCTCTCCATCACCTCGGACGCAATGTCAACCTTCCCTGAAGCCTTCAACCCCTCTACTAGTGTGGCACAAGAGACAGCACTCGGTTTGTTCTCCCTCTTCCACAATTCATCAAACATTTCCAACGCCCTATCCGAATGCCCGGCCCTGCATATCTTATCAATGATGAAAAAGCAATCAAGCTCACCAGGAACAGCTCCCTTCTTCAACAAATCAACCAAAAGGTCGCAGGCTTTTACAACCATGCCTTCTCTGCACAACCCGTTCAGCAAAATTTCGCAGGTAGCGACCGAGAACTGGCATCCCAAATCAATCATTTCATAGGCAACACCAATTCCCTCCTCGAACTTCTTGTCCCTGAAAAACCCTCTAATCAACGTATTAAAAGTAACAACATTTGGATCACAACCTTTGAATTTCCTCATCTCTCTAAACAGTCCCAGCGCCGAATCGAACATCGAATTCCGGCAGTAGCTGCTGATCAAAATGTTGAAGGTGAACACATCGGGCTTCACCCGATCCTTGAGCAGCCTATGGTACCACTCAACGGCCATCCCATGTTTCCCATGCTTGCTGAACCCATTAATCAGAATATTGTAGAGAGCCACCTGGGGCCTCCCGTCGATGGCCAGCCGCATCTTGTCGAAGGCGGCCACCGCCTCGTCGAATCTGCCGACCCGGCAGTACGCGTTGAGGGCGAAGCGGAAGATGGGCTCGAGGCGGGGGCAGGAGAAGATGCTGGCATCGGAGCAGGGGCAGGGGTGGGAGACGACGGCGTCGATAACAGGGCCAAGGTCGTCGAGGCGGTGGGAGACGGCCAAGGTGCGGACCATCCACTCGTAGGTGGAGTGGTCGTGGCGGAAGGAGTCGACAGAGGCGGCCCAGCAGAAGACGAGGAGGTCGAAGTGGGTGAAGGAGGGGTGGTGGTGGAGCTTGTTCTTGAGGAAGTGGAGAAGCTCCTGTGGGGTGAAGGAGGCCTTGAGGTGGGTTCTGAAGAAGTGGGAGAAATGGGATTGCGGGGTGAGGGAGAGGGAGACGGTGGGTAGAGGGACGGCTGGAGGCTCGCTCTTGGAAGACGATGAGTCCGGCGGTGCGAGAGGGGTGGTAGGCGGAGAGGCAGGAGGGGGTTTGTCCAATTGGCGGAGGAGCGGGACCAAGTTCCGCCGGGCGAGAGGAGAAGAAAGTCTCCTCATTTTCTCCCCGCCGAGGGAAAAGGTGGAGGCTTTTCTCACGGCGCGCCAGTGACACTGAGGCCTGAGCCCATTGGGACTAGAGGTTGGGTGATGGGCCAAGCCAGAAGAGGGCTCTCTATACAGGTAAAAGGCAACTTTTTTCCCTGATCGCTCCTGCCCTGCTGCTTAGTCGCATTCTCGCAATCGCTGCGGGGAAGCAGGTATGCTTCTGTCTCTCCTCTCATGTTTTCTTCAACCTCTCTTCTCCCTGTTCTATGTTGACGCATTCCCTCCGCCCTCAATCTTTCTCACTTACTTTGCTAATCCACATACTCGCTTATCTTACCAATCCTTGAATCTTAAAATTCACCCATAACACCTAAAACCCTGATAAATACTTTTCAAAGTTTGCATTACGTTTCAAACTGCAAATCGAGTTTCATACTCATACTCCTTTGCTTGCCTGTGCTCGCCCAAAGTTTTTTTCTTTATTTTTCCTACGTCCTGTTTGTTTGCATTTCCTTTCTTTTCCGACTTCCGCGAATCAATGAACTACTTGAAATTGGTGAACGTGGGCTTTCCATGTTTAAGATACTAGTATGGTCAGTTACTTTTCTAAAACAACAGAGAAATGGAAGAGACGGGCTCCTGGGCTGTTTGCTCTTTCATCTAGTTTCTGACTAGTTTGTTAAGTATAAAACACTAATGGAGCTCAACAATTTCTCATGGCACATGGCAATGGAATTAAAGGGTCCCATCTTTAGTTTCAAATATATAAGGTGTTAACATCAACGATGATGCTGATGACTATATTATAAAGTGTAAGCAAAAGAGCAGAAAAACGAAGATGAGGCATTCTGGTTTTGAGTGTGCTATTGGATGAGTTTTAGTATACAGTTTCTGAGTGAGGAAAGCCTGTTTTTGAGGCTTCTCTTTTCCTTTTAGTTATGTTTTTGTTCAAATAGTAAAGTTGATATATGGTCTCAGTGTCATGCAGACGTTATAGTTCGCTGATATGCAATTAAATGTGCTGAGGGGCTTTATGGATTGCGCAACTTTAAACTCTAGTTTCAGTCTGCTGCATGACACTTCCTCACGTGCAATTTATTATATGAAAAAGCCAGAAGTTATCTCTGTCTTCTCTGCCCAACGCTCAAGTGTGTATAGTTGTTCACTCACTTTTGCTTCTTATATAGAAATATTTAGGTAAATATAACTTGTAACTGGTTATAAAGTATTGCGTTCTAAACTTGCAGGACGCGTGCAAATCATACAATGTGGAGTTCGATTTCGACCCTGTATTGATATACATAAGGTGAGCTTGATAAGCCTCAGGATTCGCTTGGCCATTAAGCAGATCTGTTTTTATTGTTATGCTTTTCTTAGTTCATGTAGGAGCTATGCCTACTACATTGCCATTCCTAATTAGTTTAGCTGGTATTTTTTGCTTGGTTTTAGCCACAAACTCAAGGATGCTATTGTTAAAGAACAGTTGCTCTTGTTTATCTTCTAGGCCCAAAGTCTGAAATGCACAACCTACTCATCTAATAGTATCCTCGTCTGGTCTTACCCCCAGTTCCTCCATGTCAGCAAAGACCTCTAATAATTTAACTGGCAAGTGATGATGATCATATAAAGATATCCTCCGAGAAAATAAGCGCTTAGAGACAGATCGGTTATATTTCTGCAGTATCATATTCCAAACTTTTTCAGCCTGCTCAATTCTTCCATCCATGTCGAATGCTAACAGTCCCTTGGCCCTTGCTCAACATCCACTTGGAAATTTGTATTATATGCAACCATTGACTTCTTTTCCTAAATATACCCATAGCTTTAGCTGCTGCGATCAATGGAAATTCTGTTTCCCACGCTGCCCACTTATCCAAAGCACCATAGACAGTTTCTTTCTCATCAGAAAGTTTTGAGATAACTCTAACAAGATTAAGAGCCTTCTATCCAGATCCAGCAGAATCCCCACATTATTCTTCAGTTTCTTCTCAGTAGATCTAGCATAAGGTGACCACATTCCTACACATCTTTCCTTGGCACAAGTCTGCCCAACGCAGTTCTCCAAACAAGAATGATGAAGGAACCATATCCTTTTATGGGTATCTCCTAAATTTCCAAAAATCGACTCCAAAACATTGATTTTTGGTTTTTGCTGTTTTAAGGCATTGAAAAAGACACAGATTCCCGGGGGCAGGGTAGCATTGCCTAGGCTGAGTAAACTCATGAATGGGTTGTTGGTGAAGTGTGGGTTCAAAAGGGGGCTGTTCCCATGCAGGCAACGGAGCACGGCAACAGCTATGATTGTTGAACCATAGGCAGAATTTCTTAGCTTTAGACAGATGTGAATGCCTTTATTAGGATTGTTATATCTGGCCTTGTTTTTTTATACCCATCAATTAATTCACTTGGTAGAGGTGGCATCAATAAAAGTTATTGAGTGTGCCACCCATATTGTTATTCTTTGAGAGTTGCCACACTTTTTTAGTGCATGATCTTGAAGAGTTCTTTGTTTTCTTGGAATGGGTTTACTGGATTGAACATTTGGACTTCATAGTAGGTTTTCAATTACTCGTTCTTTGTTGGCAGTGTAAGTAAATTATCTTATGTTTTTGTAATGTTTTATTGAAATTACTCAGGGCAAAGTGAAACAAATTGTTGGCTCTACACTTAAGGATCTTACTGATGGCACCTCGACTCTGATAACTAATTTTGAATCAGATAAATCAGCAGCAGAATTTGCAAGTCTGTACAAAAAAGATGAACTTACTGGTGGGCATGTTATAATGCTTGGTGCAGATCCTCTGAGCATAGTTGCAGCCCTTGAAGCCCTGCACGGTTATCCTGGTATATGAATTTGTTCTAAAATGAAAACAACTTTGTTGTTGGCATGTATTGCATGCAAGCTTGGAGCTGGAGTTTTTTGTAAACTCGTGAAATGTCAGTTTTTGTCATAGTTGCACTTGCCATGAATTTACATACTGCAAAAGTTGATGGTATCTGTGTCAAGCAATGTGTAACATTAACCGTTCCAGAAATGAAGCTTATTACTGTAGATGTCATGCATGAATCAACTTCTTTCTCATTTGATGGTTTGTTTACTATATCCATTTAAGCTATTAGTTCTTGGCATACTTCTTCCAATTTGTAGTAGTCGCTTTTAGGTGGGTTGCAGGTTGGAGGTGGGATCACGTCAGACAATGCTTCATATTATCTGGCAGAGGGTGCTAGCCATGTGATTGTTACCTCTGTAAGTGCACAATAAACTTAGTTGACTTATCTAATGTGAACAGAGAAGTATGTTTTTACCTGCGATTTATAATTTTGATAATTTTGCAGTTTGTTTTTAGTAATGGCAAAATGGACCTTGAACGACTTAAAAGTCTAGTCCAAGTTGTTGGCAGGGATAGGCTCGTATTGGATCTTAGTTGCAGAAAGAAGGTAACTTTTCATATTCGGATCTTCATAAAAAAAGTATGAATGGTTACATAAAGTTCCATTATGCTCTTTGTTGTCAATTTTCAAGAAAACATCTGGCATGTTTGCTAGTAGAAAATTGCGATGCATTCAGTTGATTAATATTTGTTCAATATTATGTTCTTTTACTTTTTTATGTGTTACGACATCATCATCATCATCTATCATCATCATCATCACCACAGCCACCAGCTTATCATAATTGTCTTCAGCTTCTGTTTTGCCATTTTTTTCATTTTTGTTTTTGCCATTTTGATTAATGGTAAATCAATATTAATTGTGACTCATGCATGTTCCCAGTCCTTGTACAATTTTTCCTTGAGCATTTATAAGCTGGTTGATCTTAACCAGCTTTTGGTTTCTTCTAATTCTACCAGCAAATGTTGGTGCCTTCCAATCTTCCCCCTGATATATGGAAGTAAAAAGTTGTATGAATTTGACAGTTCTGATGTGACATAGCACCTTCTTTGACTCCTTTGGACAAGAATATATGTTGAGTTTGTTGAGTTAAACCACCCACTCTTTCTAACCTCCTTGATAGATGTTCACTTTCTACAGGATGGGAGATATGCGATTGTAACTGATAGATGGCAAAAGTTTACTGATGTATTTCTTAACGAGAAAACTCTAGAATTTTTGGCATCCTATGCTGATGAGTTTCTGGTCCATGGAGTTGATGTAGAAGGGAAAAGGTAACATAGTTAGCTCAAAATAACTTCCTAATTGATAGAAAAAGTACTCTGATTATCTTTACGATCATTATATTTCACAATTTTCAATTTTCAGGTTAGGAATTGATGAAGAGCTTGTAGCCTTACTTGGAAAGCTCTCACCTGTGAGTAGTAAACTCTCTTTAATGCTAGTGTTCAACACCTATCACGTGTTAGTATGACCCACCTTTGCCTGATTTTCTAAATGAAAAGAAATCGAAATTGATGTGTTATTTGTATTTCTAGCTTTCTTCTGCACCTTTCTTTTTATTTACTTGCTACGTGTAATCGGTTTACTGCTTATAGTAAGGTCAAGCAACTGTCTAAAGTATCTTTTGGGCCAATTACAAAGCTAGTGAGGTATTAACCGAGGCGGGTCTGTTGCTGATTGAAAACTATTTTCAAAACCCCTCTTTAGCCTATTCTGAAGGCTACTGAGAATTTCTGGAAGGGATCCCTCTCTGAGGATAAAACACTATTAAGAAATTGAAAAACAAAACGACTGTCTAAAGTTGGTGAACATGTTTATGTGAAATGAAGTGGGGTTGATATATTTTACAGGGGGGTAGTAATGCACTAGATGGATTAGCTAAGCAGTGAGCTTGAGTTTGTATGGGTGCTACATTAGTTAGATTTGATTTCGCAATACTATCTCTAGTTTTCCATGTTGTTAACTATTATTCTATCGCTTACCTTTTTTAAATGCTTTATCTTGGTGAGGTGTAGAGACGTGAAGGCGTTGTTTATAGGTAGTACCTAGCAGGTGACAGAATTTCTGGGTTTTTACTTTGTGAAGTGTTGACTGACATTATGGTACTGGGTATGCATTTTATGCAGATATTTAGATAGACCCATATACATTCTAGCTTAAGTAGGTGTTTATGCTCTGAACATTTCCAAGTAGTTAAAAAAAGATTCCTTTTGCGCATAAAGAGTTTTAGGGAATGCTTTAAAGTTGGTTATTTTTTTGAAATTTTCTAAAAAGATTTTGATGGCTTTTATCCATCAAATAAGGATCTCGGATTGTAATGTTCAGAAAAAGTTGAACACTTCTGTTAAATGTATGAAGAAAAATTTATCTCCAAAGAGTTTGCAACTTGGAGATTAATCTGTTATAATTATTCCCTTAAGTGAAGTGATCTGTTACAATAGTTGGTTTTCCGTTTTTTATCTTGTGAATGATGTGAGCAGATACCGGTGACCTATGCTGGTGGTGTGACAACAATGGACGATTTGGAAAGAATAAAGATGGCAGGCATGGGACGGGTTGATGTCACCGTAGGAAGTGCATTGGACATTTTTGGAGGGGACTTGGCTTACAAAGATGTTGTCGCCTGGCATAATATGGAGCAAGAGACCTTGGCAGTTGATGTTCAGCAGAAATAATTACTTAGTGTGTTTGTAGTACTTCAAATAAAATTGTATTAGACTAACACAATTTATAATGAACAACAGTTCTCTTTACAAATATGGTTTGGAGTATAATGCTCCGCACAATCCACAATGGCAGTTAGTTGTCTTGCAAATTACGACTGGATAGCAACAATTACAAGCCAAGTTGATCTGAGCCGTCAGATTGGGGTCCAACGTCGCCCAGTGCGTGCATGCAGTGATTCAAACCTGCCTACCCTTCTAATTAACGCTCGCCGCTAGATCGTAATCCAACAGCTGTTAAGTACATCAAAATTAACGGCCCGTTAGTTGACCGTTGGTGAGAAGGAAGGATTCTCTTCTTCCTCCTCCGCTCGTCCTCTCAGCTTCCATCCCCGTCCTCCGCCGGCGCTGCCCACTCCGTCGCCGACTTCTGAAACTCCCAAAAAGCAAACCTTAAGCTTCTCCTAGAACAAGGACAGCATAAAGCAAGTACTTCACTGAAAGATGCTACTCGCAATTGCAAATCCCTTTGAAATCACCTCGTCTCCTGCTCCTGCAGAAGCATCCTCCCCCTTCCCGTCGACTCCCCAAACTCAGTTAAATCCCCGTTTCCGACGACGAACCGTTCTGGAGTGGCTGATGCTGATCGGCGGTCGCCTTTGGAGACTCGGGTTTCTCTTGTCCTGGCCGTCGCTTCGCAGGCCGCCTCTGCCTCTCAGCGCCGTAAATAATCTCCACTCTTCATCTTCCCCTGTGTTTGTTGTGTCTATAGCTTTTTTTATCTTCTGAATGGTTTTTTGCGCGCAGTCGTGTCGGAGCTGGTGGCGGAAACTGGCAAGTATGTTCTTCCCCGGAGATTCGAGAGCAGGAACCTCGAGGAGGCTTTGATGGCTGGTGAAATTTTTTACAAAACTTCATTTTTTGGTCTTGTTTTTTTTTTCTTTCTAATTTTGATGCTGGTTTTCATGCAATATCAGTATTCGATACTATATTCTTTTAATTTGTCTTTGTAATGTTCTGATTCCTTTGTAGTACCTGATCTTGAAACTGTGAGATTCAGAGTTCTTGCCCGGCAGGATGAGTACGAAATCCATCTAGTTGAGGTAGGTCTATAATTTGTTCTAATTGTTGGCCTTTTGTTTACAAAGTACTTGTCCAGACTCGCATATTTTCATGAGAATTTCTAGCTGCAACCTGACTTTTGATGAATGGATTGCATTAAGTTATTGGTGAGCAAGATAGATTCCAAGTGGAGCTACGTTCCTGGTGTATGTGTCTAGCATATTCTAGTTGAATTGCTTTCTTGACCTCAAAAATGAAGTTCTCCCATCAGCTGACATGGTGATGGATATGGAAAAACCATGACTTGAGTCTTTTGTGAGGGGCAAACGCTCTAGTGCTACAGAACAGAGCGTGACAATAAGTTGTTCTTGACTATAATCAATAATCTATTGCCACTTGTCTTGTTGTTTAATCTTTGTAAATCGTCATGAGCTACCTCTCCCTTAAGCTTTAAACTATGCTATTATGCATGTGCTGATTAACATTTAAACACACTATTACATATTTCATATCTCTTAAAATTATATCCTCTTGTCTAATTGCTGCATATATATGCTCATCAAAGCGAATTTCTCAGCCTCTTACACTAAACTTAATGTCACAGCCTTACTTTATAGCAGAAACAACAATGCCTAAAAATGCCGGCTTTGATTTTGCAGGTGCGTCACAGTCATTCAACGTCTTAGCTGCTTACCTCTTTGGTGAGGTATATTCAGATGGAAATTTTTTGTGGTGGGGTGGGGTTAAATCTATTTTTTTTAGCTGGTTGGTCTGATGTTTTCAGAATATTACTAGCGAAAAAATGGAGATGACAACTCCTGTGTACACTCATTCTATTCAAACGGAGGGAGTGAAAATGGAGATGACAACACCGGTGATAACAAAGCGGGTTAGTGGTCTTATATATGATTCAGGACTATAAAAAACTGTTGGCCACTTTAAATTTAATTTTGCTTAGACATGAATCTTGGAAAACTTCTCCATACTTTGTGTGTTCTTGCAGCCTATGTCCAATAGGTTACAGTTGGGATAGAATGTTGTAGGGGGTAGGTTGGCTGTTTTGGACTACCCCGCAGAGTTCCCAATAATTTCCCTCTTATTACGAATGACTTGAAAAAATCATTATTGTGTAAACCTGTGATCAAATGTGCTAGTCAACTTTTTGCGTTCTTACTTCTGATACTCAAGAACTTGTTGTACACACAGAATTCGAGTAGTGTATTCTCTATTCAGTTGTCACAATAGTGAAGTCGATCTTATTGAGTACTGCCTCACAAAAGAAATCTTTGGCCTTTTTAGGAGAGAAAATGCAGTTGAAGGAATGCTGAAAATTTTAAATAATTAGTTTATTCTCAGAGAAAGTACTTCATTGTTCTGAACTAGGTGTAAACATATTGAAGGAATATGTCCATTAAAAGGAAGTTGGATAAAGAATTATGTAAGGCAGATGGATATAGGATAAAATTTTCCGACATCAACTGGGTTCTGGACTTTTCCATATTACTGCAATTACATATGTAATGTCTCTGCTCATGATTTTTTTTAGCATCTACAGCTTATTGTAGTTAGCATTCTGATTCCATGGTCTGTTATCTTCAGTCAGAACATCAAGAGAAATGGCAAATGTCATTTGTGATGCCCTCAAAATATGGTGCAAAGCTCCCCGTGCCAAAAGATCCATCAGTCAGAATCCGAGAGATTCCAGGGAAAATTGTTGCAGTGGCTGCCTTTTCAGGTCGTAATGTTCATGATTTCAAATCGCTTCCCACAGGGTTTTGATTTTTGAACTGTACTTTAACCAAACTAATGATTTGAAATCTATGGAAGTACTGAACTGGAAAGCTGCCTTTCAAAGTTTCTCATTCTTTGTTATTACAAATAATTTTTATCAGATATTATATAACAAATTATTATGTAGTAAAATGTGCAGCTTGCTTTTATGTGAACAATCAGAATAGGATATTAATCCTGTCCAATCGTCTAATAGGTTTTAGTAGATTACATGACGGCAGAATTTTTGCAGAATGGTCACCATGCCCCGTGGCAGCATCATAAGTTTTTTTACCAGCATATTACTTGCTTAGAGTCCAGAATAGATTTTCATCAAAAGACTACAATTTTTTACCTTTTGCGTCACCTGGCATTGGAATTGGATAGGTATTGCCAGATGAGGAATTTATGCTAAGGTTAGTTAATCATGATCCTATAGTAGTATATTGATTACTTTCCATATTCTCTCTCTTTGTTTATAAAGCAGGCTTTGTTTCGGATGAAGAAGTCAGGCGCAGAGAGGCAAGGCTAAGGGAGGCTTTAAAGAGGGACCTTGAATATCAAGTAAAGGAGGTGGTTTCTGTGGAAGTTGCACAAGTAAGACATGAGCAAATTCTTTTTTTCTTACCCAAGCCTGTACGTCAGTTTCTGCTATATAATTGTACTTACTATTGCAAATTCATTGGCAGTTCAATCCACCATTCACCTTGCCTTTCATGCGCCGAAACGAAATCTTATATATTAATATAGTTCTATACTTCTTCTTTGTAGATTGCGAAAGCAATTATTATTTGTTTTTTGGAAGCTTGCATAAGCAAAGATTGTATTGCAATGAATACTTTTTTGGTATAATAGAAACTCTTTGTTCGAACTTACCTGAATGCCAATGTTTTGAGGAAGGTTTTGGTTTAACACAGGAAACAGATTTGATTGCTGATATGTGGTTTGTTTTTGTTGTCTTTATCTTTTCTACACTCAGAATTTTCCGAACCTCGCAGATCACACCGTTGGCCAAAGTCGCCCAAAACAATTGACACAGGAAACAGATTTGATTGCTGATGTGTGGGTTGTTTTTGTTGTCTTATATCTTTTCTACACAGAATTTTCTGAACCACGCAGATAACACTGTTGGCCAAAGTCGCCCAAAACAATTGACACAGAAAACAGATTTGATTGCTGATGTGTGGGTTGTTTTTGTTTTCTTTATCTTTTCTACACTCAGAAATTTCCGAACCTCGCAGATCACACTGTTGGCCAAAGTCGCCCAATGGCCTTGTGCCATGCTTCTAGAAACTGACCTTTTTTTTTGCATAAACATCTAGAAACTGAACTTGAAGAGCGAAAGTTTATATGCAAAAATGTACACATCGGGCACAAAGAACAGTGGGCGGGCTAGAACTTAGGAGTGCGCTCTACAATTCAGGGCTAATCAGCCCGTTGTTTTGTCCGCTGTATAAAAAAATCTTTTTCAGTAACATCAGAAGCTACAAAATGGTTTACGATCTTTCAGTGTCGTCGACTGAGGCGAAATCACGGATTCACAAGTCAGACATGACGAACTTATCAATTGTAAATCTCATATGTTAGTACTTTACCTTTCTCGAGCACGTCAGGAGCATGTACCATGCTTCTAATGGAGCGACCTTCTAGAAGGTTAGGCAAGATTGATCCTACTTTCATGTACAAACAAAAATTAAAGATTGGTTTTATTTTCTCATCCTTTGATGTGTTATTTTCTATTGTGTACTAATCCGTCTCATGAAGCTCGTCTGGATTTGGAAAAAATCGGATCCTACATTACTTGGCTGAATTTGCTCCCTCAAGACCAAAAACAAGAAAGAAGAAAACTCAGTTTATTTTTTGTTTCATTAGACAGTCCAATAAGTTCCACCCATTTTGCATTTCAGGCAAGCTTCATTGGACAGTGGGAATATGTCTTTAGTGTAGGAGAATCCTATGTACCACCCAAGTTATTATCCTTCTCTTCGATCGATTTGTTTTCGGCAAAAAGTCACTTTGATCATTATTGAAATCAACTGTGAGGAAAAATTGCGGCTTGGGTGGCAAAAAAAGCAAAGAAATGCTGTGTTTTACCATCTTTCTTTTTGCGTGTTTGTCCGTTGCCTTGATTTGGATCACATCTACGTGACGTAAAAAGCGTTGAATTGGCTTATCTCCTACGATTAATATTCAACTTCATAGTGTGGTCATATATACCTGATTTTTTTTACAAATGGTGAAAAAATGTAAGCACCCGGCGGCCAAAGAGGCAGCTCCACAGGGTGGATGGTGGGGCCACTGATCCTGACCAATCTGATTGGTCCCCAGTGGGCCCACCCTCCTGCCTGTAGAGCTGCCTTTGACTGCCAGGCATATAACATAACTTGAAATGAAAACAAACTCTAGATCTGGAATAGAACATATATCATTTTATCAGATGGCTAGCTAACATGCTTATATATGCAAATCTGATGTAGGACAGAATGCGTGACGAGTTATAGATAGTTGATGCAAGATACTAACGAGCTGTAACATTTCCAACGAGACTTGAGTTTCATCCATCTGTTTTTTTTTTGTTTTTTTTTGAGAAACCTACGTCCTCACTAAGATGCTGAAAGTCACAATCCATTTGATTGAGCTTATCATTACTTCCACGCACATGAATAACTTCACCGAGGGGTCAGAGATTTGCATGCATTCATGTATCCATATCATTTTTCTTCTTTAATAGATTTATTTACCATTCAAACAAAAAAACAGTCCATATCATTTTCATTGAAAATTGATCGAAGATGGAAGAAGAACGTTAGAAATAGGAAAATAAGAAGAATTTTTACATTCACATATGTATATAAGCAGTTTCAAGAGGACATAAAGTTCCACTTTTACTTCAATTCTCCCATTTCAGGTATGCTTTGTAGAGCAGGCTTCCACCCTTTCTGCCCCTGAGAAGTATTAATACCTTCATCATAGTCTTCATTCGTATTGCATGGGCGTCGCTGAAGGTGAGTAACTATATCATTGACGGTTAGTCCTCCTTTCATTAGCATCTCCCTCAGTTCCTGCTGTGTAATCACCAACTTGATTCTGACTGTTGGTTTTGACGTTACCGGCACCACCACAGGCTGCGACTGGAGAAGATGGTGAAGAGATTCATCTCTCATGCGAGTATCCGGATGTAGGTAATATCCGGAGGCAGAAAATTCGTCGGAGATGGCATGGCCCTGAAACTGGCTGCGCACTTGCATGGGTGGTTTGTATTCAATAACCATCTTCTTTTCCTTAATCACGCTTTCATGAATTAAGCAGTTTCCCATGCTAGAAAAAGAATTTCATGAAAACAAAATGACCTGTTTATTCACTTACTTCGATGGAATGGTTCGTTCGTATTTATAAGAGGGCTCACAACTCACAAGCCGAAGGCCAATTTGATGATCAAGAAGATATGGCCCATGAAAAGGACAGTGATGCAAAATCAAAGGCCTTTTGCTGGAGTGCCCCATTTGCTGCGGTGGTCAATCAGGCGCAGTCGAGCTTGGATTGCTGGGTGGCCCACAAAATGGTTGACCGTAAAATGATGGCTTTATTGGAGAACATGAATATGGAGGTGGCCATTGAGGGTTTCTACAACGAGAAGCAATCGTATGTTTATAAAAATGAATGAGATAAGTAATGAGATAATTTTTTTATACAACTAATTAGAGAATTACGTGAGATGTTGTCGTGTGAAATATCACCTCTGACCACAAAAGTTTAGGACCAAAGGCATGATTCACGATGAGCTCGGGATAAAAAGAGTGCTTAGTGCGATAAAGATGTCGTCAACCTGCATGCTGGTCTATGCAGATGGACGGAAGGTAAAGCAAGACCTCATGGATTTTCCCTGTATGATCCCATTATTTGCATATGTGACTGGTCGGTAAAATATAGGTCGTAAAAAAATATCGGTAGTCGAAAACTAATTTTTACCGTATATTTTCACAATCTAACTTCTAAAATGAATTATATTAATTTAAAAAAAAATATATAAATATCAAAATATGCATAAAATGCATATTAGGATAGGAAATAATCGGGAAAACTGTTTTTTTAAAAAATTGCGATATATCAATCCGAAACCAATATGTCGGCGATATTGTAAAAATTTTGAAAAACTAATATTTGTCCGTATTGATTTAAGTGGGACCCAATATCAATATATCGGCGATCGGAATTCCTTGGATATACCCACAGGCTACAGTTAGACAAAAATGAGGATGTCATCACATTTTTAATATGAGATCATATTTTGCCTAGAGTCCACAATTTTGTTTATAAATATAATGTTTGATAACATTTGACATCGAAAGTGAAACAAAAATGGTCTACAACCTTCACTTATTTAAAACCCTAGCTAAGATCTACAAAAGAATATTTTGAATTTCTTAGGGCTTTTTATACTTCAATATTTTAAATTCACCAGCAAAATCAAGCAGGAAAAGCCTGAAATACACCTCTAAGTTATTTTCATTTAATATACTCCAACACCTGCTGAGTTATTTCGTCGAGAAACGAAACAAAACCCATGACACTTGTCAGCCCACTTCCCTCAACATCCTGTTCTTCAATGAGATAGTTCTCAAACGCTGTTGCATCATCCTCGCCCCCACGAATGATTGTAAGTTTCGGTGTAATACTTCTCTCCTGTTTTAGCTTGTTAATGGTAGTTCTCAACAGGCCTGAAACAGAAAAAGATTGTCTTAGAGGACAACAGTATCAAATAATCCATCACCTATAACATATCAATACCATTACCCATGAGACAGTTGGTCAGTTTTGGTAAATAAGTTGAAAGTTCAAATTGTTATGGTCCTGTGATCAATCTGCTATTTTAAAAACAGGTGCCTCCTATTTTGTGCTTCATATTACCAACATTTATCTTTTATATTCTGCTGGCTAGCTGACAGAATATAACTGCGATAACAATTTTCCACCACGAAACTTCATAGACTCCTTATTTTGGATAATTAAAAAATAAACCGCATTGCACCAAGGCATAAACGGTGGTACTGCCCCTCCAGTCGAACAAAATTGTCACTGCCTACATTAGCCAAAAGGTTATAGCAACTTACATATAAACACTGCATATCAGAACTTTCCATTTGCACAATTCTTTTGTAGATTTAAACATAGAATGAAAACCAGTCAGAGTTCAATAGTTTTCTATCAATAAGGGTATAAAAATATAAAACCAAAAAAAAATCAATACTTTTTGAGAAATTAAAAAATGACAGCATACTACATGCTGTGAGAAATATGCCTCCGAAAAAAAAGAAAGAGCAAGTAGAACATTTTCTTTTTGATTATGATACTGTTTCACATCATACGTTTATCTCTCACCCTCTGAGCATGGAGTCAGAGATACATGATCTCCCTTGTTCGCGTGGCTCCCGTCGATCGAAACCCTCCCAGCCACCCTTTTTCACCAATGAGTGGTCCTCTGGCAACATTGCTGAGCATGTGCGCAGGCTAAACGGCTATTCATGTGTGTGTGTATGTGTGACAATTTTGTTGTGGGCTTTAAATGGCCTTTTGTAGTCATAGAAAGCTAGAAGCAATTTTTCAGTTAAGACAGAGAATATTTAATCCAATTGGCCCATGAGGAAAAAAAAAGGATTGGGTCCTATTCATCTGTATCCAAAAATAGCCACTATGATTAGCATTTTCTGTTTTGGGGCTGGACAAATAGGAGAAGAGGATGTGATGCACTGCAAGTACTTACAATCTTGTGGAGGAGGGAAGGGAAGAGACCGGTCTGCTGTAGGTGAATAATATACGATAAGATTTGTGAAGGCATCAAGAAAGAATATTGGACTCCCACTGGTTATCAGAGCTGCACGACTCAATGAGTGACGTGGATATGCTTGTTTGTCGGGCGAAGCATACGAAGTCAGAACTGGATATACAGCGCGATGAAGGGATCCAGGCTCCAGAGCACTGCAACAAACAAAAAATTGTAATAACTCTCCATAATAAATGATGCATGACACTTCTCTGTGCCAATAACATAAACAAACTAGTAAACCGCTGATCAGATGCAAGACAAAAGGGAAAGATAATAAGAGAAAAAAGGGTAAAAAATGTAAAGAAACTCAAAAACTAAGAATCTCGTATCCATTTTTGATGTCAAGAGTACCTGAAAAGACATTGAAGGTATATCCTATAGTCAGGATGAACACCTTCTTCATGTAAACGGAGAAGAGGACTCCTCAATAATGCAAACACAAGCCTAGGTAAAGGCAGTAGTTGAGGGCATTGAGAGAAGGCAACATCAATGCGAGATGAAGAACTTCCATTTTCATAATATTTTAGTTTGTAGGCCTCATTGTACTGAGCTGTAAGAATTACTAGCCAATCATGAAGCAACATCCTTCCCTCCCTGATTCCTTCCTCCAAAGAAGCTGAGATAACCTACAAAATTTTACAACTAACTGAACACAATGAAAATCTTAATACCAAATTAGGTGTTTGATTTAAATTATGCATCGCTAATGTTCTTCATATATTCTGCTTACTATGAACCTTACATATACTCATATTCTTTCAGGAATGAGATCACAGAGAGGTATATAATTGCACACGACAGTACTTATGATGGCATTTACTTCCCTGTAATCGATGTGTTGCCCCCACAAAAAACATGGGTTTTCTGAAAAACGCTAGTTTAATATCTATCACAAAGGCTTCAATGGCTCCTGACCACACAGAAATGCAGAAAACCATTCCAAAAATACATTACTTAAAAAGAAAAGCACTTGGTATACGGATAAAAAATCATATGAGCGAGGCTACACTAACACCAAACTCGTCAAACAAACTAAAAAAGGCAATATACAAATTCCACAATAATGGCATGTATTATCTGCACTGAAGGTCAAGTTTCTAATCAGTCAAGCAGTTTCCAGATAATGAAGCACTGCAATTTCCTATAAAAAGTTCATGACCAAAGAAAGGAATGAATTCAGACGTTCTTATTTTTCTAATCACTAAGGCTATATTATTGGGATAAAATGTTTTTTGGCCTTCTCAAATGTTATCCACGAAAATCTGGAATTGAATCAGAGAAACCACGTATTTAGCAGTCTACAAAGTGATTACATTTAAATTGCTTCCATTTTATGTCTTTTAGCCAATGCCATGGGCCACAAAATGGAAGTAACAGAAACTCAATTTCTCTGTTTTAGTGCAATATGGTGATTATCTAGTTCTTTATGCAAAAAAGACATTTATCCAGGTTGCGAACCAGTGGTTTAAGATGTGTGGCCTTGTGTACTTGAATCGAGATGACATGGCATGATGTTAAGCATATATCTGTAAACATATCATAATAAGTACATTATAAAAAAGGCAACCTTGTGAACAAGGATCAACAAAACTACTTCAGGATCAACACTATCATAAAGTTCATTGATGTTTGCTGCTGTGGCATACTGCACAGTTCTTATCCTCAATCGTCGCTTAAGGTAATACTTTGACCTACATGAACCATAATTTTGTGTCAGTTTGGCGGTTCATAACACCAAAAAAAACTTTAATTATAAGCAAAATTAGAGAGTTGGCCTATATCAGCACCAACTGAAGTACATTTGACAGAGTTAACTTTCTTAAAATGCTAAAAAAGTAACAACTGATGCAAAACATGGGAGTTAACTAACAATTTATGTACCATACACATCAGCGAAGAAGAGATTTTGGTGCCTTATTTTTCACTTAAGAATAAGGAAAGCAAAGAACTTGTGCAAATATTTCTAACTAAAGAATACGTAAAACTTAAATACCCGATATAGCCTAAGAAAATGATTCACTTCCGACTCATTATATGTTCTTTTTTTTATTGAAAAAAAATGTTATCACGAAATAATCATCAGCTTTAATGTATCAAACTGACACCCAGCTATATGTAACAAAAAACTGCTACTATTGCTGCGTTGTATCTGCAATTTCTTAAGTATTGTCTGGATGCTCTTGAAGCAGAAAAATATAACAATTTGCCCAAAATTATATCACTCCGTCTTTGCCAAATACCAAGTACGAACTGTCTTGAGGCAACAGATATGTTCAGTAATAACATTTAAGTAGATGGATTCAAGACCGTTAGAATCATATTCTGGAATAAATCACAGCATCCAAATTTTACTATAGATATTTAATCAAACATTTTATGGATGTCCAGTATCAGAATTAAAAGAAAATAATTAGAAACAAATAAGAAACAAAATAAATAGATGAAAATTTCATTCAATTGCACATAACATTAAATGTTCCATTCACACATGTATTAGATTCAAGCTTAACAAGGCACATACTTATTGGCAGAAACAACAGAAGTCTCTTCTTGCTGGACAACAACACTGTATTGAAAAGCAATCTGTAGGACAGGAGGGTCAGTGTGCCTGAAAAAGAACTAAGAACAGTTAGTACTGTTTTGGGAATGAAAATAATAATGTATTAGACCTTGTCATAATGTTTTGCATACCTAGAAAATCCTACAGCGTTGACAAATTCAAAGTCATAGCCATATGTAGCATATGAATCACAACAAATAATGTGCTGGACATTTTCATATTGAGGGTCTGGAAAGAAATGCCCATACTGCAAGATAATTGGAAGGAAACCATAATTAGACAATAACATTTCAGCAAGATCGAGTTAAAGAGGAGCTAACATGTATTGTACGTTGGCACATAAGTTTCCAATGCAATCACATGTAACATATTTCTCCCTTCTGCCATTCAGCCCGCTCAGCATATATTGGTAACTCACAATTTACCAGCAACTTCTCAGAAAGGGTAATAAATAAACAAATACAATTTATGAAAAGCATCGGCTCATATTACTTACTGAGCTACGTGGTTTAAACTCAGAAGATGTTCTCAATCTTAATATACACCCAAATGCATATGGACGACTTAACATCCGATACCTGTCATCAGAATTATTTCCAATTAAATCAAGGATGTCCTTTTCTTTGTTCACAGAACGTGACATATAAAAGATGACTTCGATTGGCATTAATGTAAGTAGAAACTCGATCTTATAAACACTATTTGAAAAAAATTGCTAGTTTATCTGACACGTAGAAATTATGATATTGCCTGAAATCCTACTATTTAATATTATACATCAACCCACTTATGAGAGTGACCAAATACTTGCAGCAAAAAATTAGCCTACTCCCAAAAAGGCAAGAACAACAAGGGGTAAGTATGAGACTGGGAGAGCTTTGAACTTCTTTAATAATCTAATCAAGATTCCAGAAAAACTAACAAATTTATATAAATGCCAGAAATGTAAATCCCAACTGTAAGCAGAGCAAAAGAACATCAACTTCAACTTGACATCACATTATTAAACTTGGTCATACAACCTTCTCATGTAATGGAGACTAACATTAGTCCACATCAACTATGGGAGTGGTAACAAAATCCAAAAACAAAGTGCATATGTCAGTCCCTAAAGAGTGCGATATGGAGAGGACGCCTTTTAACAAGGTCTAAAGTTAGTTTAACTTTAATGTCCAACAAATTTGGCTTAATGTGCACTTCCAGCATAAAAATGCAAAAAGTTGATTAAAAAACCAGAATCAAAACTTACATATCTTGAGGAAGTGTTGAATCATCAGTACTGGAGTACAAATACAATGAGCCCCCACTGTCAATGCTTAAGAACTTTAGTGATGCTAAGTCCGTATATTCATTGGTGATAGCAAATAAATCCACACAAACACCTGATTGTACAGCAACAGCAGCCTGGGAAACATTGTTCCATGGAATTTATAATCTTATACAAGACTAGCCACTCAAAGAACAATATCTTTGACCAATAACAAAAAAGATGTAGACATACCAGCTGTTTATAAAATGGTGTCTGCTCTGGAAGCAAGGCCCGGTCTGCATCCTCTCCCTTGCTTGCATATTGCTCACCATAGCGTTGAGTATCTAACTGACCAGATCCATAATCAGGAGGCCCAGACAAAAAGGCAAATACCCTAGCTACATCCAGTTTAGATGGTAAATAAGTGAATGCATGAATTAAAGAAATAAGAGAATGAACAAATCATGTTTGTAAAGATGGAGTGGAAAAAGGATGGCAAATTTTTAACATACCCAATGCAAATGTATTTCCATATTCCGATCCCAGATAACTAAACAATGCTTCCATTGCAACCCCAAAACCACGGCCACCAAGTATCATGCCATCAGAGCCTTGTCCAGCACCTGTAGTTCTTTCCCAAGAGGTAGTTGGTTTCAAAGTGTCGAGGGCTGCAGCTATGCGTTCTTTACAAGTTTCAACCTGTTTCAGAATAATGACATAACCACTTTGCCTATATTGTCTGCATTTGTGACAGATGATTTGTTGTTATGTTGAGAATGAGGATATAGTCATTGATACCGGTCAGTAACATACAGGAGCCAGGAAAGAGAGCAATGGCATAGCATCTTCAAGCTCAATCTGCAGTGATGCTTCCACATCTGGAGGGATGAAAACATTCTTTACAACTAGTATCGGACCCTGAACATCATAAAGCCCTATTTTATGACTGAAGGTCATAAGTCCAAAGAGCGATCCAGGCGCAAGAGCTGCCAACATTTGAGAAAATTAATGACAACAAATGAGAGGAAAAACTAATGAGCAAGATAGGCTAACTAAAAACTAAATGATTTTGCAGGCACAAGATTCACCTTCAAGAGCAGCCAAGAGGGCACTTTTAATAAGTTCTAAGAATTCTTCAGAGGCTGCACAGCAGTTAAAGAAAATTAGCAATAGAAAACATCAAAGAAATTCAATGCAATACACTGAATGTGTTATGGACCAATGTGGTGCCATAGGCCACCTATAAAGGGGCAGCATTGGGTCATAAGAGAAAATGGGAAGACAATATGGTGTAGATGTATTAATGCAATTAAGGAAAGCTGAAAGCTCAGATCAATTCAAAAGTGGGATGCAACACACTGAATGTGTTATGGACCAATGTGGTGCCATAGGCCACCTATAAAGGGGCAGCATTGGGTCATAAGAGAAAATGGAAAGACAATATGGTGTAAATGTATTAATGCAATTAAGGAAAGCTGAAAGCTCAGATCAATTCAAAAGTGGAATGTGAAAGCTTGTTTTTCAACCTTGCGAATAGTGCAGATGTATCAATGCAATTACGGAAAGATGAAAGCTCAGATCAATTCAAAAGTCTGATGTCAATGCTTGTTTCAGTTGTTTCAACCTTGAATTCCAAGTAACAGTCAATTTTTAGATTATAGCTTAAACATGAAACAAATATCTGCCCTAACAATTTTCATTCAGCTATAGGCTCATATGTGAATGCCTTGTAGGTACACATCTTATTATACCTCCCCAAGCCAAGATGTACCTTATGCTTGAAAATCCCGTATTACCATTTTGCAGAGCTATCCCGTCAAACTTAAAAAATCCAAACTATCACAACCGATTACCCATTATATGGTTCCTCTCAACATAGCCATCTTCTTGCATGCTTAGCAATAAGCAACAAAGATAAAGCCTATACCAGCACCGGCATTGAAAAAATAACTATTGGTTCAGTTTCAAAGAGTGAGAACAGTAAAATTTGAGTGGAATCTCGCCAATACACCATGCATCAACAATATATATCGACACTAGATAGCAGACTAGGACCAAATTGACTTATCACTTAAAATTAGCAAGCCATAAACAAAATGTGTACTTAAAATCATTATCGAATCTTACATGAAAGGTCCACCGCCGCAACATAGACGGGACACGCCTGCATCGTCTCTCCGCCAGATCCATCCTCTACGCACCACCTCATCAAACAACCCAATCAGATCAAAAGCTCTACGACTAACGCAACAAAATTAATTAAATTGATTCAAAGTTTGCATCACCTGGAAGCTCGAGGTCGACGAAGGAGGAGCACATCTCGGGGCAGTCGTCGGGGCGGGAGTAGCGGGCGATCGTCTGTGTTGTAAGCCCATTGAGGGTGCCGCAGAGGACGCAGGTCCACGCCCACTGCTCGAGCTCGCAGTAGGTGTTGAAGTAGGCCCAACAGTTCTCGCAGCGGGGTAGAAGGTCCCCGCCAGCGCCGACGGCCGGACGGTTTCCGAGCTCGTCGACCGGGGAGAACGGGGTCACGCTGATCCCCCACAGCAAGCCCGAGGCCTCCTGGGCGTCGGCATCGGCCGGGAAACGCGCGATCGACGCCCTCACCGCCATGGCAGAGACCTCAATTCCCCAAATGAGCTCCCAGACATCAAGTACGGACTTTTGCGAAATCCTCGAGGATCCGTCGGACAATGCAGGGGTATGTTGGTAATTTAGTACTTAAATCAGGATCCAGCGGGGCAAAAACCCTAGACGGGGGAGCACGGCAAAAAAGTGCGACTTTTCCCCGATTGCTCAGGGAAAGTTGCGATCTTTTACGGTTTGGTCGCCGTGAATCCAGCGTCGATTTGGATCGTCTTCTCCGGGCAAGTCTCTTTAATCTTCTTCTTAGCTTCGCAGTTCTGATCGATTTGGATGTTTTTCGTTAAATTTTTTCTATCTTTCTGGAAATGTATATATAGTTGTATTTGTGATGTGATAGGGCTTCATTGTTTTGTTTCTCTCTCTGGTTTAATGATGTTTATGCAATGTTAGATTTACATAGGGCTTTTGGCTTTATCGCGGAAGGCAACTTGTTTACATGTGGTGTGGAGTTCACTTGTTTTAGCTTTCTAGGTTGCTGGAGTTCGTGTTTTAAGCTGTTAGAAAATTAATTTCTTCTTTCATTTGGTATTTTTCTGAGCTATTGCCTTCATCCATAGCTTGTTTATATAGAAGTTTACTCATGATTTGTGAGAAAAGTTAACAGTGTTTGATGATTGAAATGAAAAACCTGTTTTGCACTATTGAATTGTGTTAATGAAGAGGCGGTGCATATCATACATGTGTGAAGGGTAGGCAACTCTTTAATGACTGTAGTGGGAGATCATGTTGGCTTGTCCATCATTGTTTTATACTAGTCATAATTATAATCAAGTAGCGCCTTTTCCCAACTATTCGGGGTCGGCGACACAGATCTTACTCCTCCATTCCAGCCTGTTTTGGGCTACCTCTTTTACAAGAGATAGTAAAGTCAAATCTTTTCTTATTAACTCCATCCAAGTTCTCTTAGGTCTCCCTCTCCCTCTTTTAGCATCGTTTACATGTATCCCTTCTAATCTTCTCACAAGGGCATCTAAAGGTCTTCTTTGCATATGCCCATACCAACGCAACCTACATTCCCTTAGCTTCTCCCCTAAAGGCGCTACTCTTAGGCTCTCACGAATATATTCATTTCTAATCCTATCTCTCCTAGTTATCCCACTCATCCACCTTAACATTCTCATTTCGGCTACATTCAACTTATCTATATGACTCCTCTTTGGTGCCCAGCACTCCGCTCCATAGAGTATTACAGACCTAATGGCCGTCCTATAGAACTTGCCTTTAAGTCTTTTTGGAACCAGCCTATCACATAACACTCCCGAAGTTGCCCTCTACTTTACCCACCCTGCATTTATCCTATGCACCACATCACTATCAATAACCCCTTCTTTATGGATAATGGATCCTAAATAACAGAATTGATCACACCTTGGCACTTCTTGCCCATCTATTTCAACTAGGGCTCTACTACCTTCCTTAAAATTAAATTCCATGCACTCTGTCTTAGTCCTATTTATTTTAAAACCTTTTGATTCTAGAGCATCCCTCCACAATTCTAATTTCGCATTTAAACTTACTTTACTCTCATCAATTAAAACTACATCATCTGCAAAAAGCATACACTAAGGTACATTGTCTTGCAAATGACTAGTAAGCGCATCCATAACTAAAGCGAAAAGATACGGACTTAAGGCTGACCTTTGATGAAGACCTACTGTAACCGGAAACTCCTTAGTTTCCTCCCTAAGGCTGACCTCAGTGTTTTATACTAGTGATACTGTTTATTGTCATGTCACAATATTCTGGGGAACATGTGGTCTAGTAATATTATTTTGTTTTATGATGGTATTGTAATATTATTTAATTGAATACTTTTCATGGTAAGTGCAAGCAATTCCAAGTATCCCAACCTGTTGATGCATTTTTTTTCTGTTTGAGATGCTTTTAGTTGCGTTATGATTGATGATTAAAGTTCTGAGCAAAATTATACATAGGTCTCCTTACAATAGGCAGTAAACGTGGTTTTCCTTTTTTTTTTTAACTGGTTTGGAGCAAGGAATGTAGTATCGGATATCGGTCGACCAAAGAGACAAAATATCGAAGATATTGTCTAAAAAAATATCAGTGGTCTAAAACTAGTTTTTACCATGTATTTTCACAATATATCTTCTAAAATGAGTGATACTAATTTAGACAAGCATAAATTTTAAAATATGCATAAAAATGGGTATATAATTCAAAATATGTGTTTGCATTTTAAACCTGTATCCTTCCACTTGGCATAGGATGGGAAACAAACGGAAAAGTTGATTTTTTTTTAAATACTGATATATCGGACCAAAACTGATATATCGGCGATATTTAAAAAAAAAACTCCAAAATCAAGATTACACAATATCGTTTTATCGGTTGAAGCCCGATATCGATATATCGCCGATGCAACTTTCCATGGTCTGGAGGGAAGTTGTCTTGTTATTGTTTGCTTCTGACAAAGGTGTTTGCTAGGATGCTCATAAAGAGCGATTTCTCTTTCTCAAGAAAATGATGGAAATTGGTGTAGCACAAACTCTGAAAATGAGCTACTAATTTACTCAGTATTCACTTGGAGCGAGCCTTGTTTATGGGGCGTTGTTATAAAAAATATACTTGGAGCTGATTCTTCTTAGTAACTGGAAAATTGCGGCTTACAATGTTCTCTCTTGCTGCTTCAGGATAAGTAACAATTTCAAGATGCTTAGGACAGGCAAATAGAATGAAAAGAACATCATGTGTTTTCTACTTTTTATATTATTATTTTTACAAAATTTGGAAGTATCATGCCACATGTATAGTCTTTCAAGGGTTTCTATCTATGCTAAAAAAAATTGATGCTACACATCCACTTCTTTTCATATATCTTTTTCACTTTTCAGTTTTTTTAATTGCTTGTGGCTGTGAGGTCATATCTTCTAATACTTTAGGCTCTCCTTACTCAAGTTATGATGTAAGCTTTTTGTTTGGGACAGTTTTAGACAGTGCCTTCTTGTCAATTAGTGGCCAGTTTGCTAGTCTCATTCTTTATAACACTGTATAGAAGACTATAAACATTTTTCCTGCGTTTGTGGCAGTAGGAGACTGGCTGCAGAGTTTAGTATATACTTCATATATAACTAAACTGTTATGAAGATTTTCATACTTTTTCTAATATGAGTGACCATTAACTTTTCGTTGTTATTTTCATATCTCTGTGTTTGGGTATACTTGATTGATTTCTTGCCTTGTTCCTTGCTTTCTTACTGCAGCTCCTGGTAGGAGTAATTATATTCAATATTAGAATTTTTAGAGCATGATATTGTATTTACAGCCAAGATTTTAGTTCACCTGAGAGTTTGATCATTTTTGTTGTTTAAGTTTTATACCTTCTTGCTCATAGGCTGTAGCTGAAAATGAGTGTTCCACTGTTGACTTAGCACATCCTTGTCTTGTTTCTTACAATTCTTTTTTTTTCTGTTTAATTAAAATACGAACAGGAATAGTAACTTATCCATAAGGCACACGGCTCGTTTCAGTTCTTATTTGAATTCGTGAATATTGCTCCCTTGCCTGTTTCGGGTCCTGATTATTGATATACAATGTGTGTCCTCCATTTTTGTTATAATGGTGGACCTTTTCTTCATAAGATGAAATTGCAAATTGAGCACTTTGTATTTTCTGCGCCAATTTAGTTTCATGTATCCTGCCTCCTCCCTTTTTTAGTGGTACTATACCAGTTGTTACATAATACACGCATTGGCAAACATTTTTTTCTTTGCAGCAATCCAAATCTTCTGAATGTTGCTCGTTCCAAGTTCTCTTGTCTGTCTTTGTTTTGCTGCTACATTTTTATCATCCTTTAAAACAAATCTTCCACTTTGGACTTCTTGGAGTCACAACTCATGGGGCGGATTCTTACAAATTTCTTATTCTGTCACTCTTGACCTTTCGTGTTGTTTCCTTCTTTCAATATATGTACTCTCTTTTGCAAATGCTTCTCGGTCCTGTGCTCCATCAACAGTTGCATTAAAAGCTAGTGACAAATTCAGAAGATGCCAAAAGCAAAAGGCAATTCTTCAGCAAATTCAAAGCCAATTGAACGTGAAAGGTCAGTTGAACCTGAAGAGCAGGTTGACCTTGAAGAGGCCATGGAAGAAGAAATCGAATATGAAGAAGTAGAAGAGGAAGAGGAAGTCGAAGAGGAGGAAGAAGAGGATCCCGAAGAAGAAGAAATAGAAGAAGAGGAAGAAGTAGAGGAAGAAGAGGATGCGGAAGAAGAGGCTGCAGTTTTAAATGGAGCTGATGCAGGAGAGGGATCTCAAAATGATGGTGATGATGAGATCAAAGAGAGTGGGTCCATGGAAGATGACGAAGGCAAAAAACACGCAGAGCTTCTTGCTCTTCCTCCTCATGGTTCTGAAGTTTATGTTGGTGGTATTCCTCATGATGCTTCTGAGGAGGAATTGAGAGGCTTTTGTGAGTCTGTTGGAGATGTTGCTGAAGTAAGCTTCTGTTGTTTCATTTTCATATCTTTATATACTGTTCGGCATGATATGTCCTATTTATGCTGTCATCTGGTATGAACAGGTCAGAATTATGAAAGGCAAAAATGCGATGGAGAACAAAGGGTATGCTTTTGTGACCTTCGGAACCAAAGAATTGGCTGCAGAGGCCATTGAGAATCTAAACAATACTGAGTTCAAGGTAAATGTAACTTCGCTTTTGTTTGCGGAATTTTTTAGTTAGAGAGTTGAACCAGTAATGACATCTAGCTTAAACCCCTGTCATTATGATTTTTAGGGAGGGCGGGTGGCAATGGGGTTTCCTTTTCGGAGTGTCAAATGTTCTGCTATTATTTGTCAATTTCGTATTACATTGTGTTACCAAAATATAGACATGTCAGTAGATGTTTGAACCATCAAGGAAGAGTGACTGTTTTTGCTGTATTTGGATTTGGATTTCTGCCTCAGGGAAGAAAAATTAAATGTTCTACATCCCAAGCAAAGCATCGGTTGTTCATTGGAAATATTCCAAGGAGCTGGATGGAGCGTGATCTAAAGAAAATTGTGAAGAATGTGGGTCCAGGTGTTATCAGTGTGGAATTACTGAAGGTAAGATCTCCTTGTTAGTCCTTGGTTGTTTGCATTTTCACCTTCTGAACTAATCACGCATTTGCACATATCTGTCAGATATATGATGAAGTTGTGCACATATTTGATGTTTCCTTTGTAACTACAGGACCCTCAAAATTCGAGTCGAAATCGTGGATTTGCTTTTGTAGAATATTATAACCATGCTTGTGCTGAGTACTCGAGGCAGAAGATGTCTGATAAAAAATTTAAGTTAGACAAGAATGCGCCAACAGTGAGCTGGGCTGATCCAAAGAATGTAGATGCAGCTCCTTCTTCACAGGTAGTCTTTTAATGTCTAATTTTATTAGTGTTTCAATGGAAAATGAACATTTTATAGGTGTACCAAACTGCCATGTAGTTTTGGTCGATGTTGGCTTAGATGACTTGTAAATTTGCTCCAGTACCAGCCTGGATGAGCTTCATCTGTGGTTGCAGGTTTTACATATATACAAGGGACACATGATAATATCGTTGACCACTAAGACAGCCAGTATTGTAGTACTTTATCTAATTTTCTCGGGATTACTGTTTTCAATTCTTACAAGCATCTTTATTTGCCATAGGTTAAGGCAGTTTATGTGAAAAACTTGCCGAAGAACATAACTCAAGATCAATTGAGGAAGCTGTTTGAACGCCATGGTGAAATCACAAAAGTTGTGCTACCACCTGCTAAATCTGGCATGGAGAAGAGCAGATTTGGCTTTGTTCATTTTGCAGAGAGGTCGAGTGCCCTGAAGGCATTGAAAAACACAGAGAAATATGAATTAGATGGTGGATGCCTATTTTTCAGTTACTATGTGCAACTTTGATACATGATTCGAGAAATGATGTTTTCTGAAATGAATTAATTCTGTGACTCACAGGTCAAGTAGTTGAGTGCTCCTTAGCTAAGCCACAGACCGATCGCAAGCCAGAAACTGGCCCTAGTACTCAAAGGGCCGCCATCCTCCCAACCTTTCCGCCACATCTTGGTTTTGGCATGCCACCATATGGTGCAGTTGGTGCAGGTTATGGTCCGGCAGGTTTTGCACCGGTGAGACACTGATTCTAACAAAGCTAGTGCTTATTTTTATTTTCGTGAATTGATTGAAGACATCTACAAATGATGGACTTGAATCGTTTCTGATGATCCAACTTCTTGCCTGAAGCCTATGATATATGGGAGAGGTCCAACGCCTACAGGCATGGCAATGGTGCCCATGCTATTGCCAGACGGAAGACTTGGATATGTTCTGTAAGTTCAATGAATGCATAAATTTAGCTTCTAAGGTATTATGTACAGGTAAATGAGATGTTTATCCGTTGGTTGCAGCCAACAACCTGGAGCACCATTGTCTGCGCCGGCACCACAGCCGAAAGGTGGCAACAGAAGTGGTGGTGGCAGTGGGGGCCGACAAAACAGTGAAAACAACCGTGGTCGTAGATATCGTCCGTACTAATTTATCGTCACTGATTTAACAGTATAGAATCTTCTGCCTGATAGATTTGTTATCTTTCTTAGATCTATGTATTGGAGATTACAGCTTGCGTTAGCTGACTCCGAAAGACTCTGGGCATTATCTATTTTTACATTTGAGAAAATGATTTTATTATATATACATTGTTGAGTAGGCATGAGACAAGTCAATTCGTTTTCTTTTCTTTGTCACACGAGGGATCTCGGAAGATAGGAATTTTATATATATATCACTTTGAAGTTTGTGACTATTCATTTGAACTAGGTGTTTGGAACAAATCAACTGTGCATGAAGCGACCTTATCAAAATGTGGATGTGCTGTGCTGGGACTTGTACATCAGGAATTGACAATGATTGGTTTTAATTTGTTCTCATGGAGTTCTACAATAATTTGGCAAGTTCTAGTTTCAAATCGGGGGTAAAGCGATGAGTAATCCTGTCCACTCAGCTCAGTGTTCCGTTGGTGCAATGATGGATACAATGGTAGCTGCAACCTTCTACGACTACGAGTGGACTATTATTAACAACGATAGAAAAAGCACAATGAAACTCGCAGAACGTATTCCAGGTAACATCGTTAGGGATGCAGGAAAAAAAATGCATTTAAGAGCTTTTTTGCAACAATTTATGTGTACTTCTATGTCTGGGCAAACAGAGGCATGTTCCTATTAAGGGGCCGTTTGGGGCGTGATTAAAAGGAAAACATCATGTTTTGTGATGTTTTGCTACACTGTAGCATCCATGTTTTTTCTATATCCAGTTGAAACACAAACATGATGCTACAGTGGATTTTGATATTTGCTTATAATCACGCCCCAACAGGTCTCTAAGTTGTCAACTTATTAAAGGGAATAAATCATCGTCACTAGCAGAATGGTTACATGGATACAGCTCTTGCCCAGTTAAGAGGCCGATGAGGTGTGGCTTAAATGTAAAATCTGCCATGAGAAGTTCTATTCTGTAGATGAGTCCGCTCGAATTGGGGGACAATTCTTTTTGGGGAGTGAAGGTTGTAACATTCGGAAATTACAGAAGTATTTAGATCAAGAATCAAGAATTACGAGGAGGATCTGTCGATAGGAGGTAGCCGGCGGATGTCAAATCATTGCGTAGGTTGGGCTCATGCAAGCTATACAAGAACGATCTCATTTAAATTTTTTTCCTTTATTTTACCTGTTTTGTGTAGCAAATTATTTTTAATGGGCCCAATATTAGGAATTTAAATTGAGGCAGAAGCACCAACCCAAAAGCCTAATCGGGCAAACTCATTCACGCTAAACTCTTATCTATAATCCTTTTCACCTACAAAACCCTTTACAAAGGAGGCAACAACTTCGATCATCATCTCCCATTTTCCATCCGCCTCCATAACACATCATTTTTTATGCATCAGTTAAACCTTACACTTGCAATTGCTCTAACACATCAGAATTCAGATTGTAGCCAACAAAAAAAAAATCAAAATAAAGATAGCCAACAGAGAACCCACATGCCCTAGAAGGCTCTACCCAAGGAAATGGTGAGACTGGTATAAAATGAGAGAATCAAATAAGATACAGCAAACTTCGATTATGACATATATAGATGATAAAAGAACACATCTAAGAAAAGGGGGAAAAGGTAAAAATTGAATCTTTTTTTTTTGCTTTGGGAGGTGAAGGGAGTTACGTGGCGGTAAGATAATGGATGAAGATGCGAGCGCTTTCAGAGAAGGCAAGAAGGGCGTCTTTGTTGATGACGATGTCTTCGCCTTTGGAGCACTGGGACAGCTGCTCCTTCATCATCCGGCGCACGATAGCGTGGGGCAGGTCCTCCACCACTTCTTCCGCCGCCTTCGCCATCAACTACCGCCGAATGCCGGAATTGAATGAAGGTGAGGGAAACAAAGATGAAGAAAACTGTCTCTACTGTCCACTGGAAAATCTGACCGGCGACCTGCGCTACTCTCCGATCAGCCAATAAAAGACCAAAACTTGACGAAGCTGGCGCGAATCCGGCTCCAGCGGCCATTGGCGCTTTCCCGCCCCCAAGTCTTTTAGACTCTTCCCGCCACAGTAACTAAATTACTAAATTGTCCTCATTCTTCGTATCTATTTGCGAGCCCAACCCACTACTGTGTCGTGGGCTCCCTTCGTCACACTGTGTGAACTCCTCTGTCCATATATAATAGTCTGGTTTAGTTTTCTAAATGATCTAATTTTTAGTTCATTTGAGAAATGAAATCCAGGCCATTAGTGCATAAGAGTAAAAGGAAATTGATGCAAAAAAAAGTAAAAGGAAATTGAGTATAAAGGTTTTGTTGAACAGTCCAAATTAGAACTTGCCCACTAGGGTAGAAGGGAATTACCATAAGCTACCTTAATTAAGCCAAATCCTACCACAAGATAGCCAAAGGGCTTTGCACCGTCGCATTGTGTCTGGCGAATCTGGGCACCATTGATCAACAGTTGTGAGCCCCTCGCGGGCTAATCTAATGGATGAAAATGTTTCGTGATTGCAATGACCAAGAACAATCAGGTGGCCTTCAGTGCCCAAAAAAGAAAAGGTGGTCTTTACTTGAATTTACAGTGTATCCTGTTATTGAGTGTTCTTCATACTCCTATTGTGGAGTGGAGGTGAATTTTTGTCAGTTGCCACATGAACTAAATGGAGTTGGAGTTGGTCGGGATTAACAGCGTCAACATAAGCATTGCATCGCCAGGGCCCAGGAGCTGAGCAGTCCAGAAAGCGCTCTTGTGATCCTCGCACTCTCCTACTTCCCATTTTCTAAAACTTGATAGGATTGACATGCTTAACGTGGTTTTGGCTTTGTAGAAACTATGAAGTCTACTATCACAAGTTTGATTACAATAACGACAATGAAAGGTGGCGCTTGTTACTTGTATGATAAACTATAGGAGCCAGCAAATTACAGGAATGGTCATAGAAATATCCATAGCACTTCTTTCTCATGTTCTAGACTGATGCGATCAATATCACCATCATCTGGTACAGAAGCACATGTTGGTAGACCGTTCGCAGGGGCTTAGGAGAAATTTTGTCGGGCTGACTGGGTGATTATTGTTATATGCACCCGTCCGAGGTATTGGCTCCTTCTGTGATGCTCGGACTAGAATGACCAATTTCTCCACCATAGTGTTTCTGTATGTCATCATACACAGGATCAGTGTATTATTTCTACCCAAAAAAAAATATCAGTGTGTTAATATGTTTTTTGCAACATTATTACCCCTGCGGTCACTTTTAATAGATGCAGTTTTTTTTTTCAAATATACTAAAATTTTAGTTCATTTGAAAAAAATTGTATCAATTAAAAGTGACAGGAGCCGTCCAAAAGAAAACTGGATACATTTGAAAAATTACATATCCAGATTAAATTATTGGATTTGCCATAGAGGCAATAGATTCTCATGGAATTGCAAGTGCAGGGACAAGTGAAAGCCTAAATTACTGTGGGCCCTAGATGCTTAACTAAACCCAATTCATTTTTATGCTGCCAGGATTTTTTTGGTGGGAGGGTGCATATTTGATGATCAATGAGAAAACGTATGTCATGAAGCTATTTCATATCCTAAAACCGTTGATCATTGGTGCCTACTTTTTTGGGCCCCAATGATCAACGGTATTTGGGTGACGTACGTTTTTCAACGTCAATGTGGCATTACTTAATTGATTGATGCGTTTGCTACTCAGGAGTATTAGTAACACTTTTGTCATCCCAAAAGAATCTTTGTTTTAAAATAATACCACCGAATTTGCAGGAATTTTCGAACCACCAGGCACTAGCACCTATCAGGGGAAGAAGCAAAAACCTACTACCAGTAATGTGCAGAGAGAAACAATTTTCGGATATTATTATTAGAATATTATAACAACATAAAATCCGGGGCTTATAGAACATTCTAAAAGGACAAAGCGCAAGTGGTCAATGACTTAACTTAAGCAGCTCTCGGGGTAGGAAGCCGACGGGAACGAGTCAAAACTTGAGGAGAAAGGAAGGTTTCTGGGGGGCCTCCCAGACCTGCATGGTAAGATCGAGGGTGGCGGCTTCGCCTTGGCTGCACACGTCGATGCTTCTTTTTGGATTTATCTAATAGTACTTGTGATATGAGATACAATTATCGACTACAGCACGTGCCACTGTGCCAATCAGAAAAGCTGCTCCTGTTGGCATCGGCACTTGGACCCTCTCACTGCTTGGCTCATCCCCGCTGGTGATCAGTCTTTGTTACACCTTTGCCATAGCTAGCTGATTTTTTGCCTTTGTGTGTGGATTTCTTTACTGCTATTTCTGTGAATATTGACAAGATGTTTTGGCGAGTAGATCACATATAGTACCTATTTATGTGCCAAAAAATGGAAAAGTATTGATAATGTTAAATCTGATTGGCACGTATACGTACAGTGTGGAAAATAATTAGACTAGAAGAAGAGAGGGCCTGTTATAGTTTGCTTTGCACACCAATGTGGCAGCAGGTATGGAGACTTCGGATATAGGAGCAGAGAGCCGGAGATGTGGAGGGGAGGGGAGGGAGGACTAGTGAGAATGAAGTAAAAAAAAGGAAGGGAGACAAAATGGGCAGTTACAACTTTATGTGTTACATGTGCAGGTGTGTTTAGGGTTAACACTGCAAATATATATGTTGTGTATAATTATTTTTATATATAAAATCTACTTGAGGGTCAATACGGTGAAAGCTTTCCCTTCACAATATCATGAACATCATACAATGCTTGAGCTCCATCTGAGTCCGACTCGACGACTGCGCTTGGTCCAACGCCATGCATGCGCAGGCTATACATATCCCTTGTGCATGGCGGACGCCATGCTATAACTTACAAGTCTTCATGATAATTAAATAATGACCTTTTGTCTTGTCGCGCTTCCAGAACTTCCACCAGACTACCTTTTTTTATCAACTATTCAACTCCGTAGTCACACTTGTTTTTTTTCATTGCTCATCCAACCATTCAATAATCATGTCATGAAATCATATGGCAACTACATATATATATATACACCATACTCATATGCTAGCTACAACTGCAAAGTGCAAGACCCCCCCTTGTAAGCAATTGATCTCCTCCCTAGCTCCTTAAGTCTTATTACTTCTCTATTGCAATTAGTTAATTATCAGTTCAAGTTACTTTGCATGACTACCTCCATCATGCCGCATGTTGATCTCGAGACTCTCTTTCGCTGCGGCAGCGGCCGCCGCGAGGGTAAGATCGTCTGCGAGTCGCTCTTCCCTGATCACCTTGCCGAGGCAGGCGCCACCGCCCCTGGCGATGATTGTCCATCAGAATCCTTCTGCCTCCCCACCCATGACCAGCTCGACTGGCTTGACCGCCACGGCCAAGCCTTCTTCGATCGAAGTGAATCCACCAAGGCAAATAGCTCCGCCGGTCTCCACTCTGCTCCCAGCTCCCATCGCCTCTCTCTGAAGAAGAACGCCACCTCCTTCGTCTTCTTCAAGCTGCCCGACTCCGGTGAGCTCTCCCGGCCCGTCCACCGCAAGACCAGCTCCCGCCTCATCCCCAGACCGTCCCGCCGAGCAATCTTCCCTCCGCTCACCGAGCCGGGCTCCCCCAAGGTCACCTGCATCGGCCGCGTGCGGTCCATTCGGGACAGAAGCCTGCACCGGAAGAAAAGCACGCGCGACACAGCGGAACCCAAGAAATCGGGCTTCTGGTCGCCTATCGTGGACATCTTCCGCTTCCGTCGCTTGCGGTCCAGGCGAGGAGACGCTCGCCAAGACGCGGAGTCGAACGTGGAGGCGAAGAAAGAACCGGCGCGCTTTTCATCTGCCGGACCGGCTGCGGTAGCAGCCCCGGTGCAGGGACTGGGCCGGCTGAAGCAATTCGCATCTGGTCGGCGAACGGCGTCGTGGGGGGGCCGGGAAGACGAGGCGGTGGAATTGGACACGCGAATCGCGGAGGAGGAGGAGGCATCGGACGAGGGTCCTGTCTGGAGGCGGCGCGCGATGGGCCAGCCCGGGGCTGTGGAATGCGAACGCGATTGGGAGGACGTAGGGCCCGTCACCGTTTGAATATGATCAACCACCCGGTCGTAGTTAGTGAACGTGGAAGCTTCGGTGTGTCTGTAAGAGGATTGTCGGTGGGCTTAGAAGATGTAAAAGCCCAACGAGTAGAATGGTCATGCCCGTGTCATGCAGAAGCTCGTTGGATCATTCCATGGATGTCCGATGTTTCAAAAGCATAAGAGTAGCATTACTCCAGTGAAAATGTTTTTCTTGTTTTATGGAACATTTAGAAGTGAAAGATTTGCCTGCAACTATCAAAGTTGCCAATTTCTGCTGTTAATTTTCTTATACATTTACGTTGCTAAAGTTTTATTTTGGTATATCTTACGTTGTTAAAGGTGACTTAATGGCGTGGTTGATTGAGATTTTGTTGTGTAGCATTGGAAAGTCATTATTGTCATTTAATTGATCAGCAATAAGTGATTATGCTCTTTTTTTTATTTTTTTGAAAAAAAGACAAATAAGTGAGCATTCTCTCATCATCATAATAATTGGGTGATTTTTAAATTACCTCAATTTGTCATTGATGGTATTATGATAGGACTCGGACATCCCTCGTTGTATAGAAAAAATATAATACGAGTGCATTCTTTTATAAGGTTCCAAATGAAAAACAAATTGAATTGATATGGCCATGAACAATCTAGAAATTAAAAGAATGGCGGGAATCCATATCCTTTTGTAACACTTTGGATCTGTTTGGTTAGTGGGCAAAAGAAAGAAACAAAAAATACATGAATTATGAAAAAGAAAAGAATCAACTATTTTCCTTTGTGTGTTTGCGACATGCAAAAAAATGTAAGCTTCGCTTTGGTGATTATGCGCAAATCTACTTCTACTATTCTTTCACTTGACATTTCCACTCCTTCCCTCCAAGTCAAAGTTCAGGGTCCTCGTAGAGTGTTAAATATCTAAACCGGTGAAGCATCACTCGTGCCGATGTAGTATCAATAGCCGGCAGCAGCTCGCCCAATCACCAAGATCACTGGCACACATGCTAGCACACAGGACTGAACTTTTTTACCAAGTATGTGTGGCCCTCTGTCAATCTCTGTTTTTTATTGTTTATTCCTAAAATTCTTAATATCGCAACTTGAATAAATAGTCATGCTAATTATTAGCGTACGAGCACAAATATGATTATTACATTAGGACTGCTTTCAAGGCATAATGAATTTCTAAATACAGTATTTATTTGTTAATAAAAGCCAAACATCGGGGGTGTGTATGGCCTCGGATTAAACACGCCGGTCCTAACGAAGCTGGAGAAATTGCTCCACTGACACGACCCATCAAAAGAAGAGCTACTATTGTTACTAGTGGTTGATTCTTTGGTGTAGTTCCACGACTCGGCCATTCAAAGGCTGGAGAGGCCTGGAGTTGTGCCTGTACTCTGCTTCTAATGGTGCTTTCAGTGCATCTAGCTGCTCCTTAGACATCTCTCTCACCTACGTACATCACCCAAATCCATTGTTACCCGCAATTGTTAGCCGTTGGGTGATTAAGAAAACATGTTAATTGATGAGGCAAGAAACAAGTGAAGGATGAGTAGTAAGAAGTAAGTAGAGGCACCTTTCCAAGGACGTTCCAAAGGACGTTCTCAGTGCAGGGTGGGACACTGAGGGAGCCCATGTACCTGAAGTATTTGAGTGTGTACCGCTTGAGCAGTTTGGTTCTCATGGTGCCCAGGGGAATATGAGCGTCTTGGTCTGCTCCACAAGCCCCCTTTCCCAGCTTCATCAGACTCTTCTCGACCTGCACACATCCACTCAGAATCAGGATTTGTTTTTTTTGGCAAAGACAAAAACCAAAGAAGATTATTATCTGAGTTTCATTAAGTGGGATTTTACCTGGTGAATAAAAGGATCAGCATTACCCAATTTGAATAAGATTGACACCACAGAGAGAGCACCATCATCAGCCTTGTGGACCAAGTGAAGCTCTGCGGCATGCCTGTTTTTTTACAAAAAGTCATTGTCTTAAAGCATATGTACATAACCCATTATTAAGAAAATATGTATAAAGTTTGTATGATTGTTATAATATGTTTTATGTAAGGATGGTATGACAACTCACTTACCGAACACCATCAATGGTGTGCTCGGCGGGTGTATGCCAATGGACTTGGAGTAATGAATAATTCTTGTTGCCTATCACGAGCACTCCGGCATCACTTTCCATCTTTACCTGCACCACCAATCGTTTAAGAAATGTTTCCATGAGTACCAAACATGCATTTGTTATATTCCTAGCTACTCCGTTTTTGGCAATCTCTCTTTGTAAGGTTGGAAGAGATTAGAAGGCCTACCCCGACACTGAAGCCATAATTATTGAGGGAGGCATTTGCAGGTTTGTAGTCTCTGTTTAAGCTCTGCAGCTCCTTTTTCCATGAAAGGTTGTCCCTTCGAATGTCAATAGGGGATTGCATCCTTCCCTTAGAACAGGTGGCATAGTCAGGTCTCAGGCTGCCCCATTTGTCCGGGCCACGAAGTCCAACGTAGCTGAAGTTCATGTGACAATGGTCTACAACTGCATCTAAACAAGCTAAAAGTATGTAACAAAAATGTTTGTTCTAGTTCATGTCACCGTTGAAAAATGGAGACTGAAGCAAGAAGAATAAAAAATGGTGTAGCAGAAGTACGAAAGATGGTGTGAGACTCTTACCATGAAAGTCACACGAGTGAACCCCAACGGCAAGAAGTAGAAATGTCCAAATCCCCACAACAACTATACTGGTTTTCTCCATTGCCATCTCTTGACCTCTCCTTTTCTTCCTCGGCTGTACGTTAGTTCTCCTCCCCGTTGTATTTGTAACGAACCTTGTTTCAATTGGTGCGGGACGAGTTCGATATTGTCGAGTTTTGGTTTTGGAATATGCCCCAGAAACAAGGATTCCAGCCAGACTACCTCATTAGGATATCTGCGATGACACGCTCATTGGATCAGAATTCAGATCAAAGGATCAGAATAGTTAGAAATCCAAGAAAACACGTGATGATATGCTTCATCCCAATTCATGCTCTCTCTCTCCCTTGTGCTATTTCAGACTTTGAAGTGTGGAAGCACAGGCACAGGGACATAAATATAACAAGGGCCACCCTTTGTTCAGCTTATGCAGCAGACAGGTCAGTCTCTGGCTGGCCTACAACTTTAGTTCTCGTCTTCATCCTGTCACCCATTTCTATGCATTTTCCAGAAACGAAGCTTGGCATGCCATGTGGAGCATTCACTGAAGGTAAATTGACATGATTCACCACTGCCGCCCTAAACCATATTTTATACTCCTGCTTCAGATTGAGAAGCAAATATAATGTTAGTAAAACTTTATATGAGGTCAGGCTCATGCGCACAGGCATGAGTTGAGGCTGTCTGAGCTGTCAGATTAAAATGCGATGGCGAGCAGGCAGGGCAGTAATTCAAACCCGCATACCCCCTAGATCAATGTCCGCTGCCAGATCGAAATTTGACAGCTCAGGTCATCTTGGCCCATATAAACATGCAAGATCCTCGGCTCTTATATATTTTACCTTTGTACGTATTTTTAAGGGAAAAGTTTAAATTAGACATGGCCCACACATATCTGTATGAGCCAAGTAATCTTGAGCCGTTGGATCTTGATTTGATGGTGGTAGAGGCGGGTATACATTCACCTACCCGATTTGACATTTATCAACATATTGAAATCTAACGACTCGCTTATGCAAGCCGTGTGAGCTGTGTATCATGTAAACGAGACTCATTTTTTAAACGCCAACTATTCCCTCTCCCAATTTCTGCGTCCTTTCATTGGAACAAAAAGAAACGGATTAGGGTTACCGGTTTTAAGGTTTCGTCCTTATCAATATTGTTCAAATCTAAAGACTCAGAGTTTTGATGGAGTCATCTTCATGAATTCTAATTTTTATGAATGAAATCGTATTTATATAAAGCAAGCATAATGAAACTATATTTATATTTATCTTGAAAAAAAGAAATAGTGAAACTATATATATTTGATCCAAATTCCTAAAAAAAAAAACAGATGCATATTTATATATGTGTTGTTCGATAGAAGATGCATGACTGGTTAGTATTCTCTAGATACCCTTCAGTATAAAATTGATCAACACTATAAGATATAATTTTAGAGAAAATTTAGTGACATGAAAATATGGGTACGTAGTATTGCGCCAAGATGTGATAGAGCAATTCTTGCATCAATCTTAAGTGACATAATACATCCTTAACAGCTTAAGTGACATAATACATGTTGAGAGAGAGAGAGAGAACAATTTAAAATGCGTTGTACGTGAAGTCCTTGAGAAGCCAACTGCATTTAATGACAACAAAATTCAAATACAATTGAGAAAGGTTAATAAACTTAATGCACTTTAATACATACCTTTTGATGTTTCCAATTATACCATTTTAAGGAATTGACTGCCATGTAAAAAGTGCGTGGGGAAGAGAAAAAACACAGCTGTTATTAATGGAAGTTATGAATGGAACATAAATGCATTACCGTGGTCATACCAAAATTTCATCAAAAGTGAAGTAGTATCTCTAACTTTGATTACTTACCGTTGTTGATACTTTAATTGCGTGTAAATTTTTATAAAATAAATGCGTATAATTTTAAAAATCAGCTGTCTGATTATTTTTTCCGAGTCCCGAGTTTGCCTGAATCGGCGAGTCATTGGAGTTGGCTCGATTTCCTACAAACTTGAACTAAACGTTTAGTTTAGCCACTCTTGTCAGAGAAAACTCGGCGAGTCCTTGTGATTAGAAACTTCCCCAAACTCAGTATGCCTAATCCTGGAACCAAGCGTTTAGTATATCACCTTTTGTGAGAAAAAAGAAGAGAATTAGTGGTCCATGACATGAACCCGCATTCACAAGTATTGTTTCCTTTTGCTTGAAACTTTTAGCCACTGAATATTATTGTCATGTCAAAGAGATGTAAGTTGTGGCAAAGGGATGCAGACCTCATCTAGAAAAGTTCAAGAAGGAGACGAGGTCCATGAACTTTCAAATATTCTTGCTCATCCTCCAAACTGAGAAATGCCTGGATTGAGTATCTTTTGACCCCAAAGATGCCGATCTGGTTCATGGCATATTCTTAAAGGAAATAGCTATAGACTTATGCTATGACTTCGACATGACACGGCGGTGGTGAGGATCACACTTTTTGGGAACATTGGTTGCTAGCACCTTCTTGATTCTTCATTGATTATATGGACAGGCACTGTTTTGAGGGAGAGAAAGTTGAAGCTACTCGTACCCAACCCACCATGTGAGGACGATAGCTCATGTTGAGATCTGTAGTTAGTGACGTCTCTGTCAACCAGAATATCATCTTGATCTTTTGGAGTTGGAAGATTTTTTCTGTGTATTTGCTATCACCACTGCATTGTACAGGCTTGGGCAGACCTTGGAGGTTTTAGGGCGCCTTTGAATAAAGAAGTGGTTTCCTAGAAAAGTGGTTCTAAAGAAGTGCTTTACATTCACAAAAGTGCCCTTAGTGAGTAATTTAGAACGGTGACAAAGGAATGTCGTATCGGATATCGGTAAAATATTGATCGACTAAAAAGATAAAATATCGGAGATATTGTGTAAAAAATATTGGTAGTCTAAAACTAGTTTTTATCATGTATTTTCATAATATAATTTCTAAAATAAGTGATTCTAATTTAGACAAGCATAAATTTTAAAATATGCATAAAAATGCATATATAATTTAAAATATGTGTTTGTGTTTTAAACATGTATCCTTCCATTATTTTCTTTTTATAATTTTTTTTAAATACTGATATATTTTAAAAAATTTCAAAATCAAGATTATACAATATCATTTTATTGGTTGAAGGCCGATATCGATATATCGGTGATATATCGCCGATACAACTTTCCATGAGTGTGAGCATGGCAGAGGTATTTGACTTGAAGCTGCAAATAGCATCCACCAAAATTGAGTTGTGGCCTTCACTCAATTTGGATTCATTTGTGTGCCACCACCGGCATCAAACTATCAACCATGTCATTAATGTCCTTGTTGTGAACGTCAGGACGTCAGCACGCTTACGTCACACGCATGGATATTTGCTGGGCCAGATTTGTTAGGATTAGATTGCTTTCTTTCTTAATAAAAGTCATATATTTTGTAATCATGCCCGTTTAGGCTAATTGTTAGGTAACGGACTGATAGAGAATAATCAGGGGCCAATTAAGGTCCAATTAGGGCCCATCTGGCCAAACTAATGGCGTGGGCCTAGGGAGCCGTGCCCATTTACTTTTCTTTATAAGGAGGTCTTCCTCCTCTTTTAGGGTTATGCAATAAGAAATTACTATTCCTTTTACCCTTTCTTCCCTGTCTCTTCCTCCTTCTCCGGCCATGATACCTGGCCCTGTTCGTGTCCCATGCCGGGACACAAGAGTCCTTTCTTCAAACCATTGCTTGTCCGTGAAAAGTAAATTACCCTCCGGAGCGGATTGAACAAGCAAAATCTTTCAACAAAAAGAAGAGCAAAATATTATCTTGCAAATTGACATAAATCGGGCAGATTTTAGAAGTCACCCGCTAAAGCTTGTTTGGATGGGGCAGATTTTAGAAAAAAAAACTAAATAGCTCTTGTGACGCTTTTACCCTTATTGAGATAAAGAAGGATTGAATCTTGACCTAAGAAGCACATATTCGAAAATGGCAATACGCCATTTTTTCCAACAAGTAGGATATGACACGGCTAATAAAAAATATTTATTATTATTTATAAAATATTACTACAAATTTACAATTCAAAAATTAGTTTAAGTCATAATTTTTACTAAAATTTTGGCGTAGTCTCCCCTATATTTTTGATATGTAAAAGACTTGTAATAATGTCAATCACATGTACAAAATATAAGTAAACAATAAAGCTCTCTGACAAGGGACCCTATAGGAGATTTGCTATGTATCACAATTCACATAATACCTCTGTAAGACCATTCACAATTCACAAATTAACAATTCACACTGTTACATCTATGTTCATAACCAATTGCATTTTAATATAATTTATATATTCAACAAGACAATCAGTATCACATTTGACTGATTAATAACCACTTGTACAAGAAATTAATAATTCACACAGTAATATTATGTTCATAACCAACTGCACTATAATAGAATTTATATATTCGTTCGACAACCAGTATCATAATTTTCTGATTCATAACCAACTGTATAACAAAAAAAATGTTCACAACCGAAAGTGTTAAATAATGAGATTAGCTATTGTAAAATACAAAAAAAAATTCATCACCATAGCTACAATCAACTACACCATAGCCAAGAAAAGTACTTGAGACTCTAGCCAAAATGTCCCAATGTTCACTCATATCAAAAGGCTTAAAATGAGTTGTATATAATTAGAATCTAATTAGTTAATGGAGGTAAACCGAAATGGTCTCCAATAGCATCTCTAATTGAATCATGTACAATAGTCATACTTGTCTCATTAGGTATATATAATGTTTGGACCTATATTTTCATCTTCCTGTAAAGGTGGCACAAAGTCATCATTTTCCCATTTAGTAAACAAAGCATCCTTAAGGTCTAGATCATTACCCCATCCTTGTTGTTCCTTAATGTAGTTATGAAAGGCCATGCACACAATCACTATCTTACATTGCTTTTTAAAATTATATGGTGGGAACTTTGTCAAAATAAGTCATCACTTCTTCCACACACCAAAGGTCCTCTCTATTATGTTCCTTAGTGAAGAATGATTCGAGTTGAACATCCCCTTCCTTCCTTGGGGCCCTCGTTGTCTGAATTCTAGAACATGGTATCTTGTTCTCTTATAAGGACCAAGATAGCCAAGCATATTTGGATATCCAGCATCTACTACATAATACTTACCTAATGGGGGTGGGGAAACCTTGACATTGGATCATAAATAGTACTGGTAAATACTCTTGAGTCGTGAGCTGATCCCTCCCAAAGTTTTCAAAACCGGACCGGCCATCGACCCGGTTTGATGGCCAGTCTGGTTGGACCGCGGTCAAACCGGGTTGACCCGGTTTTGAAGTATAAGTGGTAAATATATATTAAATATATATTTTGTATCACATTAACACAAGAGAACAGGTAGCCTAGTGGTTAAGGCATGTTAGAGGTGGTTGGGGGGGGGGAGGGAGGGAGTTCGGATCCCCCCTCAAACAAGAGATTTTTTCAAAAAAAAAAAAATTGACCGTGACCGGTCCGGTTTAACCGACCGGTTTACCGGACCGGTGTAAATCGGGTGAACCGAACCGGTTTCCCGGCCGGTTCCGGTTCTTCGCGGTCAGACCGGCCAGTCCGGTCCGGTTTTGAAAACCATGCTCCCAACCTGCAACTGCAAAGGTGAATATCATACTAAAGTCACACACTGCCATGATATTCTGAGTAACACTCCTCGTTTTGCCCCTATAAGCTTGTTCCTCATCAGTTGGTACACAAGGCTCTACGTGTGTGCCATCAATGGCACCTATGCAATTTTCAAACCAAGGGTAATATTTGTCCTTAGTCCTAATGTAGGATAGAATTTGGTCAAGAGGGATAATTGGTACTATCATTGTCGTTGCCCATTTATACATAGCTTTAAAGACCTTGTTGAAATGACGATTTATTGTTTCTGGAGAGTGTGACATGATGTGTCCAACAACACGTTGACCTTCTCTGTGTCCAATAATTTCGAAGAAGAACCTAAGCTGCTCCTCCACTGGAATATGCCTTGTGTCTTACAATCATTCTTGACTCCTCATTAAGTAGCATAAATCTACAAAGGTCTTCTTGTTCATGCGACACATATTATGACATATTTCGTTAGAGTGTGATAGCATATCATAAACTATTTGTTTACCTCTATCACAATGCATGTGAACAATATTCCTTGGTGGATAAGCAAGACTTAGATATTCTAGGACAACCTCTTCATCGACAAGGTCAAAGACAAGGTCCTCCCAAGTAAAGGCCATAACACAAATCTGAAATAAAGGAATATGCAAATACACTTATCAAGCATGATCATCAATCAAAGCTTAGCAACATATGATATACCAATAACACACATGACAATAACTAGAGAGAAAATTTAACAGAATAGCACAAGTAAAACAAAAACATTGTCACCATATTCCTCTAAATCACAAAATGTCAAGGCTGAAATAGACTTCAGTTGGTTCATCACTAACATATATTGTAGTATGCAAAAGCATACAAAGTTTTCATCCATTGTAGGGTCATTGTTTTCATGATAGTGTCCCAACCACTGCTCTCTGACAAGGGAATCATCACCTAGTGCTAACCACAAATGCCTGAACTCAGTGTTCAACATAAAGGATATGCCACTCAAATAGACCGGGTTGAAAATGTCAAAGTTTGGGAGGGCTTTGACCATGTCAATAGCTCTCTTGTATTCATCCACTTCATATTCAGGATGACAAACTAGATCCACAAGCAATTTAATTTCTCTCTGACATGGCATTGGCAATTGATTCCCCAATGGAAGATCCAGCAGCCTTAGACTTCCTCTTCTTAATGCTTTTTGTGGCTAATATAGGCATTGAGATAGGTGGCGAAGGATTATTCAGTGGAACTTGAGAGCTAAAATGTTGTTGGCTACCACTCACAAGGGTAAATTCCTGCTGGCCGCCACTCATAGGGGAAGTATGTTGTTGTCGGGCATTGACAGGGGTGTTGCGCGCCTGACTAAAACTTCTATGTGGCTGCTCGCTACACATTTGAGTGCATGGTTGTTGACTGGTAGTTTCATATTCTAGAGGATTGGTTTCTTCCTCAAGATCGATTCCTCCAAAAGAACCCTCTCTTGTAGGGCGGTAGCATGGAGACGTGTTTCCTAAACCCCCATAAGAATTCTCATTTACCCCCTCAAGTTGACCATCTTCACATTCACTTGATGATACTTCACCAGAAAAAAAAATATGCTTTTTCTTTCCCTGTTGCATGCTTTTTGGAAAAGATAAAATTTAAATTAGCTTTTGCATCTTTATCATACCCCCATTGCTTAAGCCGCTTGCATTGTTTAAATTTTTGAACAGAGAAAATAATATTCACCCAATCAATCACAAATCTTAGTATTTAAAATTAAAAGAATATAAATTATCAATACAAACTAGAACTACCTTAAAGAAGTTCTCCCATGATTCTTTCCCTGTTGCATGCTCTTCAAAAAGTATGAAAGTGTGGTTGTGGTTGTTAAAACCAAAGCCAATCATAGCTCTTAGTTAAGTCCATGCTTGATAAAACCGCCTTGTTGAGTCATATTGATTCTTCAATATATCCCTATTGACCTCGGTTTGGTTTTCAATCTAAAAAAGATTAATCACTAATTCCCACCCTTGTTTGTCCAGTCCACTCCCTTTCCTGTGTCCCTTAAACATTGCATAAGCCATGCGGCTTAGGAAGGCATAATGCAAGTCTTTATCCAAACTTATTCTTTTAACAGCTTTACTTACAACATTTTCTTCAACAATGTTACCATTACCAAGCACAGATCCACGGTGAATATCCATAACACCAGCTACCAAAAACCTTCTCGCCTACCGTTCTACGATGAAAGGCATATACAATTTTCAAATACAAATAGGAAGAAAATTGTAAAAGAAAATACGACATGCTTTGTGGTAATGAACTAGTAATAAGAAAATAAAATTCACTCATATTAGTCCCCCCCCATCATATCTCTCTCATTTTTAGTCCATTTTCGAATATTTTTTTCATCATTATAAGAAAGAGCACTAAAAATGAGGAAGAATGAAAAAAAAGGGCAAAAATGGATCAGAAATGAGTAAGAAACGCATCATTGAAGTTTGTCCCATTTAAAAAGTTATCCTGTAATCGATTACATGATAACCAATACTATCGTGTAATCGATTACATGATAGCTCAGTTATTGTGTGCTGACTATCGTGTAATCCAGCACACGATAACTAGGCTATCGTGCGTTGGATTACATGACAGGCAATCATGCTTTGGATTACACAATACAATGAGCTATCGTACAATCGATTACACTATACAGTGAGCTATTGTGTAATCGATTACACTATATAGTGTGCTATCGTGTAATCGATTACACTATACAGTGAGCTATCATATAATCGATTATACTACATAGTGTACTATCGTGTAATCGACCCCATTAAAATGGAACAAACTTCAACAGTTCATATCTTCCTCATTTTTAGTCCGTTTTCGGTCATTTTTTTGTTCTTTCTTATTATGCTCTTTCTTATCATCATGATATCTTAATGACCTTGATATTTTATTAAAAAAATCTACGATAAATAGTATGCGATGGCTCAACATCAGAAAAGAAATTTTAGACAAAGGTTGTACAACACAGACGAAGGTTGTACAATACAAAAGAAATGTTCACATCAGATGAAGGTTTTACAACACAACCGACTGAATCATCAGAAAAGAAATAGATAGATAAGGAAAAAAGAAAAGATTTTTTGCTAATAACAAATGAAAAAACCAACAAAAAAAGCCCTGAAACAGGACAGACCTGAAGAGCATAAAGAAATAGGGGATGTCCGATCGGAGACGGCGTCAAGTCGGCGGAGATCCAAGCGGCTGTCCAGTCGGAGGCGACGACGGGAGAGCAAAGGGGCGGTGGCAAATCGAAGGGGACGAGGTTAGCGCAGAGCGAAGGGGACGAGCTCTCGGCAGCATAGCGAAAAAAATACCAGAAATGATGAGGCAAATAAGAAAGGACAGAAGTAGAAAAATTTCAGAATTTAAGAGGGTATGCAGTCATTTTTACACCCTTAGGGATAATCCTAACCCATAAAAGCTACTTTAGTTCAAGTTTTTCAGTAAAATCGGCTTTTGTCAGAGAAAAATTGCTTTATTTCACCGGTTCGAACCTGGCTTTGGGGGGGGGGGCGGGTGGGGGTGGTTATGTTTCTTTTATTGACTTTTAAACCCTTCCAAATTCACATGTCCTTTTGCGTGCATTTTTTATATGAGAAAAATACAAGCGTAGGTTCAGGATTTTAATACGACATTACGAATTAAGCGTTCAGACGATTTTGTGTGAGGGCCAATCAGATGTAGACCAACTCGTTCATTAAAGTCCTGATCCGAAGCTACATCTGTTTGGCCTTGGATGAACGAGTTGGTCTACATCTGTTTGGCCCTCACACGAAATCGTCTGTGAGGCCCTCACAGGGGAACAATCTGAACCTTGGTATGTACTTACGTTGTTCTCAATTAGTATAACGAACTGAACAAAAAATCTTCAATAAAAAATATCCTTTTTTCTAGCAAAAAAAGCCCCTAAACATGTGTAGGTTATCGTTCTTTTAATTATGTGCGCGGGTTATCTTGGGGTCTATCATTGCTTTGCCAACTCTGGTGGCATCATCAAATGTGGATTGGATCCTTTTGGCGAGTTCATTAGCAATTTTTACATTAACATTACATTATTCATTCATGCACTAGACGAACTGCTTTCAAGTCACCATCAAATTTCCAAATATGTTATTGAAAAGGCCAAAGTGGGTTATAACATGAACGATGATATAGGGCGAATACATTTTAAATCAGTATACACAGGGGAAAAATCAAAATAATCGTTCAGATATCGAAAACATCAACATGCTTCAGCTTACGAATGATTATAAATGGCGACATACTAATGAGGACTTGCGGGACAAGGACAGAATCTCTTTGTCTCTCTTACAAATGGTGATATGCTAATGCAGACTGGAGAAGGGCTCCTTTGACACGACCAACAGTAACGAGGTATATTATTATTCTTAAGCTTCCTTCTGCCTGGTATTCTCGTATAGTTCCACAACTCGACCATTTGAGGCCTGGAGAGGCCTGGAGTTGTTCTTGTAGTCTGCTCCTAGTGGTGCTTTCAGTGCATCCAGCTGCTCCTTTGATATCTCTCTCACCTACATCATCCAATCCATAAATTGACGCTATTGTTAGCCAGATGATTAAGAAACATAATAAGGCAAGAAACAAGGGGAGCATGAGTAGTCAGTCAGTAGACTAGGCACCTTTCCAAGGATGTTCCAGAGGACTTTCTCAGTGCAAGGGGGGGTTGTGAGGGAGCCCATGTACCTAAAGTACTTGCGTGTGGACCGCTTGAGCTGTTTGGTTCTGATGTTGCCGAGGGGAATATGAGCTTCCTCGTCTGCTTTGCACGCCTCCTTGGCCAGCTGCATCAGACCATTCTCTACCTGCACACGACCCACCCAAAGATCATATCATCACTCAGCATTCCTTGATACTGTATGTGAGTATGTGACCTTTTTTCTTTAACAAAAGAAATGAGGAAGATGAAATTTTTATTTTCTCTTACCCGGCAAACAAAAGGATCAGGATCACCCACTTTATATACGATTGCTACCACAGAGATGGCGCCATCATCGGCTTCATGGACCAAGTGAAGCTCCGCATCATGTCTGTATTTACACAAAGTTACTCAGTGAGCTTTGAGTTCATTATAGGAGTCTGATATGATATGATTTGTATGATTGGGCCTAAAATTGAGAAACAGCATGTTCTAAGAAGGAAGCTGTATTCTACCCATGCAGAGGTGGTAGCCTCGATCATGTCGACCCTATATGATCTAACGCTCCCACCCCTGTTCAAGTAATAGACATATCATAGGAGGACAATATGTATAATACTGTTCATGTTTTCATATATCATAAGGTAAAAAGCTTAATTACCGAACACCATCAATGGTGTGCTCGGCAGGTGTATGCCATGTAGCGTGGCGTAATGAATAGTTCTTGTTGCCTATCACGAGCACTCCGGCTTCAGTTTCCATCTTTATCTGCACCAAATATTTAAATAATGAATTTTATGAGTACCAAAAATAAATTCGTGATGCCAATTATTTTTGGCGGTCTCCTTGGATGGAAGAGATTATTAGAAGGCCTACCCCAACGCTGAAGCCATAATTAATGAGGGTGGCATTTGCAGGTTTGTAGTCTCTGTACAAGATCTGCAGCCCCTTGTTCCATGAAATGCTCTCCTTTTCAATGTTGATAGGGGATTGCATCTTTCCCTTGGAACATGCGGCATATTCAGGGTTCAGGCTGCTCCATTTGTCCGGGCCTTTGGCTCCAACGTAACTGAAGCTTATGTAATCATGGTCTACAATGAACGTACAAGAGAAGGTTTATTGGAAAATAAATTGCTTATTTGCATCTAAACCAGCTATGTTTTTTTATGAGAGGAATAACCTTGACATCTAAACAAGCTATGCAAGCCCGAAAAAACTGCTTAAAAATGTCTGTTCTATTCATGAAACGATACTTGATTCATCTTACCATTCAGAAAATGGAGATTGAAGCAAGGAGAGAAATGGTACATGACTTACCATGTGAGTGAACATCAACGGCAAGAAGTAGCAATGTCAAAATTCCCACAGCACCGATACTGGTTTTCGCCATTGCCATCTTCTTTGACGTTTCTCTTTTTTCTTTCACGGCTAGAAAGGAGGCTGTTTTTTTAACTCTAACGTATTAATATGCCAGTCTTCCCCGCAACTAAATTTGGAAACCCGTATATGCGGAAGTTAGAGGAGCTGTTTTTAAATCATAACAGCCTCTCCTCCCTATATTTGTAACGATTTTGTTCCAATGGGTGGATGAGGTTGCGATTGACAAGTTTTAATTTTGGCATGTGCCCCACAATCAAGGATTACGATTTATGGACAAACTACCCTCATTAGGATCTGCCATGGCACGCTCATTGGATCAGTCAAAACTTCAAGAAAACACGTTATCAAATGTTCATTCAATTTTTACTGTCTGCTATTTCAGACTTCTTAATTGTAGACGCAGAGAAAGATAAACCGGAATATCATCCACCACGTGAGATTTCAGTTGAAGCTAGTCCTGCTCAACCACACCATGCGAGGACCATAGCTGTTTAGATCTGTAGTGAGTGATCAACTGGAATACCATCTTGAACTTGGACAAAAGTTTTTACTTTGTGGGAATTGATAATCACCTCTGCGTAGTACAGGCTTTGGCCAGCGGTTAGAACTTGAGCATGGTGGAAGTGTTTGGCTTGAACTCGGAGCTGCATATGGCGTACATCTCCAAAATTTGGCCAAGTTATCATTCACAAGTCGGCACAAGCGGCAGTTCGTTGACAAGCTTATCGTTTCCAACACAACTAATCATCAGAAGATGGTAGTCCAATGAAGGATTATTCTCTCAGCACAACTACATCTGAACTTCCAACATGGTTTGCAAAATACACATTATTGAGACAAGTAAAATAAGTCATTGTTCAGTTTTTTGTCTAAGTAAAAAAAACAATAACCATGTGAAACAAACACCAAGTCGAGGACATCTAAATAATAGCAATAAACAAACATAAAGCAAAGCCCGAATACCTTTCAAATTCATAAATCTCAATAGGTTTCTCTGGTCGAGGGCCCAATTTTGAGGTCTCTTTTATCATCAATCCTGTTAAACATTTGCATATACAACTTGTTTTAGAAACAAAAGAGAGAGGCATCCACTAGCAATATTTAATTTCCAAAACTGAAAATTCTGACTCGTTCTAATGGTAAGAAGCTATCACCATCCCAATTCACTGAGAATGGATGGAATGAAAGGACACAAGTTAGACCCTAAACGCACGAATCATGCATTCTACATACATTCTTATGCAATATAAAATTATACATGTTGATATTTGAAGATATGCCAACCTCAGCTATAAAACATGTAATGAAAACCTCCATTCAAAAGAACTTGTTAAGGACTAACTAGACAAACAGTTGATTTACCAAAACATGTAAAACACATACCTAATTCTCAACAATTACTTTAGAAATATTTACCCAGAAAAAAACGTTCATTTAGAAATGCATCTTTACATATTCCGTTGGTGACAATTGACTGCAGTGAAAAGTTCAAGCGTCTGAACAGATGTCCTTATAAATTTGACGTAGGATAACTTCATTAGAATAACCCTAACGAGGGCTACGCCACTATATGTATTTACGCTGAGATTTATCAACAAAACGTTTAATGACAGTAAACAGAGGTCAGACCAGGATCCTTGGCTTGGTCAAATGTAATGACATGTTTAAGCCACATAGTTAATAGAAATTTAAAATGCCATCGAGCACGGTAGATAACTTTTAAGCTCCATTAGCAAGAAAAATGTGGTTCACATCACCAGCAATCTTGAAGACATATTCGCCTGGTGGAATTTCAGATACAAGAGATGCAGAGTACCTGGAAAGGCAAACATTAGAGCATAAGCAAGCTACCAAATCAAAGTACCAAACGATGCAATAACCTCAAACATCGGCAAGTAGATTTAATTAGGCATGCTCATCATAAGAATTATCTAACTGAATATTAAAAAAAAAAACACTACGTTCTATAGATGAAATCAATTAAATTTTACTCCCTTCGTCTTTGGAAAACAATTAGTATAGCAAGATGCAGTACTCCACACTCAAATGTGTGATAGACATGCGGGCCTATAAATTCTTAAATTGTCCACTACAAAAAAAATATCAAAATACGAGAGAAAACACAAGTATATTGCGATGTAAAATCCGAAATTGACAAATTCGGTTCCTCGTGGACGTAGTTACAATGAGAGGAAATTTAGAGGTTCTTACTAGAATATAATTATGCGACAGAGTGAACTGAATTTTCAAAACTGAGCTGATTTCAGTTCATTTTTAAAAAATACAAATAGGACTATTAATACAAGACAGAGTGACTATGCAGAGAGCCTCAAACCCAAGCAAACAAAGGGAATTGAAAAGTCGACAGAGTAAAAGATAGTGTACACTTGAACGAAGACACCAGTGGCGAGACGCAAAAGCAGCGGCAAAGAAGCTGTGAAAACGTCCAAGATCTTGTCAGGCTTCACGGCCAACCGCCTCGGCTCAGGCGGCTTGAAATTGGGAGGAGCAGTAATGACCGGCCCTGATTTCCCTTCATTCTCAACAGTGATGGAAGAAACTGACGAAATGTCCCGAGACTCTGCCGAAACCCTCGAAGACAGCCGGAGTCCGCGTCTCGCAGCTTCAGACGGTGGCAGATGACCGGGATCCGGCGACAGCGGCCATGGCGCGGAGGAGAACGGACGCAGCAGAAACGAGCGGCTCACCAGCTGAAATGGGGGGCCCAACATCGTAGTTGGGCTTGAGCCGTACTTGGTACACGATGGAGCCCATTAGCCTTGGTGGGCTATCAAGGCAGCAAGGCTCACCTTGGATATGCAGGGATACAGCCATTCTTGAAATTCTACACGTGTCAGCGAGTCCGAATTTTTCGTGGGTTTTGCAATAGGGTTTAATGTGTAAACTGTTTTTAAGTGACTTGAGCTCATCGGAAGTCGCGGGTGATTTTAGAGGTTTTGATTTGTAGGAAATCAGGGATGGCGGCGAGGAATGCAGCGAGGTACATCTCTCGGAGGCTGTCGAGCAGCGGAAAAGTCCTGGGCGAGGAAGAGAAAGCAGCTGAAAATGTTTACATCAAGGTCCATTTTCAATTCCTGCATTCTATATTTGCATAAATTGGTGCATTTCCAATTTCTGTAGGTGTTATTGTGTATCAGATAGGGCTTTGTGTGTCGAGACTTTAGAGTATTGGATATTCAGTTATTTGCTGGTTTCTGAATTGAGTTATTGAATGGTATTGTAAATTTGTTTTTTGTGATTTTAGTCGTGCTCAGTCTTTACATTGTTGCTAAATATCTCCGCATGCATTTCCTTGCTTGTTATTGGATTTATTAATAAATTAGTGTGGGGATTGTGGTTTGTCGTTCACAAGTGTGCTAAGTCTTAATCGGCTAGGTTATTTTTTTTTTTGGGTAATTGGCTAGGTTAATTTGAGCATTTAAAATGTTGATTTTCCATGTAGTTTATTGGCCTAGTGACTAGATCTTAGACTTTCTCATTTTAGGTGTGCGCATTTGGGTTTATGTTGTTGTTCTGTTTATGACAAAAAATGAAGGGCCAGTTCTGGTTGGTCGTATCATCCTTATATATGTAACTACTCCCTCCGGTAATTGAGACAATTAGCAAAAATAGCGTACCAAAATTAAATGATACCGTTACCTAATTATTCTCTGGCTGGGCCGCCAGAGATGGCAACAATGGCCGCCCAACAGCAACCCTAGGTCTAGGTCGTGGTAAAGAGGCATCCACGATGAAAGGTGACTCCCTCGCTCCGAAAGCCTAGACTTTTACTAGTAGACCCACATCTCAATAAAATTCACCAATTATGTAACGGTCTCAATTAAAAGTGACCGGAGGGAGTATAACTTCTTTTTTGAAGATGCATTCGTGAAAAAGAAAATTACAAAGCTATCAGGTTATAAAAGTGAGCTGTTTGATACTGTGAGGCATTTCCTCATTCCATACAACAGGAGGATCTAAAAACTTGACTAAGCTAAATGATGCCTACCTGGCCAACATCTACAAAACTAAAGCTTTGAAAACAGATGGCATGACTCTTAGTTGGGAAATAACGTGTCCCCATGGAGAATTTTTTAGCTCATGATCGTTGAAGCTTGAATGTTGGTCATTGAATCAACTTCAAATATGACACTTTGGTAAATTTAGCTCCGTGTCATCCTTATATCTAATCTGTCTATTGCTTATTATTTTTAAGCATCAATCCCTTTACTTTGTGCAACTTCTGAGAATAATCAAACAATGCTACCATGTGCAAGCGATTCACACTTCCATCTTTTTTATGCATTAGAATATAGTAGCTCCAAATGTCCCTCATGCAAGCAACTCAATTTTGTACCTCAAATAGTTCAAGCTGGCCACTTGATCAAAGTGCTTATATTTGTTGCTTCATCGCCTTCTGTGCTACTCCAAATATGATGATTTGTTACCTGTATTGTTGTAATTTTTCGTATGATGAGAATGAATAGCTGATGAGACTAGATAAAGGTGCACTATTTCCTTTTTCATAGACCCCATGAATATTTCATTTCTTATCTCTGAATTGGAAGACTCTTAATCCTACCAATGTGATGATGTTTGAAGGATATTTAGCGAGAGTTAGATATCTTACTTTTAAACTGCTTGTACTGTTGACTGTAGATGCCTTGGGTTGGTATTTGCTGTGCTGTTTAGGGCATTTGATTTGTGTTGTCCCGTGATATTATAACTATACCATATTAAAAGATATCCAAGAGGCTGATGAAAGATACTGGACGTTATTACCAATAATAAATTCTCGAGGTTGCTAATAATTGTTTGATTGTACTTCGAATTGCTTCGAATAACACTGCTAAATTCTCTACAATATAGATCCTTCTCAGCATTCTTTTTAATGCTTTGTTCATTTACGACTTGCATTGTTCATATTTCTTCTTCTGCTTCAGAAAATCGAACAAGAGAAACTGGAGAAGCTTGCACGCAAGGTACAGCCACACATTCTTTGTTCTTTTGCTCCATTTTTTGTAGCTTAGGTGGATCAGTGGTCATTCTTCTCAGTTTATACTTTTTCGTTGCATCATTGCATTTTCAATTAAATTGCAATGGGCTTACTGTTGGCAGGATTGGAAATTTCTTAAAGAAAAAAGCAGCTTCATGCATCTTAAAAAACCAATCTCAACAAGTTCATCTGTGCTTATTTGATATATATTCATGCACCTAACTCCTTAAGACCTTGGGTTGGTTGGGATGTAATTTTATGATTGAATTTGTGTACGTTACCTCACCATTTGATGCAGGGCTATAAGCCTGAAGAACCGGCAACTACTACAACAGGTACACCAACTGGTGATGTAAAACCAAGCAATCCCTCTTCTGCTACTGAAGGTGTTTCAACTAACAAGGAAAGAAACTATGCCGTTCTGGCTGGAGCAATAACATTTGCTGCCGGTTTGGGTTGGTATCTCAAATCTAGATCCAAGAAAACTGAAGAGGTTATGGACTGACTTCCAAGTTTTTTATGAGCTCTTCAAAGAAACTTCAAGTTTCGACTGCATGAATCCTTCCTCGGATAAATCTCTAGTCATATTGGCCGGATGCCAATGGGCTGTTTTTATAAACAAATTGTTATTGCTTGGTGTAGGTGTTCTCTGCTGAAACATCTTTTCTGAAGGGTGTCTTGAGTTTTTCGCATGCAGAATTAAGATCCCGCTATCATATTTTTGGTACATGAATGTGAAAGCGTGTAATTAGTTGCAAAAGAAGATATAAGAGGTTGTGTGGAAGATGCTTTAGCTCCGTCCATTGGCAAGCAATGTGTCTTGTCTTTTTTAGTGGCTGGCTTTCAGCTTATCCTTTTGTAGGCGTATAAAAGCCAGAGCTCGAGTTTTGAGCAAACTTCTGGCCGTTAAGGATGCTTAGTCAATTAGTTATTGGTGCATTAAACCTGTCAAATTTGAATCGGTTTTTAGGGTCAGGAAGAGGTGCACTTGGTTCTGTTTACCTGCCATTTGGAGCGTGGTTTAAAATTAAATGAAGAAAGGAGTGTGAAATTGGGAAAAAATGATGAATCTAGTGCTCCATAGCTCATCCGGCTTTGGAAAAGGTCATTGCTGTCGTCAAATTTTGCCAAAAGTCACTAGATGGCCTTGGGACGGTAAAAGCCCGACTAGAGAAAGGTCTCACTGATCAGGCAGCAAAATCTGTTTGTGATTTTTTTCACACAAATTCCGTGAACATCAGCAGACTTTAAAACACCATCTATATGGTTTCTTTTTTGGTAGAACACCGCCATGACACCAAAGGCAGCAACACATGTTGAGCAGTCATACAAAAGGCATCCATTGTTGATCGAACAGTTTGTCGTTGCTACCTGGGAAGTGTTTTTTTTACTGCCATCGGAATCAAGTCACCTTGTGGAAAATAAGACATACAGAGAAACAAGATTATCCATAGAAAAACACAGGGGCATGGGGCAAATAGCTACCCAGCCCACACATGTTGGCGTGTGCTGAGGCGCCACAAGTCCGTTGTTGGATTGAGATCCGATGGGCTGGTAAATCCAGGCGGCAAATCCACGGTGATTGGAGCTGGTTATACAAAACCACCCGTATTGACGCTCATTGTAAGGTCAAAATCCAATGGCCCGTAGTGGCTGTCGCACGCTGATGCGCATGAGCCAGACCTCAGACTAACGGGGCAAGGCAAAGTGAGATAGAACATAAGCTCTGTCAGGGACCTGGGACGCTGGAAGAATGTGAGTTAGTTTGGATTTCCGACGGTTACGTGCAGCCAATAATCAGGGAGGAAAGAACAAAAGGAAAGAAAGTTTCAGAATCCTCCTGTTCCCACACTTGTCCCCATGCCCGCCACCATGGGCAAAACCAGCTGCCATTTTCCTCAAGAAAGCACTACCACTTCTTTCCTCCCCATTCAAATACAATCTCTCAGTAGCTAGCAAATCTGCCCAGAGCTAACCTCCGGCCAGAAAGTATGGCTTCTTCTGAGTCAATTGACGAGACCCAATCGGAATCCACGTTCCCAGAAGCAGACTTAGAAGGAGAATTGCATCCTACCAAGCCTGGTAACTTTCCTGTGGATCCCATATCGTCCGATGTCGCCGCGTCCGTGCCCCTTGAGGTTTTCTAATACGTAATGTTTCATGTTTTAGGTAGATAAATGTTCCGCGCATTAGTTTTGAGATAGCTACTTTGTTTCCTTGTTGAATGTTTAGGAGGAAGCAGATGCAGAGAAGGAAGACGTGATGCAGTCATGGAAATCGGCACTCATCATATCCGGTGTGGTCGTGGCCGTGGCTGCAGCCATTTTTGTGGCGTCCAAGAAGTTAAAAACTACAGGAGCCTGACTTATTTTGTTGAAATACTCTCTTAGGCTAGTTAAGTACTTTGTTGCCATAGAGACCAGATCAAATGCTCAGGAGAGCATTTAATTTTGATACCTTAAATGTTTTTTTGCCACAATGATACCTTATATGTTGAGGGCATGAGATTCTGAAGCCGAAATTTTGAATTATTCTTGAAATGAGGAAGTATAGTCGCAAAAGCACCTGCTCGAGTTTGTGGCATTGACTAACATAAATAAACAACAATTATCGAGGTTCAAACCCTCAGTAACTTTGTAAGGCATTTGTAAACAAAAGTTCATCGCTGCTGTGCTCTCTGGGTTCGAACTGTTGACTAGTGTTCTATTTGCATTCAAGATTTGCTTCCAAAACCTCGAGGGCCCGGTCGAGCTGCTGCTGAATCCACAAATTGCCTCCTTGACTCAGCTCTTCTCTTCCGCCGTGCAGTACCAGGAGGTGCCTAATATGATATTAGATGAAGACATCAGTAAAAAACCAAATCAAATAAGAGCCTAAAATGAAATGACAGAAGATAAAGGAACCTTTTGGTCTTCTTTAAGTGCCTCCTCAAGATTGCTCAATGCAGGTATTGAACCTCCTTCCATGGCTCCCATTAAGTTCTTCATTCGAACTCGCATTTGGAATAGTTGAGCTACAAGTTGGCTAACCTGAACCAATTGCACATACTTAATTGTGATATCTTTTTGATCAACAAAAGACAATGCAGTATTTGAAGATCATAGTTCAATACCTGTTGCTCCGTTTTTCCAGAGTCCGTTGCAACCCTCTTCCTTCTCGTTGGTGATTCTGCCAGAAGTTCTGGTTTTTCTCTTTCCTCTGCAAATTAAGGTATGGGGAAAAAAATAGCTGGGGTGGCACAAAACAGATTCATTGAAATTTATACATTTTCCCTTACATTCTGAACATGGAGCTTCCTCGTAAGTAAATTAGTTAGAGTCTAACCAGGAGTCATGGCTTCAATCATTGCTTCCATGACCTTTAAGTTTTTTTCAGCTTCACGAATTTGAGCAGGCGTCACCTATAGAGAAAAAATATTAACTCCGGAACATTAAATCTCTGATTTCTATTGCTTTGAAAAATAAGATCATTTGGAGAGCAAACAAGTGGTCATAATTCCTCTTTACTATTATGAAACGCCATACAATATTATGCCTATTGTTTTGTATAAGAATCTCTGAATAAAAGTGATTTACTAGTCTTGGCTTCTGTTAAGAATTGCATTCACAACTAGCATCATAAAATTATCCTCACAAACTGAAACACAAGTCATGATCCAACGACTATCCAGCATTAATTGAGTAGTCCCAAAAAATCTCAGTATTGGATCAAAAGAAAACTAAGGTAAAGAGTAGTGTTCGAAACTACTGGGACAAGTCACGAGATTCACGACGCATCTATAGATTTGTCGCATGATGCATGTATTAGGCCTATTCCTAACAGCTAAATCTTTTTGGAGAATTTGTATTGGGCATGATATCAAATATAAAATGTATACCTTGTTCATGCCGGGAATCATTCCAAGTACACGGGTCATGGAACCCATCTGTGCAACAGCACGAGTCTGCTTGAGGAAGTCATTGAAGTCAAATTTTGCACTCATTATCTTCTTTTGTAGGTCTTCAGCATCTTCTTGGCGCATCTATGCAAAGTAGGTTTAAAAAAAATGAAGATACCACTTTTGACAACAAACTTAAGTTTCCAAAGCCAAATAACTTGCTGAACTCACAACTTCTTGTGCCTTCTCCACGAAGCTCAGAACATCTCCCATACCCAAAACACGACCAGCCATGCGATCAGGGTAGAAAGGTTCAAGGTCTTCCATGCGTTCTCCACGTCCTACAAGCTTGATTGGCTTTCCTGATACCTGTGTTCCGCTACTATAATTTATTTATCAACCACTAAAAGTTTACTATATTATAGTGACAACGATTCGAAGTGCAACAGACAACATTTCCCCTGGATTAATAATTATAACTATAAATAGAATTATTCTCTAACATATCTATCGAGGTAAACAGTTAAGTCTGAGAGATGGACACGTAGGTTTTATGCCAAATAACTGCCAGCAAAGATAGCACATTAGAGAAATGATTAATTTCATAGATGTACCTCTCTAACACTTAAAGCTGCTCCTCCTCTTGAGTCTCCATCCAACTTTGTCAGTATTGCACCAGTGATACCAATTTCAAGATTGAACGACGTGACCAATGCTGCTCAGATCAACAAAAGGAACATGAAAGTAGGTGCTCGTTTGTAACAAAAACATATCCAATAATCTCATTAAAATACCTGCAGCTTCTTGACCAGTCATGGCATCCACAACGAGCAAAACTTCAGTTGGATTCACTGCTTTCTTCACTTCCTTTAATTCGTCCATCATTGCTTTATCAATCTAATAAAAAATAAAAATATGTGATAAAAGTAATTTATGCTGAACATGTAATTTACAAGATAGTAACTTATATTACAATTGACGAATAAGATGGGGATTAATGAATTTTATACAAAAATATCATAAACAAGCAAGAACAAGCAAACTTCTAGACAGAAAGTAACAAATTTTTTCTCAAACCTGAAGCCTTCCAGCAGTGTCCACTATCACCACATCAGTGTTATTCTTTTTGGCTTCTTGCAAACCTCGTCTAGCTATATCTGCAGGTTTTATATCAGTTCCTTCCTTGTATACAGGCACGCCCACCTGTAACAGGCAAATATTATTAAACGATGAAAAATTTATTAGCATCAAATAGAAAATTACAGTTGCATGAAAGGTGAGTCCTACTAATTAAACGCAGTAAGAACACTGCGGTAAACTTGATAGCCCACCAAAAAGCCAACCATCAAAACAAACAGGAAAACTATATTGAAAACCAAGTATCAATTGATATAATCCAGCAACTTGTATAGCAAATTACATGCAAAATTCTTGCAGAACCATATTTAAATAAGTTAAGATGCCTCAATGATAGATCTGATTTGGATAAACAGGCTTGGCTTATAATCAAACTATTTTTTTTTCGGCAACATCCTTTTAACCAAACTGTTATGAATGTTAAGATCGATAAGTAATTTCAAACAACGGTTTCCCTGCGACAAAAAGGATTTGTTGATTGCCATTGAAGTGTTGCCTACCTACTTACTCATCAAACATGATACATTTGGCACAATTTCTATGAAGGATGGTGTAGGTTTTAACTATTAAGAGTATTTACTATTAGAAGTCCCCGCACTGTTTTATGGGCCAAAAACTATTTAGCAGCACCTATATCAAACTGAGCTAAAAGTTTGTTGGTCCTTGATGGAAACAAGTGCATCTCCCTGATAACCAATCAAGGCATGAGGTATGCCTTCAATAGAACCATCCAGATTTCATGTAGATGCAATAAGTGGATGAGTAAAAGATCGCAATACCTGTTCACCTAGTATAGCAAGCTGATCAATTGCAGCAGGTCTGTACACATCTCCAGCAACCAGCATGCAACTCTTTCCCTGCACTTCAGGTTGAGTCACTGCAGAGCTTAAAGTCTGACACATTTCAAAAAAAAATTCTAAAGCCATTCCATCTTACCAGCTTCTTAAGGTAGAAGGCCAACTTCGCACAGACTGTGGTCTTCCCCACACCCTGAAGACCTGCCAGCAAAATTATGGTGGGACCGGATTTTGCAAAAATCAATTCAGACATTTCTCCACCCATCAATTTCACTAGTTCATCATGAACGATCTGCAACGTGACAGACATCCTTGAAAGAAATTCATAAAACTAATTTACTTGAACTACAAGGGTGTGGAGTAATTAGCTTGAACTACCACCATAAAATAAAAAATCTAACTCATCCTCGAGGGGATCTCCGTGTTTATGATGCTACTTGTGTCTACGAGAAATTAATCTTACTAATGCAATTATAGGGTCTAAAGATTAAGGAGATGGTCTAACCTTCACCAGTTGCTGATCAGGTTTCACTCCTCTGATTAGGCCTGTTCCAACAGCCTGTTCACTTACTGCCTGTACGAATCTTCTCACAACTGGCAAACTTACCTACATACAAGTGATGAATTTCCTTTAGGCAAAAAAAGTGCGAAAGTATCATCAGAAGTATGCAAAGAGCCAAGTAAAAATTTGAATGCTGTGAACTCACATCTGCTTCTAAAAGAGCTCTTCGGATCTCTCGCATTGGCTCAACAATATTCTCCTTTGTTAAAACATCTAAAAATAATAATTCCCCAAATAAAAAAAACAATTTAGTCAAACAAAAATGAAAGCAAGCTTACAAAGTGAACTTCTATAGATTGCTTTTTTAATTAGCAAGTCTAACAGTTGGCTCCGATTCCTCAATGTTCTTATTCATCACGAATTATGGTGTTTCCTTGTTATAGATAAAGCCAAAGAAAGAATAAATCCGGAATCTGTATCAAGTTACTGTGGTATTTAAGAACCCTAGGCATTTCCCTTTTGATACCTCCCTAAAAGGATCAGTGCTGCTTCTAGTCAAGTTAAATTTCTTCGCTCATTGGAGAATTCAGATGCACAATCATGTTTAATAGAATAAAAAGCACTCGTGAAGTGACCGAGACCATATAGATACATTACGCCTTTATGCTCAAAGGAACTCATCACTGATGTTAATCCACATCATCTATTGAACTGACATTCCTCCAACAGAGATAACATGGAATTGATAAATGTCGTTGTGAGCCAACTTACCTTCTCCTTTGAGCTTGGTCCATGCTGACTCCAGTCCACTAGTCAATTGCCCGAACATTTCCGCCCTCACCACCCCTCGCCATTCCTTCGGTACGCCGCGACTTGTGGATAAAACCCAAGCCCATAATTGTCTCTAAGAACCAATAATGACGAAAACCCAGAAAAAAATGTAACAAAAGAAGAAAACAGATAAGCTTCTTCCCTTCCATGGAAGCCATTGTCATTTCAAACCACTTACATAAAAAGGAAACAACCAACCGATGAGCTCACCGTGAAGTGATTTCTTGAGGAAGAACTTAACGATAGGCTGGAAGCCGTCCAAGAGGAGTAAAGCTTGGGCGAAACTGCGGGTTTCCTGGCCAAGTGATTCGAGAGGAGAGATGTCTTGTGGAAATGGCGGGAACTGACGTTAGACAAGGCAACGGTTTCCATGGTCTGTCGAACTCACTCCCACTGAGAAACCAATCAAAAAATCAATTCAAAGTAAGTTGTTTATGAGCTGCTGTCGTCCCATTTATTTCTTTCCTGCTTCCAGCTTCTGAAGAAGAATGGGAAGTTGGATAACTCTTATCATCACTCCTGGGATAATTTCACTAATAGCCTCCCTGTCCTTTTGCATATTATACCTTCACTTCTTTTTCATTTTATAAGAGTTTGTTTTTTCATTTTTGCTGTTTTTCTGATCGTTGAAACTTGAAAGTAAATTTGCCTTCGAGTCTCCGTCGAGACATTTCTGTGGCGTATTCTTTTGCTACACTAAGTAGATGAAATCGCATATAGTTTGCATGAACGGGTAAATTTTTATGTAAATAAATATATATATATATATATATATATATACTCCCTCCGTTCCAAAATACTACGTACATTTGAAAATATTATTATTCTAAAATATTGTGTACATTTTACCAAATCAATTAATTTCCTCTTTCTAAAATTGAAGGACACTTAGAAAGATTGACTAAAACTTTGTTCATGAACGAGCATACAAGTTGGATGGGATATCAGGGAGAAGGAGCCATGTGATTTCCTTGTAGTTTTCATGGTCCAATAAAAATAAGAATTTTTTCAAATGTACATAATATTTTGGAACGGAGGGAGTATTATTTTTACTAACAATCCGTGTTCTAATTAGAAAGTTCAGGACAACCGACCTCTTAGAGCACTATATCCTACGCCAATCCTCTTAAGTGCATACAAGGCACACGTAAATCAGAATATAACCCTTCAAACTCAGGACCCCACTTCATGATATGAATAATATCTTATAAACATAATAAATATGCTTCTTTGTATGGATCTTGTACCATTTTAATTCCGATAAGAGTCAAATACGATATATAATTCATGCCGGGGATAAGGTGTATAATGATGATGGTGATGATAATAAATACCGCAACCATTATTTAGTTGGTAGATTGATTCTGGACACAGTGACACTCACCAAGCTAGAGAGGTCAAATCTGATGCTCGAATTCCTCCCCCCAAAAACGCTGATGAGACATGGCTATGGTTAGGCCCATGGGCCTGTTCCAGCGATGTTGCTGTAGTAGGAGGCCTAGTATCATATTTGGTCCATATTGATTGATTTTCTTGATTGCCATCTGAAAAACTGGTGTCAGCTAGAAGACTGGGATAAGGATAGAAGAACCGATTCAGCCACGGAGAAAGGGAATACTATTTTCACGCGATTCTTGGAGACATTGGAATGTCTTACGTAAATTCAGAACACTGAACTGCCTAGCTCAATCGAAATATTGATAGAAATACGACTTAGGAGAGAGCCCAAAATACATTGTTATGACTATGTTTAGTAGCTCATCTTCCGGTGCAAACGATATATTTTACAAACCCACGCAGATAACAGAATATAGACACGTATCTATATCGCAATGTTATAAGAGTTAGTCCTGCAGTGTGGGCAAAGATCTGAACCCAGCGTCATGCCTTGTGAGTTTCACCTTCAACTTTCTGCAAATGGATGAACCACCAATAAAGAAAAGTTCAGCACAACAAACCAGTTCACAATATGAATTACATGTGTGTCAAATGCTAAGTGACTTAACATGCCCTGAAGTGTCAATAAACCAAGACATCACCATATAAAGATGATACAAAACGTGGAATTTTTCATTAATGCAGTACATATAAAATGGCACAAAATCCCACCACATAAAAATGTATATGAAAGTGGCAATTGCTCAGAAACAAAGTCTATAATAATATTTAAATCAGGCATTGCCAAGTGTTAGAAACATTTGCCGTTTAGATCTTCAATCCACCTGTCTTAGGAGAGGTCACAACCAAAAAAGGAGCAGTACTTTCTATCACAGTGACAGGCTCAAACACAAGCAGCCAATTTCATAGTAAAAGGGAAAATGCAGTTCGGACGTTACCAAACTTTATGAGGATATAATATTTAGCACCTAATAGTCCACAAATCCGATGAACGTGATAATACTTAAAATTTTAGATACTTGGATGTTAGACCGTCACATGATACGAGGTGATTTCTACATTTACCTGACATTTCTAATCCTCCAAATTTAAAAATTTTAGGAATTTTATTGGAATAGTGATGTAGCTGGTTCTCTACTGCATTATAATAAACACTTTTACACAACTTAAAGATAAGGGCAACTTGGTCATTTCAAGGGCATGTTCAAATGAACTGGCGGGAAATAACATACTTAACCGTCTGTTATAAATATAGGATTTCTGCTCCATTTTTGGGGATTGAAAATTGCTGCAAGAGAAGCAAGATTTCGATCCATCCCTGACGCCATGGATTTGGTTGTCAACTCACTGTGGATTCAGTGAGAATTTTCTCTTTCTTTTCTTTTGTTCTTACTTTGTTTTTCTCAATACTGTTCTTCCTCTGTTTTGTAATCAGAAAATCTGAAAGTGTAATACCTGAAATTTTATCAATACAATTACATTTTTCGGGCCAAATTCTTTGTTACTTTTGAGATTGAACCTTGGGTTCATCAAGTGGTATCAGAGCCTGGTGAAAATGCTTCAGTTCAACAGCAGATGTTGCAAATGATGCAACAGCTCCTTCAGTAGATGCAATTGTTGAATACAAATTTTGGAGCTCCGAGAAATCCGGATCTGAATCGAGCTCCACCTCTCCGAAATTTTCGGATGAATAATGAAGTTCCTAATCCTTCTTCCATGAGTCCTCATAGACAGTACATATCTGTCTCAAATACAAGAAATAGCTATTCCAATGAAGATGAAGATGAAGTAGCTATAAATCCTACTCGTTCTGCTCCTGATCAAAGAGGTATGCATGCTGACCATTATCGATTTCGTCCCAAATTGGATTTATCTGTCTACAGTGGACAGATCAATGTTGAAGAATTTTTAGAATGGATCTATGAAGTCGATAACTACTTTACCTGCATGGAAGTACCAGAGGATTTCAAAGTAAAACTTGTCTCCTGTAAATTGAAAGGAGGAGCAGCTGCTTGGTGGCAACAGACTCAGAATTCTCGAATTCAAAGTGGCATCCAATACAATCCTGGACTCGAATGAAGAACATGATGAGAAGTAGGTTTTTACCTTTGGATTTTGAGCAGATTTTATATAGACAACTGCGTGAATGTAAACAAGGAAATAGATCAGTATCCGATTATCTAACTGAGTTTCAGAGGTTGTCTGCTAGAAATAATCTACAAGAATCAGAAGACCAGAAAATTGTTAGATTTACTGCTGGTTTGAAGCATGAATTACAGCTGAAATTGGCCAATCAGACATTACATTCTTTTAATGAATCTGTTCAAGGAGCTTTCCGACATGAATCATTATCTTCTCAATCTGCATCTAGAGGTTATTCTTTTCCCAGATCCAATTATGAAACAGGTAATAACAGCCGACAGAAGGTTGTTGAGACTGAACAAAATATCTCCAAAGGGTTTAAACCAGGAGCTGTTTCTACTGCAAATAAGACAAGTCTTCCTACTTCTGGTACAGTATCAAACCCAAATCCTTATTCTTATCCAACTCCCAAGCTATGCTATAGATGTCAGCAACCGGGGCATACATCTAATGGGCGCCCACTAAGGGATCAACAAAATAGAAATACTACAACAGCTATTTTGAATTCAGATAATCAGTCTATTTTTGTTGAAGAAAATGTCATTGAAGAAACTGGGGATGAAGGTACAAGTTGGGAAGAACAATCACAGGTTATGGTGGTACAATGTTTGATTTGTTCAGTGGTTCATGAGGATCAATTACAGAGGCATAATATTTTTCGAATTCAAAGAGCAGTCAACCAAAAAGTTTGTAGTGTTATCATTGACGGTGGGAGTTCTGAAAACATTATAGCCAAAACTATGGTGGAGAAGCTGCAACTACCAACTGAAAAACACTCGAAACCTTATACATTGGGTTGGATTAAAGATGTTGGACAAATCATAGTCACAGAAACCTATAAGTTTCCTTTTTCTATTGGAAAACATTACAAAACTGTTCTTACCTGTGATGTGCTGGACATGTCTGCTTGCCAAATACTGTTAGGGAGGCCCTGGCAGTTTGATGTAGAAGCCATGCATAATGGCAGATTAAATACATATACATTTTACCATGAGGGAATTAAAATTGTCCTGCAACCTAAACTGAATACAATCAGTACAAAACCTGTGCATTTTACTGCAATTGATCCAAAGTTCAGTAAAACACATGCAATTTCTTCTTGTGTTTCCACATCTCGAAATTCTTTCAAATCCCTTCCTTCAAAGGGATTCCTTTTACTGCAAAATATTGGAAAGACTTTGAAAAAGGTTGATTTGGTTTTGGCTATACTTACAGTGCTGACTTTAGATTCAAACAGTTCTGTTCAATAAAAAATTCCTTCTGTTATTCAACCTCTTTTGGATAAATATCAGTGTATTATACCTGAAAACTTCCATTCTATTCCTCCCATGCGAAACATTCAGCATGCTATAGATTTTATTCCTGGATCAACTATACCAAACCTTCCACATTATCGGATGAGTCCTGGAGAGCATGCTATTTTGCAGGAACAGATTGATGACTTGTTGACAAAGGGATTAATCCGAGAGAGTTTAAGTCCTTGTGCAGTTCCATCCTTGTTGGTTCCTAAAAAAGATGGAACCTGGAGAATGTGTATCGACAGCAGGGCAGTGAACAAGATTACTATAAAATACAGTTTTCCTATTCCCAGATTAGATGATATGCTGGATTTATTGGAAGCTGCTAAAGTTTTTTCTAAACTGGATCTTAAAAGTGGATATCACCAGATTCAAATCAGACCAGGGGATGAATGGAAAACTGCATTTAAATCTAAAGGACTTTATGAATGGCTCGTTATGCCTTTTGGTTTATCCAATGCTCCTAGCACTTTTATGAGGCTGATGAATCAAGTGTTAAAACCATTCCTGGGTAAATGTGCAGTGGTATATTTTGATGATATTTTAATCTACAGCAAACATCTCTCATATCATTTAAGGCATATACAAGAAATTTTTGAAGTATTGAAAGACAATGTTCTATTTTTGAACATTCAAAAATGCTGTTTTTGGACTTCTCAGCTGAACTTCCTTGGATATATAATCAATGATAATGGGATTCAGGTGGATCAAAATAAAATTACAGCAATTCAAAATCGGCCTTCCCCAACTACAGTGTCTCAGCTTTGAAGCTTCTTAGGATTAGCTTCTTTCTACAGGAGATTTATTCGAGGATTCAGCATTATAGCAGCACCTCTCACTAATTGTCTTAAGAAAAATCAGTTTCAATGGACTGAAGTTTCTCAAAAAAGTTTTGAGGTGTTAAAACAGAAACTTAGTCCAGCACCTGTGTTAGCATTGCCTAATTTTGACAAACTCTTCGAATTAGAGTGTGATGCATCAGCTCTTGGTATTGGAGCAGTCCTAATTCAAGAAAACAGACCAATTGCATATTATAGTGAGAAATTGTCTTCGTCACAATCTCAATGGTCTACATATAAGCTGGAATTATATGCCCTCCTTAAGTCCCTTAAACATTGGAGACATTATTTGGTTCATAAAGAGTTTATCATTCATTCAGATCATCAAGCATTAAAGTATCTTCAAGGGCAGACCAAATTGGACAGAATGCATGCCAAATGGATCACTGAATTGCAAGAATATAACTTTGTCATTAAGCACAAACCTGGTCAGTTAAATACAGTTGCTGATGCTCTCAGTCGAAAACATGTTCTGTTGAATCAGCTACAAGTATAGATTTTTGGTTTTGATTGTTTGAAAGAACTTTATACTACTGATGCTGATTTCAAAGCTACATGGGAAGCTTGTCAACAACATGATTCCAGATATAATGGTTTTATTATTCATGAAGGTTTCTTATTCAAAGGTTCTACTCTTTGCATTCCAAACAGTTCATTGCGAATCAAAGTAATTATTGAGCTTCATTAGGGAGGCCTTGGAGGTCATTTTGGTAAAGATAAAACTCTAGCTCTTGTTTTATCCAGGTTTTATTGGCCTCACTGTCGCAGAGATGTAATCAAGGTGGTTAAGCACTGCGGCATATGTCAACAAGCTAAAGGAACAACTGCTAATACAGGACTCTATTCACCATTACCAATTCCAGCAGGACCTTGGGAAGACCTCAGCATGGATTTTATCTTAAGTCTTCCAAAGACTAAAAAAGGAACAGACTCGATATTTGTTATAGTCGATCGATTTTCTAAAATGAGTCATTTTATTCCCTGCTCCAAAACTTCAAATGCTACTAAAGTGGCTTCCTTATTTTTCAGAGAAGTTGTGCGTTTACATGGAGTACCACTTTCTATAACTTCAGATCGAGATTCTCGTTTTCTCAGCCACTTTTAGAAAACCCTTTGGCATCGGTTGAACACAACCCTGCAGTTTAGTACCACCTGCCATCCGCATACAGATGGCCAGACTGAAGTAACAAATCGAATTCTTGGCAATCTGTTAAGAAGCATTACTGGCTCTCATCCTAAACAATGGGATGTCTGTATGCCCAGGCTGAGTATGCATATAATTCCTCCATCAGTAGAGCCACAGGATATTCTCCTTTTCAGGTGATCTATGGACGCAATCCCCATCATCCTCTGGATTTACCATTAGTTCCAAAAACCTCTAGAGAACATTCTTTTGCTGTGGAACACTTAGCACAACTACAGGAAATACACCAGTCAGTCAAATCTCAACTTCTTCGCGCCACTAATCAGTACAAAGTTAGTGCTGACAAACACAGACGAGATCTACAATTTCAGGTGGGAGATTATGTGATGGTCCACCTCCGAAAGGATCGATTTCCCGTCGGACAATATTCCAAACTTGCTCCTCGCAGGTTCGGTCCATTCCAGGTTCTTAAGAAAATTGGGTCCAATGCTTATGTCATTGATCTTCCTTCAAGCTTCAATATCTCAAACTCTTTTAATATTGCTGATTTGAGCCCTTATTACCCTTCCCTACCTGGAAATTTCTAAAGAAAACTCGAGGACGAGTTTGTTTCAAGCAGGGGAGTCCTGATGTAGCTGGTTCTCTACGGCATTATAACAAACACTTTTACACAACTTAAAGACAAGGGCAACTTGGTCATTTCAAGGGCGTGTTCAAATGAACTGGCGGGAAATAACAGACTTAACCGTCTGTTATAAATATGGGATTTCTGCTCCATTTTTGGGGATTGAAAATTGCTGCAAGAGAAGCCAGATTTCGATCCATCCCTGTTGCAATGGATTTGGTTGTCAACTCACTGTGGATTTAGTGAGAATTTTCTTTCTTTTCTTTTGTTCTTACTCTATTTTTCTTAGTACTGTTCTTCCTCTGCTTTGTAATCAGAAAATCTGAAAGTATAATACCTGAAATTTTATCAATACAATTACATTTTTCGGGCCAAATTCTTTGTTACTTTTGAGATTGAACCTTGGGTTCATCAAATAGTAAGAACGTCATCCAAATATTCGATGCTTCAACCTATGCACTAGAAAAAAAAGACTTATTCTATATGAGTTGTGACCTTTAGTGCGGATCTTTTCCTGATATTTTCCTCTACTAAACCAAATCTTCTCGAATGACCCGTTGCAGAACCGAACCTGAATTGTGACTTTGTGATAGAGCATTAGATATCAAACAATAGAAAAATTGGGCACTACATTACTTGTCACTGAAATGGATAAGTTTGTTCTCCTCGTCCTCTGTGGCCAAAAGTATTATTGGCTAGTTACTACAAACTTGAAAATACCCATCGACAGTATTGCAGTTTCACATCCTACCTATATTTAACCTTGTGGGTAAAGTGTTCATTTAAGTTTGTACAATTGCGCTAAGCGAGTGTTCTGTCTCATCTTATACATAGAGATCCATAACTTATTGTCATAATGTCATTCATAGCAGATCATGTATTTAGCTTGAGCAAGATTAACAACTTATGAAGATATATGTATGGAAAAGCTGCATAGACGATTGAACTAAACCTGTTTTCCATCTACAGCTCAATGAACTGATGAATTCAAGCATGTCATTAAAGTTCAACTCTGATTATGTCATCTATTACTGTATTGAAGAATATCTGCTAAATGTAGTTCAACGCAGGGTGGGCAAAGTAGGCTTCGTCAGAAGTCGTCTGATCCATAAGAGACCAAGGAAGAGGCTTAGATAGATGAAGCGGAAGAAGGAACAAGACTTGAAAGCGGGTTAGCTAAAAATTTAAAAAGAAGCTGAATTAAACCTCCATTTATTAGCCAAAGCAGCACTTGTATATATACTCTGCTAGTTTCATTAGTTCCTTCCCGCCTATTACAGCTTGAAACAAATTAGTAATCAATACCCAGAGGCAGAACAAAACGATAGGCATCAAGGAAAGATGCATTGATATTAGCAACATAATCCTAGGACCCAAATGAAAAAAAAAAAAGAGAGATTAAGGGTCGAAAACCTTGTTGGATTTCTCCTTCTCAGTGACCACCTTTTCCTTCTCTATCTTACGCTTCAGCTTTTCCTGCCTCTCCCTTTCCATTTTCTACAAAGCAAAGAACATCAAAACTATCTTAGATACAAGCATCCCACCACCCGACCACGCGAAGATGAAAGAACATATACAAAAGGCTTGAGAAAAATCCGACCCTTTCCGTCCTGAAAAACCCATGAGAGAGACACAGAGAGAGAAACCTGTATGTAAATGTTTTCTGCAGCTCGTTCTTCTTCGCTGAAAATCCGGCCCTTGTCGTCGCTGAAAAGCCGAGCTGCCCTCCGAGAGCTCTCTGTCAGACTGCGCAGACAGAGTCGAGTCCCCGCTGTACACATCGCCATTCTTTCCAAAAACCGAAGAGTTGCTTTGGGAGGTCTTGATGTTTGGCAGACTCCAGTCCTTTTATATCTGGAGACGGAAGTACTGTTCAACAAAATGGATATCGATGATGAACATGAAAAACATTCAGATGCTTTTCTTCTGAGTTCTGATGTGCTCTAGAAGCTTTTTGTTCCAATCCACTCGTAGATCTTTTGAGATCGTATCTACTTCTAAATTGTTATTCTCTGTACCAAAATACTATATATATTTAGAAATATTTATTATTTCAAAATATAATATACATTTTGACAAACAGGGGCTTCTTCTTTCCAAAGTTCGAGGAGACCTGGAAAGATTTTTAGTTCCGAGGGAGAATGAACTTCTTTGTGAGTTTCATGTTCAAATAAAAATGAAAATTTTTTCAAATCCATACAGTATTATTATAGAACCGAGGGAATATGCAACACACGTAGCTCAGCTCAACTAAATTTTTTTACTGCCTATGAGTCCTTAGGACTCCGACCAGTAAACGGAAATACGGCAATCAGCGTATTGTGCCATTTCCAAAATGTTAGCCTAACCGATCGTCGTGACCATCCAACGTGATGTTGCCAAAAAAGAAAAATGACCATCTGACGTTACTATAACAGGTGTCTATGTAGTATGTACTACCTCAACACCCATGTGCTAAAGTTGCATGCGCCTATACGGATATCTCTATCTAATTTTTATGCCCCTAGGTCTCTATGTAGTATGGTCACGGTGCCTGATCACCTAGACGCTGTCACAAATTTCTCGAGGCATGCAGGTCCACACATGAACGCACAGGCTATAAGTTATGTTAGATAGTGAAACTGTGAAAGAGCACCCATTTCACTGTTAATTCAGTCTGTATTCACTTGAAGCATGTATGTTTATAATCCTTCTCATATAAGAGCATGAAATTAATCTATTGAATCGTTAGATTCTGATCTGATGGTGGATATCAAATAAGTAGATAAGTGAGTTTGTCAAATTAGCAATTAAGTGAGTTGTTTGCAACTATTTATAACCGTCAGATCAAAATCCAACAAATATAAATTAAATTTATTTATTATTTTTCACTATCCAAAACAGCCATTTGGCGTCAGAAGACTCACAGCAAGTACAGTGAACTGAACAGCAGGAGAGACAAACTCCCTGTCGTTCCCCGTACGCATGTTTCATGTTCACCCGAATCATTGAGATTTACAAACTCATCCCAACAATCCATCTTTGATATCCCTCCGTTCATATTTAATTGTCTGGATTAGAAAATCAAAATGAACTGATTTTAATTCATTTTAGTTTTGTAATCGAGACAGGTTATATTCAAGGAAGTGAGTATAATTAATTACCTATTAATAGCCGAGCCATTTTTCTGTACTCCAGGCCCCCAGTAACCAGGGGTCCAGTATGCGAACCTCTAATGAAATTGCGAATCGTGGCACAGTCCCTATACATTCATCAAGCGACAATCGTCCTGGCCTGGCCTGCTTGGGCCCCTGGTGGACACGAGAGCTCACGAAGTTTAGGAGTAGAGAAGACTTACCTGATAAGAGTAGTCTGTCAGAATTCCCTTCTCTGTTTCTTTTTCCTCCATCTGCTCTCGCTTTCCCGAATCGAATAAAGCTCTCTTCTTTCCTTTTCCAAGCTCCAATCCTCCAAGTAATCCGATCCTCAACTCAGACTCTAGCATTTTCGGAGAAATTGATCGTCATTTGTTGCCTTCCGCTTCGATTGTATTCACTTTTTTTTCCCGATTTGATTTCGTGACGATCGAAGATGGTCTCTGCAAATCGGGAAATGGCCGTCTACTGCTTCGACACCCTCGTCGCCCATTACAACAGCGAGGAGGCGCCCTCGCCTGCTTTCGATGAAGGCCAGCAGTAATCGTCCTTCTCTCCCTTTCTCTTCTTCTTTTGAATACTCCACTTAGATTGCCATGCTGAGTACTGTATTATCATCAGGTGCTTTTGATTACGCAATTTATGAGTTTGTTGAATTATCCAAAAATAAAAATTTATGGGCTTGTTCTGTTTAGATGTCAGAATTATAGTCCTGGTCTCGCTGTAGTGGATTGACATGCAAAATTTTGGAACTTTTTAGCCCATTGTTTGTCACTTGGAAGAAAGCAATCAATGGCAGCGAGCCCCGTCTGCGTGGGTGCATTGGAACTCTTGAAGCGCGCGCATTGATCAATGGATTCAAAGATTATGCATTAACTAGGTACTTGCTTTTAACTAAGGGAAATTACTTGTAGGATTACCTTTGATCAAGTTAATGTGCTTCATAACATGACTGCTTGTAAAATAATATGCATTTGAAGGATTTATTCAATCTATATCGAAATTGTTGTGTAATAATAAATCGTTCCTTCTTCTGAGACTATTTCCTCTAATTGTTGTGGAATAATTACCACTGGAAATTTCTGATGAGTCTCTAATTTTCGCGGGGTTTGACTTAACATAATCAAGTAACTAAAATATCATATGTATAATTACAATGGAGCTACTAATGGATGTGAAAAGTTCTGGAGTTTATCATTGGGATTCTGTGTTGATCACTTTTTTCTGATGGGCACTGCAGCTATGAAAGTTTAATTACAATTCACATTTCTTTCTGCTAAAAAGAGTATTGTTTTGTGCAGTTTGGCTGTTGGTTTTTGCGTTAGCCAATATATTCATGAAAATTATGAAGGGAGAAGCTATTAGTGTGTGTACAGTAGTTTCTAAATTATTTAAGTTGAACAGTATGGTGTGTTGGTCTATGAGGTTATGGTATCTCCTTCAGTGATTAGCATTCTATAGATAAGTAGACTGTAATATTACCAAAATTTCTCATAGGTAGCGACTGAAAAACTACACATCATACTGCGAATTTATATATGAAGTAAAATCCAAAAAAGGTTTCAAACTTTCCATTGATTAGAATCTATATTTTAAAGCTAATGATGGTGATGAACTCGTTCTGAGTTAAGGCACTACAACAGGTGCATTTCATTGTGTTTGTGCCTGCAATATGAGCTGTATGACAAATGTAATCTTGTAGCTCGGATATGAAACTATGGGGATAGGTTATCCTCTCAGGAAATTAAAAGGATATTTTATAATGGTCATTGCTGCTATTTTTAGTGACTGCACTGTGCTTAATTTCATAGTTAATTAAATAGTAATTTTTTTCAAATATAAAGGTGCAATATGTTTTAACAGTCCTTTCAGTTTGCTAAATTGTGTGCTGATGTTATGATATATTTTCTTTTATTTTTTGGCAGTGCTTTGAGGGATCGGCGGTTCCCTCCTATCCAAGCTAAAGAGTTACCATATTTAGAATGTACAGTTTCCATTTTGACTGATTATGAAACTGCTCTCCACTACCTTGATTGGGAGGTCTGCATCTTAATGCCATACATTTCATTGTGTCAAAAGGGAAAAAAAAACAGATAAGGTGTTGAATCGTGTAACAAGAAAGTGAAATAAATGTCTTCCTTTAAAACAATATTTGCATTCATTAATCAGTTCCTTTATTACCAGATGCAAAATGGTAGTTACATTCTGTTGCACAGTGCCAAATCTGCAATTCTTGACTAAAGCAATAAAAAGGGATTTGCTGGAATTTTATGTATGGGTTAGGGTTTCCAGTTTTTTTCTCACCAAATACTGGAGATTGGACAAAAAAGATTTGGGGTGAAATAGGTATCCATAGATGCATATGCGTAAATAACGAGATAAAGTACTAATCACAAAAAACACAACTAGCATATGACAAACTATAAAAAAATGCAAAAACGAAAACGGATCTTTGGTTGGAAATGAGAGGTGGGAAGGAGATATAGAATGATAACTTACCTGGTTTAGAGAGGAGGGAGAGTTTATGGGGCATGGTAAATATGACTCGAGGTGAAAGTGGAAAACCGAAGTCTGTAAAAGGGAAAGGAGATAAGTAATGAAGACTTACCCGGTGTGACATGTGATATTCTAGCAGCAAAGGAAAGAGGTGAAGGGAAGATGTTGAGAAAAGCAAGGATTTGGATAAGAGGAGACTGTACAAGGAGAGGCACAGAAGGGGTTGCATGGATGGGAGAAGTGACAAAGTGGTTTAAGTGAAGATAAGAGAGTTGAAGGATGAGATCTTTAAGAGAGGAGAGAAGGTTGGACAGAGGAGGGGCCTGGGATGATACAGGGTCGGCAGAAAACTGATGATGGGTAGAAAGTGTTTGACTTCAAATGCCCTTTTCTTGGAAATGATTTTTTCAAGTTGTCTAGGGGTCGAGTTAAACAAGCTCATTTTACTTTAACCTTTCCACCCTTGAAGCGCGATTTTCTAGTTTGGTTTTTCCACAAAACAACTAGTCCTTCTTTCTATGGAGTTCTTTTAAACTCCTGTCTAACCATATTGATGCTTTGTGTGCTTCATATTTCCAACTCATAGAATGCATTTTTCTTTATGTACAGGTTGGAAAACATGGCCTAATTATTGAATTTACTGACCCTGATTATAATGTAAGGCGTAGCGGAACTTACTTGCCTGAGATAGCTGCCCATGAAGGTATTTCCTTACTATCATGGTTGTACATTTTACTATTTCTTTCTCATGGAGTGTTAGGAAGATTGCTGCTTCATAAGATTTATTTTTACACAAATTATCATCTAATGGAACCTTTATTAACTTTTTCCTCTTCTCTCCCTTCACAATGAGAAAAAAATTGGAAACCAGTTGATAGTGTTGGACAGGTAAATTACGTTTCTGTTTTTCTCAGGGATTATGTTTTCTTATTGTTATATAGGATTCAGGAGATCCAAAATTATATTCCACATGCGCAGCAAAATGTTGCATAGAGAGGCCTCTTCGAATTCATCTATGACAACAGAATTTGCATGATAAATGAATGTGTTGTGACTTATACAGTTGTTAGCCTCTGGATACATCTCACATGAGTTTTTTGTTACAAGTTGTTGCACCGCTCAGATGGCTCATGGGCCATGGCTGCGATGGACAATATATATCCATTTTGGAAAGTTTTCTTTTTCTTCCAAACATAAAATAGAATAACTTTCGTTCAATTTAGCCCAGTGGCTAAGGAGCGGGTTTTAATTTCTGAGGTTGTCTGATTGCGTTTCTCTCCAATTCCACAAAATAATTATACTTTTACTTATATACTATTCGACCTGATCATGTTGGTATACTTGGTCCTGTGATAACAACCAGGGTGGACGAAAATTGAGACAATTGACTCCCTTATGCGGAAAGCAGGCTATAATGGCTACATTAGTGAGTCGCATCGTAAGCGTATCCGCGTGACACGTTACCAGAGCACACTCTATACCATGCACTACAGTGACTACATTGCCTATGTCAGAACAACAAGAGGGGTGGCCCCTACAGTTGGGTTTACTAAGCCCAGCCATTGATTTATTCCAGCTATTTCAGCAGCAGAGCCGGACATGAAAATTTATTTAATCTGAAATTGATATGATTATTCCGGGCATGTACTTTTTTGCTGCTCATTTGTTAGTTCTCGCTGATTTACATTGAAAGAATAAAACAGACTCTTGACAAGTATGATCCTGTGCAAACCTGAAATTTTTAGAAGCTTCAAAGCCAATCTGTAATATGTAATTTATCTGACTTGTCAGTGAATGAATTGATGTCATTTGGGTTTAAAATTGCCCCTCCTTCGGTGGGATTTAAATTGAGAGTTCCAATTGATGGTAATGAAGTCTTGTCATCAATAACGATTCTAGCCTCAATTGATAGTTCGAAAAGAAATGGAAGGTATTTATTTTTTGAAGGACTTTCAAACATAAGGAGTGTTTACAGATAGCTCTGTTCTTTTATATAAGGAGCATAATTATCTGATTTGTTTCATAGAGATGCTCAATGTAGTAGAAATTGAAACATCAATCTTTGTTTGGCAAGAGCCACTGATGCTATATCCACTTTATAGGGAAAAGCTCAGTGCAAATCCTAGAAAGAAAAGCCCTTTTCCTATATGGTTAAATGCTACTCCATTTTTTTGTTTCAATTGCGGAAAAGCACAAAACACCTACTTCAAAGCTTTATCAAGTGGTAGCTTAGGTTTCTTTCTTGAAAGCCTCTCATCAAGGAGGAGAGGGCTGATTGCTTAGTAAATATGGCCATCTGACTTCAGGTAATATCTTCTAATTCGAATTCCTAGTATTTGCCAATCCAATCGATGGTGAATATCCAGTGTTCTGATTCCTTGTACACAGTGAAGAAGGCCATGACCACCGGCAAGAAGAAAGAGTCGGAGGCACAACAAAAATAGAAATAAGGTGGGTAAAAATGTACATAACGAGGAAGAGGAGAATAAAGAAAGAATGAGGGTGGAAAAAAAAAAAACACAAAGGAGCGCGGCAAGGAGGTGGAAGGTGGTTAGTTGAGTTTGTTAGGTGAAATAACTCGTATAAAGAAAAGGAAACAAGTTATGAGTCAAAGTTCACGAGCATCGGCGTGACAGACAATCTGAGGCAACGGATTGAGATCCGACGGGCTGTAGGACGCACAATGATTCAAGCCTGCCTACCCCTTGTATTAACTCCCGCTGCCGAACTGAAATCTGACGGTCTAGATTGCGACGGCACACACCAATGAGGATGAGCCAGGGCTCATATAAATGCAACTAGAAAAGGAATAATAAGTTTGGTAAAATGAGTACACGACTGTCGTGGCATCCGTCGGTCAAAAATTCCTATCCCCCTGTTTTCTGGGCCACACTTTTGAGCCGTTGATTTGAGTTGGGCCCGGTGATTACATCGGCTGATCCGTCAGATCGAGGCCCACCAATTAGAGAATACCCGCGAGCCACGTCGCGCCAGCTTCAAATGTAGTAAATCGGACTGCTCTGACGTCGGGGAACTTCCACGGACTTAGAAACGTGAAGACGGAGGAGGCGGCCAAGAACAGAACGGAATCGCCACCATTTTTCTTTGTCGCTTCGGCTAAACCCTTCGGCCTCTTGATCTTCCCCTGGTACGAATCCAATCTTCTCCAATCTTTTTTGTGTGTTGATGATCGTAGATTTTGATTAGCCTCTCCCTGTTTCTCTTAATCGGCATCATGTTAATTGTCTTCCGATAACTGCGCCATTTCAAGACCTGGGGTTTGATCCAGGTTATGTTAATGATCTAAATATCTGTCAGATTGTTTCTCTCTTTGGTAGCTTTTAGCTTTCGTTTAACTAAGAGTCGTTTCTTTTCTTATTGGAGTAGATTTTTGTGTGGATATTCGGGGTTTGAAATGTTTGAGCTGTGAAATTCAGTTCCTTTTTTCTTTCCTCCAGTATTCTTTCTGTGTAAGAACTTTATAGTTATTGCCATCAAATGCATTTTCGGTTCTCTCTAGCACTAATCAGCCTCTTGTGCTTATATTGTGCACTAGGGATATCTCGTGGTTAACATGAAGAATTCTATTTTACTGTTCACTGTAAGTTTGAGTTGGGTTGAGAATTAGCTAGCTCCGGTATCTATAATTGACGGTATAATTAAAATTTCGTCCATATAAGTCGTGTATTAAATTTTGAAATGTTTTTAATAAGGGTTGGTGGGCTAATTATGGCTATCAAGACATATGGCCGACACAATTTGTCAAACCTAAATTGCGGTTGGCTTGCTTGACCAGCGCTCCTCCCCCCTAGAAAAAAATAGAAATAAAAAACTTTGAAACTTGTTAGATGGATTCACTTAACAAATTTTATGGTTTGTGCAGGACTTCAGAGGACAAGTCTGTACTTTGTTATTTTCCTTTAGTCTGCGTCCACGTACTCTAGGTTCAGCCGACAGCCATGAGTCAGCGTGGTCTGATATATAGTTTTGTGGCAAAAGGCAATGTGGTGCTAGCGGAGCATACATCATTTTCCGGAAATTTTAGCACAATTGCTGTACAATGCTTACAGAAGCTGCCTTCAAACAGCAACAAGTTCACCTACTCGTGTGATGGACATACATTCAATTTTCTCGTGGACAATGGATTTGGTATGGCTTGTGCTTTCTGGAATTTTTATAGGATTATCTGTATCTAAATTTGAGATTGAGCTCTATTTATCGTTTTGCAGTTTTCCTTGTTGTTGCTGATGAAACAACTGGTAGGAGTGTGCCGTTTGTTTTTCTAGAGCGAGTTAAAGATGATTTTATGAAACGATATGGATCTAGCGTCAGTGCTGGGGATCCACATCCGCTTGCTGATGATGATGACGATGACCTGTATGAAGACAGATTCAGTATTGCCTACAATCTAGATAGGGAGTTTGGGTAGGAATAATTCCAGCATCCTTAGTCTGTGTTCTTTTGTTATTTCTCAAATTTTCTTCAAGATGGGATTTTGAGCTTTATATTAAATTTTCTTTACAAGGCCGGTCCTTAAGGAGCACATGCAGTATTGCATGAGTCATCCAGAAGAAATGAGCAAGCTATCAAAACTAAGGGCTCAAATAACAGAGGTCAAAGGAATTATGATGGACAACATTGAGAAGGTGCATAACACCACTTCTTTTATAGAATTTCAACACTATGCATAGCTTATTTGAAGCCAATCGACTGCACTTTTATTCTATTTTCTTATGTTTGTACTTAACCATGATTGAAAATGCTTATAATTTACCTAATACATGGATCTATTTTATACGCTTATGTTTGTATGTAGCCATTCGAAAATGCTTATAATTTACCTGATGCCTGGAGCAAGAGACTAGTTTATATTATCTTGGTTTACAATTCTTGGAGCAGTTGTAATTGTAACTAAAGGAAGATATTGCCATCATGGGAGCAATTGCAAATCAAGTTTCAAATATTCTTTCTAGGTTAAAACTCTTTGGGGTCTTGCACAAATGTGAATTTTGCGGGTGAACACTGTCATCTGGCATGAAGTAGATAAAATGCCTGTGTATTTAGTTGTTTGGAGAATATAAAGTTGATAGCACGCCTGTGCATTTAGTTGTCATTCCTATGCATATTAGTTTGAAACAAATTATTTCATTCATTACCTTTAAAGGATGTCTGGAAGATATTGCCATTATGGGAGCAATTGCAAACCAAATTTCGAGTTTTAGTTTAAAACTGTTTGGAGTCTAGCACAAATGTAAATTTGTACGAGTTAACACTGGCATCCAGCATAAGCAAACTGTCTGGAGAATATGAAGTTAGATATATTAGTTTGAAACAAATCATCTCATTCATTACCTTTAACGGATGTCTTGAAGATGTTGCCATTATGGTAGCAATTGCAAATCAAGTTTCGACTTTTCTTCTTCTTTTTAGTTCAAACTGGTTGGAGTGGTCCACAAATATAAATTTGTAAGGGGTAATGCTGGCATCTGGCATAAGCAAACTGTTTGGAGATGTTTCATTTTAGATTCTTATAGAATGAAACATATGTTCTTTCCGGTGAGATTTATGCTACAATTTAAGTATCTAGTCTAGAAAAAGAAGCAGGAATGTCAATTTCACTATAAATTTGACGGTGAAACAAAGGGTTGTCGGCACTTGAAATTGTGAAAGAGTTGAAATATGTTATGGCGCACTACTGAAATAGCTCAAGCTTCACAGTCAGGATATACACTTGTCATATTGCATTTCTTTAGGTAGATGCAAAAATTCATCGGTGTAGGTTACTGAAATCTTCACAAACGATTTTGAGTTAGTTGCAGTTCATCTAATAACACTTCACTCCGCATTCTTATCCTTCTCTTTACCTCCCACCATTTAAGACAAGTGCATCATGTCACGGTTAATTATTGGAAGTAATGCTTGTTTCTTTTTTCAGGAGGGAAGCAAGGGTATTTATATGTTGCTAATGGTTTGGTGCTATTTATTACTCAGTGATTAGTTTTCAATAGAGTGTTCTTTCTCCTGCCGCATGCTGTTGAAACACTTCCAATGAACACCTAAGTGCTTCGTTTCTTACTTGGTAAGAAATATCGATTGGTGCTGATCATTTGGTTCTTCAATGTCCTTAGGTTTTGGATCGTGGGGAGAGGATTGAGCTTCTGGTGGATAAAACTGACAATTTACAGTTCCAGGTTACATTTTGCTTCAACGATTATTTATTTTTTATTTTTAGAATGGATGAGGCTATTTGCTGGATCTCTTTTTCTATGGATCCACATATTAGCTCTTTGCGAGTTTTTTACAGTTATTATCCTTTTGGAATTTTATGTTCTAGGCTGATAGCTTTCAGAGGCAGGGGAGGCAGCTTCGTCGGAAGATGTGGCTACAAAACCTTAGACTGAAGGTGATGGTAGCTGGAGCAGTTGTTGCCCTCATTCTCATATTGTGGCTTATCTTCAAATCGTGAATTTCACACTGAATGGCTGAACTTGAGTGCTTTGTTTAGGCAATGAAAGTAGACATTGGGGTAATTTCTGTCCTTGTATAATCCTCTCGTCTGTATATGGAGTTTGGTCGCTGGCAACCCCAATGCTTTGCCACTTTGGAACATTGATGATCAATGACGATTTGTTATAGAAAGAGTGATTTGGCAGATGTGCAAGAATGTAGAAGTTATCGACTCTTGTACTGCATGAAAATTAGTTTGCTTCTGTTAGAGTTGCGTGGTTGAGTACTAACGGTTGAAGTGGATCTAGAATTTTGGTAGCCTTTTAAGGAGGTGAAGTAGTCTTTTCTTCGGCCCTCCGGTAATGACTACGGAAACGATTGCACAGCCATGGTTGTATTAGCTAACAATAAAAAAAGAGCTACATTACCGTCTCATGTGAAGAAATCCCTGGTACAGGTGATATATTCGAATTGGAATCAGAAATGAACGGCTAAAAGTGAAACATATTGGTTGAGTATTTATTTTACCTCGGTGTTTGCTCCCCATGCTTTGTTTAGTGGCAAATGACACGTGTTTTGTTCTGGAATGCATAGTTTTATGAAACAATTTGTTCTTTCTGATAGCAAAATCGTATTCATTCCTATTTTCTAGAGTGGGCTTAGTTGCCCATAATCATGCCTTACATTGCTACCGTGGTTGGACCCAATATGTAAGTCAAAATGGTGCAGTTTTATTGTCGAGTGCCAGCATTGTGAGATGACTGATCAAGCGCCATTCACTCCAAATTAGGACTACAAAATGAAAGTTGGTCATAATGTGTTGAAAAGTTTCCTTAATGGATGTCTCTGTGTCAGTCATCTCCTTAAATCAATGTTTTTTCAACGTTATTACTCAACTGCTCAGCTTTCAGCAATATATTCTTCAACCTATCTACCAACTCACATGTTATTATTGTTGGCTTTCGGAATTGGACTCAAAAGATGTGGAGATAAGATGCTGATCCTCAGGAGCTGGAATTATTTAGGAATAAGGTTGCCTTGGTCTAATGTCCTTGCATCTCACCAATACATGGTGCCGGTCGTCTATTATCTAGCGAGGAGAAAGCAAACTACAATTAGAAAGAAACTCCATTATGTTCGATAAGGGAAAGATGGCATTGACAAATCCACCAACATTGCATTTCTATCTTGAATCCGCAGAACCTGCAGACACAAGTCACACAACGCTTTGTTTTGCAGTTTTACTGGTATTCTCTGTGAAATTGGCTACATATGCAATCACGTTAAGAAAGACTCTAGCCTACGTACCTAAATTCCTGAATGACCAATTAAAATGGTTCCATTGATAGAGGAATATACTCAGGAGGACAACTTGATCCCTAATGGAGATATTACAACCATACGCTGAGACATCTTTGTTGACTAAATGATTGTCTTTGTAGGTGGAACTGAACATTGCCACTTGCCAGCAAGTGGCTGAGGACCACGAAAACCTACGGAACTAAATCTTTTATATTATTCATGACCGGGGTGGGTCTGGTTTCCTTTGGAGCGATCCTTTTATCAAGAATCTAAAAGATTGAGAAACCAGATTTTATGTACCAATTTTATGGTCGATGTCTAATACAACTGGAAAAGGCTCAGACATTGAGTTCTAGATAGCCGTATATGATCTGAGTGCTTGTTTTATTTGGTTAATGAAAAAATAATAATTGATGACAATGAGGTGCTCACTATGGGCAATACTGACAATGAGTCCCTCATTAGTCATAACCCATCAACTAGTGTTGTGGATTGTGAATAGTCCCCTCCATACAGTCCTAAGCCACCGACGTGGTCAACTTCAACCCCTCTAAAACCCCATCCAATGTCTATTCAGATTTTACCTAAAAGGTAGAGTTTGAACGTGAATAACTCACGAGACACCTTGTGCTTGTGGTTCATTACTCTCTCCTGTAATCAATTGAAGATACTGAGAATGTCAAATCTAGCTAGGGATACAAAGTTCTCTCAACTCATAACTGTCCCTGCTGCTTAAAGCGGAGCTTCATCAAATCGAAAGCATAGTTTTGATTACTTTGGCCATTTCAATCGTGGGCAACTACAGTCTACAAGTGAAGGATGCAATGTCGGCCGAGCTTGCGCCTGATCTTATCCATGCAGTCATGCAGAGCTTACCATGTGTGCCTCTCATCTGACATCAAAAGAGCTGCAAAGCGATAACCTTAACCGGGCCGATCACCCCAAGAACATGAGTTCAATTCGGAGTTTTGGACTTTCTTTTGGTTGGATAGGGCAGCCCCCATTTCAAGTCTAACTCGTAATCTAGTTTGGCAGCAAACTGCCAGCAATGGTGTGCTAGACGTTCAAACTTCAAAGTTTGTTACCCGAACCAGGCTCATGTCATTAGCTTGACTTGATCTCACGCAAGTCCTGGCTACAGCGTCGGCCAATCAATTGGACCGAGAAATCGCTGAAATAATCTGGTAGAACAGTACGGATTCAAATATTTTCATATGTCACTGCTTCTCACCATGAGTTTTGATAGAAAGCCAGCAGCCCTTGAACGAAAGGCTGCCAGCTATATCAGCACTATCCCGAATGAAAACATTATTTGGAGTTTCAAAGTACTCTTGAGTGCTGACAGATCTTGACTTGATTTTCCTCAGATGATGCATGTGGCTCCTATAAAAAAATGAAAATGTTTTCCTCACTGTCATCTTCTTTTAGTACGGGGTCACAGAATTTGTGCTTTTTTTTTTGTAACTAATGATTCTACCGACTCATCAAAAACACATTTTGAAACCTTCAACTAAATACATTTCTTTCTCTCGCTCTCTGAATTTTTTCTCAAAGTTTTACGTAAACGTAAGAGAAGTAGAGAACATGAACATTTAGTAATGAATTGTTTTTCTTTACTTCAGAAGCTGAGGAAGAAACAAGTACACGAGAGCCTTTTTATGCTTTGATTCTTCAGAACGGTAAACAGTAACGGATCCAACTTATCATCACATTTTCGTTTTTGGGCTGGAATTACCTCCTGTAGAAACATCAGACGTGCAGACAGAGCAATGCCCACAATCTAATTTTCTAAGAAATTCCCTCAACCATTCCAGAATTTCCTTCCTCTTCCTCTAAAATAGTTTCCTCATCTTCCTCTCCTTGTTCATGCTCTTCTTCTTCTACAACTTCTTCCTCATCTTCTTCCATGTCTTCTTCATCCTCTTCTTTGATTGGTTCATCATCTGGTTGAACCAGATGTAACTTGAGACGGCCATCCTCCCGGGAAGCATGCATGAACTCTACAGATGGGATCTTAACCTCCTTGAGAATGAACCTGCCATCCTGCTTGTAAGACTGGAATCGAAACCCGGGCTTGCCCATCTTTCCAATGCAAGTCAAGGGTGGCGGATAGCTTCCGTCGCCAATTCTGGACACCTTAAAGCTCCCTCCGAGCTCCTTCATGAAGGCCGCCTTCTGCTTCTCCTTCTCCAGAAGATCATTGCTCTTGTCGCAGCTGCAGTCGTTTTTGGCCTCCACCTCATCGGAGCTCTCGAACCCGAGCCCCTCCGTGTAGGGTTGCATCAGGCTCTCCGAGTTCCTGGAGAGGAAGCAATCGGAGTGCATGGGGCATCCCATGTACTCCGACTTGCAGTTTCCCAGCAAGGAATCCATGGACGCGCTCTTGTTGTGGTGATGGAGGTTCGGCTTTTCAGACTTGGGACGGGAAGACGAGTCGATCAAAGGCGATGGCCATGACGAAGCCGGAGGAGGAAGCGCGGCCGCAGGTGATTCAATAGTTTCAGGCGGCTGCTTCTCTTTAAAATGAAGCTCGCCGAAGATCTCAGTGAGTTGGGAGAGACCAATAGGCTTGATGGGCTGAATCTGGTTCCATGCGGATAAGGACTCAAGCAGGGTTGGATTCTCGGGCAATGGTTTCTCGAAAATCCGCTCCAGCCCACAGGCTGCCATGAATGTAAGCACCTGCTCCAAAACAGAACCCAGACGAGAGAGAGAGAGAGGGTGGTAAAGGTGAAAGGGAGATGGTGTTATTGTAAAGGAGAGTTTGGTGATGATGTAGTTGGGAGTGCAGATGAGGGAGACAATAACATGTATATATGTGTGGAGGAGGAGAAGGGATGGATATAACTTGGGGAAGAAGGGAAGAAATGACAGGGTGAAAAGGAGAAGGGGAAACGCAATGGCAATGGCAATGGCAATGGCAATGGAGTGGCGGTGAAAAGGAGGAGGAGCTAGTAATAAGGATGCAGTTTTGATTTCCAGCCGAGGGAATAAAGGATTGATTATGTGTGACTTGGAGGCCGCTCCTTCTCTGGCCTTGTTTTGCCCCTTCGTTACCTTCCAAACGAAGGGGTTCCAAGGCCGGTGGGAACTGGGAACTTTGTTTGGCAAACATATCTCTAGCCTTTTGGGCTAGGCCAAACATATCTTCTAGTATCTCTCTTTTAAGGTCCTTTGCTAGGGGAATCTCGTGCAAATCGGCCCAACGAGTGTACATGTGTCTCCGGAGAGTACGCATATGTTGGTGAAGGGCCACGAAAAATGGGCTGGAGATTATCTGCCGGATTCTATCTGCCGATAGGAGCCGTTTGGGGCGTGATTAAAAGCAAAACATCCAGATGGGATGTTTTGCTACACTGTAGCATCTGAATATTTTATATATCCAGCTGAAACACCTCATGGATGTAAAAATCCACATGGATGCTATCCAATATCCAATCTGGATATTTTTGCAATAATCACGCCCCAAACGGCCCCTAAATGGGATTTAGGCATAACGGTGACAGGTCATTTTTTTCGATCTAAAAATAGATAAAACAGCAATAGTAATCAGTTTGATTTTTGTAAGGCCGTCGTGCTTGTTACGAGAATTTCGTCGCAATTTCGCTTGAATATGACACGTTTAACGTTTTCATATTTGCACTTGTCCACGTTGTTTCAGCTACTATTTATATGTGATTTTTTATTTTGAATGCTACTGTTTTGCACCTTGCTTCAACCCTCCTCCTAAGGAGAATTAGGTGAGAAAGGGATTGTAAACCATTTCTTTTAAAACCCAAACAGGAGGCAAACAATCCCGTAAAATGTTTCTAAAGGAAAGAAAGCGCTATGAAAATACTCCCTCCGTTCCAAAATACTGTATACATTTAAAAAAATTCCTATTTTTATTAAACCATGAAACCCAGAAGGAATTTACATTATTTTTTCTCCCTTATATCCCGTCCAACTCGTATGATCTATGATCGTTCGTGAACAAAGTTCTAGCAAATCTTTTCAAATCTCCTCCAATTTTGGAAAGAGTAAGTCACGTGATTTGGCAAAATGTATACAATATTTTGGAATAATAATATTTCCAAATATACATAATATTTTGGAACGGAAGGAGTAGTTAATATGCACTGGATTGCGGTAGTCTTACATATGTGAACGAGCTCATCACGGGCTACCACCTGCCCCCTGTATAAATGGACGCATCAATACAATCCATTCGTAAATAGGCTGTGATCACGAAACAAATAAAGAACACATTCTCCTGCCTGGCACCATGAAAATTCCGGCAATTCAGTAGACATTCTTTATAGGGAAAGCCATTAACTTTTACCAAAAAGAAGCTATCACCAGCGATGGGAGTCGAATGTTGGTGGGATTTCTCTTCGTGGAGTTTTCTTTTCCCTTTTGATTTTACAAATTTATTATTGGATAAAACTTCAACATAAAACTGAACTGAGAAATAACCACATGATGATAACAAATTGTCCTGCACAAAATCTTCTGGGCTAGGATACATCAAATGAGAGAAGGAACAAGATTGCAAAATTGGTAAAAAACAAACTATAAAGATCATATTCAAATTTGAGTAATAACAAGCCTGGTTCTTATTTCATTCAAGGAAATTTCTGGTAGGGGCATGATTAACCACAAAATTCTGTAATAAAAAAGCCCAAATAAAACACCAGAAATTTGAGAACATGTCAGATTATAAATTTCTAGACCGGGACAGCATTAACCACAATTCTAAAAGAAAGGATGCCGGAATCCAACACCAGAAATGTAAGAGCATATCACATTATCACTGATTTCAAATGCCAAATATTACTCCCTCCATTCCAAAATATATGTCCACATTAGAAAACCAAAATGAACTGATTTTAATTCATTTTGGCTTTATAAATTAGTACAGATGCTTTGAATTTATTTTCTAATATGAGAAGTTTGGTACGAAAAAGAGATCCGAAAATCTAACACATCGGAATCACCCTCTAGAGCAGCACAGGCATTCACATATTTAAATGGAGTCTTATTCAAATTTAAAAGCATAAGAGCAAAGATAGCCCGAAAACCAACTTTCCTTTGGAGACAATTTTCACGGAAAAACTTACGACTAAAATACTTCAATCACATCAGACTGTAAAGAGTCAAGTCAATTCCATCCAATCCATTTAACACAGTTACTCTACTCTTAAAGATGATAACATCTCAACCTTCACTGTTTTACCAGGTCTAGGAGGCAGCTACTGTGCTCTGCTTACCGGCTCGAGAGCTTCAATCATAACGACACTGTTACCTCTTATAACCTGCAGGAAACCAGGAGCCTTAGTCAGCTTCAATGGGGAAAACGAGATATATTGACCTGTTTCTTAGCTCAATATTATTGAAGAAGCTTTTTCTTAGCTTCTCCAAGTAGATGATCCTTACATAAAAGGAGAAACTTGGCCATTAGAAGTAACATTTAGACATAACACACAAATTTCAAATACTCACCACCATCCCTATGTCATTTTTCTCATTGCCATTTGCCTCCACTGTGTTATCAACCACTAGATTCATAAACTGGTCAAAGCCACGAAGTGTTCCAACCACCACACGGTTGGCATTCAATTTAACTGCACAAAAATACAGCTACAGTATTGAGTCATGGATGCATAGTTACAACATATTGATGTCAACAAAAAGGTTAGATGTCATAACAAAAGAACAAAGCACTACAAGAATTAGTACATAAAAAGAGATTTCCATCAATAATAAATTATTTTTTAAGTAACAACCGTCGAATCAAGACCATTCTTCAGGGCAAACAATATAACTAAATATTTGCAATGGCAATACCTCTACCAATCATCCCAAAGAAAAACCAATCTCCTCAAGTGTGTTTGCTTCAACAACACAAAGATTGTCATACAATTTTTTCCCAGTCCCCAATCACCAAAATAACTTGTAAAGTAAGGTTCAGATCTTTCCACATCAAATAAATGTTCTTTTTATCTTAAATAACTCTGCGTTTACCAACATACACTTAACTCTTTAGTAGTACTAAAAATATGGCCTGTCATGTCAGAATCATATAACGGGAGAAAATGAGACTTGACATCTGAACTACTAGTAACATGATTATTAAAAGGACTAAAATTGCACAAACCATAAAGGATGTAGCATTTCTGAAACTTGTGCTGTGTATTAAAACCACTGGCACCAATGACAACCGACATAATGCACTAAAAAAACATTTCTGCCATTAACAAAACATATACTTGTATACCACATCTCAAAGAAATTTTCAGCAAAAAAAGAGATTTTAGTTTGCACTTCACTCTACACCTGGAGTAGCTAATGTCGAGAAAGGATAACACTGTTCATAAACAAAGAATAGGATACCAATTTTCTTCTTGCAAGTTACACTCCCTCCGTCCAATAAAGCCTGTCTGTATTTGAAAAGAAGTTAAATCTATTGGACTTTAATGCCTCTACACTCCATCTTCGTGTTTTTATTCGTGAGGGAGCAAAGTCAGCCACGTAATTATGGAACCGCGTTTTTTCAAATGCAGACAGGCTTCATTGAATGGAGGGAGTACTAATTTCCATGAGTCTCTACCACCATCAGAGCTATACTCCATAACTTGACATATACATACGACATAAATGCGTTTCCAGGTCACCTAGTTAACCCAAAGGTGCTTTACAGTCATCTCACCATGACTCCCAACTTTTTTTGCACAAAGAATCTGGAAGAGAAAAGCAAATCAAGTCTCCACAGTCCACAATGGAGTTACTATTTTACATTTGTTCAAAATTACGGAATTGCGACAAAAAAAATCAGACACAGAAACGTCTAAACTTGATGAAAAACGTCTAAACTTGACAAAATCATCATGACTTGAGAACTAAACATTTACACACAGTGAACAAATATAATCTCCAACCAAAATGTAGCCACACTGAAAATGATGATGAAGCCAAGAAAATGAGCAACTTCGAGATAAGAAAACCTACTCTGGAGCTTCTTGTCCATGTACCTGCAGCAGTAGCAAATGACACCAACCATCAGTAAAGAAACACCATAATAAATCGAACAGAAAAGTCAGAACCAGAGAAGAGGAGCTTACTTCTTGAGATCTGGAGGCTGACCGGATCGGCTCATGGTGGACTCCGGAGATAGCTCCCGCCGGCGAGGGAAGTCGAAACGCTAAACCCTAAACCCCCTTTTCTTCTCAGGTCAGAAGACTCGGAAATCGGACGACGAGGCCAGGCTTTGCTTTTATCACGACCGATATATTTGTATACCCAAAATACCCTCGAGAAGGGATTTTCTTCCACTCGCGCGCGCCTTCTTCCCAGCAAAATTGCAAAAGATCCCGCCTTTGGCTTGCCGGCCGGCCCTCTTCTGGACACTGGATTGGCTCTTGTTGCAGCATCTCCAAATGGGTTCGGAAGCATTACCAGCTTGGGCTTCGACACCTTGCATCATGGGCATCGACGAGGCTGGAAGAGGACCTGTTTTAGGTTCGTGGTTGCTGATCTTTTCGCTTTTGTTTCTCCTCTACCCATTGTTTTCGATTCCCTTTGATTTTTTTTTGTTTTTGGAGTTTTGATTAACATTTAATTCGAATTCGTAGCTGCATTGGATTTACTATCTGTTGATTTCCATTTCACGTCTGTAGCTTTAAATTTTGCCAGGTCCGATGGTCTATGGATGCTTGTACTGCGCTCTTTCGTATCAGAAAAAGCTCGCTACTTTGAAATTTGCAGGTCCTCTTCTTGCTTCCATGTGCACGTCTTCCGCTATATGGTGATTTGTCTTATAGTATTTGATCCATGGCAAATAAATTGCAAAATTGGGTGACTTAATTTTTCCATAAATCATGGGGCAACTGTAGACTGATTTCTCATCTATGTTCGAATGGATTACGTCTGTGACGTTCGTTGTGTATTATTCATCTGACAGACTCGAAGACTCTAAAGGAGGAAAAAAGGGAAGAATTGTTTGAAACTTTAAAAGGGGACGATTCAATTGGATGGGCTGTTGATGTCATTGACCCGAGGGAGCTGTCTGCTAAAATGCTTCAGCAGTTAGTATAATATTGTAACATTGTTCTGCTTTTACGACTGTGTCAACGTCATTTTTCATGTGACCTATCTATTTTTATGTGTTGGCTTCAGGACAAAAATAAATTTGAATGAGATATCACACTGTTCTGCTATGGGTCTGGTGGCTAAAGTTCTTGGCATGGGCGTCCTACTAACTGAGGTAATAACCATTTTTTTCTAATGTTTTTTGCCAATTTGGCTCGAATTGGTTGGTTCCATGTGTTTATTTTGTCCTTCGCATATCTAGATCAAATAGATTCTTTAGTTGGATGTATCAGTCATCTCTTGAGGAAATTCCAAATCCTTCAAAAAGAACTTGTAGCTTCTACTATGTTGATGTGCCTTCCATGGCTGGTTCATGTGCTTCTGCATCACTAATCTGTTCTTTCATGGTGCACTTTTGGTGAAGGCTCAGCTATCACATAGTAGCCAACTAACTGAATGTCTGCATGGATAACCGCTAGCATCATATTTTTGGGTTCCAACATTGTTGCGCTTAAGTTGGGGGGCATTTTTGTGGCTAGGATTTCTTTTTGGACACTATTTGAGCCTTTTAAAGTAACTTGAACATGTCAAAACACATGCTACAGGTCTATGTCGATACTGTTGGTGATGCAGAAAAATACCGAATCAAGTTATCCGAAAAATTTCCTGGGATCACTTTTGTGGTTGCAAAAAAGGCAGACAGTCTTTATCCAGTTGTCAGTGGAGCAAGCATTGTTGCAAAGGTAAATGTGGTTGGTAATTTATAGAACTGCCATTTAGATGTGGTTGCTAATTTATAAAACTGTCATTGAACTTTCTATCAGCAAGGGCAGTTCATGTTCATCTTATATATTTGCGGTAGGTGACTAGAGACAGAGCCTTGCGTAACTGGACACTAGAAGAGTCAGCAGAGAACATAAACAGAAACTTTGGATCAGGGTATCCTGGAGGTATTAGGCATTGCTTTTCCTATTAAGGGGCTATCAACCCATAGGATACAGTGTCAATGGAAAAAACTTCATCTAATTGAAATACTACTGCCATTTATCCTGGTTATTAAAAGCTTAATGAGCCTTTTGTGCAAGTTGCTATGTATTTGTTTGTGAATTGGCAGAAATATGCCATGCCTAATATCTTCCAATCTGTATTACATCTCTGATAGTTTTTGCCGTTTATCTGTGTTTCAGACCCTGAAACAAAAGCTTGGATGGATAACCACAAACATCACATTTTTGGGTTTCCAACATTGGTGCGCTTTAGTTGGGGTACATGCACTCCTTACTTCAAGGACATCATTGAAGTGATCTGGTGGGCACTCATTAATTATCTACCTCTGTCTTCCCTTCATTTTCACCCTAATGTTGTGACCTACCCAGTGCATCTCATTATGCTTACTTCTTTCTGATTGATTGTCAGTTTAATGTTGTTACTTGGTCCTTTGAGAGATACATTGCAAATTTGTGTCTGACTAGCCACCTCCTGTTAAGTTGGTTAGAAGTGTAAGATAATCAAGTTCGAAATGTGAGAGGAAGCACCAGGTCTGAAAATCTAATAGATATCTTGAAGCAGTCACATTGTATTGAAGGTGACTTGTGTGGGAAACTTATTTTTCAATATGTCGATCCAGCCTGGTAGTCAGGTTCTCCAACTATGCTTATGATATTGATAGAAGAATCATGCCACAAATTCAATTTCTTAAGCTTCATATATAATTGGTTTGTTTGAATTTAAATCAAGGGATGTGGAAAATTCCAGCTTCAAGATATCTTGAGGGATGTGGTTTCCTTGAAGATATATGTTTGATTTTCCTCGAAAATTGTGGGTCCTAAATCATATCAAGTATTTGAAACTTGCCAAGTTTGTGGAATGTGTCTTGAAATTACGTTCAAACTTGGATACCAAATCTCAATCTTATAGGGTTTTCACTAGTTGGTGTTTTAATTGTAGGTTTGATCCCTTGTAATTCAGATTCTAATTCTTGGTATACGATGGTGTAGGGAGGCAGATAAGCAGGAGGAGAGTGCTTCAAATGGTATAAATGGGCGAAAACAACTGAAACTAAGTAGCGTTGGTTTTAAAGGATATAAGAGAAAATCAGAGGAGATTGAATCTAGTGGCAAAGGCCGCTGCAAGTTTTTCCAATCCCGCAGGCTTGAGCATGTTGGTCATTTCTGATATTGGATTTTTTTAAAAGGATTATTGTATGACATAAAACTATAGCAGCTTTGTGCTGTATATTTCCTTGTAATGGAGGTCAAGAAATTCAAGCTAATCTGATTTTTGTGTTACAAGTTAAAGTTATTTACTTTTCAGTTTTAGGAGCTGGACGCACTATTCTCGATTTTTACTTGAATTCACACATGTAGAGTCTGACTGATTTTATGTCAAAATTATGTGCTGGACCATTCTTTTTTTCAACAGTGGTTCCTTGCCAATTTTCTCAGTTCTCACAAATGCAAACTTGCATAAGTAGCACTATATTGGGGTGCAATGTTTGCTAGATCCACATCTCCATCTCAAGTTGGGATTTTCTCCGTTTCAAATTTTACATCACCCAAAGTTTACTTGAATCAACCGAACATAGAGCAACCGAAGATGACTTATACTGGGCATGCCCCCGGAACTGATGTTCCTTCGTCGAATTCAAGTTCGTTTGTGTGGTGGTTGGCTTTGATGGCCGCAGATCATCAAACGATGACTGGGTGACTGGGACTGGGGCTCCATTTGGGTCGTGTTTGGGATAAACCGCTACCTTCATTAAACATCCATAAGGCTGCAAGAGAAGTGCTTTTCTTTACCCTCAAGAGGAGATTCTCAGGCTTCAAATGAAGCACTTTACATTCGTAAATGCGATGTATTAATTTCTGCAAGAAAAGCCAAAGGTGGCGTCCACGAAGTCAAAAGACTGGAGAAAATTTCAAAAGCCTAGATGGCAGCTTGGCACTTGGAAGACTTGGCTGATCGCTTGGTTTCATGATGTCGATCAAGTAATCCAAGAAACAGCTGCTGTACACCCTTCTGCAACAGCCGGCATAGTGGAAAATTCCACCCATCCATGACCATCTCATTTGATCCCAGCAATACGATATGAATGCATTTCATGGTCAATGCTAAATTACTTATTTACTCTCATTGTCTCACAGTGACCTCAAGTCGATTCTTGATTTCTAGCCAGAGGCCTAGAAGGCCAGACACGGCAATGGATGGTCAACCGTCCGAGGCACTGAAGCCTGAGTTCGAAGCCTTGAACCTCTTCTCTCTTCGTGTTTCTTTTTTCCATCAGCAATGCCCATTATTAGCCGACTTATTCACCAAGGTCAGAAGATCACAAAGCCGCTGACATCTAGTTCCCATTTGTTTCTTTTCTTCTGTTCTGGCACTATCCATTTGCTTCTTGCCAGACAGGTAAGTAGTTGGATGACAATCTTTTTTCCTACTTTTTCTTGAAATATATGGAATGCCATCTGTCTTTCAGACTAGACTACTATAGATCACTGGTCATCAAGGGATTTTTTTACAGCTGGTCAGATTATTCTCTTCGAAAAGGTGAGCCGGCAGATTCTTTCATCGTTAAGAAATTTCTTTAAGACCTATGAATAGACGTAATCTTTTGCGTCCAAATGTATAACCAGGTATATATTTTATGTAAATACCTGAAGCAAAACATAGAGCTGAGTGGTGGACCATAAACCACCAAATTTGGCCGGCTGCAACTGCACACTTAGCACGATTACAGCATATTCTTCACCAGAATTGTATATATGGGCTCGTTTAAACAACCTGATAATGTATTTTCTTGTTACATATAAGCACGTATAACCTTAATTTGCAGGCCATCTTGGTGGAGCTCAACTTATTCAAACACTGGTGGTCCCATAAATAAGTATCCCGAACAAAACCACCAACCCTTTTGTTAAACGTGCATGGTGAGGTTCGGGCAATGATCATGAGAAGAAGACTACCTACTCCGTTTTGATTGATGTATACCAGCCTCCCTCATTTTATTACTCTGGAGGTTTCTAAAACACGCCTATCTCTCCAACCGTTGAATATGTCACTGAAAAACAAGTCGACCGTTAGGTTCCATTTGTGCAGTCAAGTAAACCATTGAAAATAACATCCAATCCGCCATCAGAATCCAGACCCCACTGACAAATTTGATACATACGTTCCCCACAAGACACAATACAAATCCTCATAATCTCAATGAATCTCTTATCTCTTCACCAAGTGCAAGAGCAATAGGACCACACTAGCTCTCCCTAGCTCCATCCATGGCTGCACTACGTCGCCTATATTTCTGACAGTCCTACTCCTCTTCTTCCTCAGCGAAGAAAAGAAAGAAAGGGAATTTTAAAGATGCACGTGAAGAAGAAGATGGAGAAGATGATGAAGGTGGCTAAGATGTTGAAGCCGCTAGCCGGGTGTGGTCAAGAGCAATCTGATCAGTATCAATGTCTGATAAACAACTCCGAGGAGACGACGCTTAGAACCCCAATCGGGTTCTTAGCCCTTTACGTCGGAGAGGATCACCGGAGGTTCGTCGTGCCCATGAGCTTTCTCTCTCATCCCCTCTTCAAGATGTTGCTGGAGAAGGCCTCTGAAGAATATGGTTTTCAGCAAAAAAATGGGCTGGTGGTTCCGTGCAGCGTTCCTATCTTCCAAGAGATGCTGAGCGTCGTGGAGTGCTGCCATGGTCAATTTGATCTTGAGAGGTTGGTGGATGAGTTCTTGTAGTCGGTAGAGGAGTACACATGGAGTGTTCTTCTGTAAATTATAGTTTTTGTAGGAACCTATGGTGTAAAGCTCTCTCAAGCTCTCTCAAGCTGTTGAGCTAAACATGGCCATGGGTATAAAATGATTGAAGGGGTTTATGGTTATTCTGCTTAGTAGTTCCTCTTAAGATTTCATCGTCATGTTCATCATAAATCGAAATTTCGAGGATTCTTTTCCCTTTTTTCAGTGGATGTTAAGAAGTTTCATAAAAAGAGAGATTCAGGATGAACATAATTATCTGTTCTTTATTTTATTTTTTTGATAACGAATTAGCTGTTCTTTATTTCTTTCACATTAGTACAAGCTAATTCATTTTCCCTTTGATAAGGGAAAATGAATTAGTAAGCTCAATCCAGGCGAGTTCAAACTAATTCGTTTATTTTACTTTGGCCTTGTACACGTACGTCTGTGTTCTTTGCGTCCTTGATCCCACTTAGATATTTTGTAGGCCGGCATTGTTCCAATTGCATGAGGTACAAATGTTTGTACTGCAAGTTGACGTCAAGGTGAATATTGGGAAATGTCTCCTTTATGCTATCTGCCTAGGAAAAGATATTTATTTACTATCAAGCGGCAACAACAAAAATCCAAGATTTATTAAGTTTACTTAGTTGTACTACATGTACTTGCCACAAAATGATCAATTAGTTAATTTTTTTGGATAAAATACAAAAGATCAATATCTTTATATTATTTTGTCAAACAAACCACGCATTGGTTTATTAACTACTTCGTTAACTATACAACTCTCCAAACCGTCGGACATCTCATCACCAGACGGAAGCATTGATCGAGGGCCTAGAGCAAATCTTTACAATTGGTTGTCCATTGATAATACTCTCACCTTGCTGTTGATGGCGTAAACGCAAAGATGCGTTCACTTATTGTAAGATTAAGATGGATCAGGAGACAAACCGCCCATAGTTTAGTGATACTGATCTCTAAGCTGGCCTCCGCCCATCTCATATTAAAGACAAATTGTGGTGGCCCCATATATAATACTCTTGCCATTTGGAAAAGATTTTTCCATATTACTTGGCCAATGAGCCCGGAATGTTATATTACCTTATTTTTTCGGGCTCATGCTATACAAACCTGGTTTCGGCACCTTGTCTTCTTATTTTACCCTCCTACCCTGTACTTTATATTTTACCTGCTCTGAGTCATGCCCTATTTCACATAAGCTTCACCTGCAGTGTTCATACGGTGATGAAGTCTATGAGTCATGCTCTATTTCACATAAGCTTCACCCTCAATGATCATATGGTGATGAAGTTCTTTATTAGAGGCAGAGGTTTGCCGATGAATAGTTTCAAGAGAAAAATGAAGCGGAAGAACAACTTCACCACATGCTCCCTCCCTCTTTGTAAATTCATTATTCTCACTAGAAACTATGTAATAATATTTTGGGATATCCTCATAGGAAAAACGTAAAAAGAATAAGTGAAAACGGATATTAAATAAAGGAGATATGATTCGTTGAATTTTACCCTCAAATCGTGTCCTTGATGACAAGACTTAAAGGCAAAATTCAACGAGTCATATCTCTCTTATTTCTTGCTCGTTTTGCTCCATTCTTTTTGTATTCTTGTTTATTTTTTCTCTTCTTTCTCCCTAAGAGGATATTGCAAAATATTATTGCACAATTTCTAGTGGGGATGATGAATTTACAAAAAGAGGGCATGTTGTAAAATTGCTATTATTTTGTTTCATTTCTTTTTCTTTCTTCTTTAAAACTATTCATCCCTACTAGGTCGTGTCTCAAAATCCTTAAGTTATCATCATGAGAAGAAAGAGGAAAAAAAAAATAAAGAAGAACGCAAAAAGAATGGGCAAAAACGGATAAGAACTAAGGGAGATATGACTCGCTAAATTTTGCCCTCAAATCGTGTCATTCCCACAAATCGTTTCTTCGATGACACGAAACTCGTGGGGATGATGAATTTTTAAACATCACTTAGTAGGGATGAAGAAGAAAGAAGAAGAACTAAAGCATAATAATAACGGCATTACCATATGCTCCCTCTTCACAAATTCATCATCTCCACTAAAAGTTATTTAAAAATATTTTGTGATATCTTCATAGGGAGAAATATGAGAAAAATAATGAAGAATGCAAAAAGAATTGATAAAAACGGATAAGAAATAAGGGAGATATAACTAATTGAATTTTGCTATTAAATGTCTCGATAACATAATAGACACTCTATCGTGTCCTCTAAGACACTATTTGTAGCAAATCGATTTGATAGCAAAATTCAACGAGCCATATCTCCCTTATTTCTTATCCATTTTTTCTATTCTTTTTGCGTTCTTCTTTATTGTTTCTCCTCTTTCTTCTCATGATGATAACTTAAAGATCTTGAAACACGACTTAGTGGGGATGAACAATTTTAAAGAAGAAGAAAAATAGAAATGAAGCAAAAACAACAGTTTTACTACATACTCCCTCTTTGTAAATTCATCATCCTTATTAGAAGTTGTGTAATAATATTTTAGGATATCTTCATAGAAAAAAAAATGAGAAAAAATAAACAAGAATGGATGAAAACGGATAAGAAATTAGATAGATATGACTCGTTGAATTTTGCCATTAAATCGTGATGACCCGATTTGAGGGTAAATTTAACGAATCCTATCTCCTTTATTTCTTATCTCTTTTTACTCATTTTTTTTATGTTTTTTTTAATTCTCTTTCTCCCTATGAGGATATTCTGAATGTTATTACATATCTTATAGTGAGAATGATGAATTTACAAAGAGGGGGCATGTGGTGAAGCCATTATTATTCTGCTTCATTTCATTTCTTTTTTCTTTTGAAACTATTTATCAGCAACCCTATGCCTCCGACAGAGAACTTTTTAGTTATATGATCACTATAGGGGAAACTTGTGTAAAATGAGGCGCGATTTAGGGCAGGTAAAATATGAAATATTGCGCAGGAGGGCAAAATGGGAAGACTAGGTCCCAAGACCAACTATATGGCATGAGCCCAAAAAAACTATGTAATATGGCATTCCTGGCTCATTGGGTAGGTAATATGAAAAAATCTCCATTTGGAAGGACCACAAAATGCACAATTAAGAACTTAATGCTTGTGTACCAACAAAAAGAAGTACTTATTGTTGGCTCACTTTCTTTATTTTTCTTTCTTGCTGAAATTAAATGTTACGTTGAAAATACTCATTTGTTTGGCTTATTTCATGTTTAAACTGCAAAAGGAGGGAGTAATTAGTTGACATGTGTCCTGAGCTCGTGTAATTAAGAAGTTTGTCACTCTCTCGATCAGAAAGGATGATGGTGTGTAGTGGGGTTCTACTATTGGTAGGAGAAGATCGAGTTTATTACCAACAAGAAAAGGAAGATACACCCTCTGACCAATACATTTGGTAGTATATTATTGAAGTCGGATGAAATTAATCAATGAACTAAGATTTTGACCCCCAAAAAATCAATGAATTAAAATCTCCAGGTACAGCTAAGAGATCAGTTGCCATGCTGCTTCTAGTCGGGTCCTATGGACCGATATACTCCCTCCGTTCCAAGTTCCAAAATACTATGTATATTTGAAAATATTCATTGTTCTAAAATATTGTATACATTTTTTCAAATCACGTCACTTCCTCTTTCCAAAATTGGAGGATACTTGAAGGATTGACTTGAACTTTGAACTTTGGTTAATGAACGAGCATACGAGTTGGATGGAATACCAGGGAGGGAGGAGTCATGTTACTTCTTTCTGGGCTTCATGGTCCAATAAAAGAGAGGATTTTTTCAAATGTACACAGTTTTTTTGAAATTGGATCTGTGTATAAAATAAAAAGACTCCAGCTTCATACTTCCGTACTAGTGGACTTCTCTCTCAGAAAATTTCAAGCAAAGAAGCAAATCGAGTTGAAGACTTGAGGAATTTGACTGATCCCGGATGCAATTGCAGAATCATCATCAGCAACTTCACAATCGCGGATGAGCCGTTGAGGATAAGGTACTTAAAAGATTAAGGAAAATTTTGCCTTGCAACACAGAATTAGCCACATTATATATCTTGCTAAAATGCCATGCTAAGTATACCAATGTTTTTTTAAATAGTCAATGCCAAGTATATCAATGTTCACTGATAATGATTCAGTAATTATCTAAAGCGTGCTTTTTCCGTCACTGAAGTGAGTTTACCAGGCCACTACTGAGTCATTATCAAACACAGATATAAATGAGTTCAATCGCTAGCTCCAGCTTGGATAACTCTTTTCATCTCATCAATTAGCCCCTGCATCTGCTCCCTGGTGTGCAGAGGTGAAGGGTAGACACAAGCGCAGTCCAACTCCCCATCAAGAATTGTGTCAAACAATGCAATGGAGGGCCCGACGCCGTGGGTGGATGCACAACCCATATAGGCCTCCACCCCGACATCCCGCTGCGACTCCGGCGTGGCTACTTCCACTATCGGCTCCTCAAACACAGACATAAAGGAGGTTCGGAGTGACGATGACGGGGTCAGGCCCGGATTGTCGATCGCCTTGCACATTAGGAAGTTGAGCTCCCCCAGGTCCTTGAAGTGCTTGTCACATCCCATGGCGTTTGACAATGCAGTGTAGCATCTCACCGCCACATCCCATACACTCTCTTCTTCACCACCTATCCAGTGTGTGTTCAGAATTCCCGCATGGTAGAATCCTGTTTTCGCCCCAACATCAGCTTAATCAAAACTCTAGTTCATAATTCATCCACAAATCCAGAACAGTAGATATGTAATAGCTTATCTAATCCAAAAAAAGTCTAACTAATCCAGCAAAATGCCTCTTTATTATGTTACTGTCATTCCAAGCCTTGCGTTTTGCTGTTGTATTGATTTATAGACTAACGATTCAAACTTAAGTAGAGCAAACATCCAACCATGGGACATGATAAGTCCACCATTGCTAATTACCATAAAAAATGATGAATACACGATTATGAAAGATATAACTGACCCAAATGATGATCATGAAGAACAGGGTCCAGGCTTTTCCGGCAGTCAATGAGCGTGACGACGGAGTAATTCTCATATTGACCATCACCAAGACCCTTGGAGGAGTTAGCAGCCATTAAACCAGCAGCTGTTAGCACTGAGCATAGTTTAAGTCCTCTTTCCTTGCACCTCTGCAAAGCCAATTCATTCATTGCTACGACATTTAGATTACAAGTCTCAAACTCTCAAATCCAATTTAAACTTGATTAGTAGTACTATTTGCTAGTCTAACCTCAAGAATGCGGCTGGTCTCGTCCTTGCTGAGCCGGAGCCTGACCACCTGGGACGACCGGGTCAAGCTGACATCAGAGAAGTCGAGGTTGGACAACCGCAGCGAGTTCAACGAGTAGCCAACCAGGTCCATGCCACGTGCCCAGAAGGGCTTATCGCCTCTCCCTCGGGGGATCATGCTCTCCATCGGCCCAGGGAGCGCCGCTTCCCCTTCTCCCCACTCCGGCGCCGTCTCCCCTCCCCGCATCAGCACCGGAAGCTCCCGCAGCATCGCCACCGCCGCCGTCCTGTCGCACACCGCCGTGTGGAGGCGGAGGGCGAGGACCCACTTGGTCTCCGGGGCCTCGTAGAGCGAAGCAAAGAAGGTGGGCTTCCACTCGGACTCCGCTGCCCATGAGTTGCGGTTGAGTTCGTGCTCCAGGACGAGTTGCAGCGGCGGGATTTCGTCGGAAGAAGGGGAAGACAGAGGGCTGGAAAGGGAGGAGAGAGGGATGGTTTCGATTTGGAAGGAAGGAGGTTCATCGGAAGAGCGTAAGGAGATGGCGGTGGGGGAGATGGAAGAGGTGAGGATAGGGTGGATGGTTTGGAGTTTGGCAAGGGAGGCTTGGAGGAGGGAGTTGGCTGGTGGCCCGGAGAGGAGGATGGTCACGACGGTGATTCCAGTTCCGCCGGGGACGGCCCGAACCCAGCTTTGCTCAGATGAGCCCAGTGGCCGAGTGTAGGCTGGCTCGCCGGACTCCATCATGTTCATGGCCAAAAAGGCACAGACTTGAGAAACATCCGAATGTGTAAGCCTAGCACGACAAAAGAGCTTCGGGTCGTGAAATCGTTAAATTAGGACCATATCAATTTAGCAAGATTTTTTATGTCTATTTGTATTTTTGGTAAAGAGGTCAGGTACCATCCAATTAATTGTAGAGAGGCTTCTCTACAACTAATGCTGCGCCCCGGCTAACACCTTTGCGCCATCGGTGACCTAAACGAGCACCTTATTTGAGATGACCATGAAGGAATCGGTGTGCTAAAAATGCCTACCCCTCCCTCTATTGGGATGGCAGTGCGCCAATCACTTTTGTATATCTCACCAACAAATATCCTCCACAGGAGTACAGGACTGGCGTATGTCCTACACCGGTGTAGAGTTATCACTTATCAGCTTCCTTTCTTTTCCGGCCTAACATGAGTGGTCAGTTGTTCCGTGATGAGTCCTGTCACTCCTGTCCATGTGATGTCCGTCTTTAGTTGGTGCTGAAAAACGTCCTCACATGTGTTCTAAATTACCTTTTTGCTGCATTTAGGAAATGTATATCTTCAGGTTGATTCACTTTCTAGTTTCTACCGCATTGGAAATTTAGAATTTGAAGCCAAGCAATTGTAAAAACACGATATTTTTCTAAGCAAACATGATTAGTTGGATAATTACAGGGCAAAGTACTATCAGGCCAGCTCAATCTGCGATCGATTCTCCTGCTCGATGACGTCAAGGAAAACGGGATCGACGGTCACGCGGCTCTCAATGTGGGCCCGGAATCTATGGGTCCACCAGAGGACCCGGGCGGAACCGGCGATAACTATGGCGGCGTCGAGGACCATCTCCCGCTTGGCCACGTCGGCGAGGAAGCGGGAAGCGTGGTGGGCGAGCAGCTCCACGCCGTCGAGGCAGGCGGGGAGGCGGACGAGCTGGCAGGAGCGCGGCTGCTGGGAGCCGGCGGGGAGCTCGGCAGAGCCGAGGAGGGTCCCGTCGTAGAAGATGAACATGGTGGAGGGGCCGTAGGTGATGGGGGCGGCGTTGGGGTTGGTCACGTGGACGGTGAGGAGGAGCTCCGCGTCGAGAAGTGGGAAGTGCAGGCGGAATGAGGTCAGCGAGATGCTCACCAGCTGGAAGCTCGGGTCCCTCGGCTTTGCCGCGATTATCGCCGCCGCCGCCGTCGCGGAGGCGGCGCCCACCAGCGCCGACGACCAGCTCCACTTGCTGCCCAACCCCATCACTATCAATTTGGAAACTCGATGTCAGATTGGGTGGACAAGAAATAGAGAAGATATGATCATCTTTTTATATTGCCATGGTTAATTAGTTACAATTTACAGTAATTGATCTTGTACTAACAGATTTAATCTCACTTAAGGAACAAATTACACCGAAGCCGAATCCGAGGCATGGAATTCCGTATCGGATATCGGTATCGTATCGGTCGGCTTAAGAGACAAAATATCGGAGATATTTGTAAAAAAATATCAGTAGTCAAAAACTAGTTTTTACCATATAATTTCATAATTTAGCTTCTAAAATGAGTTATATCAATTTAGACAAAGCATAGATTTTAAAATATGCATATTAGGATGGGAAACAAGTGGGAAAGTTAATTTTTTCCCCTTTTTTTTAAAAAAAAAATTTTTTTTTCGAATTTTTTTTTCCAAAAATATTATTTTATTATTAAATAGCGATATATCTATCGGCGATATTTGAAAAAAAAATAAAAAATGATATTTGCCCGTCTCGTTTTATCGGGTGGGGCCCGATATCGATATATCGGCGATATATCGCCGATATGGAATTCCATGATCCGAGGTGGTTCTCCTGCTCAATGGCGTCGAGAAATACTAGATCGACGATGATTCTCTTGGGAAAATTAGATTTTTTTTTTGAGTTAGTTAAGAAATATAATTAAATTTATATTTTTATACACTTATAATAATGTAAGTACACTTATTTGATATAAAATATCAAATTATTATACACATAAATCAAGATTAACAAATAAATATTTCATCGAACATTTAAAAGATACAAATTTAACTAGGTTCACTGTCAAGACAACGGTTACATCCACGAAATTTAAGGACCAAATTTATTACTATCAACTTTAGATACATTCTATTTAGTAGAGATTACGTCAACACTAAAGGGTTTGACCCTTTTAATTCAAACAAGAGTGCTCTGGGGATGGATAAACGTGTCAAACACGGTTGCTGATGATAATGGAAAGGGATGGTCTGGCTTATAGGTAATAGAGATTATATCTTTGAAACTTCTAATATCTATTCTATGTGATCAGCTAGGAATTACTCCAATTGGTTTTACTACAATATCCTTTTGGTCCATATAGAACATGCCAAGGACGGTGTGGCTAGACAACAACGAAATGCAGCTCAAGGCAATGGCCAATAAGGGAAGTTAAGAAGCTCAGGCAAGAGAGTGGTACAATTTTGAATAAGAAACTCAGAGGAGGACGAGTAATTGGTGATGGCGTTATCTGAGCTGCACAGGTTTGGTTGACGTTCTCATGTGATGATAGAATGGGTCGTTTTGTGTTTCGGTATATGTAGAGTGGCATGTTTAATGGCTTTTGTAGGCTGATGTTGAAGCCACATTCCATTTGCCAAAGTTGCACAAAGCAGAGCTGTTTGATCCCAGATGGACCAACCCTCACCCTCAGGACCTGTGCCAGTTAAAGGCTCAATTGGGCCATTTGGATTACTGGTTTTGGCCTCTCACAATTTAGAAGAACAAACGGCTTTGTTTTTTCGAATTTTCAGAGCTAAGCACCTGAGCCAGTTGTTCTCATGTGTTCAGATCAAAGCAGGTCCACACTGAAATCGCAAGTTGATAAGACAACATATGGAGGATTCGTAAATGTGGATTTGAAGCATAGCAAGTTATCCCTCAGGAGTTTGGTACGTGGGCCAGTCTGTGATCTGTTAGGTGCTTTTAATTCCATTTTCCCTTTTGTTCTTTAAATAAACAAAATTAATCTTGCTATGTTACCATGAACCAGATTGATCACTCCATTGTTGAGAGTTTTGGTGGTGGAGGAAGAACGTGCATCACAGCTCGTGTTTACCCGACCATGGCACTTTCAGACCAAGCTCGCTTGTTTGCATTCAACAACGGATTTCATCCTGTAAAGTTATCCAAGCTGCAAGCCTGGAGCATGGGCAAGCCTTTGATGAACTGAAGATTAATTAATGATGGATTACTAACAAATTACCTTGTTCAAGAAACAATTGGAAGGCCTTTTGTCCGAGTATCAGAAGTAGCACGCAACATTGTCAATATTCCCTCTAGTAAAAGAAGCCTCCAGGACATTTGTGTACAAGGGCCATGATTTGCAATCTTTTATCTAATTTGATAGCAAAAAAAAGCATATCTAATTTTCTTACAATTCAATTGCAGCAGACTACTACTTGTTCTCCACATTGTCTCCAAACTTCTGCCATCATCTCTTGTTACGACCTATTTATACACTTAAACCATGATAAACAGATTTGAGCCAGTACTTAAATCGATCAACAGACCCAGCAATTCAAAGCTTTTGCATTTCACCGTGCGTTGTGTATTGTACTTGGATCTCTATGTCCATGTCACCCCAAATCACACATGATTAACGTTGAGTTAATTATAAGCCAATTATCAACCACCACTAGATGATCAATACTCCCTCCGTAGTGAGTTATTATCTCCCAATTAGTTTATTTTTTAACTAACTAGGGAGATAATAAATCTGGACAGAAGTATACTATTATGAAAGAATTGAGAGTTCTATATGAAGCCGTTCAACGGATTACTGTCGCAGGAGAGGACCCAAAACCAATTTATGATTTCGGCACCTTGTTCAATTTGACAAATTTTGAAAGACCAAACTCCAAATTACCTACCAAAATAAAGGTTATATTAATTTTGCACCTTTTACAGATTACTCAAATGTAGGAAGGCCAAATTCCAAAGGAGAAGTATGAATGCTGCTAATAGCTGCAAATGACCCGCCTGACAAACGTAAATGAGCCACAATTATATATTTCCGCATTTTATTAAGCATCTTGGATAAGTTTTTGGGCGTTTGTGATGTTAGTTCTTGTTTGTTGTAAGCCTTTGTGGCTATTCGAACCCCAAAACGAAAAGCTGATGTATCTTTTGTGTTTCCCCTCTTTGGCTTAGGTCTGTTTGGTCACGCTTTTAATGAAATTAAAAAAAAAAACAAAAGCAAGAAGAAAAAAAATTTGAAATAAAGAATGCAAATTGCTCAATGATTCAAATGACGGTTCAACTATTCGAAAAAAGAAATGATCGTTCACAGCATTACAGTTTTAAACAGGAATCTTTCTAACTCCAAAAGGAAATTATAATGTCAAAAACAACTAGAAAAAACTATCAATATAGAAAGTTGAAAAATCAGTAAACACCATCGCATTGTTCATTTCTAGTTTATATGTAACACAAACAAAAAAGCCAACCACCTTGAGTCACCAAGCCAATCAAACACCTTACTTGATCTTCTTCTTGGGCCTCAACTGCAACAAAATTAAATTAAGAAATAAGATTCTAATTAAGTTGTAATGATTGTGCACTGTCATCAATTCATCATCCAATAAGAAAGAACTGCATCTTCTTGCTAGGAAGCACGGATACGGCGACACAATAACGGGGACAACACAATAACGGGGACACGGCATTTTCTCAAAAAATAGGATATGATACGACTAAAAAAAATTATTTATATACATTTTAAATATATTATTGGTATTATATTACCACATTTTTTCCTCTTGAACCTTGTAATAATTACAATTACAAACTTAAAATTATTGTTTGTTCATTATTTCTAGCAGGCAAAATGCAACAGAAAAATAATATTGCATTTGCCTGAACTCAAACCCGCTACTACTGCTTGAAAAAACATTACCTTAACCATTAGAGTATAGACGCCTTCATGTTAATTTAAACGTGGGAAAAAGATATATATTTTATCTCAGATACTGCATACAGCAGGACACACATGCAACCGTGTCGCTCCCGTATCCGTGATACGGCAGCGATTTTGCCGTATCCGTGCTTCCTAGTCTGCTAGTTGTCGGAGCTCATGGTGGCATTTATGATTAGAAGTTTTCTTAACAGGCATTGAACTAATTCATTACACAACATATACGTTCATGCTAATCGAATTAGTATGACAAGAATAGAAAAGGAAATAACTGACACATCAAATGAAGTAGCTCGACCAGATCAAACCTGATTGCTGTGGCCGCATTTCTTTTTCCGGCAATTCACAGCTCTTGGATGAAGACGTGCATAACACCTGTAGTTTCAGTAGTAGACATGTGAGCTACAAAAATAAGAATCCTTCACAAAGCTTTATATGAATAAAAAAAAAAAACTGCTCATAGAATAAGATCTCACGCGAGGATCATTTATTATGTTAAAAAAACGCACTTGTTAGCAAATTATGCTAAAAAATAAAAAACAACAAAATGCTCAATTGAATCAACAAGCATGACTTGCACGTTTTAGCACCAAAATTCAATTACATATTACGGAAAGCCATGACGCATTAAAATTTTCCCATGCACCAATAAAACGAACTGGAGAAAGGTATCACAGCATATGCAGACCTACAAAAACCTTAAGCAATTTCAGAAAATTGCCAAGAATTGTTCAAAAGAACAGAAACTACTACCACACGACCGTACAGTATATAATAATAAGACAAATCTTCAACAGGTACGAGCAAGCACTAGTCCCCCGAAATCAGTAAGTGCAAACTTTGACTTTAAAAATGAATGCCCAATTATAAGAACCTAGATAATTTTCTCCTGAAAAATAGTTGGTTCAAAATTTTGTACAAAAGCAATCATTTCAAAGGAAGAAAAAGAATGGCATTCCTTGTACACAAGCAAAAAGTGACAAAATGCATCCACAAATGAACATCCACTCCATGTTCAGTGCAGCAAAAAAAATCTCTTCCACTGTTGGTTGTCCAATAGTGCCACCTCAAGAGATTGAAAGAGAAGAAACAAGAAAAATAAAAGAATTATAAATAATTGACGGAACTAGACACCTACAGAAACTAAAGACGTCATGATAAAACTCAGTTGAGTACAAATACAGATCTCCAACCAAAATACATAGTCTTCTCTACTCAGATATTCAGAAGACATGGACATAAGAAATGCTCCATCGGCCCTGTTTTAGATGCTCCATCTGGAAAAGAGAACAGTCCGGTTTTAGATGCTCCATACGATCAATCTAAGTGGATTTTGTACCTCTTCTTCCCCCCATTAGTGGGGGCTTCCACCATCCAATAAAAATTAACATTTTTTCAGGTGGAGCATCTAAAACAGGACAGAGAGAGTATTAAATCACTTTGGCCAAATGTCCAAAACCACCATCTTTTTATCTTTGTTTGTGACCAAAACCAGCATCGCTTAGCTAACAGAAAGACTAGACACTTTTAGATTGTCCCACACATGAAAATCAACTGCAAACAAATTGACGAAGCTGACAAAGTTGACGTATGGGAACATGATTTCGGGAGGTCTACCAACCACTTTAGCATTTACAAGGCTAAAGAAGTTACGATGAATACTCCCATCATACATAGGAGAGTAAAAAGACAGAATCCAATGGCGTTCAGAATCCCTAATTAATATCTTGACAAAATCTTATAGATATTAATAAAAAACGAAACGAGAAAAAAAATTTCCCCCTCCTAAGAACTTGGAAAATACTCGCATGTGGAAGTTCAGAGTGGAGGCCAAAGCGACTAAGGCATGTCCTACCGAAGACTATCAGCAGCAAAACCAAATACCCAACTGAAAGAAAGGTTGCAATATACAATCTCCGGAGCTATACCAATTACTTAAAACTTAATTCACATCGAACACACAACATAAAGGAAAAGACACGTACGACACAAGAAAGAATTGACAAATTGCATATGCCAAAGCAACGGTCGTAAAGAACACTCCAAGAAGAATGAATTTCAGCATTTCACTTCTGCATATCATGACGCTATGACCTAGCGTTTGAAAGTAGCTGATTGAAAAGTTACACAAAGTTTCAAGATATACTCCTTTCTCGGTTTTCTTCCTAGTTGGCCAAATGTCCAATACCACTATCTTTTTTTTTGGTAACCAAAACCATCATCATTTGGGTGATAGAATGAATTGACACTTTGAGATTGTCCCACACATGAAAATCAACTGCAAACAAATTGATGAAGCTGACAAAGTTGACGTCTGGGAAAATGATTTCGGGAGGTATACCAACCACTTTAGCATTTACAAGGCTAAAGAAGTTACGATGAATACTCCCGTCATACATAAGAGAGTGGATAGAATTTATTAGCATTCCTAATTAAGCACTTGACATTTGACAAGTTCCTATAAAAATCAATCAAAAATGAAAAAAAGGAAAAAACTCTCCGTCCTTCCAAGGGCTTGGAAAATACTTGCATGCGAAAGTTCAGAGTGGATGCTAAAGCGGCAAATGCATGACCTACCAATGAATCCCAGCAGCAAAGCCAAATCCCAACTAAAAGAAAGAGTGCAATGTACAATCTCCGGAGCTATACCAACTACTTACAACCTAATTTAAATCGCACACGCAGCAAAGACGCCCAGTGATACAAGAGATATGATCTATATTAGCGAGTAAAAACAACATAAAATAAAAACTCACTTCCTGCAGATCATCTTGTCCTGGTTGTACTTTCTGGCTAAGGCCATCAGGGAAGGCTCAATAATGCCCCCGCGAAGCCTCAAAACCAGATGAAGAGTCGATTCTGCAAAAATGAAAATGGCAACCAGAGTCATATATAACAACACCACTCACCATTTCCAACACCAAGTGAAAATCCGAAATACAAAATAACACCAAAAATTGAGATAATCAAATAAACAACCTTTCTGTATGTTGTAGTCAGCAAGGGTGCGTCCATCTTCGAGCTGCTTACCGGCAAAAATCAGACGCTGCTGGTCCGGAGGAATCCCTGCCAATTGAATGAATTAGAAGACAGAAACAAAAGAAATGAAAGAGATAAATGCAAACTAGAAAAAAGGAGGAAAATAAAGAAAACCACCGACCTTCCTTGCCTTGGATTTTGGCCTTGACGTTGTCGATGGTGTCGCTGCTCTCGACCTCTAGGGTTATCGTCTTCCCCGTCAGGGTCTTCACGAATATCTGCATCTTCCCCCTTCTCTTCCTTCTACTCGCGCTCCCTCCCAGCTCGCGCCGCTTAGCTTTCTATTTATACCGTTGGGAGCCTGAAACTAGGGAAGGGATGGGCCGGCCCATACTTAAACTTAAGTGGGCCCAATTTTACACCGTTGGATTACAAACGGACGACGAAATTGCCGACATTGTAGGACCCACATAAAGGGCTTTGCAGACCACGGGAAACCCTAGGCCCTTTCTGAATAGGACGCTATAAAGTCGGTAACGATTTGGGGAACTTCATTTCTCGCGGCGGAGGATCCTCCTTGTTACGGCCAAGTAGAGAGGGCGAGGTCTCCCTTTGCAGCCATGGTAAGCTCGAATTCCATGTTCATCCTACTTCTTGTTGCTTTGCATTACCTGCCGGATCTACCTCGTCTTCGGTTTTTCCTTTTCTTTTGTTTTTTCTTTTTGGGATCTGGTGTTGGAAATAGCATTGGCGATTGTTCGATTAGATTCGCGTTTTCTGCTTAATATGAATTTAATTAGTCTGTATCTTTACCTTTTGGTGGATTACGGGCTTCGGAATTTCTTACATGCTAATAGTGGCTGCTAAAGGAATATTTTCTCGACTTTGCCTTCCATTTCAATTCAGGTGGTGTTGATGCTTCTTTGTTTTTGTAATAAAAATGTATTATGAGTGTGTATTAGATTGATGTGGTTGGAAACTTTGACTGATGCACACTAACTTGATAAAACTCTTTGTGACGTGAAATTTTAGTTGTGTTTCATATATGGTTCTTCTTTGGTTTGTAAATGTTTAGTTTATCCTTTTTTTTGCGCTTTTGTTTAATGTTTGTTATCTGCTTCTGCATTTGGTTAATCATTCAGTATATTTGGTCCGAAGCTTCTAGATTTTCATTGGATATGGTCATAATTGAAACTAGTTATACACATGGTCATAATTGAAACTAGTTATATATGTGGGCATAATCGACAGGGAAATTAGTTAGTACTCCCTCCGTTCGGAAATGCTCTTCTGATTTGGAAAATTTCCATGTTCGGAAATACTCTTCCGATTGGATAAATGTCACGCGACTTCGTTCCTTACCTTCTTACTCTCCTTCACGCACCTCCACCCCACCGCCCACCTCCTCCTCGGGCGCCTCCTCCTGGACCCCCTCTCCCTCTGCACCACCGTCTCCCCTGTGCGATCTGGAGCTCGAGCTCACCTGCCACAACGTCCAGGGCACCCTCCACATCCTAGAGGCCGCTGTCGCTGCTGTGTCATGAACACCATGTCAATCGGCCCGTTGACGAGGAGTCGTTGATTACTGCAAAGCTCACCAAATGAGCTTTGTTCTTTCCCCTGTACTGATGAAAATTCCATTTTTTAAATTGAGCAACGGTGTGTTTTCTGCTGCTTCCCACAATTTTAATCAGCTAGCATTGTTGTTGAGTGTCCCAGCTCATGAGTCGTGGGAAACTGGCAGTGGCAAAGGAGTGGAGATAAAGAGGCCCATGGAGGAGGAGATGAAGTTGAACTTGGAGAAGATGCAATTCAGTTTTATGGAGTTGTAGAAGGCTTGCCAGCAGGAACTTGCTAAAAATCCGCTCGCCCAAAGCAAAAATCTGTTACAAAAATCTGTTCATTCTTGAGTGTTCGCAGATGAGGGGTAGGAGGGGATCAGGGAGTCCTCGTGACTTGGTTGTGGGTCCCATGGTCAAATAAAAACACCAATTTTTTAAATCTACACACTATTTCCAAACGGAGGGAGGATAATTGTTACAAGCTTATTTGGCAACATATGCATCTTCTTTGAAGAATGAAAGGAATAAACCATTGAAAACCTCTTCTATATCAAGCTACATTGCATCAGTTTCTGTCTGATATAATTTTCACTACTGCCATATGGCCATTGATTTCGTTTATTAGCTTTAGTTTTCTTTATGTGTCACTATCTGGCTTTGTTCCGGGTGAAAGTTAAAATTGCATTAGGATGTTGCATCCTGTAAATTCTTGTTCATTATAAAGGATTATTTGGATTGTGGGTTTGCCTACAAGTTGTATCTTAGTATGATTTTATCTTGTACCTAGGCTCACAAGCTTTCCTATAGGTGAAATTGATATCTCATAGGGAAGTAGACCAATCTGTAGAATGGCTAATTTTCTCATGATGCATAGAATTATCAATTTGGGTGACGACAAAATATGAGAATATTTTTCTCACTTCTAACTAATTTTTGTCCGTGTTGAAAACAACTAATAAGAGCATGAAATGTGATAAATAGGTGAACGTTCCCAAGACAAAGAAGACTTACTGCAAGAGCAAGGAATGCAGGAAGCACACCCTTCACAAGGTTACTCAGTATAAGAAGGGCAAAGACAGCCTTTCTGCTCAGGGTAAGAGACGTTACGATCGAAAGCAGTCAGGTTATGGTGGCCAGACCAAACCTGTGTTCCACAAGAAGGTGAACCTTGGTCTTTCACTAATATTCTTTTATATGATGGTATTTTGTGAAATTTTGGAGGCCGTTTATAATGACATTTGGAATGCATGTGTTGCAGGCTAAGACAACCAAGAAGATTGTCCTGAGGCTACAATGCCAGAGCTGCAAGCATGTGTCTCAACACCCAATCAAGGTGAGTTTGTGCTCATTTCTTGTTAATTATCTCCATATCTTGCACTGTATTTGAGAAATGTTAATGAATGTACCTTGCGATGTTTCACTGCGTCTTTGCTTACTGTCAGCTCATGTATAGACTACAGTCAGCTATTCTCACACTAGTGGTCTTCTATATGTTTCTGATGATGTATAAAGTGTTGTCAATGCCACTTCATTTTATCTTGATGAATTGTTATGGTTATTTGGTATTTGTACAAGCATTTCATCTCTTGTATTAATTTTCTCTTCTTTGTACTCGCAGAGGTGCAAGCACTTTGAAATTGGTGGGGACAAAAAGGGGAAGGGAACATCTCTGTTTTAGTTTACTTGCCTTCATTACAGAAGTTACCTGTCCACTTCGGTGTCATTTGTCGGTCTAGATTATTGCCGAAGTGTTTAGATCCTTTATCATCTTGTTTAAACCTTTTGCAGCAACAGATTTAAGAAGTTTTTTGAGATTTTGTTTTAAAACTGTCTTTTTGAAGCTCTTCGCTACTTTTTCTTATTATATGGTGTCCTGTTTGTGTTGGGTGAACGTATGAAGGCCATAATAACCTCGCATGCCCATACTGTCTGGAAGAGTCCCTTCTATCTGCGCTCAGATGGGCCGCCTGATTTTGATCAGGTGGCACTGTGGCAGGCTTCATGAAAGGGACTTTTCAATCACTCGCCTGCCCCCTCTTACGCGTGATGCAATGGCGCATGTGCTGGGTGCATATTCCTAAGTTCGGAGTGGATGCATATTAACCATTTCCTTATTTGAAATAAATTTTGCCTCTGACTGAACAGACTTTGCACAAAGTGCACTCGTATGATAGTTTCTTGTGAATCAACGTGCAACTTTGCCGAGTGATCTATCAGGAGTCTTTCATTGATTAGTTGAGGCTTATCATAGGAACGAAAACTGTTGTAGCTTTCTTGAAATTGCCAGGTTTGGTGGCCAAGCTGCTGGCTTTAACATATGTTAAAAGAAGAGTGTGGAGAAATAGGTATAATCCTGAGTATGATGGGCACTGATCGTTTAAATATAAAACTCTTGCAAGTGCGCAAGGCAATTGTACTACGGCGAGTATTAAAGGGTTGTCGAACCTCAGGGACGGTGAATACTTTACCAAATTCAAGAGAAGTAAAAGATGTAATTTAATTAATATTAAAGAAAGTAATGGACTTTATCTAATCTAATTGGGATTTAATCAATATGGATAAATATCAAGGCAGAGAATCCACCACTAGACATGCAATTATTACTCTTAATTATTATTAAGCATAAGTTAACATGATATGGTAATTCATGTTCTTGATCGGACACACGAATTACTAATGAATTCACTAACGTTATTGATCAGACACGAAAGTTTATCCACTATTATGTAATCAATCCTATCCTTGATCGGGCATAAAATCAATCACAACTCTATTATAATGCAATTAATCTTATCCTTGATCGGGCATAAAATCAATCACAATATCTAATTTCATTCATAATCAATCAAGTCTATGATCAAGCACTCAAAAGAAACTCATGAAATCGCATTAAACATGAATTGTAATCAATTTTATAGAATTAAACTATCAAGAGTAGCAATACACATCTAGGGCTTCATCAAGCCTTGACAAAGAATTTAGTTACACATAGAAAAAGAGAAAAGAAAAGCCTGTTTATGTAGATCCATCGTCATGAATCCTTCTTCTTCTTTACTCTAAAAGACCTATTCTCTTGCTCCTCTCTAGCCTCCAATAAAGCTCTAGTTCTCCAAGGTTGAATGCCCAAAACGTTCTCCCATAAGGCCTATTTATAAGAATAAAGAGAAACCACGAAGTCCCCTTCTAAATCCAAGTCGAAATAGGTCTATTTCAATTTTCCGCAGACGGCGATCGATCACTCCGTATTGACGATCGTTCGCTGGACGATCGATCGCAATTCCTTCGTTATTTTACCCCGATCGATCGCTTTGGCGATCGACGCCGTATAATACCGATCGATCGTAGTTACTGTCTTGCGTGATTGCAAAATTTCAGTAGATACGATCGATCGTTTTGAGGTCAGATCGATTGTTTCCTTCAATGCACTGCTTTTACGGCTCTGACGATCGATCGCATTGATAGCCGATCGATCGTAGTTACTGTTCATGAACTTAAAATGGCTATAACTTTGTGCTCCGAACTCCGAATTGCGCGTGGTTAGTGGCGTTGGAAATGTGACTTCTTGAACTTTAACATGAGACTTGAATCAGTCCAATCCGACCTTTGTACACGAAGTTATGATGATTTAACCATTCGAGTTACTTTTTACCTCATTTCTGTATATTACTCTTGTTTCCTACAAAAACCAAAAACTATATTAAAGTAGTAGTTATTCTAATCAAACACTAGCATAATCATAAGCTTAAGAGATAATAAAATGCATATTTCATGTATAGATCAGGCACTGTCTACCGATGGACCCATTTCTCTCATGTTACCATTGCTTCTGCGTTAACTTGGATCTTTGCATTGCATTTTCCAGACCAGAATTCTAGGCAGATGAGGAAGATAGAAATTTGAATGGTTTTCCCTAATGGCATTCAGTGAAATTGATTCTCATTTCAAACAAGAATAAGAAAATACCCTCCTCCATATAACTCAACTTAGTAGGTTAACAATTATAGATTCCAAAAAAAAATAATTATCCAAAAAATTTGGATGTTGACACTTGGAAATAAGGGGGCTGTTTGGGGTGTGATTATAAGCAAATATCTACAGTGAATTTTTTAAATCCACTATAGCATCCATGTTTTTTCCACGTTGGAATTGGAAAAAACATGGATGCTACAGTGTAACAAAACATCCACTGTGGATGTTTTGCTTTTAATCAAGCCCCAAACGGCCTCTAAGTTGTCAATGGTGCCCGCTGCCAAAGAAAAAGTGTCAATTGGTGCCGATTATGGCATGATGGTTCGATCGGAGAGTGCGGACTTAGGCCGTCACGCCCACGGACTGCTTAAACACCATTGCAAGATAACAATGCACCATTTTGCACCCGCATCACCCAGTACGGATTCAAACACCGGATCAGTGTTGTAACTCTTTGAATTAACCCATTTTTTATCGATAATTAAACAATTAGTGTTGTTCCTTCTTTTACTCCGACTTCGTATATTCAGCAATTGTACTTTTAATTTTATCGAGTCTTTATTGTAAAAAACTGAAGATTGAGACTGGAGTATTTTCTTTTCTTTGAAATTTGTTATTAAAAAATTACAAACATGTGTTTAAGAGGCATGGAGTGCAATTTAACACCATTCAACCAATCACAAACTCCTGGAGAAAGAAAGAGTTCCTTTGCTCTTAACGTATGAGCAAAATGTATCTTATCATGACTGTATTCATAGATAAAATTCCTTGTGAGATTAATCAGTATACCGTTCTTTCCTCTAGTTATATCCAGATTGTAAGCACTCAAAAGCTTAGTTAATTGAAAAAGAAATTAACAAAACATGAAATTGACAGCAGTGGGATTTGAATCTGCGCCTTAGACCACTCGGGCAAACTCGAGTGTTTTGACTACATACGAGATGTTATTATTTTATTAATTAAACATACAACCTATTTCCAGCCCATCAGTTGTTGTTATGGCCCATTCAGAAGCCCGTTAGATGAAGCCGAGCTTCCATTTGAGCAAGTCCTCTCGTCGTCATCTTCCCCGGGCGGCCTCACCATCGCCACACCTGACTCCCGACGGCCCCTCCAGCTTCCGGCCACAAGAAACGGTGTGTCTCAGATGAATTGTTTTTCTACATGTCTTTCTCTTGTGTTACTCAATTTCTGAATTTTCGAGCTTAACAAATCTACCCACCGCGTCTGGTCAATGGTGGGGGATGAACTCCTCCAATTTTCTGAAGTTTCTATTAACCTCTCTTGTCCTAATCGAAATGGGTTTCTGTAGATTGTGTAGGTTTTTTAGACCTTTCGTCATTATAAGTTGACGAACCATGAACTCAATAAAAGCATTTCCAAAACGTAGATCAATTGACATACTATTAGAAACCCTCACTTCTCTCGCTTCCACCTTCTGTTTCGCTTTTTTTTTTCTCAGTATCTCATCCTCCTGATTTTTCTCCGTAATGTTAAGCCTGAAGTTTGACTTTATTTCCCTGCTTTCTGATACTCCCTCCGGTCACTTTAAATAGATACGATTGATTTTCAAATTAATTAAAATTAGTTCATTTGAAAATCAACTGTATCTATTAAAAGTGACAAGAGGGAGTATTAAATATGTTGACTTGTCTCGAATATCCGATTTACATTGCATTACTTCATTCATCCTATGTCTGGTTTCTTAGTTTAGAGGCACAGCTTGGTAAAAAGGATGACAGGTGAACATGTGTAACCGTGGATATGAAGTGATTATGTGTCTAACTGCTATTTGAATTGCTCAGCTTGTTTTGATTTAATATAAGTGAACTTTTATTTAAAATTAGTGAAACATATAACTGAGTACGAATCTACCGCATTGAGGAGACTTGATGGCTGCAGCAAAGCTTCAAGCGCTCTGGAATCACCCTGCAGGCCCAAAAACCAGTTAGTTTTTGCTCTTTTTTATTATTAATCCCCTTATGTTGGTTATCATGTGATACACTTGAAAAGAAATCTACAGATTGGTCACATACTGTTCTCACATCCTTGTTATCATTTGATATAAGCATCCATAGTGAATCTTTAAGGTATGGTGAATTTGAAATTTTGCTTAATTATCTTTGTTTCAAGTCAACAATCTCAGTTGTTTCTCTTTTCTATTACCACATGTTTTAATATGCCTCTGACGGAAAGTGGAATTTTCGGTTAGATACACTATGAAAATGTGATTTTGATTTTTGTTGACATGGTAGTTACGTTTGGGCCTTTTCTGAACTATATAAATAAACACAAATTTCCCCAGATTCACGAGTTGGTATGTTATTATCATTTTTGGATATGGCGTCTCCCTTAGCAATTACATTGAGGCAAATAAGGCTGTGGAACATCTTACACTTTGAGTGGAGAAATATTGTCTTACATATTTGATATGTTCATTTGAATAGGAGCTGTTCACATAAATTGCTGGAGTGATTGGTATAATGATTAGAAAGATCAAGTTACTGTAGTGGAATTGATCATTACTCTGTTTTTAGTAGTGGCAACTTGATGGGAATAAGCTTTGTTGTGTTTGAAAAAAGACTTCAGACTTCTGATTTTAATTATAAACTTCTATATTGTGATATGTAATAGAGGTATATTAAATCATGTTAGACTATTATCTAAAAGAAAACATTTTGATACGAATTCCAAATGAAGTAGTAGGTTTCTTTGGTGCTTTCCACATTCTCTTTTCCTCATTTTATCTGGATTTTTGCGTTTACAGTTCTAACTTATTCTCAATTAACAGAACCTTTGGCTCTACCGACTCGTTTGATTTAGGCAGAGACTTGTAAAATGTTGGCTTCTAATCAATAACATATATGTTACTCTTACATTTCTATTTCACTAACTTCAGATTTATTAGGATCATCCTAGAAGGTAAAATGTTGGCTTCTAATCAATAACTTTTATGTTACTCCTACATTTTTATTTTACAAACTTCAGATTTATTAGTATCATCCTAGAAGTTCTTTAATGGTAAAATGATTTCTTGCAGTCTCTTCTGAAATGAAGATTTTGATAAAACTTACTAAAGATGCACTTTTTTAATATATTCAGTTCACTTCTGGGCGCCAACTTTTAAATGGGGCATCAGCATAGCCAATATTGCCGATTTCTCGAAGCCACCTGAAAAACTTTCCTATCCTCAACAAATTGGTAAGCTTCTCTTTTCTTTTTCTAGGATTTTTCTCTCTTGGATATAAATCGCTTTTGAGTTTAATAATTAGGGAGCATGAATGAGTAAATTGCACCTATCCCCATGACCAATTTTTAAATTGCACATTCCCCTCATCACCTATTGAAAATTGCACGATAACCCCATCACATGTGAAAATCACTGCATATAACCCCCATCACCTAACCTCCTTCAAATTTAAAGAATCTTAAGACAATTTTACCCTTGTTTGTTAGCATATAACTCCTAATTTGGAAAGCCTTTATAGAAATTTGGTGTTATTCACATACTTCGTTGATCACTTTTATCAAGTTTACATTAATTGTGTAAGGTGGATTACACAAATATCCAATTCTGGCTATACATATCTGCTTTCACCATTATGTCTTGAAAAATTATCTTAATTATATATTTAATCATCAAAAGTTATGCTAATAACATATAAAAATAAAATTGTCTTCAACAATTATAATTTGATGGAAGTTAAGTGATGGGAGTTATGTTCAATTTTTACATAGGTCATTGGGGGTATGTGCAATTCACCCCAAATTTATAGTGTAAGTAATCTGAAACAGGCCAGAACTCCAAACTGTACAATTCATAATAATTAGGATAAAGGCATTTTGGCAATTGTTTTGACATTTTCTCTTTTAAATGCTTGCTATATTGACTTTTTTCTTCCCTTTCTTTTCCTGATGAATTTTCAGCTGTTACTTGCACTGGGGTTATATGGTCCCGCTACAGCACCGTTATAACGCCTGTAAGTTGACTGCATACATTCTAGATTACTGTAAAGTTTTGAAAATATTCTTCTTCGCAGTTGCTTGGTCTTCTGCTTCAAAGCTAAAAGTTGTAAAGTCTTATGACCTGGTTGCCTAGTTATAAAGAGAGCATTGACTTGACTTTTTCTCTTTAGTATGGATTGATGTATCTCTTAAGCCATGCTCCAATGTAAAAGCAGACTGGTTTTTATTGTTACCAGCTTTGTGATGGAAGATGGCTATATTAATATTTCATGGGCAACCATCATGTCATGAAGCCAATCCACATATTTGGAAAGGTGTATGATGAATATGATGATGTTGAATCTTTCTTATCATTGTCCCCTCTTCGGAGGGTTGCGTCAGGAAGGGCATCCGGCATAAAAACTTGCCACTATGTTTCTTTGTATGGATTTTGTACCATTTTGATTCCGATAAGAGTCAAATACGGTATATAATCCATGCCGCCGACCCCAGATAGCTGAGATAAGGCGTATGATGATGATGATGATGATGAATTAGTTTTCTTCTCGCATGTCTTATTAGTATCTGCCTTGATAACCATGTAATTGGAGTCCATTATCAGTTTTTGCTAGTGCCTCGAACATATGGTTTCATCGAAAAATACTTTTTTTTTGGTAATAGTGATTCTTACTCTACTTTTATTTGGCCTTGCAGAAGAACTGGAACCTCTTTAGTGTGAATGTCGCCATGGCGGGAACAGGCATTTACCAACTTACACGCAAAATAAGGTCTGCAGTAATAGCATTTGAATTAGTTTTGATCCATGCATCAATCAAGTCATTGAAGTAGGTCATTGATTTCACTGGGTATGAAATGAAAATTGGATGAACTTAGGTTATCTCGGGGTGGAGTGTTATAAGTAGGCCTATGTTTTGCCAAGTTGCATGATAGAGGGTGGATATTTGCATCTATTTGAGAATTATCATTATCATTTGTGAGGGGATGTTTCTTTTTAAAGGAGAGACTTGAGAGCAGTGACCAACAAATTCTTGGCATGAACTGATTGATTCTTTGTTCTTCGCAAAATACACCAATGAGGAATCCTCTCTCTCCTTGCAACCTTAAATACTGGAATACAGCTTTAACCGTCTTTATTGATACTTCGATCAGTACAAGCTGCTATGATATATAAATGAGCCGAAATAGAGCATAATACAAATTTAAGTAGAGAACCGTAAAAAGAACCTGGGAGATGCATATTTGATTGTGCCTAAATCTTTTATTATTTGACCTGGACCAATGTGTATAAATGAGAATTAATTTGGATCTGAGAAACTGTTGCTTGACCATGGTATTCCATAATTGCAAGATTTAGGCGAGATCTATCACTCACCATGGTGGCAAGGCAGATTCTCAAGGAAAATATCTTATTCGAAATCTTCCAATATCCTTTTTCTTATTCCCTCTCATAGACTTTTTGAAATAAACCTTTCCTCATGGGTGACTATAATATCTATAATTCTCATCTATCAGGTTGTGTGATGATTATATGCAATGTATACAAAGCTATCTCTACAGATGACTAGTTGGTAGATTCATCTATATAGCTATCTCACGTGTATCCTGCAGCGGATTTTATATCCTGCCTCTCGATATACACCTGTGTTCCAGATTAGTAATCCGGTTTGGTTTTGCAAATGAACTATATTGGACTATTAAAATGGGATTGGAGGGAGTCTTAATTGAGTAAGGTGGCCTTTTGCAATGTGGAGAATCATTTTTAAAAACTACATTTAGTGCCTGCCGACTTGGTAATCTAGCTCCCCACGTTCTATTTGCAACATATGCACTAGAAATAAGCTATTAAAAGTCCGTAGGTAATAAACTCCATCTAGTATATCTGTTAGATTTTTTATGTGGACTTGATAGCATTCAAGTTGAAATCCAAAATGTAGGATGTTGGAATCCTAAAAAATTCTCATCTTCTCCTGGTATTGTCTAATCTGGAATCTTCCTGACATGGTTGTACCTAGTTGGGATTATTTTTTCGACCATCTATTCTGCATCTACCACTTATTTCTGCTTGTCAATCTCTGCAATTCAGGATCTCAATTGTCCCGCTTAGGAGGTAGAGCTGTACGCATGAGGGTAGTTCTTGGGATGACTTGGGTTCTGCTTTACTCACTTGTCATGTCTATTGTCAGCCAGTTTGAACTTTTATTTTACAACAAAAAATGCATCTTTTTTATAGGTTTTTTTCCTTATCCTTTGGATATTGAATGTTTTTCTGTGTTCCTTCGATTTTGAATAGAACACCACCTGCAATGTGACTGTTTGCAACTTATTCTATTTCAGGCACGACTACTCTGATGGAGAACTTGTTGCAAAAGAATAAAGAACAAATCTTGCTCATTGCTTATTATCATTGTAACTTAACCAATTTCATGGATGACAAATTGAGTTACTGCCACCATTGCATATATGCTGAAAACTTATGTTTCTTTGTCGCTCCCTATTGAGGTTATGGGTATGTGTTATTCAAATGTTTATGCTAGATTGCCAGAAGCAGTTGGCATCTTATTCAATTAAAATTGAAAGCACAACACTACGATAAGTCGCACCAGGCTGGTTCGATTTATCAGATTCTTAGTTCTTAATATGTTGTTTTACATGTAGAGTTGGATGTTAATTCATGAAAATATGAGGTGCAGAACTAATTAAATGTGAGATTGGTCCAGTCTGAAATAGTTTAATGACCACTAGTTCTAGCAAGTTCAACACGAAGGATACATGAGCAGGACGTGGTTATTTCTGTAATATGCCATACACCATCGGTGGTCAAATAAAAGGATAATTTAGATGCATCACTAGGAACATCAGATCTTTTATGTTCGACAAACAAAAGAGACTGAAAAAGAGGTTAATTTCCTCAGCTGTGATGGGGCCCCAACAATTTCTTGTATTAACGGACAAAAAGTTAGCACATTCCTTTTTTCAGTGCATAAGTTCGTCTTTGTAAAAGTATCACTTACTGCAAAAAAAAAGTTCTCGAGCTGGAAAGAAAAAACGGAGTGGTGCTTTGGTGATTTTGATTGAACTTGGTTTCCAGTGGGGTGTTGTTTACAAGTATCTTTTTAATACTCACCAAATTTTGAGAAGAGTATGATTAAATGACAATATATTATACAATAGGAAAGAGACCAACTCTTGCAAGTATTTGCAAAGGCATCATTAATTAATATCCAGGGGACCAATCTGCTTTTTTGACAACTCCAGCATCATCGACCGGGCCTAGCACATTTCATCCAGGGGACCAACTCAGCACCAGCAAGCGCATCCCCTCTCCCTCCTCCTCTTTTCCATCCTCCTTCCCACCGAGAAGTTATTAGGTGCGCGGCGCGTAGGGGAACAGTGTGTTCATCACCAATGGGTAATGAGCACGACTCCCCTACTTGTGGGTCCTTTGTGGCCATCATTACAAGCAAGGGAGATCCCCCTACGCGCCACGTACCTAATAATTTTTCCTTCCCACCCCCCTCTCCCCATACGCCAAAGATTGTATGGTTATGTGTGTAGTGCATGATTCTGGCTTGGTTTTGAATCAATTAGGTGAAAAGTCACCCTGCCGATGTTGGCCGGAGCTTGTCGCCTGATGCAGACCAAGCCAACTTCCACAAGAGCGGCAAACCAAGCCGGATCATGCACTACACACTACCACAATCTTTGTCTCTGCCAAAACAGAATTACACTATTTTGCCTTCATGGCTGGTATGTGCTCCTTAGCCCCTATTGTATACAGTTTTATTTTTTACAATGAGGATAGCGTAAAACTGGAACTCACGAACACGAGTGAGAATTCGGATCAGGTAGGTTTCAGATATTTTTTATGGAATCAAGTGGCTTCCTAATTGGTAAATATTTGTTTTATGAATTTTGTATAATAATGTAAAGTTGATTGTATGATAATGTAGAATCAAGTAGCTTACTAATTGCTAAATTTGTATTTTATGAATTTTGGATAATGAGGTAAAGTTAATTGTATGATATTGTAGAGTCATGATGCTGTACTACCCAAATGCTAATTTCTTTTGCTCCTCTACCTTAATGCTTCGACTTACATTCTCTGTCCGCCTGGTCACAGTCTCCTTTATTTTTTGGCAACATAGCAATGAGCCATCCTTCCCTTGATACAACCTGACCATATAATCTATTGACTTATTAACTGTCTATTTACATAACCAAACGCACATAAAATAACAATAACACAAACAAAATAAACAACCAAGACAAGCAGCCTCCCAAAATGCCACTTTGATCATCAGATTTGGCCCAATACAAGGATTCTCTGCTACATCTACCTTCCACATGATCCACATGGCCGTTACTTCCTCTCCCCATGGAGGCTTTGATATGAGAAAGTATGTGAGGAAAGACCCTCTTGTAGGACTCCTCCCCCATCAAAAGGTCAGAGTGCCCAAACCCATCCACCACCACCCTTTCATGTCTAAACCCCGGCTGGTGCAACTTCATGTATCGGTGTGCAAGAAACGACGTCTGAGGGGTCACCAGAAGGCTCTTGCCCCCGGACACGTACAGACTGTGCACAGCCATCCTCTCAGGGTGTATCAGGTACGAGTTGTTCCCACAAGAGTCCACGATGAATCCCGAGAGACATATCTTTCTGAGGTGGGGGAAGGCCGACATGGGCAGCTTCGGCAAGCTCACCTTGTTGAGCCAGTAGTGCAGCCTGTGACTGACATTGGTGTGCCAGAATGTGTTACCAAAAATGCCTGAGAAGACTTCACACTCGTCACAGGTGCACCTCTCACAACGTGGGATCAGTCTGGCCATAGTTTTGATGAGCTGATGGCGCAGGCCAGTCGTGGAGGTCTCCAGCATGGGCAGGATGGTGCTCTGGCCCAGTATTTTCATGGTAACCTGTATATAGAATGGTTAAGTATTTGAATAAATCGTCGATGAATGCATCATAGGTTGATTAGTGATGGAAATCGGAGTTATGTGACTTACCGGGATTAGAGGAAGCTTCATTTTGAGTAAGGAAGATGGGGTAATTTTGAAGAACATGGAAGAGTTTGTGCAAGACAAGGAAGCTACATGGGTTGCAGGAACATGACCACCCATGAGAGCTATATGTGCTGCTAATCCTCCCACACAGTGTGCAACTATGTGCACTTTTGCAGATGGCCCATGCAACTGCTGGATCTTTTTAATTGCTACAGTATATATAGCAAAAAATTTAAAAAAAGGTAACATAAAACTTCCTATTTTTCTAGTCTGGTTACAACTTAAATTTATGTTCTAGCTTTATTTTTGTTCGTTAATCGTTAGTTGATGCTTACCTGCTAGAATGTCGAATTTTCCAATGTCATCTATTGTGAAGTCATATGAAGGATGAACAGGGTGTAGTCTGGAGTGTAGCAGCCATACTTCATAACCTTCTGAAATTAATGTTCGTACGAGGTCTTTTGGTTCAGTTGGTAAACAAAAACTCTCTGTGGAGTGGCCGTTAAGAAGTAAAACTAGTTGTGTTTGATTTTGGCCATTGAACTTCCACGTGTTTAGATCGCATTCCCATTGTTTGCAACTGATTGTAGCTCCATCTTCTGCACAATTTATTGGGTAAGTCAAAGAAAATTTTAATTGAGACACCTAGCTTTAGTACCATTGGATAAGAAAATTGAACTGTTATGGTTTACTTACCTGTTTTGATCTCGTGAAGAATAAAGGTTGGATAGGGCATGTTGATCATGTCACAAGGATCATATGTCCGATGAACTGATCTAGGTTTTTGCAAGAAATAAGTTCTCACCAAACTTTGTGAAAGCGCACACACGAACCTTCCTCCATTAGTACCTCTGATGCTTATTAAGCTCCTTACTAGTTCTAAAGGAGATAGATAGAGCTCTCCCTTGAGGTCAATTTCATGTTTTGGTTGATCATGCTGCTGCTTTATCTGAAGTTGATCTTTGGGACAAACTGCTCTGAATGTGACTCGTAAAGTTGTAGACTCCTTCCAAGCATACAAACCCATAAGATATGGATTCATGACCTTTATCCCCTCGAGAACATATCTGCATTAGTGAAATTCATGTTCAATTTATTAACCAAGATCCTTGGAAATTGTACTTTAAGAATGGAAAAAAGTAATAAATGAGAAATAACCGCGGAATATATGTAACCAATAATTACATTTGAAAGAAATTGGATACCTTGAACCAGAGGCTGATACTAATGGCAGATTATATTCCATGAGCTGTGCATATGGTGCTCTTCTATCGGTAATACACATGTCCACCTTCCCATCAATAATATAGAGTTTATCCTTTTCTACACCTCTAAGTATCACATATCCTCCAACCTTCCCTTTAAGGAGTGAGTCCACACTTGAGCTTTCGTTCTTACGAATCTTCTGATTTCCTGAGTTCATCTTCATTATCAGATAAGCTGTACATGGCATTCCCCCGACATAACCTTTCATGATCTCGGTTATGGTGACAATCTGATCAGATGTAATGCTGGGAACTCTCTCTAGAGACTTTAGAGGATTATCAGTGTTCTTGAGAGCAGGTTCAGAATCGACCAGCTTATCTACAAATCCTGAACCAGCCTGATCAAATCGAGTTCTCATTTTCTCAATTAGAACTTGGATTGGGAATTTTAAGCTTTGATACAGGATGACCTCTTGAACCAAGTGTCTGCTCACATGCTCTGCTACAGTAGCTATGGTGAGGCAAGGATTGATACCAATTGAACAAGGAATCAATGAGGCGTCACAAACATACAGGCCTTGGTGCACTGAGGGAGTTGGACCACAAGGGTCAAAAACCTGACCATCTGAATTGCAAACTCCATTTGAAGGATCTGATGCTGCACGGCACCCTCCTAAGAGATGAACTGAATTACTTCGAAACCTTGACATGAACAAAATTCCTCCTAATCTTTTGGTAAGCTTTCGAAAGACACGAATCTTATTTGGAAGTTGTGTGTCGCAAGGAGGAGTGAACCGGATCTTATCTGTGTTCTTGTCCAGCATAATTCTACCGTCACTTTCATCGTGTCCAATCGCATTAAGCACCATTCCTTGGCATGATTTTAGTTCCAACGTGTATTTCAATTTATCAATTATGCCATGTAAGAACCAGTATCCGGAGGGCCAGCCATAGGTAGCTATACCTTTGAACATTAAGTATGGATAAGCTGTTGGAAGCACTCCACCCTGCAAAAGGCTCCCAATATTAGACTAAAAATTTAATTCAAATTAGCAAACTTAGATCACTATTAGTTCATTAATTATGGACTCCACTTCCTATTGGAATCTCTCTTTTTACCTGAATTGTGAATCCCAGAGATGAAGTATAAGATGCAGTGATTGCAGGACCAGGTCGATCCTGGAAGGGAACCTTGGAGAAGCGCTTTTGGCTAAGTCCATAAGCATTAAGAGGAGCCCGGCTTCCGGCAACATAAGCAACATTGCTTCCGTTGCAGCTAAATCCAAACCCAAGCTTCTCTGAGAGTTTCAAACCTCTTCTCTCTGACTGAAATAGTATCTCTGTAGTGCCTAGAACTCCAGCTGCAGACACAAGAAAAAAATCATATTCTCACTGATTAGTCTGCTCATGTCTTTTAAAAAAGAATCACAATTGCTGATATACCCAATTGCACCATACCTGAAAGAACTACAAAATCAGCACTAATATAATCAAAATTATCAAAATAAACCCGCCACCTCCTTTGCTCTCTCTTACTAATGACTTGTTCCTCATGCTCTTCATCCAAGTTCTTTACTACGTATTTCACTTGGCGTCCAGTTCTTATTGTGCATCCAGCCTGCAGCCATGAGCAACCAATTGTATCAAGAAGCTGATAATAAAATGCACAAAACCTAAATGTACTTATGACTTTTTTACAATAAAATGGGTGTCATTTCAGTACAAGGATGAAACGCCAGGAACTGAAATTAACTTAGAAAGTTTTCATGAACTTTCCTGCATGGCCAGAGTCAAGTAGCTTTTGTCCAGGGACTTCTTGGCATTGTAAGGGCACCCAGACATACAATTCCCACATCCCAAACAGTTGCTCAGCTCCTGTGATTCTCCTGAAGCGGCTTCCTTTCCACTACCAAAATTGATGCTCAACTTGACAGAGTTCGGGCTGCTATCTTCTATTTCGTCAGCTACTTCTCTCATGACCCTGCCATTAGAGAACTCAAGAGGAATACTCTCTGGCCTCAGCATTGCTAACGCGGACGCCTCAGACGTCATCCAATCCTTCTCCCATTCTTTTGGCCAATTCGGATTCTTTCTCACACGCATCGGCGTGGATGCTATAACTCCTGCATTCACTAAAGAACCTCCTCCCAGGCCACACACAACCCCTGCTAGTGAATCTTCTTGTATATGTATCTGCAACATCATAAATTGACTAGATAGTAAAGAACACTGGATTAAGTGATACGATCAAAGATAAGTGATTAACGTGATTAGTCAATGGATCATGAACCTGAAAAAGAGAATCCATCTTGCCAAAACTCAATCCCCAGTTGGTCAAGTCCATCCTAACAGATGAAAGCATTTGAAGACTGTTGGTGGGGAAGTCTCTTGCTTCCCATTTCCGGCCTTTCTCAATCAAGCATACCTTGAGGCCAGCCATGGCCATCCTGCAGGCAGCAACTGACCCACCGTAGCCTGACCCGACCACAACAGCATCGTAACCATCTTCAATTACCTCCATTTCTCCCTCCATTCTTCCTCAGGCGACTTACCAAAGGCACTTGCCTGATGCCACTGCCTTTTATGTTTGTATGAGCGGTGTCTACCAAACACTCAAGACAAAAGGCTTAGTGAATGTAGGGGTTTCAGATTCCATGCCAGAATTTGAGTGCATATTCATTTTGTCTGCACTTAAAGAAGATAGAACCAGGGTTGGACATATGCCGCTTCCATTAATTACGAGTTACAGTGCATTATTTGCAAATGCTTCTCTGTTCTGCGGGGTTGTCTGAACTTCCAATTGGTTCTTTCCGTTGTTTGACGTGAAGTCTAATGATCAAATTGTCTTGTTCTCTTGATGAAACCTAGGTTGGTTGTTTGAAATTTTGAATGTTGATTGCTCAAGATTTGGATGGTTTGGAGCTATCCTTTGGAGTCAGAATCTATCCTTTCGAGTCAGAATAATGCATCTTACCTGGCTCAAGTTGTTTGGTCACCTTGTTGTTAATTTACTACTTAGGAATAATTGGTGGATATATAGTAGTGAGATGTGAAAAGAGATTCTTGGTCTGAAATATATTTCAAATTGTGGAGGGTATATTACAGGGTTTTATGGGTTTTGAGTCGGTTTTATGAAACACGGGTTAGGGAGTTAAGTGAGAATTCGTTGGGAAAGATAATTTACGGGTTAATGAGACAAGTGAGGGAGGAAGAAGTGGGAGATCAGCTTGGAGATTTCAATTCCTCACCCTTAGAGGTGAGAAAATCAATTTCAGACTTCGTGTTGATTTTAGCTTTGAAGGGGAATCTTATAAAACCTTGAGAAATATGATCCTCCATCCGTAGCAACGCTTCACTAACACATGAAACAACGTACCCACTTAAATAATTTACCAGGGTATTCAATATCCCGCCCTAATATACAGTACTCATAATTATTGCCGATGAATTATATCTAATGTAGAAGACAAAGGCTGATATTCATATAATTGAAATGGTGTCTGCCGAATCATAGTGTCATCCTATTTGTTTTTTGGGGGAAGGACCGATAGCCCCATAATGAAGATTGTAATGAACCATAACCCAAACAAACAAGATTTAGACCAGAAAACCCAACAACTAATGACAGCGGGTGAAATGGCATAGATGCCCCAACATACACTAATCCATTCTCCCCTTTCTTCCCGATGCCCTTAACTAGCTCCTCAGCGCCCTTGAGTTCCAATAGCTTTCAAGCCGGTCAAAAAGTTGATCCCTTTTCCTTTGTTCCATCTACTGCATCCTCTCAAAGCTATCGTGCATAGCATGTTGTCTCGTCTACGGAGTATGGACTGCACCGGATCCAAGCTTGACAACCTCCTGGCCATGGCACTCTTCTTCGACGACTGAAGGACCACTTCGTTGATGCCAATACCCACTTGACGACGCTCTGCGACGAATACATTTGCACCCCCAGAAGAGAGGCGTGTGGAGTTCGCGTGGGCATAGTTGACGAGATAGAGCTTCCTGTAGAGCGAGATGAGTTCAGAAATGAAACATCCAGGAGAAGGGGTGGTAAGGAAAAGGGGTACTTTTTGGAAATTGGAAAACACTAATGGCCAAAAAGCAATTTTCATGGGTTTTGGAAGTACAAGGAGGATTCGTTTTGGGTGCAATGGGGTACTTGCATTTGTGTCTAGGTGTAGAGGTCATTAAGGTGGGTATTTTGGGTGCAGTGGGTAGATTCCGTTGTTTTTTCAAAACAAATGTGATATTGGTCAAGTCAATTGCACTAGGAAATTCAAATACTCCAACTCAAGGTGGTTAAATCAATTGCACTAATCAATTGCATTTGTGTCTAGGTGTAGTGCCATCCTATTTGTTTTTTTCAAGATGAGCTGAATTAGTTCACTTTGAATAACCCATTAGGACTTTTAGTCCAGGCCAGAGGGAGTATGAGACATCACCTGCAGGTGAAGAGGGAATCGACTCTGAAGTCCTGGAATTTAGATAATTAAACCAACATCCTGACCACAGAAACAGAAATCCCAGATTTTTAAACAGGATTCAGGAGTAAGGCGGCAATAGATGTTTTTTTTCTTTCTGACCAATAGATGCAAGCTGTAGTATGTATATGTTGTATCTCTGTTAGGATCACATGGTTGGCTGGAATTGAACTGACCTTTGGTGTATCTGTCCGGCCTAAACATCAAAATGCTGCGAGTTTTTTCCATATTACCTGGCGCCAACTTTTGTTTTCCCATATTGCCTAGTTTTTCCAGTGAAATCTCATATAATCCGGAATCGACACGAAAAGTACCCAAAATACCCTTAGGTTTAGGTATAAGCACCCACACTCTTTGTTTTTCCATATTACCTGGAATCTAAGGAGATACCCGGAGAAACTCATGTTCAGTCGGAGAAGAAGGCATTCCGTCCGGCATCTCCGCCCATATCATCGTCGGCGCCGGCGCCGTCCAAATCGGGAAAGGTAATCTTCGTACCAAAAAGCGAGAAAACGAGCGGGATGAAGGGATTTTGACATAAAAACAGCAGGGAAGCCCTCCCAACTACAAAAATTAAGATCTACATGTAAAAAAACACATATAAAGATCACCCATTGGTGTTGGATCGCTCCTGGACATGAAATAAAATGATAAAAATGGGCAAAAGCGTGAAATACTCGCCGACGAGCGATAATTTAATTTATATATCTTTCTGTGATCTTAATTAGGTGAAAGAGGAGGAAAAATGAGGAAGAACGCAAAAAAAATGGGCAAAAATTGATAAAAAATAAGCGAGTTATGACATTTTGAAGATTGACATTTTATCGTGTAGAATATACACGACTTGGGTATTTATCGTATATGTCGTATACACGATAAATACCCAAGTCGTGTATATCCTACACGATAAAATGACAATCTTCAAAATGTCATAACTCGCTCATTTTTCATCCGTTTTTACCCATTTTTTTTGCGTTCTTCCTCATTTTTCTTCCTCTTTTATCTAATTAAGATCACAGAACGATATATAAATTAAATTATCTTTCACCGGTGAGTATTTTACGCTTTTGCCCATTTTTTATCCTCTTATTTCATGTCCAAGAGCGGTCGAACACCGATGGGTGACCTTTATATATGTTTCTTTACATGCAGATCTCAATTTTTATAGTTGAGTGGGCTTCCCCGCTGCTCTTACATCAAAATCTCTTGATCATAGTTTTTTTTTAGCGTGGGTGGTGCGGCGAAGCTCCGAACGTGGGAATGCTTTTACTTTCTTCTTTCTTCTTTCTCAACCTTCAATATCTTAATGAGGTGGAAGATGAGTAAAAATGAAGAAGAACGCAAAAAAAAAGGGCAAAAACGGATAAAAAATGAGCGAGTTATGACATTTTGAAAATTTTAGTAAAAAACGTGTTTTGAAAGACACGACTTGCAGTATAGTCGTGTCATCGCGTACACGACTATACTGCAAGTCGTGTATTCCAAAACATGTTTTTCCTAGAATTTTTAAAATGTCATAACTCACTCATTTTTTATCCGTTTTTGCCCATTTTTTTTTCATTCTTCCTTATTTTTCCTCCTCTTCCACCTCATGAAGATATATTATGATGAAAGAAGAAAAAAAATAAGAAGAAAGAATAAAATGGAAGCTTTCTAGCAAAGAGCTTCCATTTTCTTCTTTCTTCTTATTTTTTGTTACTCTTTTATCATAATATATCTTCATGAGGTGGAAGAGGAGGAAAAATAAGGAAGAACGAAAAAAAAATGGGCAAAAACGGATAAAAAATGAGCGAGTTATGACATTTTGAAAATTTTAGTAAAAACGTGTTTTGAAAGACACCACGCGTACACGACTATACTACAAGTCGTGTCTTCCAAAACACATTTTTCTTAGAATTTTCAAAATGTCATAACTCACTCATTTTTTATCCGTTTTTGCCCATTTTTTTTCTTTCTTCCTTATTTTTCCTCCTCTTCCACCTTATGAAGATATATTATGATAAACGAGTAACAAAAAATAAGAAGAAAGAAGAAAATGGAAGCTCTTTGCTAGAAAGCTTCCATTTTGTTCTTTTATTTTTATTTTTTTTTCTTCTTTCATCCTACAATATCTTAATGAGGTGGAAGAGAAGGAAAAATGAAGAAGAACGCAAAAAAAAGAGGGCAAAAACGGATAAAAAATGAGCAAGTTATGACATTTTGAAAATTTAGTTAAAACGTGTTTTGAAAGACACGACTTGCAGTATAGTCGTGTCTGTCTTCCAAAACACGTTTTTCTTAGAATTTTCAAAATGTCATAACTCACTCATTTTTTATCCATTTTTGCCCATTTTTTTTTCGTTCTTCCTTATTTTTCCTCCTCTTCCACCTCATGAAGATATATTAGGATGAAAGAAGAAAAAAAATAAGAAGAAAGAATAAAATGGAAGCTTCTATTTTATTCTTTCTTCTTATTTGCTAGAAAGCTTCCATTTTATTCTTTCTTCTTATTTTTTTTCTTCTTTCATCCTAATATATCTTCATGAGGTGGAAGAGGAGGAAAAATAAGGAAGAACGAAAAAAAAATAGGCAAAAACGGATAAAAAATAAGTGAGTTATGACATTTAAAAATTCTAGGAAAAACATGTTTCGGAAGACAGACACGACTTGCAGTATAGTCGTGTACGCGATGACACGACTATACTGCAAGTCGTGTCTTTCAAACACATTTTAACTAAAATTTTCAAAATGTCATAACTCGCTCATTTTTTATCCATTTTTTGCCCATTTTTTTGCGTTCTTCTTCATTTTTCCTCCTCTTCCACCTCATTAAGATATTGTAGGATGAAAGAGTAACAAAAAATAAGAAGAAAGAAGAAAATTGAAGCTTTCTAGCAAAGAGCTTCTATTTTCTTCTTTCTTCTTATTTTTTGTTACTCTTTTATTATAATATATCTTCATGAGGTGGAAGAGGAGAAAAAATAAGGAAGAACGAAAAAAAAAAGGGCAAAAACAGATAAAAAATGAGTGAGTTATGACATTTTGAAAATTCTAGGAAAAACGTGTTTTAGAAGACACGACTTGCAGTATAGTCGTGTACGCGATGACACGACTATACTGCAAGTCGTGTCTTTCAAAACACGTTTTTACTAAAATTTTAAAATGTCATAACTCGCTCATTTTTTATCCGTTTTTGCCCATTTTTTTTGCGTTCTTCTTCATTTTTCCACCTCTTCCACCTCATTAAGATATTATAGGATGAAAGAGTAACAAAAAATAAGAATAAAGAAGAAAATGGAAGCTTTTTAGCAAGAGCTTTCATTTTCTTCTTTCTACTTATTTTTTATTACTCTTTTATCATAATATATCTTCATGAGGTGGAAGAGGAGGAAAAATAAGGAAGAAAAAAAAAAGGGCAAAAACGGATAAAAAATGAGTGAGTTATGACATTTTGAAAATTCTAGGAAAAACGTGTTTTGGAAGACACGACTTGCAGTATAGTCGTGTACGCGATGACACGACTATACTGCAAGTCGTGTCTTTCAAAACACGTTTTTACTAAAATTTTCAAAATGTCATAACTCGCTCATTTTTTTATCCGTTTTTGCCCATTTTTTTGCGTTCTTCTTCATTTTTACTCCTCTTCCACCTCATTAAGATATTGTAGGTTGAGAAAAGAAGAAAAAATAAGAAGAAAGAAGAAAGTAAAAGCATTCCCACGTTCGGAGCTTCGCCACACCACCCACGCTAAAAAAAAACTATGATCAAGAGATTTTGATGTAAGAGCAGCGGGGAAGCCCACCCAACTATAAAAATTAAGATCTATATGTAAAGAAACACATATAAAGGTCACCCATCGGTGTTTGACCGCTCCTGGACATGAAATAAGAGGATAAGAAAATGGGCAAAAGCGTAAATACTCACCGGTGAGAGATAATTTAATTTATATATCGTTCTGTGATCTTAATTAGGTGAAAGAGGAAGAAAAATGAGGAAGAACGCAAAAAAAAATGGGTAAAAACGGATGAAAAATGAGCGAGTTATGACATTTTGAAGATTGTCATTTTATCGTGTAGGATATACACGACTTGGGTATTTATCGTGTATACGACATACACGATAAATACCTAAGTCGTGTATATCCTACACGATAAAATGACAATCTTCAAAATGTCATATCTCGCTCATTTTTCATCTATTTTTGCCCATTTTTTTTGCGTTCTTCCTCATTTTTCCTCCTCTTTCACCTAATTAAGATCACAGAAAGATATATAAATTGAATTATCGCTCGTCGGCGAGTATTTCACGCTTTTACCCATTTTTATCATTTTATTTCATGTCCAGGAGCGGTCCAACACCAATGGGTGATCTTTATATGTGTTTTTTTACATGTAGATCTTAATTTTTGTAGTTGGGAGGGCTTCCCTGCTGTTTTTATGTCAAAATCCCTTCATCCCGCTCATTTTCTCGCTTTTTGGAGCGAAGATTACCTTTCCCGATTTGGACGGCGCCGGCGCCGGCGATGATATGGGCGGAGATGCCGGACGGAATGCCTTCTTCTCCGACTGAACACGAGTTTCTCTGGGTACCTGCTCCTCAGATTCCGGGTAATATGGAAAAAGGCAAAGTGTGGGTGCTTATACCTAAACCTAAGGGTATTTTGGGTAGTTTTCGGGTCATATGGAAGAAAGACAAAGATTTCGGGTAATATGAGAAACCCAAAATTGGCGCCAGGTCATATGTAAAGAGCTCAAATGCTGCTTACTCATCTAAACATAAAATGATGCTGACTCAAGGGACTAATTAGTGATGTTCTTTGAATCAGTTTTCATGAATCAATTTCATCACGTATCTATTCCAGAGAAATCTTCTATATCAAAAACATTCTAGAGAAATCTTATTGTTACTAAATTAATTTTATTAATCATGGTTGGAACTGGTCTAGGGGACCAAAAAACTTCATTTTTTTGTATTGAGGTTTTTGTCCGACTCACAAGAAGCTCACATCTTAAATTTACCAAGAAACTCACCTCAAGGGTGCAGTGGTTGTCATGCTCCAATTGAATGGAGCAGTTCTTGGGTTCTAATCTCAACCTGGGCATATTTGAAAGGGGTATTTGCCCATATGGAGCAAGGGAGTGAGTGTGGGTCACGCACATGGAACAGTTGTAGCAAAAATAATCACCAAGAAACTCATATCTTTAGTACCAATTAATATCGAACTTCGCAGGATGACAAGTACTCCTGGGTTAGAATCTCAACCCGGGCATATGGGGCATACAGTAAGGGAGTGAGTGTGTGGTGTGTGTAGGTCACACACATGGGGCAGTTGTAGCAAAAAAAATCACCAAGAAATTCCTATCTTTAATACCAATTAATATCAAACTTCGCAGGATGACGAGTACTCCAAATTCTGCCCGCGAAAAAACAATATACAACATACAAACCAGTATCATCCTTCCCACCCTTAGAGTTTTGCTATTTCAACAGATTTCTGCAAGGCAGCAAGGAGACTTCTCATGATCCTTGGCTCGCCTGGAGGTGGTTGGTCTTTGAACAGCCCGTTCCTTACGACCCTAAACATGGGCCCTGAAGAGTCATGCTACACTGACGTCAATTTGTGACGTGAAAAGGTTACTTTATCATTTGAAAACCGGTGATTGATGAAGTAACTTTTTCACGTCACAAATGGACGTAAAAAAAAAGCATTTTCCTTCTTTTATAAATCCCAATCTGATTCCTCCTCTTACCTTACTGACCAATCAATAGCAAAGGTCAGAAGATAGGACATTACAAAAGAAACTTAAAATTGTAGCTGAATCCCAAACACAAACCTTCAAGGTACCGGAAGTGGCAAGTTTGCTCCTTGGCATAGACTGTTTCCCCACTGCCACAAGACCCACAAAGACCAATGACTACAAAAGTAGCTGTTAATAAACAGTTGACAGTTAAATGATGATTTGTCCATTCCACCCGAAAAAGCAACTGTTCGAATCTCTCTGTGTCACTATTTGCAGGCAAATTCGAACGCAAATCTGCTGCGGAGGGCAATAGGATTTGATTATTTCTGAATTCAAAAATGTCAACCACTAACATTGCGTGGCTGGGTCCAGGACCAAGGCTTTAAAAGTTCAACCTCGCATGAGCAACGAATGCTACAAGCTTGCGGTGGAGTTCAGCTTATGTAACTTTTTCTTCTCTCTTTTTTAGAGATCCATTTTTTTGGAGCTTATGTGTTACATTTCCATTCTTTTTTCTCAAAAAATAATTACACTTTCAATATCTCAAGGGTGCTAATAGGAGAGTGAAATGTGAAGACCAATGCAGTGTCCGTAGCCCATAATGCAAAATAGAACAAGCTACGAGATGTGGGTCCTTGTTTGATAATATATGTAAGTTATGGAAGCGATTTATCAATCACAAAAAATAAATAAACAATTAAGCATGCATGCAAATAAACACGATTTTATGTGAAATCCAAAATCGGGAGAAAACTATAATGACCACTACTTTATTGATTTAAATCAATGCACTAGAAAGATCTTATTTTTTGTTTTACAAAGACTCCAGATACTGTATGAGAACTTTCTCAACTTGCGGCTACCACCCTAGCAATTCTACGACTCGATCTCCACTGATCTTCCAGTGCGCTCCTCTGCTTACTTGAAGACTCCTCTAACTAAAGTACAGTCTTCATCACTCTCTCTTACAACAAGCAATTCTTCGGTGTCGGGGTGTGTGTGTGTGCGCTTGTGTGATGGATCTGCACTCTCATAAGTTCAAAGTGCAGTCTCTCCCTTACTTGAGTATAAAACGCCTTAATCCTATAAAGGACAAAACTTGTGTCTTTCTAATAAATATTATCTCAATAGAGCATAAGCACTAAGAGACAATTATACTTAAGAAAAACTAAGGTTTTTCTCTCTTTGAAGTTAGTCTTCTTTACTTAATGGTGTGCTAAGAGGGTATTTAAAGACAGTGTGGCTTGGGCAATGCTCCTTTTTGAGATTGAATAAAATCTCTCAAGGATTATCTTTTTCCTAATTTCCAACTATCCTATTTCAGTACTCTTTCTGACTTGCAATTTTCAGGATTCTTTCTACTTAGGCGTTAAACACATCACTGATACAATGCAAAGTAAACTTAATTAGAACGGTCGCCACTTAGTATTGTACTGCAAGGTCCACATGTCCATGTGCGTACATTGTACCACATAGAATAAGTACTTGTGTCACACTACTAATCACCACATTAATTAATTAATCATAAACCCTTCTTAGGCACTTAATTATTATTCACTAAAAAATTAAATATATTAAAACTAAGTGAAGTGTGTGCGTGTTAATATACCTGAATGTCTTCAACGATCAAGAAACACATTGAGTCTTCATCTTGAATTATTAGAACATTTGCAATTGCTCCATTCTAGAAGTCTTTTAATCCACCCCAAAACTAACTTAATCATAATCATAATCAAGTAGCACTTTTTTCCAACTATTAGCAGTCAGCAACATGGATCTTATGCCTCCATTCAAGCATGTTTTATACCAACTCTTTTATAAGATATAGTAAAGTCATATCCCTTTTTATTATCTTCATCCAAGTTCTCTTAAGTCTCCATCTCCCTCTTTTAACATCATTTACATGTATCCCTTCTAATATTCTCATAGGGGGTATCTATTTGTCCTCTTTGTATATGCCCATACCGACAAAACCTACATTCCCCCAGCTTCTCTTTAAAGGAGTTACCCCTAAACTCTCACGAATATATTCATTTCTAATCATATATCTCCTAGTTATCCTACTCTTCCACCTTAACATTCTCATTTCGGCTACATTCAACTTATATATGACTTCCCTTGGTATAAGGAGGGGGATTAGGTATGTGTGAAGAACAATAATCATTAAAGCTCCTATATGGGTTCTCATGGCTAAATCCATAGAAAGGTGAAGACATTTCTTCACCATGCATTCATCAACTGAACCACAATATCACACATCCACAAATCAAATAAACAACCCTAGATATCCACAACTAGCAATCATCAGTCTTAGATATCGACAACTAACAGTCCTAATAGCCACAACTAGCACAACATGCAGTCACAGAAAGAAAAGAAAAACACCAAACACACAAGTTAATCTAAAAAGGGAAGAATAAGAGAATGCAAACTAGGGGAAGGGGTGGCCCTTCCACGTTGGCGAGAATTCCACGTCTTCTCTTAACCTTGCAAAAAAGAAAGAAAAAACACAAATTAAGCTACTGATAAATAATCTAAGTTAAGACTCACTAAACTACTCTAACACTAATTATGTTAAGAATCTGGTAAACTATTGTGCCGTCCCCGGCAACGGCGCCAAAAACTTGATCGTTTAAAATTAAACCCTTGCAAGTGCACAAGGCAATTGTACTACAGTGAGTATTAAAGGGTTGTCGAACCTCAGGGACGAACTAATATTTTACCAAATTCAAGTGAAAGCAAATTTTGATTTAATTAATCTAGAGAAAGCAATAAAATTTAACTACTTTTAAAATAGATTTTAACTAATATGGAGAAGTGCCAAAGCTTCGAATCCACCACACAATAAATCAGCTTATCGTCTCTCTCTTTTGAATAAATTCCTAATTGGCTAGTATATTCCTCTCGGACATATACTTGTCAATTCAAAATGTAGTGCTCTCCTCTCGGACGTAACACATAAGCAATTAAAATATAGAACTGTGATCTATCTCTCTCGAGCATAAACCAATGAAATCTTATTCCTTTATAACACCTTAGTCTACTCACGTTCCTCTCGGACACGCAAATATTCCTCGGATTGAAATTAACAAGAATTCACTCTAGCTTCTCTCGAGCACATAGAATAAATCTCAATAAATTAACAGTGATTCTATAATAAGATTCATACACCAATCAAGGTAAAATAAGATTAAGATGAAAGAAAACGATACAACCAATTTACTCGGGTTTCATCTACGCCTTGGAAGAGAGTCTAGCCAAGCATGGAAAGAGAATCCATCAACAAGTTCTTCATCTTCTTCTTCTTCTTCTTCTTCCTTTGCTCTAGCCTCCAAGGACTCCAAAAGAACTCAAAACTCTATTCTTGCATACCCCATACGTTCTCCCTTAAGGCATATATATAGGGGTGAAGGAAAGCCCTCAAATCCCCTTCCAAATCCGAGTCAAAATAGGGTTAAATTGCGTTTTCCGTATGCACCGATCGATCGCCCGTATAGAACGATCGATCGCCTTGCGAACGCTGCCGAACGAAGCCGTTTTCCTTTGTTAATTGCTTCCGATCGATCGTATGGCGAACGATGCCGGACGAAGCCGATCGATCGTTTTTACTGTCTTCGCAAGTCCAAAAATTCCAGTAGATACGATCGATCGTTTTGGTGTCCGATCGATCGTTTTCTCCAATGTAGTGTTTTCACGCGGAAGACGCGATCGATCGCGTAAGGATGCGGTCGATCGTTTTTACTGTCCAGAATCTTCAATTGACTATAACTTTTTGCTCCAAACTCCGAATTGTGCGTGGTTGGTGGCGTTGGAAAGATGACATCTTAAAATTTAACATGAGACCTGAATCAGTCCAATCCGATATTTGTACACGGAGTTATGATAATTTGACTATTGAAGTCCGTTTTCGCCATATTTTTGCATCTTTGCTCTCATTTCCTACAAAAACCAAAAACTATATTAAAGTAGTAGTTATTCTAACCAAACACTAGCATAAATATAAGTTTAGGAGATAATAAAATGCATATTTCATGTATAGATCAGCGGTGGCAACGGAAGGGCCACTGGAGCTTCAACCGAGGGACGATCATCCATGTGAAGTAGAGGATGTGGACAGTGGAGAGCCAAGGTGGTGGCGTCGGAAGGAGGAGGGCTGGAGGTGGAGATCTGGCCAGAGGACGGGAGACGGCTCGGCCTCGCGGGGGGTGAGGAGGCGCCGTGAACCATAAAAATGCCACCTTGCACGAGGTCTCCCTGCCAATCGAGGGAGGCAGCGGTGTTGGGCGGAGGCATAGCCGTCGCCGTCGCCGTCGACTGTGGAGACAAGTCGCCGACAATAGTTGTCTGGACGGCGGCAGTCATGGGCTCCAACAGACCCTGCAGAGAGGTCGTCAGAAAGGATGCGGCGGTCACGGCGTCAGCGTACTGAGGGATGGGCTCGGCGTGGACTGGCGGTGCCAGCGAGTTGAAGGCGGGCGATGGGATGAACCCCGTCAATACTGAGTCCTGAGCAAAGGTGCCCGACGATGACGACGATGATATGCTGGGCGGCTGCCAGTGCTTGTAGGCGGGAAAATACTGATGCGGAAACACGGATGGAGAGGCGCTGAAGCTCGAAGGAGGAGCCGACACCGGCTGGCGATGGACGGACAGCAGGAGCGCCTCAAAGTGACGATCGCGAAGATGGATCTCCTGGTCGCGATGACGGTTGGACTCCGCAATCTCGGCAATCACAGTCTTCAAATCGGTAAGTTCCCGCTCCAATTTCGCTTCCAATTCTACTTCCAAATCGTGGGTAATAGTGACAGCGAGGGTGGGTTGGGAGGGAGCCGAAGATCGACTGCTCTGATACCAATGTTGTAGACCGTTGTCTACAAGAGAGTCCATAGAGGAATACATCTATAACTAGGAAAGTAAAACACATAAAATAAACTAAAGCTTCATTGATTCTTCGATTATAGATTAGGAAAGACCCCTTATATATTTATAGGCTCTTAAGCCATAATCCTAATTGACATAGGATAGACCCTAAGCTATAGTCCTAATTGACATAGGAGTAGGCTAATCCTAATCCTAATCATAATAGGATCACAACATTCGACAACCCTAAATACTCACTGTAGTATAATTGCCTTGTGCACTTGCAAGGGTTTAATATTTAAACGATCAAGTTTTTGGACCACTTAGTTTACTCCACTATCTAAAAACATAAAGAGAAGGTTGAAAGAACTTACTCTCGTTGTGAGGGCTCTGAGGAGCAACTAGTCCTACACGCTTGCTTGAATGAATTCTTCAAGCCTTTGGCTATCCCACGTCTATCTTTGGATTTGATTGATGCTTCAAGTTGTTGAGGCTTTTTAGACCCGAAATATTTATTTCTATCACGCCCCAAAATTCCCGGCCTCGTCAGAGGGCGGAATACGTCCCATAAAAGAGTGTACTTGAAGCCAAAAACTCGGGCATGCGACTGAATACTTGTTTATCCAGTCAATTACAACATCACAAAAAGATGTGTAATTGATACCTTCAGTCTTAAGAATCAACATCATTAATAATATGAAATAAGAATCCATAAAAGTCATTACAATATCCAATAATAAAAATCATTAAAAAAATTCGGCACAGATGCCATTAATACCACAACTGATTAATAAGAGATAAAAGATAACTTTAAGTCTTTCCAACTGCAGTCTTCAAGCTTTTCCTTTAGCTGCAACTTGCCCAGGTCTATTCCTCTTTCACGCCTACATCAGAGGATGCATGAGTATTCCAAAGAAATGCCAAGTAGGATGCAAAAACCCACAAGAATAGATTACATAATATAGGACAAGGAATAGAGTTTAATAGGAGACAGATGAATAATCAAGAAAATAGAACTGAACATAAAAAATTCCATTACCAGAGGAATAATATTATTCATAAAGACTCCCAAACATCAAAAGTGTAAGGAGAGAAGTTACCATATTTTAAGACTCCGAACATCAAAAGTGTAAGGAGAAAATATCAATTATCACTCACTCCAAAAATCCATAGTGTAAGGAGATTTCAATTTCTGCTCGCTGATCTTAACACTCAAGTGGCTACATACTAGAATCACCCTAGGGGTTCTCCCTTCGGAACCCCGCCATGCATCTAGGATGCTGCCCCATCAGTGCTTACGGACACAATGGGCGGTGATTGCAGACCTTCCATAATATCTCACAGTCTAAACGTACGTATATGCCTCCCTTCTGGAGGGAACACTAGGTTCCAAAATAATCAGAGATCACCATGGATCTAGCAATGGCTCGTGAACATACTATGATTCCACCTCAGAGAGATCTATGCAAGGACTCTTGTGGAGAAACAATCAATATAGATATATATATATATATATATATATATATATATATATGAGCAGCATTTTTCAAGACAGAGGTATCACACACTCTGGAATTTAATACATCATTTCCAATAACTGACTCGTGAAAGGAGTATAAATGAGATTTCAATATATCGAACAACATATAATTCACGAAAGGAGTACCAATAAGATTTCAACATCTCGAACAATATATGACTCACGAAAGGAGTACCAATAAAATTTCAACATCTCGAACAACATATGACTCACAAAAGGAGTACAAATAAGATTTCAACATATGACTCACAAAAGGAGTACCAATAAGATTTCAACATCTCGAACAACATATGACTCACAAAAGGAGTACCAATAAGATTTCCACATCCCGAACAACATATGACTCACAAAAGGAGTACCAATAAGATTTTAACATCTCGAACAATATATGACTCACGAAAGAAGTACCAATAAGATTTCAACATTTCGCACAACATATGTCTCACGAAAGGAGTAACAAGAAGAATTCTCTATCTCAATCATTAGATGACTCAAAAGAGAAGTATCAACAGACTTCCAATACATTGGATACTTTCCTAGTGAATAGCCCTAGATAGTAATACCCCCAAGATCAACTGATTATAAGATTCTCATGTCACAATGTAAACAAGATAATAGAGTTCGAGAATTCAAACCCTATCTAGAAACTCCATTGACTCAAAGCTGTATACAAAAGGCTATAGACACGTGGCACACAATGCCACTTAGGATAACTCGACCCTATCAACCCTTATAATTGAATTACTTTTTTTGTAATAATTACTAATATATCTTATAATGTATAATCAGGTTGATATAACCATATCTTATCATATCCTTTAGTCTTAGTAGATATTAGTGTCTTAAACCCTAATTATTGTGTACTATTTTATGCACATCAGTCCACTTTCATCAACCACCATGGTCTGTACAGTTCGAATTAGGTTCTGAAATTTTTTCTGTATGTAGCCCTGAGAGTCTAGTTATTAACCCCATTGACGATTAGTTTTCTGATTTTCTTATAATTAGTTATGAATTTTTTATTATAGCTCATCAGCGCAGAAACAGTTCTGGCCAAGAGCATTAGTCTTAATCCAATTTGATTAATCAGTGTAATTACTCTCTACTTTGATTAAAGATACCTTTCTGGCTTTAATTACCTACTCCCTAAGTCAATTACAGAACCTTAACGGTTCTGAAATTAGGTAATTTTTCCATCTTAAGATGTATTTTTCCACACAAGATTGTTTGTACAAGTGTTATCTTATTAATACACATACTACCCAAACAAGACAATTAATCCCAGACACTTGCACGTACCAGCAAGGAACTGACAGATCATCAAAAACCTATTTTGAGGAATCAAAGAGTGGTGACACCAAGATTTACATGATTCAAAATAGTAATTCACGTTCTACCTACGATTAAGGTCGCTTACCCAATATAAGACATACCTGACTTAGGACTTGAAGCAAATAGATCAAACAGTAAGACAATTTTACATGGACAGAATGTGACATGTTCTTCAAAAGAATGAAACTGAGTATTTAGATGGCCAAACAAAGTGGGGATCCCTTCTAGATACTAGCACGTGAAGATCGAGCACATATTGATCACAAGAATTCAGACATACATACATATAACACCTTCATCTAAGTTTTCTTCATGAAACAAACTCACATCGATATCACATAAACACAAGACCATGAAATCAGTCACATAATAATTCAATTATGATAATCAAACTCAATTAGAATTCATGGAAGAAAAGTAGGGAAAAAAGCATCCTACCTGAGTCAAACTTAGTCTTCAATTGCTTCCTCGCAAAGGCCCTTGCTTTCTCTACACAACGCCGCCCTTAACGCTTGAATCACACTACTCTTTGGATGAGAGAGAAGAGAAGAAAGGTGCTAGTTTGGTGGATAAGGAGAGGATAAGAAGCCCTAACTCACACAAAAAGGGAGAGGTCGGCCAAGTGCATGGGCCGGCCCTCCAACTTTGGGTTTAAATACCAGTGATTTCCTAATCCAAGTTGTCCTTACCTTCCTCCCTTGATCCACCTCTCTTCTAATCCCAACCATCCGAATATAACCTCTCCAATTGGCCACAAACCGAACGTCTTAGTCAACTCGTATCACATACTCGTGACCCACATGAGCCACATATCCCTCTTTGGCACTTGGTTCCTCGTAAATTTTTCTCGGGTGTCACAGAAACACCCCTTCCGAATTCGATTTCTTCAGGTGCGATCGATTGCAATAGCTGAGCGATCAATCGCTACAAACTTCATATTATTCCAGTACTTTAGATTGTGATCGATCGCGTCTGGTTTTGCTTCGGTCTTGAATCTAATCCGATCGATCGCATATCTTATTTCAAACGATCATAACTTCTTGCTCAAAACTCCGAATTGCGAATGGTCAGTGACATTGGAAAGCTTTCTCCGTGAACTTTAATATCAGCTCCCGTCTTCTTATTGATCTGAAATTTGTATTTTTTTATCCAATTTTTCGGTTGTTACAATTTCACTAAGAATTTCTTATGGGATTAAGTAAAATCATGGTCAAAGATACTTTGAACTATTCTCAAGGGTCAATAGTATAGACCCATCAAATCACTAATGAGGGACCAGAGAGTAGATTAAAGTAACTCAAGACCTTTGAGAGGATTTGCAAGTCTTTGGTTGAAGGTCAAGAGGGATTTTGGTTTGCAAAGGGTCATTCTAAATGCTCTAAGAAATCATGGTCTAAGATGACTTGAATCCCTTCCTAAGATCTCATAATAAGATCTTGAATCCCTTTCAAAGAAAGAAGAGGCAGAATAATCAAGAACATTGAAGGCTCTCTCATGATTTACAAAAGAAGAATAAGTCCAAGAGGTTTTAGGGAGAGGTCTTCCACCCATTTCTCCCAAAAGATGGGTATTTATAGAGGGAGAGAGAGGTGTGTCCCATCCACGGGTGGATACCTCATATCAACCCACCCATGAGTGGTTTCATGATGATTATTTGTGTGTTGGGTCATATTAACTCATTTGTGAGTGGTTCCCATGATGATTATTTGTGGGTTGGGTCATATTAACCCATATGTGGGTGGCCCCTCAGAGTTCAAACAAACTAGAGAATTTTCCTATAGGGGCATTACCTAGAGCAATAGATCTTGAAAACCAATGGGAGAGGCTTGATGACGCATCGTCATAAGTCTTGAACTTTTGAGCTTGACCCTTGTTATCTTTACTTTTCATTTCAAGTGAGTTGCCTTGAGCACACATCTTTGAGTCTTGTCTATTGATATATGTCTTCTTTATTATTGAGCCTAATCTAAGACTCAACTAAATTTTGTGCAAAAATGACAACACTAGAAAGGGGTATACATTTTTACAAATGTGACACTAACAGAAGGTGTTGGACACGATGGTGGAGGAGCGCATTGATGGCTGGTCGATGACTTTTTGGTGATTGGGAGGAAATCATGGCCGGATTGGGCGGAGACTGGTGGGACGAAAGGTTTCTTCTTGTACTCCGTCCCCACTCTAATAGTTTCATTTGGATTTTTTTACCAAATGGAGTTATTAAAAGTGGGACAAAAGGAGTACTTTTTTTAAGTCCCTGAGAGGATTAGGTTTTTTTATTGAAAATAAAAGGTGGGGCGGGGAGGTTTTGGGTTTCTCTTTCTCGTACTGGGGCAGTTCTGGGTCCAAAAAAATGGACCCATGGCAGGCCCAGTTCAATTATGGTTTTGAAGATTTATGATGGTTCCCGGGTCGAGTTTGCCAAGAACCAACCCAAACCCGCCCCAGTTGCATCCCTAGCCGACAGGGGCTCTAGAACTTAAAAAGTCTAGTTATAGCCTTATTGATTTTATGTGCCACGGACCTAGAGCCGCACATGGCCATATTCAAGGCCTAAGGCACCATCAAATTGAAGACCCCCTAGACACCATTTAATCCCTGTTTTTAACGTTTAATTAAACCGGTAAGGTTACTATCCATCCTCTCTCAGAAAATCTTGGCAGGATCCATTCTTTCATGTGTGTGTTTTGGGGGCAAAAGACATGAGATTTGTACAATGGAAGTCAGTCTACAAAAATAAGACAGTAAATTTTGTATGTTTGTGACTGGTTACCCTTAATAACACGTTCTTTTTTATAATTTTTAATAACACACGGCTACTATCCATTTTTATGGGGATACAACTTGTGAAAGTGTGATGTCTTTGAGTTCATCATCTTTCTTAGACAATCGAGCTCTTTACATATTACATGGCGCCAACTTTGGGTTTCTCATATTACCCGAAATCTCTTTCTTTCTTCCATATGACCCGAAAAGTACCCAAAATACCCTCAGGAAGAGGTATAAACACCCACACTCTGCATTTTTCCATATTACCCGGAATCCGAGGAGCGGGTACCCGGAGAAACTCACGTTCAGTCGGAGAAGAAGGCCTTCCGTCCGGCATATCTGCCCATATCATCGCCGGCGCCGGCCAAATTGGGAAAGGTCATCTTCGCGCCAAAAAGCGGGAAAACAAGCGGGAAAGACCGGGTATGCAAAAAAAGTGCAACGGAGGCATCGTACATCAAAAAGGGCTACGGACTCCATTAACAAAGTATGCACAGAATCATATCAATCAGATGAGGAATCAGAGTGTTGGAACAGTTCGAGTGCAACCGCTATCATTACGGCAGTTTGAAGTGACATCTTTATACCATGTGGTAAGCATAAATCCATGTCTTCGAAGACACGACTATTCATACAGTCGTGTCGTCGAAGACACAACTAGGAAATAATTTGTCTTCGAAGACACGAGTAGTCATACAGTCGTGTCTTCGAAGACACGAGTATCCTTCGAAGACACTGATGTTGTTGATGGTTTCGCATCAGGATGTTGTTGACCTTACGAAGAGAACCTGCACATGTGGCTTCTTCCAGAGCATGAGACTTCCATGCAAGCACGCCATGGCATGTATTGATGAGAGGAGTTTGGACCCGGTAGAATATTGTGAGAAGCGGTACTACACAAGTATGTACCGCACCACGTACGAAGAAGCAGTGTTTCCTACTTTAGACAGAAGTCAGTGGGGAAATTACGGGGTTTTATTAAAATGCTAACCGCCCATTCTTGAAGCTGCAAAGAAGGGCAGAAGAAAGAGCGGGCAATCCAGTGATAAGAGCAACTTCCTGCTCTGTGAAATGTAGCGACCTTCCCTTGATATTGAAGAGTTTGGCCGACTCATCCCAATACCTGACTAAATGGTTCAGGAGGTTCCGCGAAACTACGACCTCCTCACCTTCAAAAATGACAGAGAAACCAGCTTCTCTGATCAGTTGACCACATCTTTGGTGATGCCGTAGGAGGGTCGCACACTTTTTCAGCGCCCCCGGTTGATAAAACGTCCGAAGAACCGGTCGCGCATAGTATATTCTCTTGCTTGATGGGTCCATCGGAGCCTTCCTCTTCCTGCCCCTCTGTATCCTCCTCCTCTTCCGTTGGTATTTGCTCCATAGACTCATCTCTTTTTGTATCCATCTGCAAGGAGATAGGTAGAGTGGTCAATAGAAAAGTCGTGTCGAAAAAACACGAAAATATAAAAGTCTTGTCGTCAACAACACGACTAAATATCTAGTTGTGTCGTCGAGTACACGACTAAATATAAAGTTGTGTCGTCAAAGACACGACTGTATATTTGAAGATAAAAATCAAAAGTCGTGTAGTCTGAAACAAAAATCACTACGGATTGTTGTAACTTACCGCGGTGTAGTTTTCTATATTTCCTTTTAGGAATCTTTCCTAGAAAAACTAGGTAATCTCGCCGCAAACCGTACCCAAAAAACTGCCCAAATGCAATCGGTCACTCCGCCGGTTGCATGAAGGCACAGGGAGCCGCGGGGGAAAGTCAGCAAGATGACACTCCGAAATACCCGCAGGAGGCCGCTTCAAATCGCCGCCTTTGTCCACTCTCCGTCACTTCTATCGGTTGCAGATATGCAAAGGTATCGTCGAAATCCGCAAGGGGACGTGAATAGGATCGTCGAAATCCATAGGGGGGCAGCTCGAAATCGCCGGTGGAGTCGTTGTGGAAATCGCCAGTCGGAACTATTGTGTTTTTCGTGTCTTCTACAACACGCTTTTTCACAAAGAAATGGCACGAAAAATAGAAAAGAAGGGCATTTTCAGTACTTCAGGTGCCGATTCCTGGCCATATGGGATTTCGCCAGAAAAACTAGGTAATATGGGAAAACAAAAGTTAGCGCCAGGTAATATGAAAAAAACTCTAGACAAACAATTTTTATGGGGATACAACTTGTGAAACTGAATAGGTAAGGTGGGTTCCCAAAACCTTATAAGTTTGCTTAAAGCACGTGCGCCAATCCTAGTTCCTTATGAAATGGGAGTCGGGACTCGGGGAGTCCTCCAAACCTTTGGATTCCAAGAAGGGACCTTTCCGATCAAATATTTGGGTATGCCTCTCTCCTCTAAGCGCATTTCTTACTCAGCCTGTAAACCTCTTATTGACAGGATCATCAGCTGTGTCAACGGATGGAAAGCAGCACTCATATCTTATGCTGGAAGATTGCAACTAATTCAATTGGTCATCGGAGGCCTAAACATCTTCTGGACATCCTGCTTTAAACTCCCTGCCAAAGTCTATCGAATATTGGAAAGCATCATGACCACTTTTCTATGGAAAGGTACTACTCATTCCAATGGTTTCCACAACATATCCTAGCAAAGGCTATGTCGACCCCTCAAAGAAGGGGGTCTTGGGGTTAGGCGCATAAAAGACATCAACAATGCAACCCTTGCTAAGCTCTTCTGGAGATGCGCAACATGCAAAGAATCCCTATGGTGCTTGTGCATTCATGGTGTTTATCTTAGAAACAACTCCATCTGGATTGCTAGACCCCAACACTGCTCTTATGCCCATGGAATGTCTGATCGCCGATATATCGGCGATATATCGCCAATATATCGGTATCGGACACAAACCGATACGCCGATACCATTAAGTATCGGATTTCAGGTTTTTTCCAAATATCGCCGATATATCGGATTTTTTTCCAAGTATCGGATTTCAGGTTTCGGACCGATATATCGGCCTTTTTTTTAAAAAAAAAAAAATTTAAAAAAAAAATTTTTTTTTTCAAAATTTTTTATTTTTTTTTTTGGGAAAAAAAAACTTTCATGTTTGTTTTCTATCCTAATATGCATATTTTGAAATCTATTCTTTGTTTAAATTAGTATAACTCATTTTAGATGTTAGATTGTGAAAATATATGGTAAAAACTAGTTTTTGACGACCGATATTTTTTTACACAATATCTCCGATATATCTCCGATATTTCGTCTCTTAGGCCGACCGATATTTTACCGATATCCGATACGACATTCCATGCTTATGCCTTGAATTCTATTCTCCAACTACAAATTTTTATGCAAGAGAGATGTGTCCTTAGCATTGGCAATGGTTGCACAATGAGGATGTGGTTGGACCCTTGGAGTGGCCCACTGGCACTTGTTCAAAAATTTGGCAATAGAACTGTTCCTGAGCTGGGTGGCACCATGAATGAATCAATTGCTGACTATCTAAATTCAGGTAACCTCCACAGTGAGCAGCTCCTCTCAAGAAAAGGAGACCTCGCAAAGGCGGAAATCCTAGAGAACATCCCTATGCTCTCCGAATCGGAGGATTCTTTTGGATGGCACACTCAATCTGGTAAGTTTACTTTTAAGAGTGCCTAGGATGCTACCAGGGTGAAAACTGGTAATGTCCCTTGGCACGACCTCATATGGTTCAAGCACCGGGTGAATCGCTACTCCTTCTGCACCTGGATGGCCCTAAATAATGGTCTTCTCACATTAGACAACTTGAAAAGAAGGGGGATACCTTTAGCAAACAGATGTGTCCTTTGCAGACAAAGTGAAGAATCAGTCAAACACCTCATGTTTGAATGTATATATGCTAAGGTGATCTGGCGCATGTATCTGCGGAAGTGCAACATCTTTCATACAATTGGGAGCCACTTCATGGAACTCGACTGGATGACGCAATTCGTCAAAAACAACAAGCATGCTGGTTACGCCATCCAAGCTGGTTTCACTTGTTTCGCTACAATGATCTGGGAAGAGAGGAACAAGCAAATGTTTGAAGATATAAAGCTTGAGACTTATGTTTTGAGCAAAACCTCATTTATGAAACTAAGAAGATCCTCAATGCCTTCCCACCTTAAGGACACTTGTCTCACACGTTATTCTTTCCTGCATACTCTATGGGACGAGCGGACTCCTTAAGCACAACAAGCGCTTGGACTCCTTGAGCGCATGTCTTCAACGATCGATTGGCGTACACAAATGTTTGTCTTTTGTCTTCTGTCATTTGTCTTTTGAGCCTCCCTTGACATTGGAGTTCTTTAGGGGAGTCTTCCATTTAGCTCTCCTTGAGTTGAGGAGTTGATTGTTCTCTCCCTCCCATTGTACTCTCATTTGTTTGTTTCTTACTAAAAATTTTAATTATCCAAAAAAAAACACAATGTTGGGCAACATCCTAACATTCATTTGGCTATGGCCTCATCTTGTTAGCATGCGGCTCTCCTAACAGTGTGTCGCAAGTCGAATTTTGATCGGATGGTGTGCATTCTTTTTTTGCTACATACTATCCTTGTATGGCGGGTTTAAATCACTTGCCTGTCCCCCTTGCATTGAACGCGCGTATCTTGCGCTAGTTTCTAAAAACCAAGACTGATTGTAGTCCGAACATCAGTTCGAAGGCTGACCTTGTTGGATAACCATACGTATGATCTTTCCATTCATCAGTCATGGCTCCCTAACCACGGGAGACTGGTATTTACCCCCAAAAGAAAAACCACGGGAGACTAGGCTAAAGGACTAGGTGGAGTCCAAACTCGGTGTCAGGACTCATTTACATACCCTCTCCCTTCTCTTTTTTTTTTCGGATTGAAGTTGCAGACACATTTAACACTGAGCAAATGGGTAGTAAAGCGGTTCTTGGGCTTGCGTTCGGCCCAATAACTTTAGGTGTTCTGGAACTACATATTCAACCCAAGCTAGGCCAACATTTTATTGATGGCTCGAATATTTGTTTTTTTACAGAATGTTTATTTCTTGATCTTTCAGACACTATAATTTTCTCATTATGAACAAAAACAGTGGTGTTTAGTTTGTTCTTGGTTCTGGAAGCTCTCTTCATTTTCAGCCACATTTAATCCTCGAAGGAATTGCTAACCCATTGCGAAGATTAATATAGCGTAACCGATCAAAAAGAAAAGTTTTATGAAGCATAAATTGTCTATGTTTAGTTTTTTTTGGGATAATTGTCTATGTTTAGTTATTAGTGTTACGCATGAAAAAATACACATTTTTATATGCCTTTTTACCTGTTTGTTAGTCTTAATTTCTAGTTAAAATAAGGAATAAAGTGAGTTTTAATAATTAGTTTAGTAATTAGGAATTAAATAAGTAATTTACTTTAAATGGCTCAATTTAGATATGTTCCGTAATTTTATGAATATTTGGTGCGTCTAATTTGGGACATGTTTTATTTTGTATAGGTTCAATTGTTCGAACTGCAGAGCAGCTAAAGTGAAGTCATTAGACGTGTTTTAAAGTGCCGAAGTGTCCTAAGACTGAGATCACGCACAGAGAAGATCTGAACCGTTGATGTTCACTGATGAAGAAATGGGCGTGGAAAGACATATGTTAGAAGTGTGCCAGGTTGTTGACATCGATAACACAGTTTCGGGGCAGGATAAGCATAAGGATTGGAACTTGGTGTATTGGTGGAAACTGGAGCTGGGGTTTTAGATTGAGTTGACACATTTCTTGGTTTAGAGAATTTGAAAGGTTTTGCTCTAGTTCACTATTTCTCTGTCTGCTACTGTTTCCTAATTCAAAAGTAGATCTAAGAAATGAATAATTCCTAGAAGAAGGTTGAGTAGACAATGATTCATGCAGAGGTGTAGCTTGTACACCTTCATTTAAAGAATGCAGTGTTTGATTAGCAAATTTCAGTTGTAAATCATGCTTTAAACTCCCACTAAATCGGACTATTCTTTGATGTTCTGACTCCTTAAGATTGCCTTTGAAACTCAGTCAAATAATCAGAAACTGTTTGGCTACCTTGTTTATAGTCGCGAAGTTGCCTATAAAGGATTTGTTCAAAATTCAAAGGCAAAAATCTATTTCTTAGCATATTTTTCATACGAACCCAAAACTGAATAGGATGCTTGCCGTTTTGAGATCTAGAAGTTTGAATTTGTTGCCACCAAGCAACATCACCACTTTTCAACTTGCAAGGACTAATTTTACTTTGGAATCATCCGGCACTTTCATACAAGTGAAGTAATCATCAACTTCATAGAGCCAGTCTAAGAATTCTTCTACATGCTTCATAGAGCCAATCTAAAAATTATTCTACATTTTATCAACTTCATGGAGCCGCTATGAGAATTCTTCTGCATTTATCTGACCATTATAAGCAGGTAGTTCCAATTTTGGCTGGAAACGATACAGATTAGTTGGCATACCTTAATAATTAGGTTGATTAACTCGAGATGGAACAGAAAAAGCTTCTTCATTTTTGTTACTAGAATTGCCATCTCCAGTGCTTGGATTAGATTTGAATTGTCGATTATGAACTACAACAGTTAGAATTGTAACTTCAAAATTCATTTCCAAATTTCGGCCAATTGATGTTTGAGGCAGATCCGAAAATTGCGGAGTTCCAAAATGAGCATTTATTGTTGCATTTACTGAAGTAGTTGTTGCATCATCTGCAACATCTGTTGCTGTATTGTAGAATCGAATCGTCACCAGGATTGTCGATCACCATGGAAGTCACTTGATGAACCCTAGGTTCGATCTCAATAAACAACAATTGAATTTGACCCAAAAAATACAATTTATTCACTAAGAAATCAATTACGACTTCTGAATTTTCTAATTTTTCCAACAAACTCAAAAATCAAAGCTAAAGTAGGAAGAATAGGGGAAGAAGAAAAAGATTTCTCGCTGAATCCACAACGAGTTGACAGCCAAATCCATGGCGCCTCCGGAGCAGATCTTCAAATTTACATCAAAATATCCACCCCAACAATAAGGGAGAGAAGCGCTATTTATAGACACAACATTGGAGCTGTTTTTATTTTGAACAACCATTTAAAATTACTAAACTGCCCCTGGCTCTTTGATAAACTTACCTGTTTGGGAAAAAATTATGTTTGATGGAGGATTCGAACTTAACCATTTGAGCTACAAAGGCACTTTGATGCTAACGTTCCATAAAGTTTATACGGTTCAGTTTGGCCGGTTCACCCTGGTTCTTTGAGGGAGGATTCGAACAGGGACTTGTATCTAAGGGGCCGTTTGGGGCGTGATTATAAACAAATATCCAAAGTGGATTTTGGACATCAGGTCGTGTTTCACGCTGGATATGGAAAAAACATGAATGCTACAGTGTAGCAAAACATCTACAGTGGATGTTTTGCTTTTAATCACGGCCCAAACGGCCCCTAAGTCGCAGGTTCTTAACCACTTGAGCTACAAAGACATTTGATGCTAATGTTCTATAAAATTTATATTTATCATATATTTAAGGTGCCTCCCCCCGTATTAGGTCAAACCGGTTCAACTTTGGTTTGACCGCGGTCTAACCGGACCGCCCATCAATCCAGGTCGATGGGCCGTGTGGTTTTGAAAACCTTGCGCGAAATTGACAGAGAAAGCTAGAGTGTTTTCACTTTTCCGAGGTGGCTGCAGGAGTGTCGCCAGGGAGATGGCTTTGGCCCAACGGCCGGTCCAACACGGAGTCGAACTAGTACGTCAGGTAACTGAAGCGCCAATGACAGTGCACCACGTATCATCTCTATTATTATCTCACGAGTAATGTTAACTCCTGTGTTCCTTTTTGTGTACGGGAAAAGCACGGGTTATGGGCCACGTGTGTTTTGCTGTTACACGTGAGGAATGCTCGTTGTTGTTCCAGTACAACTACAACCCCTGCCGCCTTCCTTCATCTTTTTTTTTTTCTGATATAAATAAATATATATACACCCCCCTGCTGCCTTCTGATAAAGGGAAGCGAAGGCGACGGCAGTTGAGCGTGAGAGGGAGAGCTCGTAGCCGGACGGGAGACAGCTTGTTTTTATGGTGTCGGTTTCAGGTAGGATGGGTTCATTGTCTATGATGCTCCTACTTTGCACATAAATTTATTAGGATTCAACTTGTTGATGCATACAGCATATTCAATCAAACTGATGGTTAATTTACCTTTTGTACGAATTTGGGTTGAGATTGTTTTTAACCCGTAGAATGTCTATTGTGAAGCTTTGAACGCTGTGAAGTTTGAAATTTCTTGTCTGAGTTGCTAATCATTAACGGATAATTTTTATGAGTAGTCGATTAGAGATGGTGGCAGGAACTGAAAATCCGAAGTTTATACAGTCAAATTCCTTGTGACAGAGAGAGCGAGAGAGCTCTCTCAGTGTGTCGTGGGACCCTCTGGTTCCACTATAAATACATCTAGAGGCGTTTTGTGAAGGCCACCATTGGCGTCCATGGCCGTTCTCGTTGGCAGCCCCGGTGGGTCAACTAATTATGTGAAAAATGGGCCGTTTCACCAACAATCAATTGATAATAAAAGTCTGAAAAAATACATGAATTTATGGAATTGAATCCTAATTTTTTTATATAGCTTTGGTTGTTTATTATGTGAAACTGCGTCTGGTTCAACTAATTAGTTCGTTTAAGCTTCATTCAATACTTAATCTCACTATATAAATATTGTAAAAACTTGCAGACACTAATTTTGATAGTAATAAAGCATTTCTCACTTAGGACAAAGTTCTCTCATAATGTGTAAAATTAAGTTATGCCTTTAAAGTCTGCATCAACCAATATCACTCAAAATGGATTTGGTTAGTAATGATTCTATTTCTCTGTTCACATATTGGACTTTGTTGTCTGGATTATCTGCAGGACTCATTTGAGATACATAGGGGTCAAACTTTACGGATTGCAGACATTGACATGGGAAGCCAAGCATCAACAAATCGTTCAGATCTTGGGGTGGAAGGTTTTTCCGGACAGGTAGATAGTCTTGTTGATTGTTTATTGTTTTACGGTGCTCCACAACACTGAACTTGTTGAATTGAGATCCGATCTTTTTAAAGTTTTGACGATTGTACTAGACTGACGATTTGGTGTTGCTGGTAGCTCTTAAGGATGTACAATCGGAGTGTTGCTTAATTTTGTCTCTGTTGCATTATAAATATACCTTAAAAACCAGGATGTCACTGGGTCATGTATCTTCAACCAATTTTTTTTGCATCTATAGAAGATTCTGCAAGATGTCCGAAGTAGAGCCATATGTCCAACTCCACTACAGAGGTTTCACATTATCTAAAGATGCCCGTTTTGCTTAAGAGCTTGGTTCATAGCACCTCTCTAGAAGTTATTTGCCCCAATTAAATCATAGATATGCAATCCAACTTATTTCTTGTATGTTGGAGAAGTCCAACAAATTATTCTAAAGCATCTGTCATGAATTATCACCCTTATTAGGTCACAAACCTGGTAAAAACTTGCAATATCGAAATTTTATCCTGTTGGACTGATTGTGAGTATGAAAAACAAAAATCCTTGTACGTTAGTCCGTATCTAGATTATTCTTTTTTCTAATTATTGTAGATGATTCATTTAAAACGAGGGAACCATTTATTTCTGTGATAAAAGGATAATTCTCTTTAATAAGTTTCTTATGTAAAGACTCTATTTTTTGTCCTCTGATTGCTTACAAATACATGAAATTGGATTTTGTTGTCTGGATTATCGTTTCCAGGACTCATTTAAGATACAGAGAGGCCATCCTTCTAGGATTGGAGACATTGAAATGGGGAGCCCTGCACCGACCAATTCTGCAGGTCTTTGGTTGGAAGGTTTTTCCGGAGAGGTAAATTGTCTTGTTGATTGTATTCAAGTCAAAATGCGAGAATCACATCCGTGTATTTATTTATGTTAGGTGTGGGAGATTGCAAGGCTAATTGATGGGCTCTCCAAGCTATTGAAAAGGCTCCAAGTAATTTTTGCTATATGTCATATATTGATTTTTTATCTTCCTTCTAATTGACGCCCCACCTTTTGAGGTTTTTTCTACTAGGGGATTTTGAGTTATTTTTAAGGAAAGAAGGATTAGAGTGACTCTGAAATTCGAGAAAATTGACTAATTGTTAACATGGCTAAACTATCATTTATTATGATGTGCAGGACGCAAATGAGGAGTCAAAATCTGCTACTAACGCTGTGGCAATAAGAGGTGATGACATTGCTTCATGATTAGGGTTTCAATGTATATATTCTTCTTTCTGGTCCTATTATTATGTTAAAGTTTCTAACAAATGGTTCAGTGAAGCAGCGTTTTGTATCATTTAACACTAACATCATTTGGTAAAAGCAGAAGGCTACAGTGAGCAATATAATTTGGGTTCTAATTGTACTTTTTTTATATACTCCATCGGTCCTTTTTTAATAGCTCTATCTGAAAAAATGTTGATTGTTATTGGATGGTGGAAACCTCAACTAATGGGGGAAATAAGAGGTTCAAAATCCACTTAAATTGATCATATTGAGCATCTAAAACAGGACGGAGGGAATATAATTTTGGAAAATGAGGGAAGCCGAAAATATGTGGTCTCCCCGTGTATGCACACTGAAATCAAACTTTGTCAAATACGGATGAACTTGTTCCTGAATCTGTTGTTAGAAGATTTTTTTACTAAAAAGTGCAGCTGGTAATAAGTATCCTAGGTGAATGTGATTGCGATGATTTTGATGTAGACAGTGGTCTACAACAGGGAAATTAGAAGGGAGAGATGGAAAAGAGATAAAAAGAATGTAATGAAAACTAGCTTCTGAATATCTGTATTTTCTTCGGCCATAGGCTTTACATATTTATAGAGTACCAATTATACTAAACCTACTTGAATTAGAATGTCCTAATTAAGAATCTAAGAAAATAAAGAAACTAGGAAATCATGAAGAGTTAAATTAGCTGTCTTTTCCTAATGAAACTAGGAATCCTAATTAGTCCCTAACATTCCTCCCAATATATTTGCAAGTCTCAATAAGAAATAACTGGTTCATAAGAATTAAAGCCTCCAAGCTTTGGTTGAAAATTTTGGGTTATACTTGATGAGGCGAAGTGGATTTATGGATTACTTAACATATGGGCGAACTTTGGTTTGAGCAATGTTTTGGCACCCATCTTGTTAATCAGGACGAATAATTGTTTTGTAAATAATACGAGCCATTTTAATACTTTGTTGGCATGGCTGGTTAAGCTAACCAATGTATGACTCGTTGAAAGGATGTTCAAAGTTGTTTTTCCCAATGTTAAGCAACAACGAACACAAGTTCCTGATGCATCCCTATCAAGTTGTCACCATCATTTCCAGATCAAATATATCAATCATCACCATTTGATCTGAACACAAATTCCTGATGCATCCCTATCAAGTTGTCACCATCATTTCCAGATCAAATATATCAATCATCATCATTTGATCTTGTCTCGAGTTTTTATGGCTGGTCAAAGCCCTTATGTAAAAGTTGTAAAAGATATGTCATTCGTCACGAGTGTAATAACAAAGCCTGCTGTTCATTTCACAAACAATTATAAGAATTATGGTTTTCTTATCGGGAGCTTATCCTTAGTTGACACTGGTACATCATAAGGAAAAAGAGTATGCGAGACACGGGTCACACACGTCTGTTGTGATCGGAGTCACTGTTGACCGTCATATTTTGATTGGTCAGTGATTCAAACCCGCCTGCCCCTGATTTGACATCTGCTGCTGGGGAATGAAATCTGATGGCTGGAGGCCTCTTGGCTCACGCAGATGTTCGTGAGCCATGTCTCATATAAACAGGACTCATATTATAAAGTGTTGATTTGGAAATTTAAATATTTAGGTAAAGGACTTTGATCAATTCTGTCTACTCAATTTTGCAATTAACTAGATGTCAATGTTTCAGTGACAATCTAGTTCGTGGAACTTGGCTTTTAAGTTCAAATCACTTGCATATTGTTGACTGCATTCTTGTCAATTGAATATGCAAAATATCATGTTTACCATTTATCTTAATGAGGATAACGGTTTACAGTTGTTCAATTATAATGCTATTGTTTTTTATTGGCAACATGATTAGTGATTTTGTTTCTCAAATCGATGCAGCGATAATGCAATGTGTTGAGAAAGACATCGATGAAGTGGGAAATGTTGCACGAACTGCAAAAGCAAAGTTTGGAGAATTAGAAAAAGATGTACTTTTTGTCTTAATTGCATTCCTTAGTTGTTGGGAGGTGTCTACATGTTAGACAGTTATCATCTCTTCTCTTGTTATTTGCAGAACTTGGCTAATAGACGGGAGCCCGGATGTGGAAAAGGAACAAATGTAGATCGGTTCAGGACTTCAACAACGAAGTAATTATGTTGGATACATAATGATTAGTTTCTATCATTGGCATGAAACTAGCTTTGAGTGTAGCTGACACAATTCAGTAATTTTCACGTTAAGTTTTTGGCATTTGGTTGCATTAAATATTGAAAATTGGGACCCAAATTCCAAATTGGATTTTACTGAGGTTGATGCTTTTTTTTTTCTAATCCGAACTTAAAGTCCTAAATCCTACCAAGCAGATTAAATCATAAAATATGGTTAATGCAGATTAACTTCAAGATGGATTACAGTTTAGTTCAGAACTTCAAACTAGATTACGATTTGGTTGACTATAAGATTAGGTCTACGGTTATTTCTTTACACCACCTCTTTGCGGGGCTGAACAAGATGTGCATTGTGTTTTGTGGGAGGAAATACATACGAGTTGTAATGGAAAATTAGTTGCATTTTGTAAATGTGTCTATCTCCATTTATTGTCTGAATCTTCATGCATGGTTTGAAAACCTGTTTAGGACCTGTTCTGGATGATCTTTGTTTACTAGTACTTATTGTGCTCCTAGTATTAGTTTGTGGATTATATAATGGTGTGATTAAAGTTTGGAACTGTACTGTTTCTAATTAAATTGTCTTTGTAGTGCTTTGAAGAAGAACTTTCTGGATAAGATATCTGAATTACAGGTAACTTTAAGTCATCTTTTACTTTGTCATTTGAATTTGTGAGAAGGAATTAGAAGTCAATCAGAATCAACCTTTGGAATTGAATCAAATTTTTTTGAGCTGGATGATATGAATGGAGTCTAAATATAATGATTGTTTCGAGATGGCTTGATGAGCACTAAACTAACTTCATATTGGAATTACTGTTTACTGATATCTTTTTTACATTAAAATAGATTCTCTGCTTATTTTGTTGATGCAAACATGCTTTTTTCATAACCACTGTTCTGAAGCAAGCTCAATTTTGCAGATGCTGAGAGAAAGTATGCATAAAGAATATCTTGAATTTATTGAGAGAAGTGTATTCACAGGTCTGTTTATCTCTACTTCATATGGATTGTTGTCTGGTATTGATCTCGTTAATAAATGTTCATTAAATTGTTATTTTCATGGACTTCTTGGGAAGTAGTGACGGGCACAAGAGTTGATGCACAAGTATGATTATCTTTCTTCAAAATGCTTGCAATCATCCACCATGTAGAATGTTTATTGCATTTTGTTCTGATAATGATCTATCATCAATAATTTGTGTTGCACTTTGTGCAGACAATATATTGCTTGATGGATACTGTAGATGGAGAGATGATATTCAAGCGACCAATTCAGGATCAAGCCCGAGGCCAGGTCTTTTTGTGTGTGTGTGTGTGTGTGTTTGTTTTCATGGTTTGCTCTCTTTTCAAGCGGGCTATGCTAAGAATGTTCTTAGCATTCCTTGTGTTCTTTCTCCGTATATTTGTAAGGTCTTTGCATGTCAAATCAATGCGTAGTAGTTAGCTTGGAATTGAAGGTTTCAATTGAAACCACAGATTTATAGTTTTTGTGGGCCATATTTTGTTGAAAGAAGAAAGTCGTAAAGCAACCAACAAGTGAAAATTAAAATAAGAAGAAGAAATATTCAAATTTTGATGTTGTTTACTTTGCTCTCTTTTTATCTTCGAGATTAAATTTTAATGCACTGTGCATCCCACTTAGTTTTCCGGATTCAATCAGTTTATAATTAGAAACCAAATTTGGTTGTTAAACTATTTTAACAATGACTTTCCATTTAGGTAATGGACACCCTTGCAGAAATACAAGAGCGCCATAATACAGTGAAAGAAATGGAAAGGATGCTTTTGGAACTGCAGCAGGTAAGCAAGTTTATACTTTATACTCTGTTACATCAGTCATCCATTTTGTTTGCTTTTTTAATAGTCAAGAGAAATTGTGAATATCGACTCATTCGATAAGATCTTTGTTTTCTATCCTTAACAGGGTCCCAGTTCTGTTGACCCCGACCAGTCAGGCATAAGTCTACAAGTTGTCTGGGATGTGGTGTATTCTGTTACCGTTTTCCTCCTATTTGCCGCATTATTTATCCTCAGTCCATTTGTGTTCTGTCGAAATCCTTAATATTCGAAATTGTAGTGGCACTATTAGTGTGCTTGCAATAATTAATTTTTGGCTTACCTACTAAAAAATAGAAGAGCCCTGAGCTAAGGCTTCAATCCTCATCAATACTTTATGCGACTCTTCTCTGCCCGACATTGTTCTCTTATAAGAAATTGAGATATTAATGATGACGGGTATGACACCTATGTTAATCTATGTTAATCGAGAAATCAAGAATATGTATGGGTCTCACATTGTCTTTTTGTTTTATTTTTTGTTTTTTTGATATACAACGGGTCATACTTGAAACTGTGTATGACACCCATATTTGTGCTCGAGTGCAGCACAGTAAGGCATTTCGAATTGACGCGAATTCATTTTCATATTGAGGCTGGATTCCTAGACGTGCATCAACAGAAAAATCCTCTGGATGTATGTTATAAATTCGAGGCACGTCCTACCCCATGAAAATTAGATGCTCCTTTCCCTTCCCAAACCCAATTCCTTGGATCTTAAAGCCGGCAGTACCTGGGCCGGGTAATTACCCGAACCGACAACACTAATTCATGCGGTTTTGGGATGGCTTATGCAGTACCCGGTCCCGGTTTCGGATTTGAGAGAGGAACCAACCCACGGGGTTGGAGCGGGTTCGGGTATTACATGAAAACCCCAAACCAACCCGGGTAAAAGCCTTACACAGTTACACGTCCCTTCCCCCCCTAACATGGGCTCTGCCCCTCCTCTTCTTTGGCCCACAAAGAAATGGGGTTTTCCTTCTCCCTTCTGGAGAGGGAGGTTGGTGGAAGAGCAGTTGCTGCCCTTCCAGACCCAGTAGAGACAAGCCCCTCCCATCAAATCCCCCTCCTCACCACCCACCTTCAGACCGGTCCTCCTTGATTTTGTCCGCTCCTTTGCCATGTCCAAGATCCAGGCCGCCTAACGGGGCTCGGCGCATCCGAGTGCACCTTTGTCGGATCGTCGGTGTTGACTCCGAGGTGCGTCACCTCGGGCGCCTCATCCAGAGTCAAGAGACTGTGGAAGTGGTAAGGAGTGATGGCTGCGAGCACGTCTTGCTGAACAAGCGCCTCATGGCGGTGCTGCTGGAGCTCGATTCGGTGCCCAGGGTTGATGAGGCGATGCAGGCGAGCCGTCGGATTGTGGGGATCATGGAGGCAACCAATCAGATACAATCAGGAGATCCGAAACTTAGGGTGTGACCAAATACTCGATCAAACTCAACCCGATTACCAAATTGGATTACACAGGACCAACACGACAGAACAATACTCAAGTATTAAATCTTAACTGAACATTACCAACAACATAACTATTTAGTTTAGTACAGCAATTAAAACATTCAATAATCCAAAATCAAGTTCTAGGCACACAGGCCGATCGATTAAAAGTCAATCATAATTAAAGCTTAAAAGAATCTTCTACTCCACGCTTCAGCCGTCCATAGCAGTTCCAACAGTGTCAAAACCCCACCCCCATTGATATTCGGAATGAAAAATATACAGACATAAAGCTCTTGTGAGGAATTTCAATGTTCTACAGAAATTAGGAATTAGAAATATAGAGTTTACCTTCCTGAATATCGGCCATACTCCAAGACAACACAGCTTAAAGCATGAATAAAATAATATCTCAAGACTCCAAACATTCGTCGAGTAAGGAGAAAATAATCAATGTTCAAACTCCACACATGCATAGTGTAAGGAGACGTCAACTTCTGCTCTCAGATCGGTCCACTTCCCATGTAGACTTCTATACCAAAACATCGTAGAGGTTCTTCATTGGAACCCGGCCATGCGTCTAGGGATGTTGGCCCCATCGGTGATTACGGGCACAATGAGCAAATATTGTAGACTTTTCGTAATATCATACAGGCTAAAACGTATGTGTGCCTTCATCGGCTGAACTACAGAAGTTCATAATAAATTAAAGATCACTATGGATCTAGCAATGGCTCGTGAGCATACTCTGATTCCACCTCGGAGAGTTTCTATCAATAACTCTTAGTGGAAGAAAATAGTTTACATGAAACTAAGTAACTCATGACAACATAGGTCGTATCCTATAGCTCAAGATTTTCATCTCTCAAGATTTGACTCACATATGAGTACCAATGAGACTTCAATGTCTCAATCAGCGATCGGCTCATTAGAGGAGTGATAAATAGAAATTCTCAATTAACGATTGACTCACCAACGAAGTAAGCATGAAGACATTTCCTTATTGAACACTATCCAACTCGTATGAGATATAACAACAGATTTAGCTTATCCAATATATTCTCTGTGCGTAGCCCAAGATATGAATTCCCAATACTAATTGTAGACTCCAATGGTAATCAAGTAACTGAGTACTAAAGTCCAAGAGTTCAGACCCTAGTTAGAACTCTAATGACTCAATAGTATACCGAAACTGCGAACGCGCAGGACACTTGACTCAATTAAGAATGACTTGACCAAGATCCTTTTTTAGGTAAATTATTCTTACTGTAATAATGATTACCCAAGTCTTTCCATCTTCATTAAGGTTACCTTTAACCATTAACTCTTGTGTAACTACGTTATACTAAGTATCAGGGTGTGTAACCTTATTTCTGTGTACTGTCATTTGCATAATAGCCCACTTCCGATGCTTGCTACAATTTTTACAGTTTGAAGTATGTTCTAAGATTTTTACTGTAGATTACCCAGTGAATCTATTTTACAACCCCACAAAAAGCATATTTTTCCGAATTCTATATAATTAGTTATGATTTTTTAATTCAGCTCGTCGGGCAGGAACAGTCATGGCCGAGAGGAACCTCCTCTTAGATTTGGTAAAAATCCCAAATAAAAAAGATCCAAAAAATATCAAAATCGGAAACTGCTTTTCCCGGTGCGATAAATTGCAAAACCTTTGCGATTAATCGGGGTACACAAAATCACAAATCACAGGAGATATGATCGATCGTTCGCAAGGCGATCAATCGCGAGTGCAAAAATCGAAAAACACATTAGATACGAACGATCGTCACACCATGTGATCCGATCTATCGCGTCCCAAAGCGCCGCGTACCTAATAATTTATCCAGTGGGGGAGCAGCCGATCTTGATATGCGGGAAACGTGGGCCAGCGGGGGTGGAGTGAAAGGGGCATTTAGGATATTGTACTGCGCTTGTGCGAGGGTTCGCATGTGCGCGGGGCCAATGATGCGAAATTAATGTACGAGGCTATTTTTGCCAATATAGTATTTTCAGGGCTAATACGGTCATAACCTATCTAACTTCGTACTTGACGACAAAAATCTCGTATGTGGACAGTTTGGATCCAGAAGCCACAACTATACAGCTGACCCTTCCTTTTGTTCGCAGGAAGGCCCGCCGTGACGCCCCTGAGAGCTCCGCCATAAGTTCAACATCTGCTCCAGGGACGGCAACCTCGACCAGGGCTCCCGCTTCTACGATGAGGCGAGGACCTACCACGTCCTGTCCATCGTTCGCCATAACAACATTCTCCTCTACCTCTGCTCCTCCTCTGCCGCCCTGAACGATTCTGTCTCTGCCGCTCGCCAACCAGAACCCGGGGTTTTCATATGGTGGAGGACTACAGGTTACGGACCACTGAATTCCCCCCGGATTATGGCTGATTTCACTGATTTCCCGCTATGATGACATTGTGACCTATTGTATTTTTTTCGAGATTTTTTTAACCCTTTTTTTCGTACACATTCTAAATCTGTTACTTCGTTGTAAAAATTTGGCTCTTTTTAAAATTGATATATTTGTTGTTGTTATCCACTGTCTGTTTTTACTTTTTAGCACGAGTTTCTTCAATTTTGTTTGAATTTTATGTTTTTTCTAATGCCTTAATTGGCTTCTCTTTTTAAATTGCCTTTTCTTTTTCAAGGGTTATTACTTCAAGTGTGAGTTTGCGTGCATACTTTCTGGAATTGGTGATTGAAAGCTTCTTTGCACATCTACTAGCCTAAGTAATTCGAATAATTTTACCTACGATATATGGAATATGAGTATTTTTTACTTGTATGTTTGGTTGCATAGTTCTGGCCTTTGCTTTCTGATGTTACTTCGTGTTGTCGTTATCAGGGAAGCAGAAAATGGTTCATAGCTTGCGACAAATCCAAGTATGATAAGAACCAATTTGTGTTCATTTGCCGCTTTTATCTAAGCCATGCTTTACATTTTTTTGGTGTTAACTTTCTGTTGACTAGAGATATTTATGCTGTTTATCCTTTTTTTTTAGCACTATGTGCCTGTATTTCATAATTTTCGTTAGTCAAGATTTGTTTGTATTTATACATGCATTCAGCTGAAAGTTTTCAGACATCATTATGAAATGAAATGTAATATAATGTTTATCTTTGTAGTAGCTCATGATCTTTTTAGCAGCAATCGCCTAATCCACTAACTCTTTCAACCACACCTATGCTGAATTTACCTCGTGTCTTGTATGTATGGTTGGTGCTGAAACTTTATCTTAAAAGCTACCCGGCCTTTTGTTCATAACTTACTATCTTGGTTGTGTGATAGCTTATCACCTTTTTCGGCGTCTGCTTCTAACATTTTGTGTACTGGAATGTCGGGTCTCCGTTGACTTGCATGACTTCAAAAGTTCAAATTACTAACAAAGTAAGCAAGAGTAAGTTGCACTTAACCCCCATGATCTAGGGAGAAATGCACGTATTTGCTTTGCTATTTAAAAAGCAGCACATAATCCGCATCTACTTGTTAACAGCACTAGTTCAACAAGTAATTTAATAACTAATGTCACTTGTACCCTTGTCTATACCTATTGTGCCTGATTTTTTATTATTGAAAAAAATAAGTTTTAGTTCCTTAACAATTCCTTGTTTAGAGAGCGGGGATGAGAAGACCATATTTGTTTAAGCGGACACGAAAATATATGCCCCCTTGATATGTGTGAGCCCTTTTGTATTGAGTCATGCTCTTGAGGTGTTTTGTCTTGAGATTAAAAAAAGAGGTGTTTGTCTTAACAATACTTTTACGTAAAGAGAGTTAATAAATGGGGTTGTGTGCAAATTACGAAACATGGGGGTTATGTACTTATCTTTTCCCAGTGATCATGGGGGTTGAGTGCAATTTATGCATTAAACGAATATGTTTGGAAATCATTCTTGGCATTTATACTTTCACTAGTTGGAAACTATTATCAGAAGCCTATGGTATTTTGGAGCAGCGTGCTTTATGGGTTCATGGTTACCAGCTTTGTGATGGAAGATGGCTAAATTAATATTTCATGTGCAACCGTCATGTCATGCAGCCAATCCACATATTTGGAAAGGTGTATGATGAATATGATGACATTGAATCTTCTTATCATCGCCTCCTCTTCAGAGGGCTGCGTCAAGAAGGGCATCCGGTGTAAAAACTTGCCACTATGTTTCTTTGTATGGATTTTGTACTATTTTGATTCCGATAAGAGTCAAACGCGGTATATAATTCATGCCGCCGACCCCAGATAGCTAGGATATGGGGTATGATGATGATGATGATGCTTTATGGGTTCAAAGGAGACCATAGTACTAGTGATTGTATTGGAAATGTATATTAGCAGGAACTTAGAGGTATTCGATTTTCTAACAAATTGAGAGAATGTCGTCTACGGCTGTGTTTGAAGTGGACCACAAACAGCCTTTGTGATTAGATGTGATCAATATCTTATAGAGGCTCCTAGAAGAAAAGGAGAACAACCCAAGATGATATGGAAGGAACTAGTGAGAAAAGATTTGGCAATGTATGACTTAGAGTCTTAGATGTAGAAATGGTCTATTATTGGGCGGTATGTAGAATTGAATCCTTGTTTCTTACCCTTTCCATATGGAATAAGATGTTCATTACGACGAAGCTGATGATGTTGATGCTGTAAGAGTTTGAAATCATAGTGTCATGACAAATGTTTTGATGCAAATGTTACCTTATACCAACACATAATAATTTGTATGTTTGGGAAAGTAGTCTTTCACATGCAAGATTATAGAAAATGTAAGATTTAGTGAAATGGTTTGTGCAGATGATATAAATGAAGATGAGTCTCCAACCCCTAAAGTTCAGCTTGCCATGTGGGTATGTTCTATACGGATGATTTTATATATGAACCTAGTAGCATAATGAGATTTCACTTGAGATTCTTCAATTTTGTTTTTTTATTTATTTCCCTCTCATTCTTCGTTCCTCATATGTTAGTATTTAATTCATTTTTTTAATGATGGATTTTGGACAATGTGATGTGAAAAGATGTACAGAACGCAAACTTTCAAGATTTGGCTTTTTGAGGGTATGTATTTAACTTTCATTCTAATTCTGATTCCATACTTCACATCCCAGGTATACTAATGATTTTGGATATGCTGAACCTCTTATTTTTGTTCTATAAGCTTCTGTAGATATACAGAATAAGAACTAGATAAAGATCAATGAAAATAGTGCTTTTGAAGTTGACAAGGGAATTTGCTTCTGTTGGGGACTACAAAAGCTTTGTCAACGATTGAAAATTGGCACATTATTAGAATATCGAATAATAAGGCGCAAAGGTATTTGTCACTTACAATAACTACTTGACGAAATGCCAATGGCTGCTATATTATTTTGCGAAACAAGTTGAATCATTTCTGATGGGAAGAGAATGATGAAAGTATGATGTGCACTGTACATAATTTTGAGCTAAGCAGACATGCATGTATTCATCAATAAAAATTGAAACTCGTGTTTAGCTATTGTATGGCAGGCATGTGGCCAGTAATGATATATTTCCTGGTTAGGAAGTATGCGATGCTTGTAGACAATTCCGAGCTTGTGAAAAATACATGCCCAATGCAGCAAAGAAGAACAGGGACTTTGATTATTCTTAAACAGTTCTAGTTATATAGTATCGGATTGATCTGCAAAGGGCAGAAATAAATATCGTGATTTAAAATTTATGTATTTTAGCACAGCAAAAGAAAAAAATGATGTATTTTAGGGTTCGAACATTAAGTTTATCCTCTTTCTGTTTTTACGAATATATTTGAGCTGGGAAATTGTAAATCTGTATTTTAGGAGGATGCAACGATAAATATTTGTCACAATAGACTTGGTTACAAATTCGAGATTCGTCTAATTTTCGATGCATGGGTTACTGAATTGATAACTGAGGTCAGATCGGACAGGAGCCTCCCAATCCATCACATCTCTGGACTAGAAGGTGTTTGAGGCTGCAACGCTGACAATACATTAATCAAAGAGAAAATGTGGCGGGAACCAAGCATGATACTAAAGGTTGGCTGCTCATTTGATTTGTTTGAACGTATGGTAAGCATACTCATTTAATTTTCGATATCCATTGTTCCTTGCATTCAGCGTAACAAGAATCTTTAGTTTTAATAAGATATGGTGGATGTTCTGACATGAATATGACATTTTCCAGGGAAGATAAAAGGAATATATCATACCTATTTGATTGGTTGAGTTAGTCGCCCAGTGCACTAGGGATTTACATGTCTGCAAATTTCCAGCAAGTTAGTTAATTATCCATCTTATCATTCATGTAGGCTTGACTGGTGTCAATTGTAGAGAAGTACTAGCTTATGCGTCGACCAAGAGAAGAAGAAGAAAAAAAAAGACTTGTTCTTCCGCTGCGTTCATATCATTAACCCAGTTTGTCAATGTGGTTGTGGAGAACCCGAAGGTTGGCTATCTTGTTTGTCCTTGTCTAACTGAGGCGGAAGAAAAGTTTTATGTGCCGCATTTGTCTAAACTACCTTCTTCACATTCTCAGAAGGTGATTGTGTTATTGTTTCTGTCAACTATAGTTATTGATATAAAATGTGCTTATTCATAATCATAATCATAATCAAGTAGCGCCTTTTCCCAACTATTTGGGGTCGGCGACACGGATCTTACTCCTCCATTCCAGCCTGTTTTGGGCTACCTCTTTTATAAGAGATAGTAAAGTCAAGTCCTTTCTTATTAACTCCATCCAAGTTCTCTTAGGTCTCCCTCTCCCTCTCCCTCTTTTAGCATCGTTTACATGTATCCCTTCTAATCTTCTCACAGGGGCATCTAAAGGTCTTCTTTGCATATGCCCATACCAACGCAACCTACATTCCCTCAGCTTCTCCCCTAAAGGCGCTACGCCTAGGCTCTCACGAATATATTCATTTCTAATCCTATCTCTCCTAGTTATCCCACTCATCCACCTTAACATTCTCATTTCGGCTACATTCAACTTATCTATATGACTCCTCTTTGGTGCCCAGCACTCCGCTCCATAGAATATTGCAGGCCTAATGGCCGTCCTATAGAACTTGCCTTTAAGTCTTTTTGGAACCCGCCTATCACACAACACTTCCGAGGCTGCCCTCCACTTTACCTACCCCGCATTTATCCTATGCACCACATCACTATCAATATCCCCTTCTTTATGGATAATGGATCCTAAGTAACGGAATTGATCACACCTTGGCACTTCTTGCCCATCTATTTCAACTAGGGCTCTATCTATAGTTCTACCTTCCTTAAAATTAAATTCCATGTACTCTGTCTTAGTCCTACTTATTTTAAAACCTTTTGATTCTAGAGCATCCCTCCACAATTCTAATTTTGCATTTAAACCTACTTTACTCTCATCAATTAAAACTACATCATCTACAAAAAGCATACACTAAGGTACATTATCTTGCAAATGACTAGTAAGCTCATCCATAACTAAAGCGAAAAGGTACGGACTTAGGGCTGACCCTTGGTGAAGACCTACCGTAACCGGAAACTCCTTAGTTTCCCCCCCAATAGTCCGCACACTAGTCACAACCCCTTCATATATATCCTTTATGATATCTATGTAACCTCTTATGACACCCTTCTTCTTCAAAACACTCCAAATAAGCTCTCTCGGCACTCTATCGTAGGCTTTTTCCAAATCTATAAAGGCCATATAGAGGTTTTGTTTTCTATCCCTGTACCTCTCAACTAACTGCCGTAGTAAAAATATAGCTTCCGTTGTTGACCTCTCTGGCATGAAACCAAATTGATTCTCTGATACTTTAGTAACTTTTCGCAAACGCCCTTCTAATACTCTCTCCCATAATTTCATAGTATGCCCCATAACTTTTATACCTCTATAGTTTGTACAACTTTGGATATCCCATCGGGTCTGAGGGTACTCCTCCATTCCTCTGGCATCCTTTTAGACTTTCAAATCTTGTTGAACAAATTAGTCAACCAAGTTAAGCCCACACCTCCTAGTGCCTTCCACACTTTAATAGGAATTCCATCGGGCCCTAGAGCCTTGCCTTTCTTCATCTTCCTTAACGCAGCACCTACTTCCTCTATGGAGAATCTCCTAAAATAAGTCATCTCTTTAACAAGACTAGACTCAAACTCTATCCCACTACTATAATTCTCATTCAATAAACGCTCAAAATACTCACGCCACTCTCCATAATTTCCTCATCTTTCACTAAGACCCTTTGATCTTCACTTTTAATACACCTAACTTGCTCTAAGTCCCTATTCCTCCTATTTCTTAGCTTGGCTAACTTATAAACGTCCCTCTCCCCTTCCTTCGTCCCTAGCCTATTATATAAGTCATCAAACGCCTTAAATTTAGCTTCACTCACTATCTTTTTAGCCACTCTCTTTCCCTTAACATATCTCTCCCAATTCTCTTGATTTTTACACTTTTGACACTCCTTAAAGAAGCCCTTCTTTTCCTTTATGACTCTTTGGACTTCCTCACACCACCACCAAGTTTCTTTCTTAACGTCCACTCTCCTCCTCACTTCACCAAGTACTTCTTTTCCCACTTTTTTAATACATTTAGCCATGCTTCCCCTCATCATTGTTGGCTCCTCATTTAAGTTCCAATCCCCTTCAAACCTCAACCTCTCCACAAAAGTGTTGAGCATCTCACCTTTCAAGTTCCACCACTTGATCCTAGGCTCCACTTTATCTGAACTTCGCTTCTTCCACCCCTTTATGAGAACATCTAAAACAACTAAACTATGCTGAAGTGCTATAGGTTCACCGGGTATAACCTTACAATCCTTACACTTAGTTCTGTCTTCGCTTCTAACTAAGAAAAAATATATATAGCTCTTGTGCGGTCCACTCTTGAAAGTTACTAGATGCTCTTCCCTCTTCTTGAAATAGGTATTTGCTATGCTTAGATCGTTTGCTATTGCAAAATCAAGAATAGTTTATCCCATTTCATTCCGCTCCCCAAAATCGTACCTCCCATGCACCCTCTCAAAACCTATATTCTTCGCCCCTACGTGCCCATTTAAGTCGCCTCCTATAATAACCTTTTCCCCGTTAGGTATCCCTTGCAATACTAAGTCCATTTCATCCCAAAATTGCCTCTTAAGGTCCTCTCCTAATCCTACTTAAGGTGCATAAGCACTAACAACATTAACTATGAAATGTGCTTATTATGAAAATAAAATAGTTTTGACTGCTGAGTTGAATATCTTTTGTATGATATTTGTTATCTGGTTACAAGCAAATGGGAAACATGAATTTTTGCTGAAGACATATCAGATTGGATGAGGTTTTTCTTTTGTGTAAATGAAGTAGTAATGCATTTTCCATGTTTTCATTCTTGTAGAATGGACAGTTGTATGGTACAAGAAGTGCAAATTTTGCAAAACTTTGGAAGCCAACATAAGAACGAGATTATGTGCCTTGTGGAGAACCCAGGGGACGATTTTTCAGGTAAGAATCTCTATTTCAAGGTTGTACGGTTGATGGTTTCCATCCTTTTTCATATTTAGATAGATATCATCATTCGTGTGAACAAGAAGCTTTATCATCAGTTGCTTAGATATATACGCTTATATATATTTTAAGGTTCTTGAAGTGTTTCCCTTTCATGCAAGGTTTTAAAAACCGGACCGGTCATCGACCCGGAATTCTAGCCCGGTAGGACCAACCGGGTTCAACCGGGGGTCAATCCGGGTTTACCCGGTTGCTGACGTCATCATTAAAAAAAATCCCCCCCTTCGAGCCACAGAGCTTGGGGTGGGGTGGGGTGGGGTGGGGTGGGGGGGGAAGAGGGGTCGCCGGGGGGCTCGGGCACGGAATGCCGGCTACCGCCGTCATATAAAAAAGGCGGTTTTTTGGCTGCCGCCGGCATCGCCGTAAAAGAAAAAGAAAGGGCGGCCATGACTGTGAAAGAAAGAAGCGGCCTTTTGGCCGCTAGAGGAGGAAGGAAACGACGGGGAAGTCGCGATGGCCGGCGCCGTGGACGATCGCCCATGATGCCGTTGCAACGGACTGATGGGAGGAGGGGGGAGAGGGGTCGCCGGAAAGGGGGGGAACGCGGGGGGGGGGGGGGGGGGGGAGTAGACTGGGCCGGAAAGGGGGACAATCAGTGAACTTAAAAAACAGAAATAGTAAAAGACAATCAGTTTGTTAGCATCAATAGGAGATTAAAGAACATGAACTTTTTGTTTTGATACAGAGTTTATAAAATATAAGAAGAGACAAAGTACATGTCCATACCCATGTAAAAGAACTATATTCAACGTAATTCTTTGAAAAAGTAGATAAGTGAACATAGAATTAATAAACAGGCATGTGCCATGAGCATGGCACACAATGCCCGGACGTCAAAGAAAATGGCGGCCCAAAGTTCGATCACAGTCCTAGGGATACTGGCAAGAATTCGCTTCATGAATTTTGTTGTAGTCCCCTTCGCCATTACTCGGGCATACATCCACACAACAATTGAATAAAGTAAAATTGTTGCATAGAAGGGGTGCTCTTTAAATTTTGTACCTTGGTTCGCATATGCGGCAGCAACCCCTAGGTTGACGACTAAGGCGCTTCCTATAGCCGGCCACAGCAGGCGGCTATGGGGGTGCTCTTGGTCGTCTTCATTTGCCTGAACTTCATTACCATCTGTCTCACGTGGGTAATATTCACTTAAGAATAGGCAAGTGTCAATGACAAAGGTGAAGATTGCAAGGAATATTAAAATAATTGTACTGTGTTGCTCCATTTGCTTCCCTTGCTTCTCGTCAATCATTGAATTCAAAGCCACGACAAAGTCTACCACCATGAGAATTAACCCAACTAGTATTGTAAAGTCAATTATAATTTGAGCGTGAGGTGCTATCAGTTTCCTCATCATTGTTGAGAATTTGCGACACCAAGCGCCCAAGATCCATGGTGTCAAAACACAAATTACCAGTAAAAACTGCTTAAAATAATCGGACAGAGTTGCCATCTCCTGAAAAAAATAAGATTAACTTTCAATAACAAGGAAAAGGATTCTGTAAAGACAATAATCAAATCAATCCTCCACAAAAAATTAAAATCACAACTAATGCAAATCACATAAAACTACTGAAAATAGGCTGGTTTAGCTCGTTAAACTAGTTCAATTTCTTTCCAATTTTTCTCCCAATCAATTTTTTGAAGGTCATATGCATGTGCCTATATCTCCAGCGTCTAATAAGAAACTCTGCCCGATCGGTTTCCTAGTAAAAAAAAAAACTATCCTATACGATTCTTAAAGACGTTACAAAAACAAAAGCTTCTTACCAAGGATGAAGCTAAAACAGTCGTCCACTATCGTATATTTCCAACCAAACTGGCAAAATGTAACCAAAAGGCGCTAAACAATAGCTAGTCAATGCCGCCTCTGCAATGAATAAAAAGACATAATGAGAGAGAATATAGATAATGGTACTTAAAAAATGATAACAACAACAATTATTGTGTTCAATGTTCATTTATGTTAAGTAGCACTTGGAAGTAGCAAAAGACATTTCCGGAACACCAGTCGAACAGATGCTTTTGCTCATTGCATTTTATTCAAGGGAAAATCACTTCTAAAAACAAACATGCCCACAAGGGCTCACACCGGGAATAAAGAAAAAATGAAGCCAATACTATATTTCACTCCCACACTCAACCCCCTAAAGACATAGGCTATCTAGCAACACTTGGAAAAGAAAGACGAAAATTAGAATGCATCCCTTTCCATGTATTCCCATTTTGCATATCAGAATATTAATTCGCAAACCAGAAAAATAGTTGCAAATATAAAATAATTTTGGGAAGTTCAATTTTACTTTGACAATTGCAGTTCAGATTTTTTACTATTACCCTTGAATTACAAAACGGGCTTGAATGGAGGCATAAGATCCATGTCCCCAACCCCAAATTGTTGAGAAAAGGCGCTAGTTACTTATGATTATGATTATGAATAGGAAAGAGAGCTTACAGTTATATGGGAAAAATATAAGATGCCTATATACACCTCCATTAAACACTTTAAAGTCAACATGCTTCTCGTATCAACTACTGAATTGTATTTCCTTCTCTTTTCTTAGATCATTTGTGCGAAAATTGTGATTTCGAATTAATAAAGCACTATAAATATCATGTAACACTTGACGAAGTAAAATTGTCGAGAGAAGTGAAATTCAATGCTCATTAGAAATGTAAAGAGCAAGCATGAGCAGCGAGTTTCTAAATGACTTTATATAAACTCTTTGACATTTTTTATGATTGTTTTGTTCGGTTTCACTATAACCTTTTTATTTAAATTATTAACAAATTTTATTGGAAGAAGTTTTTGACCTGACAGTGAGCCTACTTTTAACTTCACAATACCTTAATTTCTTTGATGTTCACAGTCGGCTGAAATCAGATCGGTAATTAAATTAATTGGCCGATTACAAGGTGAATCCGAGAGATTAGAACTAAATCTGACTGTTCAAAAGCTCATTTTCGATTTGTCAAAATTACACTGGGAAGTAAATAGTTATATATGTGTAAAGTAGTTTCTGTTTTAGGTTGAAATAGTGTATCTAACAATGTAAGTAATGGATATGATATCACATCATAGACGAACAAAAGGTACGAGATGTTTAAAATTCTTTTTCAATTTAATGAGCTACTTTTTGCCTTTTTGTAAGAGAGAGATTTGTTTGCTGATTTCGTATTTGGCAATCTTTAAGACTCCAGAAAACTATTTGAAACAGCTTCCTATTTTTATTGCAAGATTTAGTCCAGTTATATACATTACTTTCATCTCTGTCCATAAGCACCAGTTTTTGCTGTTCTCCATTTGAATTGAGATAAGTTTGTTTTCTTGTGCAGGTGGATGAAGCTTGTGAGAACGATATTTATGCCAACACAGGTTCTGAGATCCGGCGTTTTGAACATTTAAGAAATGAGTTAGTGAAACTTGACAAAAGAGTTCAAAGAAGTACAGATGTTCGGTATGAAGTATTTTCTTGAACCTACTTCTCACAAATTTAGCATGGCATATGCATGTAAATTTTTTATTTTTTTTATCTTAGTTCGAGTGTTATGGTGAAGTGGCAGTATATGATTATTGGTGATTTGGAATTGAACTTCGTATATCCAAAAAGAAAAAGAAAAGTGTGAGAAACTGCAAGCAGTATGCAGGTAGCGCTGTGAAAGATGAATTGAAAAATGAACATGGCGTCAGTGAGGCTGGTAGTCTATCATATGCCTTAGTGTTGAGCAATTAAGAAGAGTGATCTTGAAAAGATGGATGCAGCATAAATGGCAATGTTAAAGCCAATAACTAGAAATAGTATTATTTTTCAAAAGCAATAAGTAGGATATTGGGGAACAGTTATAAGATTAATCTCGTCAAATGAACTTTGAGAAATGATAAAAGTGAGATAAAACCTTTTAAATTAGTTCAGACGTGCAATGGAGGTCATGGTATCCCTAGTGATTAGTAAGTAGATGTTACCCTTCGCTTCAAGAGCTTTGCAGAATGGATAGGAAGACCAAGATGACTATGAACTCCATGAACGATACAATGGTGAACCAAAAGGTAAGTAAAAGGGGAGGATAGGAGAGGATTTGATGAAGGGGGAAAGACTTCGAGAGAAAGGGAGGAAGTAAGATGAAGAGGAGAAAGAATTGATTTGAAGGAGACGAATTGCGAAAACTGTTTGTTGCGGGAAGATTGGGTATTAGTAAAATATGATAACGTCCTACTTAAAATATTGTTAGGCTTAAGGCCTTTCCTCAATTACTGAACTCTACTAAAAATATGATAACCAAACTCTGATATTAAGCTAAGCATAAGTAAAACATAATCAAACAAAGAAATAGCATCCTAGTAACACATGAACTAAATGGGGGAAGTCTTAAAAAGGAAGCCAATTTTGTCTCGAAAAGAGCCATAACAGAAGCCAGTGAACGAACACTAGAGTTGCATGCATGAAAATCAGAGCTGATTGCAGAACAGGATAGTAGTGTCCTTGTTGCTAATCTCATTTTGTTGGCACAAGGTGGTACCTATTGGAGTTTTTTGTGGTTTTATCGGACTGTTAGCATTTCATTTAATATAGTTATGTGGCTGTAACCTTATGTCATGTTATAAATAATACGAGTGGTGTTGGGAAAGTATGAATCATGGACTCAGTAACCAACACGTGCCCCTTCTAGCTTATTGAATGTATATTTACCAATGGGGTTTTCTACGTCAAGAAGCCCAAGTTCCATGAATGTGTTCAACTATGATAAAAGCTTACTGTAAAGACTTCTTGTCTCCTAGAATTTGGAATGAGGCATCTACAAGTAGGATAAGTAGTTAACTACACGGTGTAGCTAAGTCCATTTAGAAATAAGCTGCATATTGCACCCAGTGATTTTCAATAATCAAAAGGTGACCCCAAATAATGCTCAGCTCCTCCAAAGTCCATTGGCACAAATGGGGTAATTTGAGCTAACCATGTACTAGGTAGGTGTTATTGAAAGCTAAGGCCTGCATCTGATATTCTATAGCCATTCAGATAAGCGCCTAAGAAATTCAGGTTGCGACCTTCAATTCTTCAACAGGTCCAGCAAGATGTCTTGAGCTATTTGGACATTAAGTCTAGTGGCATTCTGTATTATCCTAATGCTTCCAATTTATCTTTTTTTTTGGTGTAGGCATTGGAGTGTGTTGAGGAAGTTTTAAAGAAATTAGAGGAGTTGCTACAAGAGGTACATTTTTCTAGCTCTACACATCGGAAAGAGCATTTACAGGCTGCATGCTCTGACCTTGAATGAATAAGGAAACTTAAGAAAGAGGCTAAATTTCTTGAAGCCTCATTTAGAGCAAAAGCAGCTTCCCTTCAGCAGGTAATGGTAAGAGAATTCGTCTTACATTACATACAGAGCTTTTTTTTTGGCTCTCTTAATTCAAATGTCAGAAGGAAAACATTTTGAATTGATCTGATGTTTATGATTTTGGATTTTTTGGGGGTCGACTAGAGAGATGATGAGGGTCCTTCCCAGTCAAAAACGTTCCAAACATAAAACTGAGAAGAGATATGGTGCGACATATGGAAGCAATGAAGATGAAAGCCCTGCAAACGGGTTTACACATATTGATTCCAAATCATCCTTAGCTTTTCATTTACTGCCATCCAGTGTCACATGTATAGACAGTAAGATGGCTCTATTCGTCTATTTTCTACATGCATTTTTTTAATCCAGGATGATGAGAAATTCCTTGGTTTGTGGGGCTTCCTGTGGCGTCAACCAGTTGGGAAAATGGAGACGGGATCATCAACTGTGGATCCAATTGTATTTCCTTCTCTTTTCTTAGATTATTTTTGTGAAAACTGTGATTTCGAATTAATAATGCACAATAAATATCATGTAACACTTGACAAAGTAAAATTTTCGAGAGAGGTAAAATCCCAAGCCTCAGTAGAAATGTAAGGAGCAAACATGAGCAGTGAGTTTTCTAAATGACTTTTATAAACTCTTTGACATTTTTTATGATTGTTTTGTTAGGTTTCACTACAACCTTTTTATTTAAATTATTAACAAATTTTATTGGAAGTAGTTTTTGACCTGATAGTGAGCCTACTTTTAACTTCACAATACTTTGTTTTCTTGAATGTACACAGTTGGATGAAATCAGATCTGTAATTAAATTAATTGGTCGATTACAAGGTGAATCCGAGAGATTAGAACTAAATCTGAGTGATCAAAAGCTCATTTTAGACTGGTCAAAATTACACTGGGAAGTAAATAGTTATATATGTGTAAAGTAGTTTCTGTTTTAGGTTGAAATAGTGTATTTAACAATGTAAGTAAAGGAATATGATTTCACATCCTAGACGAACAAAAGGTACGAGATGTTTAAAATTCTTTTTCAATTTAATGAGCTACTTTTTGCCGTTTCGTAAGAGTGAGATTTGTTTGCTGATTTCGTATTTGGCAATCTTTAAGACTCCAGAAAACTATTTGAAACAGCTTCCTTTTTTTATTGCAAGATTTAGTCCAGTTATATACATTACTTTTATCTCTAATCCATAAGCACCTGTTTTTGCCGTTGTCCATTTTAATTGAGATAAGATTGTTTTCTTGTGCAGGTGGATGAAGCTTGTGAGAACGATATTTATGCCAACACAGGTTCTGAGATCCGGCGTTTTGAACATTTAAGAAATGAGTTAGTGAAACTTGAAAAAAGAGTTCAAAGAAGTACCGATGTTCAGTATGAAGTATTTTCTTGAACCTACTTCTCACAAATTTAGCATGGCATATGCATGTAAATTTTTTATTTTTTTTATCTTAGTTCAAGTGATAAGGCGTATGATGATGATGATGATGATCTTAGTTCAAGTGTTATGGTGAAGTGGCAGTATATGATTATTGATGATTTGGAATTGAACTTCGTATATCCAAAAAGAAAAAGAAAAGTGTGAGAAACTGCAAGCAGTATGCAGGTAGCGCTGTGAAAGATGAATTGAAAAATGAACATGGCGTCAGTGAGGCTGGTAGTCTATCATATGCCTTAGTGTTGAGCAATTTAGAAGAGTGATCTTGAAAAGATGGATGCAACAGAAATGGCAATGTTACAGCCAATAACTAGAAATAGTATTATTTTTCAAAAGCAATTAGTAGGATATTGGGGAACAGTTAAAAGATTAATCTCGTCAAATGAACTTTGAGAAATGATAAAAGTGAGATAAAACCTTTTAAATTAGTTCAGACGTGCAATGAAGGTCATGGTATCCCTAGTGATTAGTAAGTAGATGTTACCCTTCGCTTCAAGAGCTTTGCAGAATGGATAGGAAGACCAAGATGACTATGAACTCCATGAACGATACAATGGTGAACCAAAAGGTAAGTAAAAGGGGAGGATAGGAGAGGATTTGATGAAGGGGGAAAGACTTCGAGAGAAAGGGAGGAAGTAAGATGAAGAGGAGAAAGAATTGATTTGAAGGAGACGAATTGCAAAAACTGTTTGTTGCGGGAAGATTGGGTATTAGTAAAATATGATAACGTCCTACTTAAAATATTGTTAGGCTTAAGGCCTTTCCTCAATTACTGAACTCTACTAAAAATATGATAACCAAACTCTGATATTAAGCTAAGCATAAGTAAAACATAATCAAACTAGGAAATAGCATCCTAGTAACACATGAACTAAATGGGGGAAGTCTTAAAAAGGAAGCCAATTTTGTCTCAAAAAGAGCCATAACAGAAGCCAGTGAACGAACACTAGAGTTGCATGCATGAAAATCAGAGCTGATTGCAGAACAGGATAGTAGTGTCCTTGTTGCTAATCTCATTTTGTTGGCACAAGGTGGTACCTATTGGAGTTTTTTGTGGTTTTATCGGACTGTTAGCATTTCATTTAATATAGTTATGTGGCTGTAACCTTATGTCATGTTATAAATAATACGAGTGGTGTTGGGAAAGTATGAATCATGGACTCAGTAACCAACACGTGCCCCTTCTAGCTTATTGAATGTATATTTACCAATGGGGTTTTCTACGTCAAGAAGCCCAAGTTCCATGAATGTGTTCAACTATGATAAAATCTTACTGTAAAGACTTCTTGTCTCCTAGAATTTGGAATGAGGCATCTACAAGTAGGATAAGTAGTTAACTACACGGTGTAGCTAAGTCCATTTAGAAATAAGCTGCATATTGCACCCAGTGATTTTCAATAATCAAAAGGTGACCCCGAATAATGCTCAGCTCCTCCAAAGTCCATTGGCACAAATGGGGTAATTTGAGCCAACCATGTACTAGGTAGGTGTTATTGAAAGCTAAGGCCTGCATCTGATATTCTATAGCCATTCAGATAAGCGCCTAAGAAATTCAGGTTGCGACCTTCAATTCTTCAACAGGTCCAGCAAGATGTCTTGAGCTATTTGGACATTAAGTCTAGTGGCATTCTGTATTATCCTAACGCTTCGAATTTATCTTTTTTTTGGTGTAGGCATTGGAGAGTGTTGAGGAAGTTTTAAAGAAATTAGAGGAGTTGCTACAAGAGGTACATTTTTCTAGCTCTACGCATGGGAAAGAGCATTTACAGGCTGCATGCTCTGACCTTGAATGAATAAGGAAACTTAAGAAAGAGGCTAAATTTCTTGAAGCCTCATTTAGAGCAAAAGCAGCTTCCCTTCAGCAGGTAATGTTAAGAGAATTCGTCTTACATTACATACAGAGCTTTTTTTTTGGCTCTCTTAATCAATGTCAGAAGGAAAACATTTTGAATAGATCTGATGTTTATGATTTTGGATTTTTTTGGGGTCGACTAGAGAGATGATGAGGGTTCTTCCCAGTCAAAATGTTTCGAGCAAGCATTTTTTTAATCCAGGATGATGAGAAATTCCCTTGGTTTGTGTGGAGCTTCCTGGGGCGTCGAGCAGTTAGGAAAATGGAGTCGGGATCATCTACTGTGGATCCAATTGTATTTCCTTCTCTTTTCTTAGATTATTTTTGTGAAAATTGTGATTTCGAATTAATATTGCACAATAAATATCAGGTGACACTTGACAAAGTAAAATTGTCGAGAGAAGAAAAATCCCAACGCTCATTAGAAATGTAAAGAGAAAACATGAGCAGTGAGTTTTTAAATGACTTTTTATAAACTCTTTGACATTTCTAGTGATTGTTTTGTTAGGTTTCACTATAACCTTTTTATTTAAATTACTAACAAGTTTTATTGGAAGAAGGTTTTGACCTGTCAGTGAGGCTACTTTCAACTTCACACTACCTTAATTTCTTTGATGTTCTCAGTCGGACGAAATCAAATATGTAATTAAGTTAATTGGCCGATTACAAGGTGAATCAGAGAGATTAGAACTAAATCTGACTGATCAAAAAGCTCATTTTCGACTTGTCAAAATTACACCGGGAAGTAAAAAGATATATATGTGTAAAGTAGTTTCTGTTTTAGGTTGAAATAGTGTGAATATTCATGTAATACAAAGGCACTATCTTAAGCAGGTAAAGTGCAAAAAAATCACTATCATCATAAGGTGGATTACTCAATGGTGACATGCATAAATTATCATGCATTTGCACTACATTGAAAGAGAAAGAAGGAACATAGGAAAAAAAATTTGAGGTACACCTCTTAGAAGTGAGCAGCTCTTTTGGTGAGGAAGCAGGCGCCAGGCAATGGGCTTCTTCGGAAGGACGGCGGTCGCCCGAAATTTTTGCCTCCGGCAAGCAAAAGGAAAGTAAAGGAGTGTGGTAACCCAGTCCCAAACCCAAAACCCAAAACGCGGGCCAGGGATGGAGTAGCAAGCCCAGGCCCAAACCCAAATCCCAAAACGCGGGCCGGGGATCGAGCAGCAAAAAGCAAGCAAAGGAGAGTGGTAACCCAGGCTCAAACCCAAAACCCTCTCTTCCGGTCCAGGGGCGTTAACCCAAAACCCTCTCTTCACCTCGACCTCTCCCAGGCCCTCGCCTTCACCCACTCCCTCCTCAATCCCCTGGGCACCATCTTCTTCTCCGGCGTAGGAAAGTCCGTCTTCGTCGCCCGCAAGATCTCCCCGACCCTCGTCTCCCTCGCTGTCCCCTCCGCCTTCCTCTCCCCTTCGACGCCCTCCACGGCGACATCGTCGTCGTCCTCTTCAGCAAGTCCGGCAACACCGACGAGCTTCTCAAGCTTGTACCTTGTGTCAGGGCCAAGGGGGCTTTCCTGATCTTCGTCACCGCCGCTAAGGGGAATCTGCTCGAGGGGTTGTGTGATATGAACGTGCATTTGCCCGTGGAGAGGGAGCTCTGCCCTTTCGTGACCTCCACGGCGATCCAGATGGTTTTCGGGGATACGGTCGCCATCGCGCTGATGGAGGCCAGGAGGCTGACTAAGGACGATTACGCGGCCAATCACCTCATCGTTAAGGTGCTCTTTTGGGGAAATCTTGAGATCTGGCATTTTAGTTCTGTTCCTCCATTTATACGATAATCTGATGGTAATGTAGGATTGCTGTTAATATGGAAATGAGACTATTGTTGAGTCATCTATTATGGGCAATTTTGTTTTTGGAGCTTTCAACGATCTGGGTGTTTGTGTTGTTTAATTAGTGATCGAATTTAATCACAACATGTTAATCTAATTGTGCTTCTTTAAACCAAAATTTATCAGGTAATAACTTAGGATTTTAATGATTTCCTGAAAATGGTTGGAGCTTCATGTCTTGTATCCAGAAATACTGGGATGGATATTGTGATGAACATAAGACTGGTGCATTGTATTGAAAAGCAATCTACTCCGTCCAGAATTAGTAGTAACATTTGGTTTTCCAAAATGAACTGAGCTGGGAGTATTTCAACTCTTTCTGATTTTTAAATATATGATATGGTTGAATTTCCACTTGTTTGCTCAATCAACTGCAAATGTGAATGGAAATGTAATTTGCGAATCTAATTACTCTTCTTTTCTTCTCCATTTTGTGGACTTAGTTCAAGAGTTACTGTACTGGCATTTCTAAAGAATCAACTTTTCTTAGCTTTTAGTTCTACATTGGTTAATCTAGGAAGCTGTTTGGCTGGATGCCATTTTGTTATTAAGTTACTCTATTCTAATCAATGAGTCGTGCACATGATTTTTTTTATGTTTTTTTTTCAAAGTCTAATGTTTCTTTAATTGAATTCTTATTATCATATCGTGAAAAATGGATGAAGGTGAATGCTATTTCATTTGTATAGGTAAAAGATGTAATGAAGAAGCAAGAGGATCTTCCTGTTTGCAAAGAAGGAGACCTGATACTGGACCAGCTTGTGGAGCTAAGATGTGGCTGCCTTCTTGTAATAGACAATAATTGACGTTTGATCGGCACATTCACAGATGGAGATCTGTGGCGAACACTCAAGGCCAGTGGGGAGGGAATTTTTAAGCTCACCGTTGGAGAAATGTGCAATTGGTAATATGACTTCTATTTTTCTTGGTCCAGAAAAAAATTGCTTTTCATGCCCAACAGCCTAGTGGTTTATCTCACTCCCTCCTCTGTTAACACTTGCTTATAGACGAATAAAACTGTTACTGTTTATCATCACTGAAACTTGTGAGAGAATAGTGTCTATTGTAAGGGCAGTCTATCAAAACCCAAAAGATGTGTGGCAGGTCTCTTGAAATTTACGTTGTTCCTCAAGTTGATGGTCTCAGCATCATGTTCAAATCTGGTGTTTATCGTATCTTTTCCTTCCATCAAAATTAATTTACTTCTGCTGCTTTCAAAATCACTGCAGGAAACCAAGAACCTTTGGACCAGATGCAATGGCAGTGGACGCCATGAAGAAAATGGAAGCTCCACCATCACCCGTGCAATTCCTACCTGTCACTGATTGTCAAAATACCGTCTTTGGGATTGTCACGGTGCATGGTCTGGTTTCTGCAGGCTTGTGAGGGTAGCCAGATCCATGTGCTCAATTCTTTTGTATTTCAATTCGTTCTTATTGATGTGTTGTAGTGTTATTACATTGGTTGCTCGTAGCATTGGGATATTAGCTGAGCGTATACACATGTTGTATGCGAAGTGGCCTGTGTAAGTGAATCAGACAAACTGCCAATTGGTAATATACTTCCGCAAATGAAATGGTTGCTATTAGAACTGTGGATCTTTGTATCAGAAAGAGCAAAGAATATCTTCCTCAGGTCTTACATGATTTTCTCTTCGTGGAAGCGATATGCTATACAAAATTTACGCTGCTATGGGCATGTTAAACTTCTCCACCTGTAAAAAGGATGTCATCTGAAGGGCCTTGACCCAAGCCTAAGGCACTGCCCCCAACTCCTGGGTAATAAACCAGAAAGAATCGAGTACCGGACTCCGCCGGTAAAAAGAAAAAACAAAGTTGTGGATTTTTTTTCTTTGATGCAAAATTGCGGAATTGCTATGAGATTTTGGAAGAATAAGCCGAGTAACTACTTTTCGACTATGATTTTTTTTTATCGTCACTGAGCAGGTGCAGCAGGGCATGCAATTCTACCAGATTAGCTTGTCTGAAAAGTCCCCTGAGTACTGTCTGATCTCCCTCAGGTTTTTGCTTTTCTTTAGAAGCTTCTTCGGATTCCCCTTAGCGAAGGTGACGGCGATCAGGAAAGCCCCCTTGGCCCTGACGGAAGGTACGAGCTGGGGAAGCTCATCGGTGTTGCCAAACTTGTTGAAGAGGACGACGAGGTCGGAGGGGGAGAAGAAGGCGGAGGGGACGGCGAGGGTCTGGGCGATCTTGCGGGCGACGAAGCCAGACTATCCTACGCCGGAGAAGAAGATGGTGCCGGGGGAGTGGAGGAGGGTAGGTCAAGGTGAAGAGAGGGTTTTGGGTTTGGGCCTAGGTTACCACTCTCCTTTGCAACGTGGCGATAGGATGGCAATAGGGGAGTAGTGGCTAAGGGTGCGGGGGGCTTTAGATTCGGCCCCTTGTGGTGATGGGTTGCTCCACATTAGGTTGTATTTCCGATTTGCAGGTCCCCATGGGCAGGGGAGTTGTGTCAATCACCTGTTGGAGGTGAGTGGTGAGCATGACTTCCCCGTACTGGACGCGTACCTAATAATTTCTCACCACCTCTACGGATAAAACAAGCGGCTCCCAAGCCCAGAAGCTCGCTCTCTGTCCACTCTCACTCATTGCCCCTCTCCGCTTCTTCCCGCACAGTTGGTGTTTCACGAGGATGATTCTAGAGCACTGAAACCCACCTCCACTGACAAAGTAAATAGATATTCCCTGTCTGTTTCGAGTAGTCACTTTGAAATGGTCTGTTACTCACTTTTGATGAATTCCTCTCACAGGTATCAATTGATTCGTGTAAGCTCGAAGGGTTTGACTGAAGGTGCAAATGGCTGGAAATGTTTGAAGATGTCCGAGCTGTTATATTCTGTGTTTCTCTTAGCGACTATGATCTTGCGAAACAAAATGCTGATTAACAGAGATCTATTTGAAAGTGTTGTGAGTCACCCATCTTTCAGGAATATTCCTTTTGTTCTACTTCTGAATAAGTATGATGCATTTGAGGAAAAGATGAACAGGGTCCCTTTAAAGGTTTGCCAGTGGTTTGAAGATTTCAGCCCAGTTAAGCCCCACCACAGTAATCAGTCATTAGCTCACCAGGCATATTATTACGTGGCTGTGAAATTCAAAGATCTTTATGCTTCTAAAGTGAGAGGAAGCTGTATGTGTGGCAAACAAAGGCTCGGGAATGTACTACTGTCGATGAGGCATTCAAGTACATTAAGGAAGTCTTGAAATGGGATGAAGAGAAGGATGAAAATGTTTATGGAGTTGTGGATGACTCGTTTTATAGCACAGATGTTAGTTCTTCCCCTTTCATTAGGGAGGAATGACGTAGTGATTATATTTGACACCACACCCACATTGTGTCTGTCAACTGAGAAGGTGTTATAACTCCTTACGCTTTTGACACTTATGTGGCTAGTGGTGGCAAAGGAGGATGCTGGATCCAGGAATGACGTAGTGATTATGCTTCCAATTTATCTTTTTTTTTTGGTATAGGCATTGGAGAGTGTTGAAGAAGCTTTAAAGAAATTAGGGCAGTTGTTACAAGAGATGCATGTTTCTAGCTCTACGCCTGGAAAAGAGCATTTACAGGCTGCATGCTCTGACCTTGAGAGAATAAGGAAACTTAAGAAAGAGGCTGGATTTCTTGAAGCCTCATTTAGAGCAAAAGCAGCTTTCCCTTCAGCAGGTAATGGTAAGAGAATTCGTCTGACATACAGAGCTTTTTTTTTTGTTCTCTCAATCTATGTGAGAAGGAAAACATTTTGAATAGATCTGATGTTTATGATTTTGGATTTTTTGGGGGTCGACTAGAGAGATGATGAGGGTCCTTCCCGGTCAAAACGTTCCAAACATAAAACTGAGAAGAGATATAATGCGACCTATGGAAGCAATGAGGATGGATGCCCTGCAAACATGTTTACACATATTGATTCCAAATCATCCTTAGCTTTTCATTTACTGCCATCCAGTGTCACATGTATAGACAGTAAGGCGGCTCTGTTCGTCCATTTTCTATATGCTTACATGCATTTTTTTAATCCAGGATGATGAGAAATTCCCTTGGTTTGTGCAGCTTCCTGGGGCGTCGAGCAGTTAGGAAAATGGAGACGGGATCATCAACTGTGAATCCAATTGTATTTCCTTCTCTTTGCTTTAGGTTATTTTTGTGAAAATTGTGATTTCGACTTAATATTGCACAATAAATATCACGTAACACTCGACAGAGTAAAATTGTCTAGAGAAGTGAGATCCCAATGCTCATTAGAAATGTGAAGAGCAAACATGAGCAGTGAGTTTCTAAATGACTTTTTATAAACTCTTTGACATTTCTAATGATTGTTTTGTTAGGTTTCACTATAACCTTTTTATTTAAATAATTAACGAATTTTATTGGAAGAAGTTTTTGACCTGTCAGTGAGCCTACTTTTAACTTCATAATACCTTAATTTCTTTGATGTTCAAAGTCGGCTGAAATCAGATCTGTAATTAAATTAATTGGCCGATTACAAGGTGAATCAGAGAGATTAGAACTAAATCTGACTGATCAAAACCTCATTTTCGACTTGTCAAAATTACACTGGGAAGTAAATAGTTATATATGCGTAAAGTAGTTTCTGTTTTAGGTTGAAATAGTGTATCTAACAATGTAAGTAAAGGATATGATTTCACATTATAGACGAACAAAATGTACGAGATGTTTGAAATTCTTTTTCACTATGATTTCTTACTTATTCTAAATTGTATTAAATTAGAATAAAACTAAAATTATAGTTGAATACTCCCTCCGTCCTATTTAATTGTCTGATTTGGTTTTCGGAAATAATCTAATCTATACTAAGGGAGTTTTCAACTATGATTTTAATTCAATTCTAAATCATATATAACTTTACATAAATTAAGTATTATTACTTGTTAAATATTGATGAAAGGAGTTTTTAACTATGATTTCAATTTTATCTTAACTTTATTATATACTAACTCCACATCAATTAATTATATGTTCAAAATTATTGTATATTTATACTTTTTTATATATTATTATATTTTTTTTAAAACTTATTCGAAACGAAATAAAACGAAACGAAACGAAACCGATATGATGTCCCGCCGAAAGGAACCGAAATCAAAACATTGTGACTACACTTTAAATATAAGTATATGTAATATTAAGAAATAAGATAGTTCCCGCAAGAAGTGCAAGCCTAAATAGCAACTTATAACTTATGCCCTTCGGGTATATAAAGTAATTCTTAAACCTTGATCACGAGTAGGAGAAGAATTATCCGAGAGCCTTATTTTCTTTACAGATCCTTAATCCAAGATGTTTGAAGTAGATTTCACTTTATCATTCTTTTTAGAGAAAGCAGCATCCTTCTTGTGCTTGTCAACCACCTCATCTTTACTGGATTTCACAGAATTTTCTCTATCAAGGCATGATAGAGCTTTAAATGTCTCTTTTGACAAATAATTTGTTCCAAAGGAACTAGTTCCACTACCCCCCACATTTTCTTTTATGTTTGATGTGTTCAACTTGGTCAAGAAACTCTAGTGATTTATCACACAAAATTGGCTTCTAGTGAAGGTCCCTGCATGTCAAGTATTAATCCCCTAGTAATTCTCTTCTATCTTTTTCTTTCATTTCGATTTATTTTTTCAATTTCTTTAGTAATGCTCTTAGAAAAGTGTCCAATGTTGAAATAATTACTTCGAAGGTTGCACGTGGTCTAAAATGGATTTAGTTAGGAAAAAAATAAAAACAAAATCATAATCAAGTAGCTCCTTTTTTTGATTAGTTGGGGTCGCCAAGATTGATCTTACGCCTCCATTCAGGTTTGTTTTTTCTCAACTCTTTTGTAAGAGACAGTAATTAATCCATTACAAGTTTAACCAAAATATTTTCTGTGAAAAAGTTTACTCAAAATTAAATTAATAACTAGATATATTTTATGAAGAAGCTAAACATGTTTACAAATATCAAATTATTATAATAATGAATGTAAAGGTAATATATTTAGCTAAGAATAAGTCTAGCATTTTTAGACGTTGAATATTTTCAGAGAGAGTGATCAACTATGATTTCTTACTTATTCTAAATTGTATTAAATTAGAATGAAACTAAAATTATAGTTGAATACTCCCTCCGTCCTATTTTAATTGTCCGATTTGGTTTTCGGAAATAATCTAATCTATACTAAGGGAGTTTTCAACTATGATTTTAATTCATTTCTAAATCATATATAACTTTACATAAATTAAGTATTATTACTTGTTAAATATTGATGAAAGGAGTTTTTAACTATGATTTCAATTTTATCTTAACTTTAATATATACTAACTCCACATCAATTAATTATATGTTCAAAATTATTGTATACTTATACTTTTTTATATATTATTATATATTTTTTAAAACTTATTCGAAACGAAATAAAACGAAACGAAACGAAACCGATATGATGTCCTGCCGAAAGGAACCGAAATCAAAACATTGTGACTACACTTTAAATATAAGTATATGTAATATTAAGAAATAAGATAGTTCCCGCAAGAAGTGTAAGCCTAAATAACAACTTACAACTTATGCCCTTCGGGTATATGAAGTAATTCTTAAACCTTGATCACGAGTAGGAGAAGAATTATGCGAGAGCCTTATTTTCTTTGCAGGTCCTTGATCCAAGATGTTTGAACTAGATTTCACTTTATCATTCATTTTAGAGAAAACAGCATCCTTCTTGTGCTTCTCAACCACCTCATCTTTACTGGATTTCACAGAATTTTCTCTATCAAGGCATGATAGAGCTTTAAATGTCTCCTTTGACAAAGCATTTGTTCCAAAGGAACTAGTTCCACCACCCCCCACATTTTCTTTTATGTTTGATGTGTTCAACTTGGTCAAGAAACTCTAGTGATTTATCACACAAAACTGGCTTCTAGTGAATGTCCCTGCATGTCAAGTATTAATCCCCTAGTAATTCTCTTCTATCTTTTTCTTTCATTTCGATTTATTTTGTCAATTTCTTTAGTAATGCTCTTAGAAAAGTGTCCAATGTTGAAATAATTACTTGAAAGGTTGCACGTGGTCTAAAATGGATTTAGTTAGGAAAAAAATAAAAACAAAATCATAATCAAGTAGCTCCTTTTTTCAATTATTTGGGGTCGCCAACATTGATCTTACGCCTCCATTCGGGTTTGTTTTTTGTCAACTCTTTTGTAAGAGACAGTAATTAATCCATTACAAGTTTAACCAAAATATTTTCTGTGAAAAAGTTTACTCAAAATTAAATTAATAACTAGATATATTTTATGAAGAAGCTAAACATGTTTACAAATATCAAATTATTATTATAATAATGAATGTAAAGGTAATATATTTAGCTAAGAATAAGTCTAGCATTTTTAGACGTTGAATATTCTATCCAATATAAATGATCCAATTTGATTTTTCAGAGAGAGTGATCAACTATGATTTCTTACTTATTCTAAATTGTATTAAATTAGAATGAAACTAATATTATAGTTGAATACTCCCTCCGTCCTATTTTAATTGTCCGATTTGATTTTCGGAAATAATCTAATCTATACTAAGGGAGTTTTCAACTATGATTTTAATTCATTTCTAAATCATATATAACTTTACATAAATTAAGTATTATTACTTGTTAAATATTGATGAAAGGAGTTTTTAACTATGATTTCAATTTTATCTTAACTTTAATATATACTAACTCCACATCAATTAATTATATGTTTAAAATTATTGTATATTTATACTTTTTTATACATTATTATATTTTTTTTAAAACTTATTTAAAACGAAATGAAACGAAAGCGATGTGATGTCTCGCCGAAAGGAACCGAAATCAAAACATTGTGACTACACTTTAAATATAAGTATATGTAATATTAAGAAATAAGATAGTTCCCACAAGAAGTGTAAGCCTAAATAGCAACTTACAACTTATGCCCTTCGGTATATGAAGTAATTCTTAAACCTTGATCACGAGTAGGAGAAGAATTATCCGAGAGCCTTATTTTCTTTGCAGGTCCTTGATCCAAGATGTTTGAACTAGATTTCACTTTATCATTCATTTTAGAGAAAGCAGCATCCTTCTTGTGCTTGTCAACCACCTCATCTTTACTGGATTTCACAGAATTTTCTCTATCGAAGGCATGATAGAGCTTTAAATGTCTCTTTTGATAAAGCATTTGTTCCAAAGGAACTAGTTCCACCACCCCCCACATTTTCTTTTACGTTTGAATGTGTTCAACTTGGTTAAGAAACTCTAGTGATTTATCACACAAAACTGGCTTCTAGTGAAGGTCCCTGCATGTCAAGTATTAATCCCCTAGTAATTCTCTTCTATCTTTTTCTTTCATTTCGATTTATTTTGTCAATTTCTTTAGTAATGCTCTTAGAAAAGTGTCCAATGTTGAAATAATTACTTGAAAGGTTGCACGTGGTCTAAAATGGATTTAGTTAGGAAAAAATAAAAACAAAATCATAATCAAGTAGCTCCTTTTTTCAATTATTTGGGGTCGCCAACATTGATCTTACGCCTCCATTCGGGTTTTGTTTTTTGTCAACTCTTTTGTAAGAGACAGTAATTAATTCATTACAAGTTTAACCGAAATATTTTATGTGAAAAAGTTTACTCAAAATTAAATTAATAACTATATATATTTTTATGAAGAAGCTAAACATGTTTACAAATATCAAAGTATTATTATAATAATGAATGTAAAGGTAATATATTTTAACTAAGAATAAGTCTAAGCATTTATAGACGTTGAATATTCTATCCAATATAAATGATCCAATTTGATTTTTCAGAGAGAGTAATCAACTATGATTTCTTACTTATTCTAAATTGTATTAAATTAGAATAAAACTAAAAATCATAGTTGAATACTCCCTTAGTATATATTATTCTAATTGTTTTCGGAAATAATCTAATCTATACTAAGGGAGTTTTCAACTATGATTTTAATTCATTTCTAAATCATATATAACTTTACATAAATTAAGTATTATTACTTGTTAAATATTGATGAAAGGAGTTTTTAACTATGATTTCAATTTTATCTTAACTTTAATATATACTAACTCCACATCAATTAATTATATGTTCAAAATTATTGTATATTTATACTTTTTTATACATTATTATATTTTTTTTAAAACTTATTCGAAACAAAATGAAACGAAACGAAACCGATATGATGTCCCGTGATATGTATGAAATATATACATTTATATGCCTTATTTACCTATTTGCTAGTGTAAATTTAATGATAAAATATCAATAAAATGAGTTATTTACGATTAGGATAGTAATTAGGGGATTAAAGATTAATTTGCTATAATTAACTATTTTAAATGCATTAATGAATTTAAGGAATCATATTAATTTATTATGCGTCTAATTTTGGTTTGATTTTATTATTACAGGTTTCAAAAATGCGGATTGCAGATCGACAGCAGAGAAGCAACCCAACGGGTTTTACCCGAATTGAATTGAATTGGTTCAATTGGGTCTGGTTTGTTTTGAAAAAGAAAAAAAATAGAAAAATCAACCCGAGCCGATGCTCGGGTGGTTCAGCTAGAACAGAACAACCTCTAGTTCGGTTTGAGCGGGAGACATAGGAAAAACGGCGGCCACTCGAGGCAGTCATAGATCATGTCGGCGGATTGGAAGAACTGAGAATCATGGTCGGATTGGAAGGCCTCAAGGAACGTTCGATTTTTCATAGTCGGGCTTGTGCAAGGGTCTCAAATCGAAATCAGAATTTTCAGTTTGGATTTGGATTGAGTTCAATCGAAATCAGAATTTTCAGTTTAGATTTGGATTGAGTTCAAATCGAAATCAGATTGCAATTGTTTGGATTCGGATTAACTTGGAAGAACTTCATTTAGGTATGGATTCTCGAAGTCTAGTGTCTATAAAAACCAAGAAGAATCGAGACAGATTTGGGGACTTTGAGAGGACTGTTTTTGAAAAAAAACAGAGCTTTGGTTTTGGTCGGAAAACAGAGGATTTCCGGTGTGTTTTTGCCGGATTACGGTGGCAAAAAGGCTGGAAGAAGAGAATTCGGGAGAAGAAAGCTTGGATTTCTTGGCTGATTTCGAAATTGCTACAGTAACTGCAGAATTGCTACAGTAACTGGGCTGTTGGGAAGATGAACCGTGCACGGTGAATAGTGACATCGCTACAGTGTTCTGTGAATAGTGTTCTGCTACAGTATTCCTGCAATAGTGTTATTAATGCAAATCTTTTTCAAATTTGATTTCTTTCCTTATGATAATGAGTAACTAATCCTCGAGTTAGGGCATAAGTGTGAAGTATTCAGTTGCTTATTGAATATCTATTTTGATTTGATTACGAGTTTTAATGTTTAAATTGATTTTGAATTTATTTTGGTAAAAGTTAGTAGTATATACAATTGCTTGATTCGTCATTAACGAAAAGTATGTCGAATGCTTGTGATTCCCTGCTATTACTAATTAGAGCATAAGAGAATTAATTCAATCAATTACTTTTGTTATGTTCATGTTAATTTAATTATCATATTTTCCGATTGAAGTGAATCATTATTTGCTTTCAATTGAGTTATACATAAATCAAAGTATGATATTTCATAGTGATTGAAAATGGAACATTTTGCCTTAACATTCTTGCTCTAGAAACTTTGCCTTTAACACTTCCGCTATAAGAACTCTTTGCTTCAAAATCCTTGCTTTAGAATTTTTGCTATAGAATATTTGCTTAATATTTCTACACTCATTCATATTAGTTAAAACATCTTTTCGAATAAATTAAATAGTTTTAATTAGAAGTAGTTTAGAGTAAAGTAGAATAATCTTACGTCCACTCCCTGTGGTTCGACACTTGGATTCACCGAGTATATATTTCGATTGTCAACCTTCTATTGGGTTTGATCATCCCGCCGAAAGGAACCGAAATCAAAACATTGTGACTACACTTCAAATATAAGCATATGTAATATTCAGAAATAAGATAGTTCCCGCAAGAAGTGCAAGCCTACAATAGCAACTTACAACTTATGCCCTTCGGGTATATGAAGTAATTCTTAAACCTTGATCACGAGTAGGAGAAGAATTATCCGAGAGCCTTATTTTCTTTGCAGGTCCTTGATCCAGGATGTTTGAACTAGATTTCACTTCTATCATTCTTTTTAGAGAAAGCAGCATCTTTCTTGTGCTTGTCAACCACCTCATCTTTACTGGATTTCACAGAATTTTCTCTATCAAGGCATGATAGAGCTTTAAATGTCTCTTTTGAAAAAGGGGGGTGGTGGAACTAGTTCCTTTGGTCAACAAACTCTAGTGATTTATCTCACAAAACTGGCTTCTATTGAAGGTCCCTGCATGTTAAGTATTAATCCCCTAGTAATTCTCTTCTATCTTTTTCTTTCATTTCGATTTATTTTGTCGATTTCTTTAGTAATGCTCTTAGCAAAATGTCCAATGTTGAAATAATTACTTGAAAGGTTGCACGTGGTCTAAAATGGATTTAGGTAGGAAAAAAATAAAAACAAAATCATAATCATAATCAATTAGTTCTTTTTTTCAACTATTTGGGGTCGGCAACATGGATCTTACGCCTCCATTCGGGTTTGTTTTGTGTGAACTCTTTTGTAAGATATAGTAATTAATCCATCACAAGTTTAACTAAAATATTTTATGTGAAAAAGTTTACTCAAAATTAAATTAATAACTAGATATATTTTATGAAGAAGCTAAACATTTTTACAAATATCAAATTATTATTATAATATCGAATGTAAAGGTAATAGATTTAACTATGAATAAGACTAGCATTTATAGACGTTGAATATTCTATCCAATATAAATGATCTAATTTGATTTTTCAGAGAGAGTAATCAACTATGATTTCTTACTTATTCTAAATTGTATTAAATTAGAATAAAACTAAAATTATAATTGAATACTCCCTCTGTCCTATTTTAATAGTCCGATTTGGTTTCCGGAAATAATCTAATCTACACTAAGGTAGTTTTCAACTATGATTTTAATTCATTTCTAAATCATATATAACTTTACATAAATTAAGTATTATTACTTGTTAAATATGGATGAAAGGAGTTTTTAACTTTGATTTAAATTTTATCTTAATTTTAATATATACTAACTCCACATCATTTAATTATTCTTAGTTGTTCAAATTTATTGCATATTTATAAATTTTATACATTATTATATTTTTTTTAAACTTATTCGAAACGAAATGAAACAAAACGAAACCGATATGATGTCCCGCCGAAAGGAACCGAAATTAAAACATTGTGACTACACTTCAAAGATTAGTATATGTAACATTTAGAAATAAGATAGTTCCCGCAAGAAGTGCAAGCCTAAAATAGCAACTTACAACTTGTGCCCTTCGGGTATATGAAGTAATTCTTAAACCTTGATCACGAGTAGGAGAAGAATTATCCGAGAGCTTTATTTTCTTCGCAGGTCCTTAATCCAGGATGTCTAAACTAGATTTCACTTTATCATTCTTTTTAGAGAAATTAGCATCCTTCTTGTGCTTGTCAACCACCTCATCTTTACTGGTTTTTACAGAATTTTCTCTATCAAGGCATGATAGAGCTTTAAATGTCTCTTTTGACAAAGCATTTGTTCCAAAGGAACTAGTTCCACCACCCCCCACATTTTCTTGTACGTTTGATGTGTTCAACTTGGCCAACAAACTCTGGTGATTTATCATACAAAACTGGCTCTTTAATTTCCCCAATTTCATTTGCGTCATTAATAGAGGAACAAGAAGAGCTGTTGCCAACTTTTTTATTAAAGAAACTTGTAACTGGAAAGCAAACCCAATTAAAAGACTTGAGCAATCTCTTAGAAAGCAACAATAAAGCAAAACTTCTGACAGCCTACCACTATTAATTGATGCAAAATAGCAATATAAGGTGCATCATTTATTAAACATACATAATATGGTCCGTTCTTCTAAGTCAAAGCCAACAAGCAATTTTTAGACGGCCAAATTTTCTGCAAGCTCATTTTTATCTTACATAGAAAATAAAAAAGAATCAAACTATGCATCATTTTCTTTTGAGATAAACTATGTACCATATTCAAGACAATGAGCACATCCTGTAAACACATTTAGTTGAACATCAACCACCTGATATTTAGTCATCCTACATATCATACTGTCCAGTAATAACTCTCATCAACGACCACCACAATGACTTACCCCACACATATGAGTTGGGCAGTTACATGTACATATGGTTGCCGTTTTACACTAGGGGCCGTTTGGAGCGTGAAAAATCAGTTTCATCCACTCCCCAAAATCCACCTGGTTAGTGAATTTTTGGGATAATCCACTAACCAGGTGCTGATTTTTCACGCCCTAAACAGAATGGAAACTACATTTCTTCACATGTATGCTGTCCACTGTGCCTCATGCCTTTTAAACAGAAACCTTAAGTTGCTAGGACCATTTAAACCGACAAAACTACTAAGAAATTCATTTCAGAGCTTTAGTTGCTTGCACCATGGTAATTTGCAAAGACAAACAATAAAAAAAATAACTGAAAAGAGAAAGTATCAGCATCAGCATCGCCACCACTTTATCCCAGCTGGATTCCATATCTAACATAGATCGGTTTTGCTAGTCTACTCTTTTAGTAAGCCAGGCAAAATTCTAATGCTTAGACCTCTAAGCCACATATTTAATAACTTCATAGATGTCTACCATCAGACAGTGTTTTACTCCTAGAATCATCAATGAACCGCTCAGAATAATGTGATTTTTTATCGACAATTGTTGACATAAAATGTGCGGTAGAAAAAGTAATCAGCTGATTTCAAATCCTCGTTAAGAGGTTGAGGATTCCTCTCAGCTTTCGATGTACGTAACACACGTGCATTTTCCAATAATCACCTCCTACAGTAAAAAAAGGTAAGTACCGTTAGTTGTCTGAATATCATATTGAACACAAAAAAGAAGCACAATTCCATTTGCTTCTTGCACCATGGAAATCATAGGGTCCAAACCCAGCATATATCCATTGTAATTATGTCTGGTCAGATACAAATTACTCCCCCCGTTCCGAATTACTGTGTACATTGGAAGAAAAGTTCGTTTTTATTGAATCGTGGGGCCTACATCAGATCACGTGACCTCTCCCCAAAGATGTACTCCTTTCGACTCGCCTAGAACCTCACCGCCGCCGCGATGCCGAACACAATGTGTTGCAGCCCAGTGGCGGCGTCGGAGACGGGTCTTTTTTCACCGGTGTCACCTTCTTCGCCGCGACGACTGGGCAGATAGCGGAGGAGGACGACGGAGACGGACAGGAGGAAGAGGGGTACTGGTGTAGGTGGTGGCGGTGGCAGAGGGATTCCGAGAGGGCGTTGTGGCGGCAGACGCGGGCGGCCGAGGCGAGGGAGCGGGCGTCGTTATGGGAGAGCACTTCCAGTACCAAGTCTGGATGGTCGTTTATGTTGAAGCCGACAAACCTCTCCTCTTGGTGTTGCCGATGCTTCCTCTGCTTCTTGCTACTGCCATTAAAGCTACCTGTGGTATTCTCTTTCATTTGAGACATTTCCTTTGCTTCTTCTATGAAGCGACTTCCTCTCAGCCTCCTCCTAAGCTTTTGACAAATCGTACATTGCTCTCCCTCTTCTTTAGAAAGGAGAGCAGGTGGTCAGAGGAGGCTAGCTATCTGGGCTTTTGTATTGAGCAATGGGGGAGTTGTCATTGTAGTGCAGAGGGGCGAGGCTTAAGGTAGGCTTGGATGGAAGAATGGAGGTGTTTCAGATGTAATGGAGGGAGGAGAAAGAAGTAAACAAGGGAAATTTGACTCGTGGGAGGGGAGGAGGGAATGGTGGGGCGGAACGGGGATCAAGGGGAGGTAGCATGGTTCCAAACAGAAGGTCCAAGTGCCTGGTTCGAGCCATTTGCTTCTCAAATGCGGCACGCATAATTGTTAATCTCACGTGACAAATCTCAAATGTACACATTATTTTGGAACAGTAAAAATTTCCAAATGTATACAGTAACTCGGAAGAGAGAGTATATGTCATCTCAAAATTCCCCATTGTTCTTATGTCTCGGGCTCTTGGCAGATACAAGATTAATATCACCTCAAATATTCCCATTCTAAATCCAAATTTGTGCTAGGCCCATCTGATTCCACTATAAACTGCCTTAACAAATGGCCTTAATTATAGTAATGTTGAGCAATACACGTACCGGAAAAGACCAACTAAAAACACATTTGTACACTGGATTGACTATTTTTTATAAATTTCTTCTAACTGATCCAGTAATGAAGGATCAGTTCCAAATGGTGATAAGATTGCTAGTCTAGAATAGCTAAAGGAAGAAGGAAGGACTAGCCAACCACTTCTGTGATCTATTTTCCTCTTTTTGCTATAAGACATTAGACCTAACTAAAGCCTCCATTTGTAACAAAAAAAGAAAGCTGATTGTGTTCATTTAAGAACCTCACTCAAGTGACACTCAACAGAACATAAGGAAAATTAGAGGGTCAGCTAACTGGCTGCCTTCCAACTAAAAAGAAAAACTCCCTCCATCCCATATCAATAGCTCCATTTGAAAAAAATTGATTCTTATTAAATAGAATGTTTTGAGTAGGCCAAAACACTTTTTTATGCACCAAGTCACTTTGATTGAGCCAAATGGATCTATTAATATGGGACATTTTTTTAAAATTGGGCTATTCATAGGATAGAGGGAGTATGGATTATCAGGAAATCCAACCTCATATAACAACCATATATCACATATGACAGTACATCGGTCATTATAATATGCCATCAAGAATTAATGTTCAATAATAGTATTTGATAGTCCAATTCAAGCCTCTCATCAGACATGTCAATCTCAGACTTGAATTATCCAACAAGTCTACACTGATTTGGTCTTGTTATTTTTATTTTACAATGCCCAGTCCCAAGTCCGGAGAAAAGGATGAGGGTTAGCGTCAGGTTGACAGCGGGATGTAAAAAACTCTATCAATAGATCTTACACCATGCATTCTAACTAGAGCCAGGGCATTCCTTGAAAGTGACATGTTGTGCTAAAACTCGGCTGCAATGATAAGTAAGCAAGGGTTGGCTAGGGCATTCCCTAGAAACGACGTGTTGCAACAACACCCTGTTGCAATGAAAAGTGAGTAAGGGTTCTCGCGTTATCCTGGACAGGCGCGAATAAAGAAGCTAGTCCAAAAATGTAGGATTAGAGTGACAACGTGGAATATTGAGATTTTGAAAGGTAATGGTATAGAGTTAATAGAAACAGTTAAAGAATAAGGGTTAACATAGCTTGTTTGTAGGATATTAAGTTTGTAGGAGAGAAGGCTAAGGAACTGGGGGAGGGTTTAATTTATGTAGGTAAATAATCAAATAAGAAAGAGATGGGTATAGTGGTTAATAAGTACTTGAGAGAAAATCTTATAGGTGTCAAGAAATTTAGTGATAGAATTATATGAGCAAAACTATTGTTAGAAGAATTCATAGTTAATGTTATTAGTGCTTATGTACCTCAAGTAGAATAAAGAGAGAACCTTAATAAACAATTTTGGGAGGAAATAAAATTAGTAATGCAATGGATACTTAACGGGGAAAAAGTTATTATAGGGGGCGACTTAAATTGACATGTAGGGGAGAAAAACATAGGATATGAGAGGGTGCATGGAGGGTATATTTTGGAGAGATGAATGATATGAGAGAGGCTATTCTTTAGTTTGCAATAGCAAACGATCTAGGTATAACAAATACTTATTTCAAGAAGAGATAAGAATATCTAATAACTTTGAAGAGTGGACCTCACAAGAGATGTAAGGATTATAAAGTTGTACCCAGAGAACCTATAGCACTACAACATAGATTAGTTGGTTTAGATGTCCATATGAAGGGGTGGAGGAAGCGAATGGCAGATAAAGTGGAGCTTAAGATTAAGTGGTGGAACTTGAAAGGTGAGATGCTCAACACTTTTGTGGAGAGGTTGTAGGAAATTGGTGGTCCACTGGGTAGCAATATGGGTGAAAATTATGTCAATTGTAGCTGACTTGTTATGAATATGGAATGTCTTGTGATGAATGTGGAATGTGAATGCAAGTTCTTTTACCATATTATATTAACTAACCAAGGTACCTGAATTTACACAGTACTTGTGTTATATATATGGGTAAGAACTAAAATGAAACTCTAAGTGTATTTTGATTCTCTATGAGATTGTGATCAATTATTTTATTTTGCTTATACTCATAATTTATTTAAGTCTGATGTTTATTGAATGTTAAAAAATTCATTGGAAACTTTATACTTTACCAATTAACTAATAATCCGTCAACTTGATTGCAAGTAGCCAGTATGTAAATATAACTATTAATGATATTACCAATGTTTAATCAGTTAATGGAAAAATTAATATTTGTAATCAAATTAAAACCAATGTCTTTGCAGCCTACTACTCAGAATTTTACTGTTCTTGTTTAGGTGATCCTTTTATAAACTCTTTTTTTAAAGTGTTCTTCAGTCCTAGAGAATAAGACCACCACTAAAAATTTCGTGCTACTTTCTAAAGGATAATGTTAAATACAACATCAATCAATATATCATTATCACAATATTATGTAATATGGAAGCACATAAAAAGTGGTGCAAGAAGGAGAAGACTTAAGAGGTATAGAAAGTGTGTGTTTAATACTCCCTATGTTCCAAAATACTATGTACATTTGAGAAAATTCTCATTTTTTATTGGACCATGAAGCCCACAAGGAAGTCACATGACTTCTTCTCCCTAATATCCCGTCCAACCTGTATGCTCGTTCACGGACCAAGTTCAAGTCAATCCTTCTAAGTCTCCTCCAATTTTGGAAAGAGGAAGTCACGTGATTTTGTAAAATGTACATAGTATTTCGGAACAGTGAATATTTCCAAATGCACATAGTATTTTGGAATGGAGGGAGTAATATGCAAGACAATCAAACACAACCAATCACACAAAGATTTATAGTGGTTCACCGCAAAATAACTTGTTTCGACGGGTAAGCCCACTCTCGGAGCACCTAATCTAAAGAGTCTCCAACATCCACTAAGTGAGGGTTTTTAGTTCACCTACAACATCATGCACCTACCAGTTTTTCTTTGCTCACCGAGAACCATCCATTGAGAGAATCCACACTCACTATGGGTCACTAGAACCCAATCTACTAATTTTACTTGGCTCATTGGAACCGTATATTGAGTGAATCCGCACTCTCTATGGGTTATTAGAACCCAACTCTCTCGCATACGTATTTCAACCCCTAGGTTTACTACATACTCTAAGATCAAGTGTAGGAGAGATTTTGAAAATATTTACTCTAGGTAGAAGAGATTAGAGTACACACCTTGACGGGAGGATGTGAGAAATCCTACCCGGTTGCTTAAACTAGTGTCAAGCTATTTGCCTTCCATTGTCCACCCTTGATCAACAAATTAATGCTTCGAAATTGCATATACTTTTTGGACAAATTATTGGTTTCTATAAAGATAAATCTAGTATAACTAAGAAACCTAAGCCAAATAGAATGTCTTTCTTCCTTGAGTTAGGTGGATAGGTTCCAATATAACTCTAAAGGAAGAAAGATAAATGATATACATGAAATATATTCATTTTTATACATCTTTTACTTAGTTTGCTAGTGTCAATTTCTATTAAATGAGAACAATTAAGGATATTCAGTGATAATTGAATAATTAGGAGTTTATATCAATTATTTGACTAATCTGCTTAAGCAAACAATTTAGATGCATTAATTGGATTTAATAAATTTACATTCTATCACGTCTAATTTGGATTTAATTTTATTTATGTAGGTTTTAAGAGTTTGAGATGCGGATCATCGAATTGAAGATGGTCAAACTGGTTTTTTATGCAAAGAAGTCAATACGTAGAAGATCCGACGATTAAAGAGGTTGCAACGGGTTTTAAAGGCTTCACCCAATATATAAAAGTTGAAATTTAAGAGGAAATGAATCCGAGCCATTGATCTTTACTACGGAAAACAACGGATTCTAAACTTAAACTAAAAAACCGTCCAAATGCGATCGAACGCTTAAGGAGGCAACAATGGGTTTTAACACTGTTTTAAAATCCGGTTCGGCCCGGCCGGTTGAACCGGACCTGGTTCATTTTCCGGGACGGAATGCCCGGGCTGAAGCGGTTTGAAGACCCGGCCGGGTCATTCGCGAGCCAGGCGGGTTGACCCGTGAATAGGCCGGCATGGGCCAACCGGGTTGAACCTGGTATATATAAACCAAAAAACCCCCTAAGCTTACAACGGCGACGGCGATCACAGTGACAAAGAGGTACGGGGAGGACTCCTCCTCCGGCCACGCAAGTTGAATGCCGGATCGGAGGAATCGGGTCAATTTCGCCGTGAATGATATGTTATTTTGGCCATGTTTGCATCTTTCTATGGATTTTAGAGAGAGTATTACATATTTTATTGGCCAGGCTTAAGCTGTTACCTCTTTTCTATGGATTTTAGAGAGAGCGTGCTTATTCTCTATGGATTTTAGAGAGAGCCACACATCCTGAGCCTTAATTGCCAGGTGGTTTACTGTGCACAACATTGGAGACGTTAGCATCCTAGAAGGCTGCGTTTCCCGACCCACATCGAGTCTAGGAGCTGATGTGGAGCCAGACCCTTCCGACGGTCATACCTTCTAAGGTAAGGAATGGGCGAGGCAGTCACCCTTGAGAAATTCAGGGCGTGCCGTGATTACCGGTATTAACCGGAATGATAGTCACGGTGTTTTCGTGCTGTTTGTCATGTAGGTATGACATCCAATGAGTCTGTCTATGGGACAAAGACTTAATGATTGAACTTGAACTTGGGAAGCAATAAAAGACTTGTTTGAAAGATTAATAAAAGATTCAAGTGGAATCCTATAATAGGTTGCATAATATGTTAATGCAAATCCTAATTTGATGTGATGATGACTGTGTTATGGTATCCCACTGAGTATTTTTATACTCAGCATCCTTATGTGATGTAGGTGCTGCTGTGGAAGAGTGACTTCACGTGGCACTTGGGAGCCTGGTGGTGAGGACGGTCAGATTTCTTAGTATATTTCCTGCTACAGGTTTGTCCTAGATTTGTATTAAGGCACGAGCGCCGACTATTTCTAATTTATTTTGAGATGGATGACAGACTTGCACTTAGAGGACTTGCTTTAGTTTAATCGACTTTGCATCTTGTATTAATATATGTATATATGGTTTTGTATCCATATTTGTGAACCCCAGTTATCACGGCCTAGATGCTTAGTCGAAAATTTTTCAACCAATGATTTATCGCTTAGAGGAACAATCCTCAAGTTTTCCGCTACCACTCTGATTTAAAAATAGTTTCTAAAACCTGGGCCGTGACAGTTGGTATCAGAGCATAACCTTTATCTGCAAGTCTGGAAGTCCTCTTATGATATATCTAATTACAGTTGGGTAATGAGTGAAGGTTAGTGATAGGTTGTTTTACCTTGTAGGCTGAATGGCACCTTCAAGGAGGAATAGCCGGGTGGTCAAAAATTCTGTGGTAGCTGGAAATAGAGAGAGAAATTTTCAGCCAGAAGGATCTCCACCTCAACAGATCTCTTGTGAGGAGTCCGTGGGAAGCACTGTCGGACAGCAAAAGGCCACACAGGGGGCGTCATCATCCAATGCTGAGGGTCAAAGCGACAATGTCGTCGAGTATGAGTACACCAAGTCTGATCTCGAGGAACACCCCCTGGAGGAGGAACCGATAGTAGATGCTCAGCATGGCGCTGATACCGAGTCTGACCCCGAGGAGGATCCCCTAGAAGAAGAATCTGCAACAGAGGCTCAACCAGCAAGGATAATTTACCCATCGGAGAATGGTACTCCACCAATGATTATAGAGCCGGTTCCCCAGATTGTAAGAGATCATCCAGTTTATCGAAGAGCGGAACATGACGTAGCCTTGTGGGACATCCTTTATAGGAGATTCAGGTCCCAGGGTTACCGCTGGCCCCACATGACCATTTGGGAGATGTGGTGGCACTCATCATGGTGTCTGCCAGCACCAACTTGTGTGGCTCTTGCTATACTGGATGAATATCGTTGAGGAAAAGAGACGTGGAGGAAGAAAGTGTTTTAGGGGTAATAGATGTAGTAAGGAAGCGTTGTTGTAATGAGAATCTTGACCTTTTGTAAGAACTGGTTACAAAATAAATATATGTGGATATTTTGATGTGTCGCAATTACTCCTTGAGCTTGTCAAACTGAATTGATAGATGGAGGAAGATTGGAACATGTGTAGATTTTATTCCTTTCTGTCGAATTGGTTGAAATTGAACTGTGACTAGCAGATTAACTGCTTAGCCTTGAAGGCGCATAAGCTTCTTATGAAGGGATGTGCTGCTTATCTAGCAAGTGTGATCACCTTGGAATCAGCGCAACCAAAGTTGGAAGATATACCGGTAGTGTCTCAGTTTTTTGATGTGTTCCCTGAAGAACTACCTGGTCTACCTCCTAGAAGAGAAGTCAACTTCACAATAGAGCTGTGCCCTGGAGCAACACCCATGTCTCAGGCACCGTACAGGATGGCTCCAGCGGAGTTGAATGAATTGAAGAAGCAATTACAAGAGTTGCTCGACAAAGGATTTATTCGTCCAAGTGTCTCGCCTTGGGGAGCACCAGTTTTGTTTGTCAAAAAGAAGGATGGTTCACTCCGATTGTGCATCGATTATAGGATGTTGAACAAGGTGACTGTTAAAAATAAATATCCCTTGCCTCGGATAGATGACCATTTCGACCAGTTGCATTCAGCCAAAGTTTTCTCTCGAATTGACCTTCGCTCAGGTTATCATCAGTTGAGGATTCGAGATGAAGACATTCCGAAGACTGCCTTTAGGACCAGGTATGGTCATTATGAATTCCTAGTAATGCCCTTTGGAGTAACCAATGCACCTGCGACCTTTATGGATTTGATGAATAGGATTTATCATCCTTGGTTTTGGACCAGTTTGTCATTGTCTTCGTAGATGACATCCTTATCTACTCGTCATCCTTCGAGGACCATGCAAAGCGTTTGGAGCGAGTATTAGATGTGTTTAGCAAGTGTAACTTTTGGCTAGAAAGCGTTAACTTCCTAGGGCATATTATTTCAAAGGATGGCATATCTGTTGATCCATTTAAGGTCGAGGCTATAGTCAATTGGGAAAGACAAAAAATAGTCACCGAGATTAGAAGTTTTCTGGGTTTGGCAGGGTATTATAGACGATTCATTGAAAGATTCTCTACTATTGCCCTACCTTTGACCAAATTGACAAGGAAGGACGTGAAGTTTATATGGGATGAAAAATGTGAAAACAGTTTCTTAGAGTTGAAGAACAGATTAATTAGTGCACCAATTCTTACTCTTCCTTCAGGAGAAGGGGGTTTGGTGGTGTATAGTGATGCATCTGGAAAAGGCTTAGGTTGTGTACTCATGCAGCATGGCAAAGTTGTGGCTTATGGCTTAAGACAACTAAAGCCACATGAGAGAAACTACCCAACACATGACCTAGAGCTAGCAGCAGTGGTGTTTGCATTGAAGTTGTGGAGGCACTATCTCTATGGTGTGCTGTTTGAAGTCTTCACAAATCATCAAAGCTTGAAGTATATTTTCTCTCAGAGAGATCTGAATTTGAGGCAAAGGCGTTGGCTTGAGTATATCAAGGATTATGACTTCTCTATAGCTTACCACCCTGGTAAAGCTAATGTGGTGGCAGATGCACTTAGTAGAAAGTCAGAAACCCTTGCTGCTTTTATGATGATCAAAGAATGGGAATTGCTAGAATCTATGGCAAGCCTACATATAGAACCATTATCCAAAGGAGGGAAGTCTTTTGTGGCCAACTTTGTGGTACAATCTACAATTGTTGAGAAGATTATTGTAGCGCAAGCAACGGATCTAGAAGTCCAGAATTTACTCAAAAGGACAGTTCTGTTAGAGGAGCTGATGGGGGTATTCGATTCAACGGTCGATTAGTAGTCCCAGCTGTCTCAGAACTGCGCAGAGAATTATTAAATGAGGTTCATCATTCCAAGTACACCTTCCATCCAGGTGGAACAAAGATGTGCAAAGATTTGAAGTGTAACTTCTAGTGGGATGGAATGAAAAAGGATATTGGTCAGTTCGTAGCCAGATGCCTCACTTGTCAGCAAGTTAAAGCAGAGCACCAACGACCTGGAGGACTTTTGCAGCCACTAGAGATTCCGCAATGGAAGTGGGAGCATAACACCTTGGATTTTGTAGTAGACTTACCTCCTACCCAGAAGAGCATAATGCCATTTGGGTGATAGTAGATCGGCTGACCAAGTCTGCACACTTCTTACCAATTCGGTGGAAGCAAACTCCGAAAAGTTGACTCAACACTATATTCGAGAAATCGTAAGATTGCATGGTGCCCCTCCCTCTCCATAGTGTCTGATATGGATCCTAGATTCACGTCACGCTATTGGAGGAGTATACAAGATGCTTTGGGCACTGCACTCAATTTCAGCACAGCGTATCACCCTCAGTCTGATGGACAATCAGAAAGGACGATTCAGACTTTGGAGGACATGCTTAGAGCATGCGTGTTGGATTGCAAAGGTAATTGGGATGACCATTTACCCTTAATTGAATTTGCCTACAACAACAGCTACCAATCTAGTATCTAGATGGCTCCATATGAAGCTCTCTACGGACGTCCCTGTAGATCTCCGACTTGTTGGAATGAAGTCGGTGAGAAAGTTATGATCAAGTCAGAGATGCTTCAGCTGTGCGCTGACAAGGTGAAATTATTCGGGAAAAAATTTGGTTGGCTCAGGAGCGACAGAAACACTAAGCAAACAGAAGGCGTAGAGATCTTGAGTTTGAGACTGGTGACCATGTGTTCTTGAAGGTCTCACCTACATGTGGAGTTTTGCGTTTCGGAAAGAAAGGAAAATTAAGTCCTCGGTTTGTAGGTCCTTTTGAAATCCTTGAATGGATTGGTAACTCAGCTTATCGACTTGCTTTGCCTCCTAAACTGGATCAGGTGCATAATGTGTATCATGTTTCGCAGTTGAGAAAGTACTGTCGGGATGATGCCCACGTGGTTGACTATTCCATGCTGGAACTAAAACCTGACTTGACCTATGAGGTAAAGCCAATCAGGATTAAGGATCGAAGAAATCAGGTACTCCGGAATAGAGCGATTCCATTAGTATTAGTTCAGTGGTGCAATGATAAGTTTGAGGAAAATACTTGGGAGACGGAAGAAGAAATGCAGCGTGCTTACCCAGAGTTGTTTGAGGAGGAATATACCTGAATTTTGAGGATAAAATTCTTTTAAAGGAGGGAAGAATGTAACACCTGGCCGCAGGAAGGGCCAGGTGTGAGATGCAGTCCAGCAGCTGGCTCGGGGGAGGAGGAAGCCAGCTGCTTATATGGGAGAAGGGATTTGGGGGAGATGAGGGGTGGAGCGGTGGCGACCTCGGCCGACGACTGCGATTACCGGCAACTGTGACGCCGGCGACAATGCGATTTCCGGCGACCCCAACAAATCTCCAGCGGCCGTGACGACATTTGGGCGGTGAGTAAAGCAGAGGGGAAACCGGGAGAGAGGAAAGGAGCAGCAGGGGAGGGTGTACCTGAGCAGCGACGGCAACTCTCCAGTGAGCTCGGCAACCACGAGCAAGCTCCGACTACTCACCAACGAGCTCCGGCGGGCGGCAATTCGGCATGCGAGGTAGGATCCCATGCCATGCATCAAAGTTCCATTTTTTTTGGGTTTCTTTGTCTATGGAGGTGACGGGAAGGTAGGAGGAGGAGGTGAGGGGCCGACAGCGATCGGCGGGGGTCGAATCGACATCCGCCAGGCCGCCGGCCACGGGGGGAAAAGCAAAGGCAGCAGCTTTTTGCTGCTGCCACTTTCCTTTCCCCTCCCCAAAATCGGCCGGATCACGGCCTGACTATGGGGGAGGAGAGGAGGAGACGAGGCCGGCGTCGGTTGGGCGGTGGCGGCCCGACGACGGCGGCTGTGTCGGCCGCCACCCTCGCATGAACAGACGACCGAACTGGTCGTCTTCCTGGGGAAGACAACTGGTTCGGTCCAGGAATTCTGGACCGGGTCGTCAAACCAAACCGGAACCCGGTTCGGTAATAGTTAAACCGAACTGGTTCGGTCCATGATTAGACCGAACACGGTCCAATAAATAAACCGGTTCAGGTAGACCGAACCCGGTTCGGTCCAGTTATAAATCGAATCGGTTCAATAATAAACCCGGTTCATAAGCTGGTTTAGATTTTGAACTGCCGGTGGACCTCAACCGACAGTTAAAACTGGCCACAACTGACGGTGAAGCCTGACCGTCTGTGTAACTGAATGCAGTATAGTACATGCAAAGCCAGAATGGTACATAGGCTCTTTTTAGTAATTTTGAGCTGTTTAATAAATAATTGCAAGCCCTAAATGGTATGTGTGTGATGTTATGGTATTAAGGGCCTTAGTTCCTTATGTTATGATGACAGATAGCTAAGGATTTAAATGTAAAGAAAAACCCGACTAATAAACCTAGATGGTTTAGAGACATAATCATTTTATGAATGATAATAAAATGATGACTTGAGGGCTGAGCTTGATGGTTGGGAAGAACCTAATCAAGATAAAGACTAAAATGCCCTTGGGATTGGGAGTCAGTGTGTAAGTGTGAGTGACTTCCGATCAAGCGACCGAATGACTATTAAGTCAAAGGTCAGGCTATCTATTGAGCTATTAAGCCAACAGTTGTGAATGGTATGTGATAGTTTCATACTAGTAATACTGTGATACCTATTAAGGATCACAAGGAATAGACTGGGGTGATGTTGCATCTTCCGACTGGTGGAAGCTCTGCCGTTTGTATCTCTCTATGGATTTTAGAGAGCATTCACATCTTCCGACTAATGGAAGCTCTGTGTCATGGTACCTGATAAGGACCAACGTCTATTGGCCAGGCTTAAGCTGTTATATATCTCTATGGATTTTAGAGAGAACAATGATATGTTATTTTGGCCATGTTTGCATCTTTCTATGGATTTTAGAGAGAGTATTATATATTTTATTGGCCAGGCTTAAGCTATTACCTCTTTTCTATGGATTTTAGAGAGAGCATGTTTATTCTCTATGGATTTTAGAGAGAGCCACACATCCTGAGCCTTAATTGACAGGTGGTTTACTGTGCACAACATTGGAGACGTTAGCATCCTAGAAGGCTGCGTTTCCCGACCCACATCGAGTCTAGGAGCTGATGTGGAGCCAGACCCTTCCGACGGTCATACCTTCTAAGGTAAGGAATGGGCGAGGCAGTCACCCTTGAGAAATTCAGGGCGTGCCGTGATTACCGGTATTAACCGGAATGATAGTCACGGTGTTTTCGTGTTGTTTGTCATGTAGGTATGACATCCAATGAGTCTGTCTATGGGACAAAGACTTAATGATTGAACTTGAACTTGGGAAGCAATAAAAGACTTGTTTGAAAGATTAATAAAATATTCAAGTGGAATCCTGTAATAGGTTGCATAATATGTTAATGCAAATCCTAATTTGATGTGATGATGACTGTGTTATGGTATCCCACTGAGTATTTTTATACTCAGCATCCTTATGTGATGTAGGTGCTACTGTGGAAGAGTGACTTCACGTGGCACTTGGGAGCCTGGTGGTGAGGACGTTCAGATTTCTTAGTATATTTCCTGCTACAGGTTTGTCCTAGATTTGTATTAAGGCGCGAGCGCCGACTATTTCTAGTTTATTTTGAGATGGATGACAGACTTGCACTTAGAGGACTTGCTTTAGTTTAATCGACTTTGCATCTTGTATTAATATATGTATATATGGTTTTGTATCCATATTTGTGAACCCCAGTTATCACGGCCTAGATGCTTAGTCGAAAATTTTTCAACCAATGATTTATCGCTTAGAGGAACAATCCTCAAGTTTTCCGCTACCACTCTGATTTAAAAATGGTTTCTAAAACCCGGGCCGTGACAGTTTGAGTTCAGAGTAGAAGTTTCAGGACAGAATCAGAGGGAGAGAGAGAGATGGAAGCTGGGGGACGAGGGACGGGGGAGTCGGATCCGGAGATGGAGGAGGTGCTGGGAGTCTGGGACTCGGCTTAGCACATATGGCAAACTCACGTATGCTCCCGGCTGAGCTAAGATGTGCTGGTGCCTCCGCCTCCTCCAGCATGTGATTCCCTAGGGGTGTTCACGGACTCGGACGGACACGGACGCAATCTGTCCAGTCCGTCCGTGTTTGCAACATTTTCCGTATCCGTCCGAACACTTAGGATGGGTTAGGGGTTAATGAAAATTAGAAATGGAAAACTATTTTACATGAAAATGGTTTTTTCACCAGGTTAGGGGTTAAAGAAAACTGGGGCCCTGAAATTTTGCTTTTCCGGAGGGCCCGAAAATGCCCCAAATTTTTCAAACTTTCGAGGGTATGAAAGTCCCTTTTTCAGACTGAAAAAAGGGTCGGGTCTTAGACAAATCGACCTCCCTCCTGCCCTAGCCGCCGCTCCTCTGAGGACGAATCGACCTCGCCGGAGCTCTGTTCGGCGACGATCGCTGGATCTCCTCCCTACAGCTGTTCCTCCACTCTCTCAGCTCCCGCCTCTCTCTCCAGGTGAACCGCTCTCTCTCTCATCTATCGAGAAATTAATCTTTTGAATTGACGCAAGTTAGCATCTCCGCCGCCCTCCTAGCCGTGCTTGCCACCGTCTTCGTGGCGGCCGCGTCGGCCCAAGAGCTCTCCCCGGCCCCCCCTCCGGCCAGCTCCGGGTTCGCATTGCCGGCGCCGGTCGTGCTCGTCTGCTCTTCCCTCCTAGTTTCCTTCGTCGTCATTCTGTTGAGGAACAACTAGGCGGTTCGCAGATTTGGGTTTGATTGATTGATATAGAAAAACATACTGCAATGGATTCATGTGTTTTTGTATTACAGTTTCATGGAGGGTTTGTCATTTTGGGTTCCTGATTTCTGTGCTTGAGATCGCTCATTCTGGTTGTTCTTCTTTGAATGGGTGATTTTGGGTCTCTGTTTTTGTTTTCTCTGCAACTCCGGTTGGTGTTTTCTGCTCGGAAATTTGACGGTTTTGCTTTAGCAGCTGCAACTTGTAGTTGTTTTGGAAGCTGGAAGAGATTCGGTGGGGATTGCTTGATGTTAGGTGTTTATTGATTTTGTCGCAGTTGTCTTCTTCTTCTTCTTGTATCAATGAATCTCTTCTTTTTTCTGATCTGGGTGTACAGACTTCCGATGGAGATTTCATGTTTTCTCGGCCTTATCTCATAGTCTGGTTTGATCTTTTCATTTCTAGTGATTTTCAGCCAGGATGATTTCCTTTAGCTCTCAAATGGGCGGAAGGTTATCCGATTTCAAGCGATTTTGGTACTTTTGTTTAGCTTCATCATTGGGTCTGTTCGATTTTGACATTTGAAGGATTATGATTGTCATTTCTGATGCAGCTTTTTGGTGTTTTCTACCCTCCGATCCAGTCAAGGATCTGATATTCAATTGATTTAGATTTCTAGTTTGGATTATTTTGATCTTTTTTGCTAATTCTTATTAAAATATGGTGAATGATCAAGGTCTTGTTCTAGTAATTTTGGGGAATTTTCCATTGCATTGGAAACTCGTGTCATTGTAAGTTGGAGGCAGAGGGATTTTGATGAGTATAAAAGTTAATCAGAAGCAAGAAACTTCTGTAGTGAATTTGAAGGTGAGATTTTGAGGAATTTGGCATTGGTTTGTAGAGGGACGTGTGGGATCTCACGTTGTCAATTGCTAATCTAATTTCATACAACAAACTACTCTTAAATTCTTCTAGTCCATACTTTTCTGGGATGCCTGGATTGCTAGGATTGTGGCTTCTCAAGCCATGGAGACAACTTCTGATGAGATAATCAGACTGAGAGATGTGGAGCTCTACCTACAGCTCCTTGAACTTTCCAAAGGGTAAGTTTTTTACTAAGTACTATATTTGTATTAGTTTCATAGACCTATTTTATGTGAGGTCATAACATAATTTAAACTGTATTTGTTAGGGTTAGTACATGTTATGCTCTGTGTTGTGATATCATTAGTTAATCTGCAAGAGTGGCTTAGTAGTCAGCTCAGATTTCTGATTTGTTGGGTCAATGCCGCAAAGGTTGCCACCTCTGCACAACATGATATGACTTGGCTTCCAGTGGTGGAAACTTTTGCAGATCACGCTTCTTATGCCTGGAAGTGGTGAATAAATGCATAATATAGGCAAATATCTTAAACACAGTTTCATGATATGGCCAAAGCACCCTTATTACGCAGCCATATGTTTATGTGTTTGTGTGTGCACATATGTATACATATATACAGATATATATCAGAGAGAGAGAGAGAGAGAGATGGTCCTCTTTATTTGTTTTGGATATAGTGCTTTTTTTAAATTGGTTTTCTGAGATTGTTTGATGCCTAGATTTCTGTGCTTCTACTATGAAAATGCTTTGAATGGGTTTGGATCCTGTCCAAAATATAGTATTTTGGAGTGGAGTGTTTATGTTTGTATTACGGATGTATTGTTTGTCTAGAAGAGAAGATCGTTTCTCTGTATTTTTTTGGATGAATAGGATTGTTTCTCTATAATACTACCTTTTTGTATGTTGAGCCTATCGCGAACTTAAGTGTGAAACGTGCTTGGAAATAAATCTGATAAATTCGTTGGCTTTTGTGGAGTGTCATTTGGGTACATTCATAAAAAATGGATTGCTAGCGTGCTGCCTAGAATAATGCAAAAATCTGTAAATTGTATCCACCTCTTTTAAACTATGCTATAAGAGCATAAAGACCTGGAAATGTGACAAGTTGATCTTTTTGCGAAATGCATTTGAAGGTGGGTCGATGCCCCTGTGATTTTGACCATCGGCAGTCCTGGCCATGTCATAATAGGAAGAAATGGCTATATCGGTGAAATAGAATAAGTTACCTATTTGATCTTTTGCAGACCTTATGACCCCACCCTGAACCGCCCATAATCGGTATCATACATAGCCTATGCCCACAATCTCATGAGTGGTTGTTTGGAATGCTTTCTTTTTACAATATATGAGCAAAGAATTAAAAGCAATTAGGTGAGATATGATACTTTTCAAATAAGGAAATTGAGAGAATTATGTGCTCTCTTAACAATATCATTACCATTTTTTGTATTTTAATCACTATGAATTGTTTGATAATGTTATAGGTGGAGCCACACTTATTTTCGACACTGAGCTCGTTTCTGTCAATGGGAAGAAGACAGATGGAGAGGAAGTTGCAGCAGAAGATGAGGATGAGCTGTAGGTTCTGGGAATGATGAAAGAACCCTGTTTTTTTGCTTCATCTGTAATCGTGTTTTAGGTTTAAGTTACCTCGATAGCTTTTCTTGTTAACAAATTTTGGCAATGAGGACATGAAACTTAGAAAGTGGCATGGTGGAGTTCTGCAAGGTTGTAGCTAGGGTCTGTTATTTGACATTTGGAAAACTGGCAAGCTTTTATCGTCAATATCCTTACTACATATTTACCCAGAGAAACAAAGCTATAACAATAGCCCATCCATCTCCATTTTTATGATTGTTTTTACTTTGATTAGCATCTTGTCTTGCCAAAATTGGACTTTTCAAATAATCATACGTGGGACGTTTTCTCAACGGATAATGATATTGGTATAGCAGATATGTACATCACTGACATACACAGCCTAGTTGGCCAAATGAAATCAATGACATTATACTTTGTCAACGTTTGAAAACTTGATGGCTGAGAATTGCTATCTTATGCAAATATAGATCCGACGCGAGTCTATCTTTAGGTGGTTTTAACTGGTTTTCAATTTTTCAAGATCACATTTTGAAGATGTAACTCAAATGGAAACTTTACATCCTTCACATTCTTCTTGTCATATTAGCTTTTTTTCTTTTTCTTCTAATTTTTTGGGGCAAAATTTTTCATCTATCTCTTCACATTTAGGACTCAAGTTCAATCTTGGAAAAAATTTGTGCAAATACTCCTATTGTTATTACATACTCCCTCCGTCCGGTTTTTTATTATTAAGAAAACCAAAAAGCTGGGGTCCAAAAAATATAATACCCTATTCCCTTAGAAGGCTACTTGCAAGCTTCTTACCTTAGTTATATGCCTAGGGAATCTGAAACCCACTTTCTTGGCTCTCCTCTCCCTCACTCTCCACCTCAGAAAACATACTCACTAGAGGGTCAAAGTATGAGGAGACTCTAGGCCATTACTATTATTTTAAGGTATGTCTATATTTTTTTTTCAAAACACGATGTCTGTTTTATTGTTTTGTTAATAAAATACTTTAATGCAGGATTGTATTGGTGCACTTGATGGTACTCATGTTCCAGCTCATATTTTAGGAAAGGATCAAATGAGGTTTTGGAATAGGAAAGGTTATATTACTCAAAATTTATTGATTGCATGCAACTTTGATCTTGAGTTTACATATATATTAACTGGATGGGAGGGCTCAACAGCTGATGCTAGCCTTTTGAAGACGGCACTTACTTCACCAAGTAAAAGGCTATTGTTGCCAGAAGGTATGGACTTCCAACTTTTTATTTTTTTCATATTCATTGATAATAGGTATTAATTTAGTTATATTTTTTTATCACCCTCTTAGGTAAATATATGTTGGTGGATGCAAGATTTGCAAACATCTCAGGTTTCTTGGCTCCTTTTCGTAAAAGTCGATATCATTTGAAGGAGTTTGGCACTACTCCAGAGAGGCTACCACAAACTGCACAAGAGTTATTTAATCATCGTCATTGTAAGAACCCTCACCTTAAAAACCGGTTTATTTTTGTTAAACGTGGATTATCGTGTGGTTTAAGCACTTTCAGATTAAATTCGGTTGATTTCGAAAATAAAAATGGTTTTCAAAGGTTTCAATCAAAAACAACTTCACATAAATGAGTTTTAAGTGATTTAGAATCAAATCTTAATTTTTGGAATTTTTTTCTGATTTTTACCTATTTTCCCGAAAATTAGGGTTGACGGGACCCCCGGCGGGCCCCACCGACGAAATTAGGTTTTGTGACCAAAAAGCCCCAAACATTAAATAAAGTCGTTATAAAAATTTTCAGAATTTTGTGAACTTAATTTGGTATTAAAATCGCTAAATTACCCATTTTTAGCCAAAATTGCTCATTTTACCCCAGTTTTTACCTAGGTCTACCCCAAAACTTTCTATAAAAGGAAATGGTTGCGCCCTCCCCATTTTGGGAAAGGGTTTTGGCTTGGAGCAGCAGCCTCTTTCCCCATTTCCAAAAGAGGAAAGGAGTTAAGGTATGCTAATCTATGCTTAATCTTTCATTTTCATTTGATTTTTCAATAATCTTTACTCAAAACCTTGATTTTCCAAATGATTTCAAAGCATTTGAAGGATAAAAATCTATGTTTTAATATGTATCTTCAAACCCTAAGCTTCAAATTTCATTTTTATATGATTAAAAGCCCTAGATTTAAGGTCTATTTTGGGTTTTCAAGCTTAGTCGCGATTAGTAGAGTATTAACAATGGATTTATATTTTCTTCAAGGTGATTAAGGTATTGGACTTCGTGGTCATCCAAGTCAAGGTAATGGGTTCTTTAACCTTAACTTGGGTAGTATAAATCTTGTTATATTGAATGTATTTTGAAGGGGTTTATTCATTTTTAGGTCTCTAATGGTAAGATTAGTTTTCCTTAATCTCATGCTTTCTTTTCTTTGGATTTTGATTTGTGATGGTCTAAATAGGATTTCTGAAAAGTTTGATATAATTTGGATATTGTTTGATGCTTCGATTTGATGTTTGAAGTTATGAAAATGGTGTTTCGGTTTGATTTTCGAAATGAGGATATACTGAGTGTTTTGGAATTATTGAACTTTACTGAGGTACATGGAATTGTTCTTTACTGTTCGAAATTACATATAACTTAGTAACTTTCAAAAAATTCCAATAAACTCAGTAATGTTCGAAAATTTACAGTCAAATGGGTTTTTGGAAATTTTGCATTTTTTTCTCCATGATTTACTTCACTTAATGACATGAGAAGTATATTATGAGTTAATGAGGCCACGTGATATGCAGAAATGATAATATAATACCTTATGTATGTTAGATTATAGAAAATAAATGTGAGTATGCTTGTAGGAATGTTGTTGAGTTCATGTAAGTAAAGTTATGTTTTTACGGTGGTTTTCACCATGATTTTGGGATTGTGACCGGTACTTAAACGAGTTTTCAACATATGAATATGACACTATGAGTTATGATAAGTATGAATCATGTGATTAAGATATGCATGACTACACACATGCATGGGGATTTACCATGAGATTGTAATTATACCTTGATTATGATGCATGTGGGAATGGGTTGAGAGCATGTTTCATGTGTTGGCACCCACGTAGGATTTGCTCACGTATGTATCCTGAGAGCATGCATCATGAATCGGACTTCATGAATGAGATTTTACCGTGTCTTCATCGGTGTTGATCGATTGTATGCAATGGATGTAATTGCGTGCCGGATTAATCGATCGGAGAATTATCAAACTTGGTTGGTCCGAAAGGACATGTTTTCGATTTGGTCCTTCGTGGATCACGGACACTCCCCGGGTTGAGTTTGATAGATGATATGGGGGGGCATGTTTCGTACTCGCCTTGCGGTTGATACTATTGAGATTAGTCGTACAGGAGATGAGTATTCCCGGTGGTAGGCTTGTGCACCCCCTACCACATGTGTTCTAGGGTCCCGCATAACCGGGATTCAGGCTCTCCCCCACTGCAGGAGACTACCCAGGGCGAACACACCTATTCTAGTTTCGTTGTATACGATTCGGGCACCCTTGGCCAGGGCTGTCCAGGGCGAACAGACTTTGGGGTACACGACACCCCCTTGTTTCCAGCGAGGAAACCGAACCATGATACGCCTTCTTAGGCTTGATTGTGTCCCAAAGATATTGTGCTTACTCCTTGATGGAGGCATTCACCATTGTATTGATGCATTATTATGAATGCTATGAATGATTGTGTATCATGTAGATTCCACGTGTATCGTGAAGGGTGAGTGTATGTTCATATAAATGCGTGATTGTGTACCATGTAGATGCTCCACATGTGACGTGATGGATGGGTGGATCATGTTATATATGTATGATTGTGTACCATGTTGTACGAGATTCATACCACAGGAATGCATGTTTAGACAGTTTGTGGTTGAGATATTATTATGTATCGTCTTATGACGGGTATGCATGTTCAGTAGGTATGTTGATAAAATTCCATGGTATATGATGTTGTGAGATGGACGTATGATTTAGACGGTATTATCACGTGGATTACTTATATTATTTGATGAACTTTCATGCTTTGATGTTTCTTGTGGATTTCCGATATGTCTTGAAAACCATTACTGAGTTTTATACTCACCCCTCTTCCTTGTTTTGATTTGGGGCTGCATGATGAGACACGCAGACGCGCAGGATCCTCTCTTCGAGGAGCGACTAGAAGGAGTATGGGATTAGTTTGAGCATGATGATTAGTGTTGTGTTATCGTACTCTCTATTGTCATGAGATTACAGTAGATGTCGTGTTATATTTCAGATTGTTTAGACTTGTTATCCGAGCCACGTGTATGGCTCCGGACTTTATCTAATTGTGGGTGTAAGACTTGTTGATATTCTAGACTTTATACCTCGTTGAATTTTTACTTGTTTACTCTTACACAAAGCGGCGCGAAACTCCGAAATTATGTTATCGCCCGTATATGGGTGTAAGTCTTCCGCTTTGTCCGACATAACGTCGCCCCCGCACATCATTCGGCCCATGAACCGGGTTCAGGTCGGGTCGGGCGGTGCCGGGGCGTGACAAAGTTTTGGTATCGGAGCGCAGCTTTGTCTAGGAGTAAATAAGGTGTGAACGACAAGTCTTACAGGTTAAGGGTTGTGAGAAGATTAAGTCTAGATTTAATTAGCGTTGTGATTTTCCTTTAGTGGTTTGCCATGATTGTTGCCTGTTTACGTTTGTGTGCCACTAGTTGTTGGATTGTTTTGTGTTATTAGAACTGTGTGATTAATGAGTGGCGGTTGTATAGATGGCTGGTCCTAATCACACGGGTGCTAATAACCACCGTGGCGCTTGGGATCCGAGGGTGGATGACATGTTGACCGCGATCGAGGAGTTGACGCGGGTCGTCCAGGCCAAGCAAGCGAGCGGTAGTGGGTCTGAATCTCTTTCTCTTGAGGGATTCAAGAAGCTCAACCCTCCTAGCTTCAAGGGCGGGTTCGATGCTTTGGTGGCGGATAACTGGAGGCTTCATATGGAGAAGATCTTTAGCGCGCGGCGTTGCCCCGATGAGGAGAAGACGCGACTTGCGGTCTTCACGTTCGAGGGCGAGGCCCAGAGGTGGTGGCTATCCATGGAGCGTCAGAGGTTCTCTGGCCGGGTGGATATCCCGTGGGAGGATTTCTTGTCAGCCTTCAACGACAAGTACTTTCCTCTGCACGTCCGGGAGGAGAAGAAGAAGGAGTTCTTGAACCTCCAGCAGGGTTCGTTGACGGTTTTAGCTTATGAGACCCGATTCGTAGAACTTGAGCGTTTTGCTCCTCGTTTCTTCACCGACGAGTATGAGCGAGCATGCAAGTTCGAAGATGGTCTGAGGCCGTTCATCAAGAGCCGAGTTGTGCCCTTCAGGCACAAGACCCTTGCTGAGGTGATGGAGACGGCCATAGTGGTGGTGCGGGACTCGGACGAGATCATGAAGAAGAGGGGGGTAGCAGCAGCAGCCTAAGAGGCCAAGGGCGGAGGATTACCAAAGCCGCCGTGACCCTAAACGGCGGGATGCCCATCATGTGAGGCATAACACTCAGCAGGTGCGGCAGGACCTTCTTGACCGCCGTGCTAATGTGACTTGCTTTGATTGCCGGCAGAAGGGGCACTATGCTAGCGAATGTCCTCAGAGGGCAAACCGTGCACCGAGACGTCCTCCAGTGATCCCTCACCCCGGTCCCAGGCAGCCGGGAGCATTTCAGGCGAGACCACATGCTAGACCACCTACCGGGCAGCTTGATGCTAAGGGGAAGAAGCCGGTTAATGAGGGAAGAGTCTTTGCTATCTCGGCGCAGGAGGCAGCCGACTCATCCGGCGTAGTGGAAGGTACGATCCTCATTGCCTCCCACTATGCTAGAATCTTGTTTGACACTGGCTCTTCTCATTCTTTTATTTCCCCGTGTTTTGCCGATGAGTTGGGTGTTGATTTTAAACTGTTGCATGTTCCCTTGCGAGTGTCTACACCTTCGTCCTCTCTGCGGGCGGAGGAGTATGTGGAGGAGTTTCCGATGGTGATCGAAGGGCATGTCTTGCACGTGGATTTGATCTTACTACCGATGATCGACTTTAATGTGATATTGGGCATGGATATGATGTCCAAGTTCCATGTGCATGTAGACTGCCGAGGGAGCAAGGTGAAGTTCGAGCTACCAGGAGCTAAACCCTTTATCTTCCAGGGGGTGAAGCGTCCTAGTGGCAAGTTCTTGGCCTCATCCTTCAAGGCCAAGAAGTGGATCGATGGGGGATGCGAGACTTTCCTGGCAAGTGTTACTGCCTTGAATGGGGAGTTACCTGCCTTAGATTCTATTCGAGTTGTGGCGGAATTCCCCGATGTGTTCCCTGGTGATTTGATGGGTTTGCCACCAGAGAGGGAGGTAGAGTTCCATATTGATCTTATTCCAGACACTACTCCTATCTCTAAGGCTCCCTATCATATGGCCCCAGCCGAAATCAAAGAGCTTAAGGCCCAGCTGCAAGATCTAATGGATAAGGGGTATATCCGGCCTAGTGTATCTCCGTGGGGTGCGCCGGTCTTATTTGTTCGGAAGAAGGATGGTTCTCTGTGGTTGTGTATCGACTACCGAATGCTTAATCAGGTGACCATCAAGAACAAGTACCCTCTACCTAGAATTGATGATTTGTTTGATCAGTTACAGCAGGCTAAGGTCTTCTCTAAGATTGATCTTAGATCGGGTATCACCAACTTCGGATCCGTCCTGATGATGTGGCTAAGACGGCTTTCCGTACCTGATATGGGCATTATGAGTTCTTAGTGATGCCTTTTGGTCTTACCAATGCACCAGCCTCATTTATGGACTTGATGAACCGAGTATTCCGGCCATATCTTGAACGGTTCGTGATTATATTTGTGGATGATATCCTAATCTATTCGGCCAATGAGGAAGAGCATGAAGCACACTTGAGGATCGTCTTGCAGACTTTGCGGGAGCATAAACTCTTTGCGAAGTTTGACAAGTGTGAGTTTTGGCTCGAGAAGGTGCAGTTCCTTGGGCACATAATCTCGAGAGACGGTGTGGCAGTTGATCCCTCGAAAGTTGAAGCCGTGTTGAGATGGGAACAACCGAAGAGTGCGACGGAAGTCCGCAGTTTCCTAGGACTTGCTGGGTACTACCACCGTTTCATCGAGGGTTTCTCTAGCATTGCAAGCCCTATGACCAATTTGACCAGGAAGAGTGAGAAGTTTGAGTGGAACTCTGCTTGTGAAGAGAGTTTCCAGGAGTTGAAGAAGAGGTTGACTTCAGCCCCTGTTTTGACCTTACCGTCCGGGAGCGGTGGATATGTTATATACAGTGATGCTTCTCTCCGCGGCTTGGGTTGTGTACTCATGCAGCATGGTAGAGTGGTAGCTTATGCATCCCGACAGCTTAGGGTGCACGAGCGGAACTACCCCACTCATGATTTGGAACTAGCGGCCATGGTCTTTGCATTGAAGATCTGGCGGCACTATCTCTATGTTGAGAAGTTCGAGGTATTCACTGATCATAAGAGCCTGAAGTACCTATTCACCCAAAAAGATCTGAACATGAGGCAAAGGAGGTGGCTTGAATTCTTGAAGGATTATGACTTTACAATCTTGTACCATCCCGGTAAAGCGAACGTGGTGGACGATGCTTTGAGTCGGAAATCAGCCGCTACAGTTGCTTGCATGTGAGTTCGTGAGTGGCGCCTCTACGAGGACGCCATTGAGCTGAAACCCGAATTGACTTTGGAGGACACACGGAGTTGGTTTGCTAACCTCTCGATCAGCTCTAGTATGGTGGATGATGTGGTCGAAGCTCAGAAAAGGGATGAGGAGACTCTAGCTCTCAAGGCCAGGCTTAAGGAGAGGACAGTGTTGGGCTTTGAGGAGAAGGCTGATGGAAGCTTGATGTATAAAAGTCGGTGGTGTGTGCCGAACTCCATGGAGTTGAGAGAGCGTATCGTATCGGAGGCACACCATTCTAAGTTCTCCATTCACCCTGGGGGAACGAAGATGTACCACGACGTGAAGAGGACTTTTTGGTGGAAAGGGATGAAGAAGGACATCGCAGTCTATGTGTCCAGATGCCTTGTGTGCCAGCAGGTCAAGGCAGAGCACCGACATCCAGGCGGTTTGCTACAACCACTCCCGATCTCGGAGTGGAAGTGGGACCACGTCACCATGGACTTCGTCTCCGGATTACCTCGGTCGCCGAATGGGAATGACGCGGTATGGGTGATTGTTGACAGACTTACGAAGTTCGCTCATTTCCTCGCGATCAGGATGACTACTCCTTTGGATGCTTTGGCTGCTCTTTATATAAAGGAAGTGGTGAGGTTGCACGGGATCCCAGTGTCTATCGTTTCCGACTGTGACCCTCGTTTCACTTTGAGGTTTTGGCAGAGCTTTCAGAGTGCCTTGGGCACAATTCTCCACCTTAGCTCCGCGTATCATCCTCAGACAGATGGACAGTCCGAAAGGACCATTCAGACACTTGAGGATATGCTTCGTGCATGCATCCTTGAGTGGAAGGGGAGTTGGGAACATCATTTGTCTCTGGTGGAGTTTTCTTACAACAACAGCTACCAAGCGAGCATTATGATGGCACCTTTCGAGGCGCTTTATGGGCGTCCTTGCCGTTCGCCTCTGTGTTGGAGTGAGGTTGGGGAGCATCTTCTCACTGGCCCCGAGCTCATCCAGCAGCCAGTGGAGAAGATACGCCTCATCCGGGAGAGGCTCCAGACAGCCCAGAGTCGTCAGAAGAGTTATGCCGACAGGAGACGACGAGAGTTGGAGTTTAACGTTGGCGACCATGTGTTCCTGAAGATCTCTCCTACCCGTGGTGTTGTTCGATTCGAACAACGGGGGAAGTTGTCACCCCGATTTATTGGACCTTTCGAGATCTTAGAACGGATTGGCGCCACAGCCTATCGTGTAGCACTCCCACCCCGTTTGGCCGAGATCCATAACGTTTTTCACGTCTCACTTCTTCGGAAGTATGAGCCGGACCCCTCTCATGTATTGGATTTCGAGCCATTGGAGCTCCAGGAGAACCTTTCCTACGAGGAGATGCCCATCCAGATCCTTGACCGTAAGGAGAAGGTACTCCGGCATAAGGCTATCCCACTCGTGAAGGTGTTGTGGAGAAATCACGGTGTTGAGGAAGCTACCTGGGAGATGGAGGGCGAGATTCGGAAGAAGTACCCTCATCTTTTCGTCGCAGACCTCTAGTGAATTTTGGGGGACCAAAATTCCTAAGAGAGGGATGATGTAAGAACCCTCACCTTAAAAACCAGTTTATTTTTGTTAAACGTGGATTATCGTGTGGTTTAAGCACTTTCAGATTAAATTCGGTTGATTTCGAAAATAAAAATTATTTTCAAAGGTTTCAATCAAAAACAACTTCACATAAATGAGTTTTAAGTGATTTAGAATCAAATCTTAATTTTTGGAATTTTTTCTGATTTTTACCTATTTTCCCGAAAATTAGGGTTTGACGGGACCCCCGGCGGGTCCCGCCGACAAAATTAGGTTTTTGTGACCAAAAAGCCCCAGACATTAAACAAAGTCGTTATAAAAATTTTCAGAATTTTCTGAGCTTAATTTGGTATTAAAATCGCTAAATTACCCATTTTTAGCCAAAATTGCTCATTTTACCCCAATTTTTACCTAGGTCTACCCCAAAACTTTCTATAAAAGGAAAGGGTTGCGCCCTCCCCATTTTGGGAAAGGGTTTTGGCTTGGAGCAGCAGCCTCTTTCCCCATTTCCAAAAGAGGAAAAGAGTTAAGGTATGCTAATCTATGCTTAATCTTTCATTTTCATTTGATTTTTCAATAATCTTTACTCAAAACCTTGATTTTCCAAATGATTTCAAAGCATTTGAAGGATAAAAATCTCTGTTTTAATATGTATCTTCAAACCCTAAGCTTCAAATTTCGTTTTTATATGATTAAAAGCCCTAGATTTAAGGTCTATTTTGGGTTTTCAAGCTTAGTCGCGATTAGTAGAGTATTAACAATGGATTTATATTTTCTTCAAGGTGATTAAGGTGTTAGACTTCGTGGTCATCCAAATCAAGGTAATGGGTTCTTTAACCTCAGCTTGGGTAGTGTAAATCTTGTTTTAATGAATGTATTTTGAAGGGGTTTATTCATTTTTAGGTCTCTAATGGTAAGATTAGTTTTCCTTAATCTCATGCTTTCTTTTCTTTGGGTTTTGATTTGTGATGGTCTAAATAGAATTTCTGGAAAGTTTGGTGTAATTTGGATATTGTTTGATGCTTCGATTTGATGTTTGAAGTTATGAAAATGGTGTTTCGGTTTGATTTTCGAAATGAGGATATACTGAGTGTTTTGGAATTATTGAACTTTACTGAGGTACATGGAATTGTTCTTTACTGTTCAAAATTACATATAACTTAGTAACTTTCAAAAAATTCCAATAAACTCAGTGATGTTCGAAAATTTACAGTTAAATGGGTTTTTGGAAATTTTGCATCTTGTTCCAGGATTTACTTCACTTAATGACATGAGAAGTATATTATGAGTTAATGAGGCCACGTGATATGTAGAAATGATGATATAATACCTTATGTATGTTGGATTATAGAAAATAAAATTGAGTATGCTTGTAGGAATGTTATCGAGTTCATGCAAGTAAAGTTATGTTTTTACGGTGGTTTTCACCATGATTTTGGGATTGTGACCAGTACTTAAACGAGTTTTCAACATATGAATATGACACTATGAGTAATGATAAGTATGAATCATGTGATTAAGATATGCATGACTATACACATGCATGAGGATTTACCATGAGATTGTAATTATACCTTGATTATGATGCATGTGGGAATGGGTTGAGAGCATGTTTCATGTGTTGGCACCCACGTAGGATTTGCTCACGTATGTATCCTGAGAGCATGCATCATGAATCGGACTTCATGAATGAGATTTTACCGTGTCTTCATCGGTGTTGATCGATTGTATGCAATGGATGTAATTGCGTGCCGGATTAATCGATCAGAGAATTATCGAACTTGGTTGGTCTGAAAGGACATGTTTTCGATTTGGTCCTTCGTGGATCACGGACACTCCCCGGGTTGAGTTTGATAGATGATATGGGGGGGCATGTTTCGTACTCGCCTTGCGGTTGATACTATTGAGATTAGTTGTACGGGACATGAGTATTCCCGGTGGTAGGCTTGTGCACCCCCTACCACATGTGTTCTAGGGTCCCGCGTAACCGGGATTCGGGCTCTCCCCCACCGGAGGAGACTACCCAGGGCGAACACACCTGTTCTAGTTTCGTTGTGTATGATTCGGGCACCCTTGGCCAGGGCTGTCCAGGGCGAACAGACTTTGGGGTACACGACACCCCCTTGTTTCCAGCGAGGAAACCGGACCATGATACGCCTTCTTAGGCTTAATTGTGTCCCAAAGATATTGTGCTTACTCCTTGATGGAGGCATTCACCATTGTATTGATGCATTGTTATGAATGCTATGAATGATTGTGTATCATGTAGATTCCACGTGTATCGTGAAGGGTGAGTGTATGTTCATATAAATGCGTGATTATGTACCATGTAGATGCTCCACATGTGACGTGATGGATGGGTGGATCATGTTATATATGTATGATTGTGTACCATGTTGTACGAGATTCATACCACAGGAATGCATGTTTAGACAGTTTGTGGTTGAGATATTATTCTGTATCGTCTTATGACGGGTATGCATGTTTAGTAGGTATGTTGATAAAATTCCATGGTATATGATGTTGTGAGATGGACGTATGATTTAGACGGTATTATCACGTGGATTACGTATATTATTTGATGAACTTTCATGCTTTGATGTTTCTTGTGGATTTCCGATGTGTCTTGAAAACCATTACTGAGTTTCATACTCACCCCTCTTCCTTGTTTTGATTTGGGGCTGCGTGGTGCGACACGCAGACTCGCAGGATCCTCTCTTCGAGGAGCGACCAGAAGGAGTATGGGATTAGTTTGAGCATGAGTATGGGATTAGTTTGAGCATGATGATTAGTGTTGTGTTATCGTACTCTCTATTGTCATGAGATTACAGTAGATGTCGTGTTATATTTCAGATTGTTTAGACTTGTTATCCGAGCCGCGTGTATGGCTCCGGACTTTATCTAATTGTGGGTGTAAGACTTGTTGATATTCTAGACTTTATACCTCGTTGAATTTTTACTTGTTTACTCTTACACAAAGCGGCGCGAAACTCCGAAATTATGTTATCGCCCGTATATGGGTGTAAATCTTCCGCTTTGTCCGACATAACGTCGCCCCCGCACATCATTCGGCCCATGAACCGGGTTCGGGTCGGGTCGGGCGGTGCGCGGGGCGTGACACGTGCAAACCAGCAAAGGGGGTCTCGTCTATTCTCCTTTAGGCCTTCTACAGTGACCTAAGGGGTGGTAGTGCGAGCCGTAGTGCTTGGATCGCAAAAGCAAGAGAAGTGATTCGAAGGAGACAACTCGCGTAAAAGAAAAATCGGATTTTTTTGTCTTGTGAGGTAGGTGCTCTTTTTCCCACAATTCCATACTATAAATTGTGATATTTCGTGATGAATATGATACTTGAGCACTGATGTGAATACCTATATGAATGATGATCCGTTTGATATTGGTGTCGTTCAATTCAATGGTTTACCATTTGTATTTTGAACATGATGACTATTACACCCGATCCTAATAAATTAAATACTTCTCATGCATGGCTCCACTTAGATCTCACCGTATGCTTGCTGCTTTGGTCTAGATGAGTACATTCTGTTGGACGTTGTACAATTGTATGTCCTTATATGGATGTCTTCTTTCCTTAGTTTCGTTGTTATATGTCATCGATGATCATGTGGTGTCATACCGGATTCCAGATTTCAATCATATGCTGTGATTAATCCTTAAAGTTTGAAACTTGTGGTTAATGCATACTGGTATTCAGATGTTTCAGCCTCCAAGATTAGCTTTGGGTCATCAGTTTTCCTATCTCACGTTAATTGTCCATTTTGGGTCATATCAGCCGATAAAGGGAAGTATTTGTACAAAACTGTTTTGGCATAATGATACATACCTTATGATACTAATTATTAAAGTAACAATTTTTGTGAAAAAGAGTTACTGGAGTTTGAGATTTATTGTACCCTAATTATCTCATGATTTAGTATGGGTATGTCCTGAATTAAAAGTCCTAATTACATTCTACATGTCTAAACCGTATGAATATGTACAATCAGTTTTGGGATTAACAATGTAGTTAAGAATCTAATTAATTGCAGAACAATTGGGAGTTAGTAAATGCCCAGGAGAATAATGTAATAAGTCTAGAATGCATTAATAAGTGTTTAATTGAGTAATAGACTGTATTGAATAAGTAAGTTTATAATTAATGTTCTCGGCCAGACTTAGTCTTGTGCCGACAGACTGTGATAGAAAAATTATAATTAAATATAGAAAACTCGGAAAATTATGCCGTCAATTGGGTTAGAAACGAGAGACATGTAGCTGTCTGTCATAAAAATTTCAGACTAGAATATGTTCTATGCAGACCGTGGTGAGCCAGAGAATAGAGCTGTTGTGCAGATAACAGTATATTTTCGGGTTGTTTAAACTATACCTTATATTAAAACCTATGTGATATACCTAATGATAAATTGTAGTAACTATATAAAATCCAGAGAGATGAAGTTAGTAATGTCTAGTAATTGATCCAATCCAGAGAGTGAGTCATGTCAGACCGAGTCATTCCTTCGTGGGGCATTGTTCTACCAATATAGTATCTTTGGCGTCGAACTTGAAATCTTAGATTCTCGGTTAGGGTTTAGTTTCTTAGACCCTACCATCTTATACCAACGACATATAATCCTCACTATTGTCAGAATCGATGATGTCTTGATTGGAGCTATGCATGGTGAAGGTGTTTAATGAGTTATTTCTGATGAGTCTCAGTCTTGAGTCATCCTATGATTGAACATTGAGAATTCTTTGGTTACTCCTATGTGAGTCAATTTAGACTGTATTTCTTGAGTACTCACTCCTATGAGAGTCAATTCAGATTGTATCAATGAGATTGTTACTTTACTCCTCGGTGAGTTATATTTTAGAAGATTGATGTTTGAGTCTCTAGATGAGAGAGCACTTGATATTTCTAGATTGATTCAGTTCTATGTAAATTGTTTCTCCACTAGGAGTTCTGATGAACACTCTTAGTTGGATTCATAGTATGCTCACGAGCCATTGCTAGATCCTTTGTGATCTCAGATGATATATGAACCTCTGTAGTTCAGCCGATGACGGCAACGCGTGCGCTTTAGACTGTATGATATTACGGAAGGTCTGCAGTCTCAGCCCATTGTGCCTGTAAGCACCGATGGGGCCAGCATCCCTAGACGCATGGTCGGGTTCCTCTGTAGAACCTCTAGGATGATCTGGTATTGATGTCCATCGGGGAAGTGGACTGAACAGAGAGCAGAAATTGTTATCTCCGACACTCTGTATGTTTGGAGTCAGTATTCATTATTATTTCCTCCCGATGCTCTATACGTTTGGGATCTGAGTTAATGTTTATTTATTCTCAACTGTTGATGGTCTTTGATGATGATTATAGTCCAGGTAAGTGAACTCCATATTTGCTCAACCTGATCTTTTTAAACGTGTCTTTATACCATGTTGTCAGCATTTCCTTTATTATTATTATGTTGTGGGTTTTTCTTGGCTCCTACTGGGTATTTCTTTCGAAATACTCATGCATCTCTCGATGCAGGACTCAAAGTGGAAAGGAACTAACAAGGTACGTGCGAAGGAGCTCGATGGTAGAAAGTTGATAGCAGTGGATTTATTTATCGTTTTTAATTTCTTGTTCATGGAAAACTTATCAGCCTGTGTGCTGAATTTATTTTGATGGTTTAATGAATTGTTGACTGGATTATTGTAATAGTATAGTTTGTTTATTTTTATTTAAAATTTTTGTATAACGGATATTGGTTAAGCATTCTGGAATGAGAAGACGATGTGATCGAGTATTCGGTCGCGGCCCGGGTTTCAGCCTTATGACCTTAACCGAGTTAGTGCTTCCGCGCATTATTCAGGGTTTTGAAATTGGGGGCGTGACACCACCTCTAAACATGCAATTACTACTCTCAATTATTATTTCCACAAATTGATATGATACGGTAACTCATATTCTTGGTCGAACACACGAATTACCAGTGAATGCACTACACGTTCTTGGTCAGACACGAAAAGTTCATTCACTATAAATTAATGAAGCTAATTCTATCTTTGGTCGGGCATAGAATTAACATACCCCTGTTCTTTGGTCTGATACAGGAATTATTAAAATCAAATTTTATTCATAATCATACTAGTCTATGGTCAAGCACTAGATGAATAATAATAAAATCGCATTAAGCATAGATAAGAAAAATCATATCAACTATTATTAAATGAAACAATTGAGAATAGCTTCACAACTTAGGGCTTCATCTAAGCCTTGGTAACAGATTAGCTAGACATGAAAATATAGGGAAGAAAAAACCTGTCTTGATCGGGAATTCATTGGCGTCTACAATTTGAACACTGTTCTCTGCAGCAAAATAGTACACGACCAGCAGCTTTCTCCACAAGCAGTAACAGTTTTCTCTTCATGTCTGAAATAAGCACAACCCTCAGAACAATCCTTCTTTCTCTCTCGAGCAAAGGAGGTCTGTTCTGGAATCAGCCCTCCTTCTCAACCGCAGTTGGTCTCCTCTCTGGAAAATAGTTCACTCTATGCATAGCCGGCCCCCTTTTTCAACAGACTGCTCTGTTTTTATAGAGACTGTAAACAGTCTTTTTTTCCCCAAATCAGAACTTTCAGAAATCCGTTCTTCCCAAATCAACAATTTGCCCTTCCAAATCAGTCGATTTGCAATCCCATTCTTGTCTAAATTTGTAGTAAAAATCATATTTTTCCTCATCTTGAAACAAAACAAAAGGACCCAAAAATTGAAACTTCCCAAACTGAGCCAAATCAGACTTCCTTTGAAATCTCCAATCGAATCGAAAATTGGTACTTACCGTTTTAAAACGAATCTGCAATCTAAGCTTCCCGATTCGGCTTTGTCGCACACAAGTTTCCAAATCCAGTACTTTCCTTCTCTGCTCTTCCTCACAGTCAAGCTCTTCTCTTTGTCGTCGCCTGTGACCCATAGTCGTCGTCGCCGTAACCATCGCCACCATCACTGTCATTCTCAGCCATCAACCTCTCCCAAGCTCGATCCGTTCTCCGTCACCGCTTGAGCAGAGCTCGGGAGCTCTGCTTTCTGAAACAGATGGCCGAGCTCTCAACTCGTTGGTCTTTTCTCTTTTCATTGGGCTAAAACCCGTTGTAGCGATCTCCACCACCGGATCTAATCTTTTCACAGAAACTGTTTGACGCACATTCACTTTTGGCGATCTGCATTTGGAACTCTTAAACCTACATAAATAAAGTTAAATATAATTTAGACGCTCATAAAATGTAAATCTATTAAATCAAATTAATACATCCAAATTAATCCATTCAGCACATTTATTTATTAAACTCCTAATTACTCACCTAACATGAATCACCATTAATTATCCTTATTTTGACTGAAATTACGACTAACATATAGGTAGAAAGGCATATAAAAATGTATATATTTTGTAGATATCATGGAGACGGGCTCATAATTTAGGGTTTTGAGCAAAACGCGACTTTGATTACTCCCTTGCTCTACTGCGACTACATGTCATTACTTTTAGCTCCCCTAGAAGGATCAAGAGCTGGAGATTCAGCTACGGAGGGAACCCATTCTACGGGGTGTCATCTCTAGTGCAAAAAAAATCAGGTAATACACATTTTCAGTTAAAAACTGGGTCCATATTTTCTTGGAATGGTCTTTTCTTACAAAAGTGTCACTGTGTGTCTTGCAGTTGTCACACATTGTCTTCCACAACTACCACATTGAGACTGTCACATTTCACACTTATGATTGTCACCTTCTGGATACTATACTGTCAGATGAAGGTAGAAGAATAATATATTATGTGTGTATGGGATTGCTTTGACCAGGATTATAGGGAGGAATACAGTGTCAAGGAGGGCCTTTCAACACTAGCATGCATTCCATGCAAGATGAAGTACGATGATATGTTGAGTACATTATACGAGGTTCTATAAGATAGTTTTGTGACCAGGAGAGCAGACATGCTTTTGCAGGGGAGCCATGAATTTTGACTAGGGGGCAAAAAATTTCCTTAATTTTTCGGAGATCAACTATAAAATAAATTATCACAAAATATAATATTTTTACTCTTTTTTACACTTGTCCATGATATATGATATGCCATATTTGTTCATATATATATTTTTTAAGGGATGAAAGCAATGATCTAAAGATATATCTACTCACTCTGATTGAAAATAATCGTGTGTAGAAACTGAAATTTTGTAAGCCACATTGAACCCACAAGTGGGAAAGGCCTATGGGGTTAAGAACTAAGCTTCACTCCCTATTTTTGTTGGACTCAGGAAAAGGGAATTGTAATTATCCTTTTTGGGTCGTTGTATTGCCAAAAGTAACATAGTAGCTATTGAAGAAGGATGGGTTTGAGCAGCTATTAATGGTAGCAAGCAGCAGAAGGTGATTTTTTTTTTTGTTGAATGGTGACAGATGAGCTTCTTGCAGCCGGCAGAATAAAGGCGAGAACGTTCTGTGGCATATATGGGCATTAATCGTAGTCTTCCTCCTTGAGAGCTGAAGCAAAACGCTCATGTTGATTCAGACAGGAAGATGGAGGAGAGAAAAGTTGCGTGGTGCAGGAGAGAGACTCAAGGATGAGATTGTCATCCTGTGCGAAAAGGGAGAGTCGGGTGAGTTAAATGCGATGTTTTGGGAGCATCGATCTGAAAATCAATGGCTATTTTCACTTGAGTACAAAGAACGAATCTGTGCTTAAGTGCAGATTTTCCATCCTCAATGAAAATTGGTGAGGCTAGACGAACTGGTGCACTTTTTGTGAACTTCCAAATTTTGCTCAACAAAGGAACATGTAATTACGCATTTGTTTCCCATTTTCAATACAATTAGTGAAGTCATTAAGCAAATAAAAAACAACACATCATATTTGGCTAATATTTGAAATTGTCCGTCCTTTTTTTTATACATGTCCCTCCACCTTTATAGAGTATCAAGTATATCAAAAACCCCAAAGCGCATATCGCAAGGGGTAGTAGTCTCCGTTAACACGGAGGAGTTCCGGGGTTCGAGTCTGGATCTGGGCATCTTTGAAAAGGGGTATACCCATACAGGCCTAGTTAGGGAGTGCGTATGGTGTGTGGGCCTAGTTAGGGAGTGAGTAGTGTATGTGGGTCACTGCCTATGGGGCGGTTGTAGTAAAAAAAAGTAGAGCAAAGACACGGATAAATATTTATATCTGTATCATTGTCTACACCGTTGCACCCCTACACACTCCCGACTCCTGTTTCATAAGCTCTGTGACCAGAAACGCGTTTAAAACGCGTATAAAACACGTTTTACGCGTTTCAGCCACTCAGCCGTAAAACTCCCCGTTTAAAACGGGAAAACGTGTTTTTCCCGAAATAAACGCATTTTATCCCGATAAACGCGTTTAAACACGTAAAACACGTTTTTTATTTAAAGTGCAACTCTTTTTTTAAATGTGCAACTTTGCAATATATTATTATTTAACATTTATACTTATTATATTAATTTTTTATTTTTATTATTTTTTCATTTTTTTTTACGTTATTTTTCCGCATATTCTGTTTTCTGCCGTTTTATTCCGTACGCTTACCTCGCCGTTTTATTGCTGTACCCGTACTTTGTCACTTAGTTCATAAGGAACTAAGAGTGGCACCACGTGCTTTAAGCAAACTTATTAAGGTTTTGGGAACCCACCTTACCCATTCAGTTTCACAAGTTGTATCCCCGTAAAAATAGTTTGTATAAGAAAGATGATGAACTCAATAAATGCTTCTATATGCTTAATTGAAAATTATGTTTTGGATAATTAACTTGAGCAAAAATTGTTAGCAACAACGACAACTAAAGTGAAAATATCTATTTGTTTATGAAAAACATGGATTAGGCCCACTTATATCTGAAGGTTATAATTGCCAAGACACTTCAAGGTGTGCAGTTTTTATTAACTTCCCATTTTATCCAACTGAGGAACATGTAATTACAAATTTAAATCCCATTTTCAATACAATCAGTGAAGTCATTAAGCAATAAATATGAGCATAATACATCATAAGTTTACAAGTTGTATCCCCATAAGAATGGATAGTAACCGTGTGTTATTAAAAATTATAAAAAAAAGTGTTATTAAGGGTAACCAGGGGCCTGCCTTACAAAATTTACTCTCTTATTAATTCAGGCGCAGATACAAAATTTACTGGCTCTTATTTTTGTAGACCGACTTCCATATCGTACAAACCTCACGTCTGTTGCCCCAAAAACACACATGAAAGTGTGGATCCTGCCAAGATTTTCTGAGATAAAGGATGGATAGTAACCTTACCGGTTTAATTAAACGTTAAAAACAGGGATTAAATGGTCCAAAATGGACCCTTCACGATTATAGTGTAAAATATATGTGCTAGTGTCTAGGGGGTCTTCAATTTGATGGTGCGTCTCTAGGTCCGTGGCACACAATATCAATAAGGCTCTAGCCAGACTTTTTAAGTCCGACTTTAAGATTCCAGGGATTGGGTTTGGGAAGTGAAAGGAGCATCTAATTTTCATGGGGTCGGACGTGCCTCGAACTTATAACATACATCCAGAGGATTTTTCTGTTGATGCACGTCAAGGAATCCGGCCTCAACATGAAAATGAATTCGCGTAAATTCGAAATGTCTTACTGTGCTGCACACGAGCACAGATATGGGTGTGTCATACACAGTTTCAAGTTTGACCCGTTGTATATAAAAAAAAAACAAAAACACAAAGGGAGACCCATACTTATTCTTGATTTCTCGATTAACATAGGTGTCATACCCGTCATCATTAATATCTCGATTTCTTCTAAGAGAACAATGTCGAAGAGAGAAGAGTTGCAGAAAGTATTGATGATGACTGAAGCCTAAGCACAATCCTTAGCTCAGGGCTCTTTTATTTTTTACTAGGTGTGCTGAGAATTAATTATTGCAAGCACATTAATAGTGCCACTACAATTTCGAATCTTAAGGATTCCGACGGAACAAAAATGGAGGGACGATAAATATTGCAGAAACCAGGAGGTAAATGATAACAGAATATACCACTTCCCAGACATCTTTTAGTCTCATGCCTGACTGGTTGTGGTCAACAGAACTAGGACCCTGTTAAGGATAGAAAACAAAGATCTTATCAAATGAGTCGATATTCACAATTTCTCTCGACTATTAAAAGGGCAAACGAAATGAGTGACTGATGTAACAGAGTATAAACTTGCTTACCTGTTGCAGTTCCAAAAGCTTCCTTTCCATTTCTTTCACCGTAATATGGCGCTCTTGTATTTCTGCAAGGGTGTCCATTACCTAAATGGAAAGTCATTGTTAAAATAGTTTAATGACCAAATTTGGTTTCTAATTATAAACTGATTGAATCCGGAAAACTAAGTGGGATGCTCAGTGCATTAAAATTTAATCTCAAAGATAAAAAAAGAGCAAAGTAAACAACATCAAAATTTGAATATTATTTCTTCTTTTTATTTTCATTTGTTAGTTGTTTTACGACTTTCTTCTTTCAACAAAATATGGCCCACAAAAACTATAAATCTGTGGTCACAATTGAAACCTTCAATTCCAAGTTAACTACTACACACTGATTTGACATGCAAAGACCTTCCAAATATACGGAGCAGGAACACAAGGAAAGCTAAGAACATTCTTAGCATAGCCCGCTTGAAAAGAGAGCAAACCATGAAAACAAACACATACACACACTCACACACAAAAAGACCTGGCCTCGGTCTTGATCCTGAATTGGTCGCTTGAATATCATCTCTCCATCTACAGTATCCATCAAGCAATATATTGTCTGCACAAAGTGCAACACAAATTATTGATGATAGATCATTATCAGAACAAAATCAATAAACCTTCTACATGGTGGATGATTGCAAGCATTTTGAGGAAAGATAATCATACTTGTGCATCAACTCTTGTGCCCGTCACTACTTCCCAAGAAGTCCATGAAAATAACAATTTAATGAACATTTATTGACGAGATCAATACCAGACAACAATCCACATGAAGTAGAGATAAACAAACCTGTGAATACCCTTCTCTCAATAAATTCAAGATATTCTTTATGCATACTTTCTCGCAGCATCTGCAAAATTGAACTTGCTTCAGAACAGTGGTTATAAAAAAGCATGTTTGCAACAGCAAAATAAGCAGACAATCTATTTTAATGAAAAAAAATATCAGTAAACAGTAATTCCAATAAGAAGTTAGTTTAGTGCTCATCAAGCCATCTCGAAACAATCATTATATTTAGATCATTCATATCATCAAATTTGATTCAATTCCAAAGGTTGATTCTGATTGACTTCTAATTCCTTCTCACAAATTCAAATGACAAAGTAAAAGATGACTTTAAATTACCTGTAATTCAGATATCTTACCCAGAAAGTTCTTCTTCAAAGCACTACAAAGACAATTTAATTAGAAACAGTACAGTTCAAAACTTTAAGCACACCATTATATAATCCACAAACTAATACTAGGAGCACAATATGTACTAGTAAACAAAGATCATCCAGAACAGGTCCTAAACAGGTTTTCAAACCACGCATGAAGATTCAGAGAATAAATGGAGATAGACATATTTACAAAATGCAACTAGTTTTCCATTACAACTCGTATGCATTTCCTCCCACAAAACACAATGCACATCTTGTTCAGCCCCGCAAAGAGGTGGTGTAAAGAAATAACCATAGACCTAATCTTATTGTCAACCAAATCATAATCTAGTTTGAAGTTCTGAACTAAACCGTAATCGATCTTGAAGTCAATCTGCATTAACCATATTTTATGATTTAATCTGCTTGGTAGGATTTAGGATTTTTGACTTTACTATCTCTTACAAAAGAGGTAGCCCAAAACAGGCTGGAATGGAGGAGTAAGATCCGTGTCTCCGACCCCAAATAGTTGGGAAAAGGCGCTGATTGATTATGATTATGATTATGGTAGGATTTAGGATTTAAGTTCAGATTAGAAAAACAAGCATCAACCTCGGTAAAATCCAATTTGGAATTTGGGTCCCAATTTTCAATATTTAATGCAAGCAAATGCCAAAAACTTAACATGAAAATTACTGAATTGTGTCAGCTACACTAAAAGCTAGTTTCATGCCAATGATAGAGACTACGCATTATGTATCCAACATTTTACTTGTTTCATTCCAATGAATTGTTATAATTGAAATACCAAAAAATAATTACTTCGTTGTTGAAGTCCTAAACCGATCTACATTCGTTCCTTTTCCACATCCTGGCTCCCGTCTATTAGCCAAGTTCTGCAAATAACAAGAGAAGAGATGATAACTGTATAACATGCAGACACCTCCCAACAACTAAGGAATGCAATTAAAACAAAAAGTACATCTTCTTCTAATTCTCCAAACTTTGCTTTTACAGTTCGTGCAACATTTCCCACTTCATCGATGTCTTTCTCAACACATTGCATTATCTCTGCATCGATTTGAGAAACAAAATCACTAATCATATTCCCAATAAAAAACAATCGCATTATAATTGAACAACTGTAAACCGTTATCCTCATTAAGGTAAATGGTAAACATGATATTTTGCATATTCAATTGACAAGAATGCAGTCAACAATATGCAAGTGATTTGATCTTAAAAGCCATAGTTCCACGAACTAGATTGTCAATGAAACATTGACATCTGGTTAATTGCAAAATTGAGTAGACAGAATTGATCAAAGTCCTTTACCTAAATATTTAAATTGCCAAATCAACACTTTATAATATGAGTCCTGTTTATGACACATGACTCACGAACATCTGTGTGAGCCAAGAGGCCTCCAGCCATCAGATTTCATTCCCCAGCAGCAGATGTCAAATCAGGGGCGGGGGCAGGCGGGTTTGAATCACCGACCAATCAAAATATGACGGCCAACAGTGATTCCGCTCACAACAGACGTGTGTGACCCGTGTCTCGCATACTCTTTTTCCTTATGATGTACCAATGTCAACTAAGGATAAGCTCCCCATAAGAAAATCATAATTCTTATAATTGTTTTTGCAATAAACAGCAGGCTTTGTTATTACATTCGTGACGAATGACATATCTTTTACAACTTTTACATAAGGGCTTTGACCAGCCATAAGAACTCAAGACAAGATCAAATGGTGATGATTGATATATTTGATCTGGAAATGATGGTGACAACTCGATAGGGATGCATCAGGAAGTTGTGTTCGTTGTTGCTTAACATTGGGAAAAACAACTTTGAACATCCTTTCAACAAGTCGTACATTGGTTAGCTTAACCAGCCATGCCAACAAAGTATTAAAATGGCTCGTATTATTTAAACAATTATTCGTCCTGATTAACAAGATGGGTGCCAAAACATTGCTCAAACCAAAGTTCGCCCATATGTTAAGTAATCCATAAATCCACTTCGCCTCATCAAGTATAACCCAAAATTTTTAACCAAAGCTGGGAGGCTTTAATTCTTATGAACCAGTTATTTCTTATTGAGACTCGCAAATATAGTGAGAGGAATGTTAGGGACTAATTAGAATTCCTAGTTTCATTAGGAAAAGATAGCTAATTTAACTCTTACATGATTTCCTAGTTTCTTTATTTTCTTAGATTCTTAATTAGGACATTCTAATTCAAGTAGGTTTAGTATAATTGGTACTCTATAAATATGTAAAGCCTATGGCCAAAGAAAATACAGAAATTCAGAAGCTAGTTTTCATTGCATTCTTTTTATCTCTTTTCCATCTCTCCCTTCTAATTTCCCTGTTGTAGACCACTGTGTACATCAAAATCATCGCAATCACATTCATCTAGGATACTTATTAGCAGCTGCACTTTTTAGTTAAAGATCTTCTAACAACAGATTCAGGAACGAGTCCATCAGTATTTGACAAAGTTTGATTTCAGGGTGCATGCACGGGGACATCACATATTTTCGGCTTCCCTCATTTCCAAAATTATACTCCCTCCGTCCTGTTTTAGATGCTCCATCTGAAAAAGAGGGCAGTCCCGTTTTAGATGCTCAATATGATCAATTTATGTGGATTTTGAACCTCTTATTTCCCCCATTAGTTGAGGTTTCCACCATCCAATAACAATCAACATATTTTCAGATAGAGCTATTAAAAAGGACGGATGGAGTATATAAAAAAGTACAATTAGAACCCAAATTATATTGCTCACTGTAGTCTTCTGCTTTTACTAAATGATGTTAGTGTTAAATTATACAAAACGCTGCTTCACTGAACCATTTGTTAGAAACTTTAACATAATAACAAGACCAGAAAGAAGAATATATACATTGAAACCCTAATCATGAAGCAATGTCATCACCTTTTATTGCAGCAGCGTTAGTAGCAGATTTTGACTCCTCATTTGCGTCCTGCACATCATAATAAATGATAGTTTAGTCACGTTAACGATTAGTCAATTTTCTCAAAATTCAATCTATGACCTATATAGCAAAAAATTACTTGGAGCCTTTTCAATAGCTTGGAGAGCCCATCAATTAGCTTTGCAATCTCCCACACCTAACATAAATAAATCCATGGATGTGATTCTCGCATTTTGACTTGGATACAATCAACAAGACAATTTACCTGTCCAGAAAAACCTTCCAACCAAAGACCTGCAGAATTGGTTGGTGCAGGGCTTCCCATTTCAATGTCTCCAATCCTAGAAGGATGGCCTCTCTGTATCTTAAATGAGTCCTGGAAACGATAATCCAGACAACAAAATCTAATCTCATTATTTGTAAGCAATCAGAGGACAAAAAATAGAGTCTTTACATAAGAAACTTATGAAAGAGAATTATCCTTTAACATCACAGAAATAAATGGTTCCCTCGTTTTAAATGAATCATCTACAATAATTAGAAAAAAGGATAATCTAGATACGAACTAACGTACAAGGATTTTTGTTTTTCATATTCACAATCAGTCCAACGGGATAAAATTTCGATATTGCAAGTTTTTACCAGGTTGGTGACCTAAGAAGGGTGATAATTCATGACAGATGCTTTAGAATAATTTATCGGACTTCTCCAACATACAATAAATAAGTTGGATTGTATATCTATGATTTAATTGGGGCAAATAACTTCTAGAGAGGTGCTATGAACCAAGCTCTTAAGCAAAACGGGCATCTTTAGATAATGTGCAACCTCTGTAGTGGAGTTGGACATATGGCTCTACTTCGGACATCTTGCAGATTCTTCTGAAGATGCAAAAAAATTGGTTGAAGATGCATGAGTCAGTGACATCCTGGTTTTTAAGGTATATTTATAATGCAACAGAGACAAAATTAAGCAACACTCCGATTGTACACCCTTATCGTCGGTCTAGTACAATCGTCAAAACTTTAAAAAGATCGGATCTCAATTCAGCAAATTCAGTGTTGTGGAGCACCGTAAAACAATAAACAATCAACAAGACCATCTACCTGTCCGGAAAAACCTTCCATCCCAATATCTGAACGATTTGTTGATGCTTGGCTTCCCCTGTTGATGTCTGCAATCCGTACTATGTATCTCAAATGAGTCCTGCAGATAATCCAGACAACAAAGTCCAATACGTGAACACAGAAATAGAATCATTACTAACCAAATCCATTTTGAGTGATATTGGTAGATGCAGACCTTAAAGGCATAACTTAATTTGACACATTATGAGAGAACTTTGTCAGTTGGGAAAAGACGCTACTTGATTATGATTATGATTATGATTATGATGAGAGAACTTTGTCCTAACTGAGAAATGCTTTATTACTATCAAAATTAGTGTCTGCAAATTTTTACAATATTTATATAGTGAGATTAGGTATTGAATGAAGCTTAAACGAACTAATTAGTTGAACCAGACACTTAGGGGTAAAAGGCAGTTTCACATTATAAACAACCAAAGCTAGGTTAAAAAGGATTCAATTCCATAAATTCATGTATTTTTTCAGACTTTTATTATCAATTGATTGTTGGTGAAACGACCCATTTTTCACATAATTAGTTGACCCACCGGGGCTGCCAACGAGAACGGCCATGGACGCCAATGGTGGCCTTCACAAAACGCCTCTAGATGTATTTCTAGTGGAACCAGAGGGTCCCACGACACACTGAGAGAGCTCTCTCGCTCTCTCTGTCACAAGGAATTTGACTGTATAAACTTCGGATTTTCAGTTCCTGCCACCATCTCTAATCGACTACTCATAAAAATTATCCGTTAATGATTAGCAACTCAGACAAGAAATTTTAAACTTCACAGCGTTCAAAGCTTCACAATAGACATTCTACGGGTTAAAAACAATCTCAACCCAAATTCGTACAAAAGGTAAATTAACCATCAGTTTGATTGAATATGCTGTATGCATCAACAAGTTGAATCCTAAAAAATTTATGTGCAAAGTAGGAGCATCATAGACAATGGACCCATCCTACCTGAAACCGACACCATAAAAACAAGCTGTCTCCCGTCCGGCTACGAGCTCTCCCTCTCACGCTCAACTGCCGTCGCCTTCGCTTCCCTTTATCAGAAGGCAGCAGGGGGGTGTATATATATTTATTTATATCAGAAAAAAAAAAGATGAAGGAAGGCGGCAGGGGTTGTAGTTGTACTGGAACAACAACGAGCATTCCTCACGTGTAACAGCAAAACACACGTGGCCCATAACCCGTGCTTTTCCCGTACACAAAAAGGAACACAGGAGTTAACATTACTCGTGAGATAATAATAGAGATGATACGTGGTGCACTGTCATTGGCGCTTCAGCTACCTGACGTACTAGTTCGACTCCGTGTTGGGCCGAAGCCCATCTCCCTGGCGACACTCCTACCGCCTCCTCGGAAAAGTGGGAACACCCTAGCTTTCTCTCGCTCGTCTGTCTGTCGATATCGATGGCGATCGTTTACGCTCTCGTCGCCAGGGGAACCGTAGTTCTCGCTGAATTCAGCGCCGTCTCCGGAAATTCCGGCGCCGTGGCTCGTCGGATCCTGGAGAAGCTGCCGCCAGATGCTGATTCCAGGCTTTGTTTCTCACAAGATCGCTATGTCTTCCACATCCTCAAATCCGACGGGATCATCTTCCTCTGCATGGCCAACGACACTTTCGGAAGTCAGTTTTTATAAGTATCTTCGAATTTCCTCTAGATATGAGTTTGGAGTGATTGTCATCTCCATTTATATGTTTATGTCATCAATTCTATATGCCCGTCCATTTACACTTTTGAGAAGAGCTACTATAAAAGCTAAAAATGGAACCAGAGCATTTATTTGATACGAATCACAAAATCATCTGTAGTTCAAAGTTTAGGAATTTGATGCAAATCGCAAAATCAACTGCTTTCCGTCATTCTGTATACTGACTTACATATTTGGATGCGGATAATTAAATTGTTAAGATGATTTGATTGAACTACTTTTGGCATATTTTACTATTTTTTTGGAATACATGTTTTCCTAGTGTACTTGCTTCATAGAGTGAACGTTTTGTGGTCTTTTTAAACAAGTGTTTCTTGTTCCTCATTAAAATGGTTTCCTTCATCAAGTACTTGATGTGTTTGTTGCGTCGTCTTACACATGGTTATTCTCATTTGTGTTGATGATCTGTGATTTATTGTCAGGAAGAATCCCTTTTGCCTATTTGGAGGACATTCACATGAGATTTATGAAGAATTATGGGAGAGTTGCTCATTTGGCCCTTGCTTATGCAATGAATGACGAGTTTTCAAGAGATTTACACCAACAAATGGAATACTTCTCCAGTAACTCAAGTGTAGATACTCTTCAGATCATTCGTCAGTTCAAGGTTCATTCTGCTCAGTCTCGATTTATACATGTCTATCGTGAACAAAATCAGGTTGCGGATTTATTGGCTAATTTTGGTATTCACGAATTTTCTTGTTATTGGATGAAGAAACCTCCAGAATTTCTCTTGGCATCGCTAGTTAAGGATTCTTCGGGCCAGTGGTCTTTCCGTCTTGTTCGGGAGTAATGGTGTCTGTGATATTTCTGTTGTAGCAAAAAAAAAAAGTGTAGATACTCTCAACCGTGTACGTGGGGAAGTTAATGAGGTAAGTCATGGTATTTATTAGAGCAGTAATATATGCGATTGATATCCTATTCTATTACCATTACTTCAGATAATTTATTGAATACAGTTACACTATTTGAAGTAGAAATTGATATTTGAGAGTAAAAAAATGTGTGTAATACTTTACTTCCACATACTTCCATCAAATCTTTGTGGACAAAGGTAGTATTACAGTAGCTTTTGGGGAGATTTATTTGTGAGTTAAATTTTTCTTGTGATTCAGCGCAAATTGATTTTTACAATTAAGGAACATGATCAAATTGCAATAGTGAAAATTGTTAAAAGATTGAATCTGCATCTAACAGCCTTAACAATAGATTCGTGTTTATACTTAGCTTCAATTAAGGTCTAGTATTTTTTTTTGGATAAGAATCTAATGCTAGTTTTAAATGTTTTTTGTGTCTTCTATTTGCACATTATCTTTATTTTCCTGATCTGAAAATACAGTATGGATATCAGGTGCGCGCTATCATGGTTGACAACATTGAGAAAATACTTGAGAGAGGAGATCGTATAGAACTCCTTGTTGATAAAACTGCAACCATGCAAGATAACACTTTTCATTTCAGGAAACAATCTAAGCGGCTATCTCGAGCTCTTTGGATGAAAAATTTTAAACTTTTGTGAGTACAAAAGTTAAGCTGTAATTCCTTTTTTGTTATATTACATCACAAAGTTGAAAGCCTTGTGCTTTAAAAGATGAAACCCTAATACTTCTTTTTTTAAATTAAAATACAGGGCTTCCTTAACATGCTTAATAGTTGTGCTGCTGTACATCATAATTGCTGCTTGCTGTAGGGGGATTACTCTCCCTTCGTGCCGATCCTGATGTTTTAACTGTTATGCCACCAAGATTTCAACCAGGCGTTGGCATATTTGGCTTTTCAGTGACATGCAAGCATAAAATGTGTAAGACTATTCCACCTTGATCACATGCATTTTTGGGTATCTCTTCACACAGAAGTGGTTATGTGCAAAAGCCAGAAAGGTCTTGTTTATTGTTCTCTGCTCGGAGGTGTTTTATTTGGCAGTTTTTCCAGGTGATTTATTTATCACAAATGCCTACATCCAGTGCAGAACATTGGCCCATGTAATTATCTGTCTGCTCGCTCTAGTGGGAAATGTATTTGTGCAAAGCGTAGAGTTCACTTTCCAACATCGTTTATTGAGGCACCTGTGGAATTCTTGAGTGGTATGTTTAATGTATAATCCAATGTCAAAATTGCTATGTTTTTTTGTGTTTTTATTTCAGTTTTTTTTTTTTACATGTCAAAAGCATTAATTTACTTTGCATGTGTGAACTGAGATCTTATATTTTTGGCAACTATGTCTGATACCGAGGCCTGCAAGTATATGATGATAAAAATTAAGGGCAAAAGATTTAGGCATACCTGTAGCCATTAAAACTTTCAATGGAGTTTTTCTGCTAATCTTCTGTTAATCGTCTTTAGAACCACAGCGAGTTTCTGGTTTAGAATTTGGCTGAGAGTAATCTCGCTTAAGACACCGAATTAAGATGGCTAATGATGTGTTTATAACTAAACCATGACACCATTTTTAAAAACCCTAGAATCCTGACTGTCCATCCATAGGTCATCTAATGGTTCAGATCTGTCACTTAAAACAACAGCTTAATGGGTATTCTCACTCAGGCCTATTACCCAGACAATTTTAAAAGCCCAAAACAGTGTCAATTGAGATAGTTGAGCCACTTTATGTTTTATTACAAAAACAAGTCCAACATTCTCCCACTTGACACAACTTCTCAATTGAGCCATAGAAAGAATAAAATATCCCACTTGTCTCAATTAAACTAACCAAGTGGATAATGAGAAACCTTAAAATGACTTTCGTATGCGCATATAATACCCTTCGAATTGTATGTGGTAACTTTATACAAAATGTCATAATTACATAAATCAAGGTGATTATGTCCTCGGAGGAGAACATTCCCTTCAATGTATCACAATACAACTAATTCATTCTGGTTGAGTGCTATATGTGGCAAAATATATTTATGAGTGAAGGCATGCTCCTACTCATTTTGCAAATATTGTCTCATACTGAAGTGCACTGAAAAATGAGACACCGCGAGAAAAGAAACTGTAACTGTTATGATAAATGAGTAAAGTCCAGAAGTACATAAGCAAAATCAAATGCACGATGAGCTAATAAGACCCATACGATCCACATGACTTTGAAACAGAGAAGGGGGTAAGCCCTTAGTTATTGGATCAGCAACAATAAGCTTAGTACCGATATGCTCAATAACAATTGTCCCTACTTTAACACGATCTTGAACAACAAGATACTTTATATCGATGTGCTTACTTCGACTTCGACTCTTGTTGTTCTTCGTAGAGAACAGAGCAGCACTATTATCACATAACATCTTTTAACGGCCTAGATATAGAATCCATAATAGTAAGTCTTATGACAAGGTTCATCAGCCAAGTAGCATGTGACGTGCCCTCATAACAAACAACAAACTCTGCCTCCATAGTCGATGACGTTGTAAAGGTTTACTTAATACTTTTTCAAGAGTCAGCACTGCCTACCAAAAGGAAAATATAATCCAATGTCGACTTTTTCGAGTCAACACAACATCTGTATATCCAACCAGTTTTAAATGATCAGAATGTCTGTATGTAAGCATGTAATCCTTCGTTCCTTGTAGATACCTCGTAACCTTCTTTGCAGCTAGATAGTTGATATAGTGAGTATGTTTTTCTTTTTTGGTAATGTCGTTGTTACTTATACGGTTACACACTTCAAGTATGTGTAAGGGAACCACGGTATGAGGTTAGACACAAGGTAGGTGGAATCACGTTAGTAGATGCGGTGTTTGTGTATTTAGGTACAATAGGTGCACTCCTTCAAATCTCAAGAGGCAGATTATTATTATTATTATTATTCGATTGGCTATCATTCGAAGCACACAAATCATTGGGCAGAATTGCTGACTTGCCATCTTTTATTGTCTTTGAGACCTCTCCTAATCTGCGAAGGATGCTATACTATAGATTATCATCCATCCAGATTAGTTGTTTCAACATTTTCAAGAAGTATTCGTTTTCCCGTATTTAAGAGGGTTTTTTTTTCTTGAAATGCATACTAGTCTGAACATCTAGTAATTCTACAAGTAGTTATAGTGCATGTGTCAGAAGCTGACTGACCTCCCCAGAGGCCTCGTGGTGGAACCTTTCGCGTGGTCTCCAGTAAAATTGGGGGTTAGAAATAAAAAAGAATCTGCCAAGTCCAGCGTCCTTATGTCAGATTCCTCAATTCACATAAAACGATGAAGATCCATCACAAGAGAAGAAAAGCATCCATCGCGACCGTGCTCGTTCGACACCCCACTCCGTTGCCTCCCCCAACTAAAACTCCACTGAAGCTTGCAGAGACCATCATCAGAAGCGTCGGTCACATCCATCGTAGACGTCAATGGCAAGTATTCAGATCCAAATACCTTTGCTGCCAAGAGCCCGCACACCCACCACCACCTCCTTGTTCTTCCCCGACCCTCCACCGATGAACGGACGACCTTCTTACAGAAAACCTCAGAAACTCAGAAGCAGCAAATTCCAGAGCTTCCTCGAACTCAAGCCCGAGTGGAAACCAGAAGTCTTAGACTTCGATTTGCCTCAGCAGAGCGCCTCTGACCGATCCGAATACGACGTTGCCATCATTAGAGCTGGCCCGGCCGGCCTCCGGCTCGCGGAGAGAGTCTCAAGTCATGGAGTCCGCGTCTGCTGCATCGATCCTTCTCCTCTGCTCATGTGGTCCAACAACTACGGCTCCTGCATGGGTCGACGAATTCGAGACTATGGGCCTCGCCGACTGCCTCGACCACACCTGGCCGCTGGCCGTCGTTTTCATTGACGACCAGAAGAAGAAGTATCTGGATCGCCCGTACGGTCGGGTCAGCCGGATAGCACTCAAGGCCAAGCTGTTGAAGGGGTGTTTGTCTGGCGGGGTCAGGTTCCACCAGGCCAAGGCGTGGGCCGTTGATCTCCAGGAGTTCAAGTTCACCGTCCGACGCAGCGACGGCGCCGAGGTGAAGGCCAACCTGGTCGTCGACGCAGTGGTTTCTCGAGCTCCTTTGTGAAGTACGACCAACCTCGGAATCCCGGCTTCCAGATCGCACATGGCATCCTGGCGGAGGTGGAGGAGCGCCCGTTTGACCTGGACGAGATGGTTCTCATGGACTGGCGAGATGCCCACATGGGGAACGAGCCTTATTTGAGAGAGAGCAACAACAAGCTCCCGACCTTTCTTTACGCCATGCCGATGGCCCCCGACCTGATCTTCCTCGAGGAGACTTCGCTGGTGAGCCGGCCAGCCTTGTCGTACTGAGAGATCAAGCGGCGGATGGTGGCCAGGCTGTGGCACATGGAGATCAAGGTGAAGAGGGTGGTGGAGGACGAGAAGTGTCTTATCCCAATGGGTGGGCCCCTGCCGGCCATCCCTCAGAGCGTGGTGGCGACGGGAGGGGTCGGGGGGCTGGTCCATCCCTCGACAGAGTACATGGTGGCACGAGCTCTGGCGGCGGCGGTTGTGGGCCAGGAGATAGTGGAGTGCATGGGGTCGACGAGGATGATCAGGGGAAGGCAGATGCAAGGGCGAGTGTGGAGTAGCCTGTGGCCGCTGGAGAAGAGATGGGCGAGGGAGTTCTACTGTTTTGGGATGGAGACTCTGCTGGAGCTGGACTTGGAAGAGACGCGGAGGTTCTTCGATGCTTTCTTTGAGCTGGAGCCTCGATACTGGCAGGGGTTCCTGACGTCGAGGTTGTCTCTCGGCTTGGATGAGTCTCGAGGGATGACTTGGAGATTGTACAAGGGTTACCCATGAATTCCAACCTAAATGCACATAAAAACCAAATGCTACACATCGAATCTCTCAATGACCGTATAAATTTAAGAAGAGGCTTCTTGCGAGCAAGTATAAAAGTGTAAATGATAACATTTCGTCTAAAACAAATCTAAGCTAGAGATTCAAAAACGGGTCATTAACATGGCTCAATCTGAGGAAAACCGATTTTCAGTCCCTTCAGATATTGATTTTTGCCAAGTCCATTTTGATACTATAGCTTAATTAACCTTTTGTTATTAAAAAATTATTATTCTTTATACAAGGATAATTAAACTCGAACTCAAACTGACGTTAATTATCCATTGAGCTTTTCTTAGAACTCAAAACTGATATTTGCCATCGAGTAGAGATAAATAGTGATCTTGCTTCAAAAACACTCTATCCATAATGCTGTTCACAACTCATAAAAGTTCTTGCTAATGACATTGCTAAGAGTTAACTACCGAAAGGCTTACTTTATCGGGGGAGGAATTTGACGTTGAGACCTCTTAACAAATTGCTTAGCCAACCGAGGGTTAATATTCCTTAAAAAGAACTAGTGTGACCCCTCAAGTTCTACTTCTCCTTATTTTCTTCTTATTCAAGCAAGTCTTTATCATTGTGAGAACCTATTTATTCTAACACATTCTTCCAAAGTACTCTCTTGCATAACTCAAGATTGCAAGGGCAAACAATACTTGTTGTTACTAAAGTCCTGCTGGATGTTCAAAGCAAAACATCCACAGTAGATATTTCACTTTCATTAGTGATTTCCTATTTTTTTCACTTTCAGCTGAAACACCTCAGGACGTGTTTCATACATCTATAGTGAAAAATCTATAAATAAATAGTAAAAGTGAATTTTTCACTCTAGATGTTTTTGATTAATCACGAACCAAACGGCCTATAAATTTGCTTTCGAAAACCCCTTCTTATACGATTAAACAAGTTTTCAAATTGTGTTAATTTATAAAACAACAAAGGGTAAGATCGTCAAACCGAATTGATTTCAAGTCAAATGTGTCTACTTTTACTTCCTTCGTCTAATTTTACTTGTCTGGAATAGGAAACCAAAATAAACTAAAAGTTGGCTCATTTTGGTTTCCTAAGGGAAACGATATTTGTACATCAGATTTTCTACACATTTTCATACACAGCTGTGTAGGAAAATGTGTAGGAATCTGATGTAGGGTTATCACTGCCCGTTTCCTAATCCACATAGCTAATGTTGAGCGGAGGGAGCATGAAGTACAGAACCACTGGCCAGCGCGACAGCACCCCTGCAAATACTCATGGGCCTCTGACCCCATAAACTTTATGGGCTGCCTTTGTAGTGATCTGATGGCCCCAATTGACATGGGCCGCCTATGGCCGATAAGGAGCCACGCAATTAAAGCCCATGTTGAGCCGCTCCTGGGCTTCTCTGTCACGTGCATACGTCTCTTGCTGTCACTATCCGTTTGAAAAGTCGGAAACACCCCTCTCCGCCCTCCCTCCTGTTCCTGCTTCCTTTCCCTTCGAGCGTCTTCACTTGCCGAGACTTGAACGTGTCGCCGATCGACGGATTTTCGAACTTCGATCGCGCCTGGCATGCCGATTTCCGCCCGTTGAGGTTAGTAACTTCTGTGGTGTTTGGATGTTTTCTTAATACGGCCATTTCTGTCAAGTTTGATGATTACTTGCTCCTCTTTCTGCAAGATTATTCATTTCGTTGAGAAATTTTATGTTTAGTTGCTCGCGATTATGTTGTAGGTCTTTTCTCGAGTTCCATGAGCTTCATTTCTGTGGAATTTTATGGATTTTGGTTCTGAAAAAAGGAGGTTATTGATTTTTTAGGGGTTTGGAGGTCATTGCAATCATCTTATCACAGTATACCCTTAATTAGGGCTTGTTAGTTGATTTGACGTAAAAAAGGAGGTATCTTTTTTACTGCCGACGTATTGGTCTCATGAGAATTGTTAGGGGGATGCAGAGATTGATTTCTAAGTGGCAAAAAACGCTTCTGGGCTGGAAGGAATCGTTCAGTCAAGGACTTGGAATCACAAGCCCGAAGGTGCGGAGTCGTAATAAAGCAATTGTTCTTTAAGGCGTGCGCGAGGCAGGAACTAGGCAGGGCTTAAATCAGGAGAAAGATGACTCGTATTTTGGTTCAACGGGGCGGTGGAGGTTCTTCATCCAATCCAAACCGCTCCTCTGTTGCTGGGCCATCATCAGCATCTACTGCACTGCAGTTCGTCACTCCATCCGCATCAAGAAATGAAGAGACCGAAACAGAAGGACAAAATTCTATTAGTTTGAATGAAAGTGTTGGATTCGGCAGGCAGCGTGATGATAGTCCTATGCCAAAAAGCGATGAATTTCCATCTGAAAGCTGTCCTAGTGTGTCAAAGGAATTGGTCTTCAGGGAAAAGTCTGTAAGCGGCGATGATGATGATGATGATGCAAGTATTTTGATGAGTGAGTTGAACGGTTTGCAGATTGCAGAAAGGTTTAATTTTGATGATAATGAGGTACCGCGTAATAGTATTTCCCTGAATTCTACTCCTAGCTCATACCCGCCGCCACCACCTCCTCCGCCTCCTCTAGTTCCACTTCCAAAACCCATAACAGCTGATTTGGGCTTCAAAAGAAGAGGATCCGGTGGTTCAAATTCTCTGCGTGTTGGTTCTTCCACAAGGACAGCATCTCGGCCTAATGTTTCAACTCGGTCTCGATCAGTCTCTAGGCCGTCTTCTCCTAGGTCTTGTGGTGAGGCTGAAGGCTACAACAGTGCAGATGAGCAGATTCCATGTTTTAGGCCCTCGTATGATGATGCAGTAAGTTTTATTGTTTTCCTCAAGTAATTTAGTATTTCATCACTTTGTTTTTCATTATTGCAGTCTAATTGTGTGGATGTGATAAATGTCTTCTGGAATGTAATCGAATTTTTCAACATAGGCCTATTTTTTCCAGTTTTTTTACTTACAATTCATTCTTAGTTTTTTATGACGATAGGGAGATGGCAAATCTTTGTTAGTTTGCATGTCTTTGTTGTTAAGCTGCAGCTATGCAAGCTAAGAGGCTGTCTAGATAACTCTGTCGAATTACTTGTAAAAGAAAGCTTGTATCTGAATGTCGATTAAGCTGCATTTCTTGTTAAATTTTTGTCATGGTGTAACAGCATGTTAGAGCCTTGCAAGAAGTTCTGAGGTTTTTGAGTCCTTGTTTTTTGGATCGATGATGATGTTGAATTTTGTTGCTCATATCTGCATATGCTATCTTAGGTTGCTATTCTGCTAACAGTTGTCGGTAATATTAATACCAGGCCATTTGGTTTTGCTCGCTAAGATAAAGTTTGACCAACACGATCGTTAAACCTTATTATATTTTCCATCTCATGGAGTGCTCTCTTTTAAATAATTCAGATGAGGTTGTGTTAATTATGTTTATTGTGTGACCTACCGAATTTGTGGAGTGTCTTTAGTTTTTTTATATTCAGAGTACATTACGCTTCATATTCTGATATTGCTTCTGTACCTCATTTATATTTTTGACATTAGCATAGCTCTATACCACTAACTATTAAACCTGATTATTAGATAATTGTGATGATTTTAATGATGGTAATGAATATTTATGGTGCATTTACCATAAATTTTGTCATTATGTTCTATCTTATAAATCTTGTATATCTTGGATTGGTATTTAGGTAGGCTCAGTTGACCAAGCAGTTGTTTTGTGCACTTAAGAGCAAGATAGATGATGGTGGTGATGATTGGTTTATTTATGTTGTTCCAGGAGAAGGAACGGCAGTTTGAAGTGGATATCAGAAGGACAAAAGGTTTCGAAGTTAGAAGAATGTTAGAAGATGGAAATTGTTTGTTCCGTGCCGTTGCCGATCAAGTTTATGGAGACAGTGAAGCATATGATCTCGTTAGACAAATGTGCATTGATTATATGGTAATTTTCATCTTCACTGTTATTTTCACTTCTCTCTCTCTCTATGTGTGTGTGTGCACATTTTGTAGTGACATTTAGCCCATTGTAAAATTGTCCCTATCATGGATTCTATTATCGTTAAAATTTTACATTTATCACTTGGTCTGTTTTTTGGGATATTGAAAATTTTTTATTTACTTCCAGGAAAGAGAGAGGGATTATTTTTCTGAATTTATAACAGAAGGTTTCACTTCGTACTGTAAGAGGAAGAGGCGAGACAAGGTATGCAATTATTGTTTGTTTGTTTGGAATTTAGTGGCCTTAAACTTCTTTTGGTAAAAAAAAAAAGAGAAAAACAGATCTTTACCATCTTAAACAGGGATTGTCCCTATTGCGTTCTGTTTTATTTGCTGCATTTGTTATTTTTGAATTTTATGCATTGATTCTATGAAAAAATGTTGAACTCTTCTATTTTCCTCTTCAGTTGTACTTTAGGTCCAGAGCCTGTTGGAGTGGAATCTGTTTGACATTTGATATTTGAATTGACGCAGGTTTATGGGAACAATGTGGAGATTCAAGCTTTGTCTGAGATGTATAATCGGCCTATTCATATTTACTCTTACAGCACAGGTGCCAATAAAGAAACTGGCCTTTCACTGTTATGCCTTTCTGTAGTATAATGTTGACTCGTGTCTTTTGAGCGCAGAGCCCATAAATATATTTCAAGGAAGCTACAATACTGATGTACCTCCTATAAGACTGAGTTATCATCATGGCAATCATTACAATTCACTTGTTGATCCCTGCCGGTTGAACATTGGCGCAGGACTTGGATTTAGCAGTCTTCAGGGAGTAAGTGTTGCTCTTTTTTTGTTTCACTGTCCTAGATACTCCCTCTGTCCCACATCAAGTGTTCTATTGGGTAAATGACTCTAGATATTCACTTTTTTAGCATGGCTTTTTTGGTGATACTCTGTCCGAATTTATTATCTCCTTAGATAGTTTATGATGAATATACAGTTACTCTAGATTTTGAACTAACTAGGGAGATAACATATCTGGACGGAGGGAGTACTATTTTTGCTAGAATTGTTGCTGCTATTTTTTTATATATAGATTAATATACAGTTGATTTCTTGTTCTGAAAGTTGTCTGATTCCATTTTGTCCATTCAGAAGTTTTGATGCTCCTTTGTTTCTATGCACTTATATTTCATTATGCTTTCTTGAAGAAAAACATTGATAAGCATCAAGTGAAGGCTGCTATCAGAGCCCAGCAAGACCAGCAAATTGATAATGTAAGTTATCTATTAAATGCGATTTTGGCCTTAAACTCCCAGTAATGTCCCTACTGCATCAAACTACACTGGAATTTTATGATGTATTATACTGGAATTTTTTATTGGTGAATTTTAGTTTTAAAACATAAATCACAAATGTCTTAATCTGTATGGCTTGAGCTATATGAGATCTTCTTCTTTATATTAGGTATTTGGTGCCCTTCAAAATTTGAAGCCTATCTTTTGATATTTGCACACGGTGATGACATTTTTATTTTGTCTTTGACTAATTTGTAGACACTCTATTCTTATTGTTACGCAAATGATTTCCTACATCTGATTTTCGAATGTGGCAAATATTTGTGGTTATGGGAATTTTTTTTTGGATACATGACTGGCAAGTCATTTTCTAGGTTGCTACCATGTTATCATTAACTACTCTTTTTACCTACCATCGGATTGCCTTTGTACTGCTGAAAGCTATTTTTGTTTTTTTCGTTTTTTTCATGATAACTGTCTTCTTAGTTTTATGATTTCTTTTACTGTTGTTTGAGGTTATTGGGTTCCGTTTATTATGCGCATCTATTCATTAATTATCTCAGGAAGATAGCATTTTTTCTAAGATGTATGGAATAATCACAGGCACTGTTAGCTGAGGGACGCTTCTACTCAGACTTGGAGCTCACCGAGAAGGAAATTGAGCGGATGGTCATGGAAACATCTCGGGCCGAATACCTTGCAGATAGTAAGTTCAAGCAACAACCTGGATTTAGAGGCTCATCTACTTCTGGAGCTGAACCGTCATCCTCTGGAGCAAGTAAGTTTCCATTTTTTAAAGGGAGTCGTTGAGCATTTTGCTTACTGGAGTCCAGACTCTTTAAGATTCTGATAGCCTGACTGATTTTCAAGTTTTCTTTGACACTTGCATCCTTTTTATTAAAAAGGAACATAAAATAGAAGAATCCAATGCCTCCAGGGACCGATATGTACATCAACTGCTGGGCAATTTGAAGCAACTCTTCAATTTGTTTGCGAGCATAACCCTACTTGGGTGTATGTGTTTTTTCTAATTTTATGGTGGAACACCGTGCTTATCTGCAAACTATTTGATGGCTAGGGCAATTGGAGGGTAGACCCAAGGTGGATGAAGGAAGGGCTACGAGAGAAATGGTTCTCAGCAGTAGCATGCAGATAGTTCTTTCTATGGGTTTCAGTTACCTTCAAGTGATGGAGGCCTACGGCTTATTTGGAGATGATGTTGATTCCATGCTATGCTACTTGTTGGAGATGGGAGATGGGAGTCCTATGCTTGCAGGTAGCTTGAACCGGCGACATAAAGGCAAGGCAACTGAGGAGCGATGATAATAGGTAGGTGAGGTTGGATGTCTTCATGTAGTTTCTTGTAGGTAATTGTGACTGAAAGCATCCTTTTACTAAAACTTTTATGTTGAATGTGATGATACTAGTTTAATAAAGCCTCTGCTAGACTATTTAGAAAAAACAAGAACAGTGTCCTATGAATGTAAAATGCCACAGCCGCAGGCTGCAGTAAATAATGAGGTCTTCATCCCGTCATCGTTATGGTAGAATAAAGGTGCGAGTGTGTGCTCAACATATGCTTACATGATTGCTCGCTACTATTTGTTTTTTAATATTAATGAAGCCTAGTAGAATTTTGAGGAGCATGCGAGCGAATTTCTGTATGTCCACTGTCCGAGTGCAAGACAACGGCATCTTGCAATCCAATAAAGAGGTGTCATGGGGAAAATTAGTTCAAATATTGGCCGAAGTATCAGGTTTCATGTATGCTGTTGCTATGACTTTCAGTACAAGCTGTAAAAGCCCATCTACTGCTGAATTTTTTTAACTAGATAAGGGGTGTGCGAAGTAGATATTTTGAGCCTAATTGGAATGTGCCCATCACATAGGACTCCAGCCGCTGCCCTCTGCTTTACCCGGCTTATATTTATTAATAGGGGAAATAATATAATAAATTATAAATTTTTTTTGAAAATGATGCACTGTAGCAACAGGGTATCTGATAAGTCACACGGGCGCTTGTGCGTGGCTTTTTTTTAAAAAAATTAATCCAAAAGGCATCGGTTGCTCCGCCTCATTTAAAAGAGAAAGGCGTCAGTTCTCAACCGACGCCTTTGTTCTTTGTTCTTTGTTCTTTGTTCTTTGTTCATTGTTTTTGTCCTATTTTAAAGGGGCAATCATTTTAACGATGTATCTCTCATTTCTTATCCGTTTTTGTTTATTTTTTTCATTATTTTTTATTTTTAATACTTTTTTTGGTCAATATGATATTACAAAGATGTTGAGCCATCGTATACTATTTATCGTAATTTTTGTGTTATTTTTTTTATAAATAACATGTGATGGTTCAACATCTTTTTAATATCATAATGACTAGAAAAAGTACTAAAAATAATGAAAAATGAAAAAAAAAAGACAAACGGATCATTGAAGTTATCGCCCCTTTCAAATGGGATAAATTTATTTTGAACTATTTTAGTGGGACAAATTTTTCTAATTTTTTATCTATTTTTTTAAATTTTTTCATTCTTATTTATTTTTAGTGCTCTTTCTAGTCATTATAATGTCACAAAGATGTTAAGTCATTGCATGTTATTTATCGTAGTTTTTGTGGTATTTTTTCGATAAATAGCATGCGATGGCTCAACATCTTTTTAATATCATGATGATTAAAAATAACATTAAAATTAATGAAGAATAAAAAAAAATAGATGAAAATATATTAGAGATGAGAGAGATAATTATAGTTTAAGTGATTGCTCCTTTAAAATAGAACAAAAACGATGAAGGCCAACGCATTAAGAAAGGCGTCGGTTGAACTGACGTCTTTTTCTTTTAACCGTTTCGGGTTAGTTTTAAAAAAAAGCCACGTAGGCGCCCGTGCCATACGGGCGCCTGCATGGCTTGTCAAATGCCTTGTTTTGTAAATATTTGTTACAATGCGTCATTTTTATTTATTTTTTTATAATTTATTATATTATTTCCCCTTATTAATATCTCAAGCCTAATTAGCATATGTGCCCGGCTCTTGTTTTCTTTTTTGCCACATTGCCTGGCTCTTGTTAACACCTGTCACCTATTCTCATTTATTTTACAAATAGATTCTCCTAATAATTGTGCATTCGGTGAAGTTAACGATGTCCGCTATAAATTAGCAACAGATTTAAATTAAACGTCCTCCATGACGTGTCCTAGCACTTCCACTTGCTACTAAATCTCATCTTAGTATATTCCACTGTGCTATTGAATCTCACTTCCACATTACAAGTTACTACATCACAGAGGTGTAGTATGTAAACTTGGGGCCAAAATTTTAATTGTAGTAAGGCAAGCAAGCCAATAGGCGATCAATGTCATCGACCTACATAAGAAAAAAAAAATTGTTGTATGTTTCGTTGCTACTAAAAAGTATGACTCCACCGGGGAGAAGATATGTGTCCCTATGGTTGTTTTTAGGGGATTTTATTAAATAATATATATTAAAATAAATAATAACCGATCGAAAAAAGTGCAAACTTAATTTATGATCTAGTTATGTGACAATCTACGTAAGCGCTTGCGTGGCACTGGCCTCTGCGCGGTCTATTTTATTGTAATATGCCCTGAAATACGTCATTGGCAAAGACACCTTCCTCTAATAACAACAAGGAAAACGTCTTTTTTAATAACACTTTTTATTTTATTACTTTTTTCAATTAAAGCATCACTGGAAGAGACGTCTTCTTCTTGTAATAAGAAAAACGTCTCTTCTACATTTTCTATTTTATTACATTTTTCAACTAAGGCGTTTTAACGTGCCTTAACAAAAAAAATAAGTTCAAAAGTCGACAATGAGCTTACGCCAAAGTTTATAATTTGAAGACGTCGTTTAAAATGATATTTTACCCTTTGTACAAAAATTATTTAAAGACGTCATTTAAATTGGTGCATTCCCCCTTTTTACGAAGTATGCTTTCTTTATTACAAGAAAAATATGTCTTTTTTAGTAACGCTTTAGTTGAAAATATAACAAAATTGAAAGCGATAGTAGAAGATAAAGCGACTATTTCAGTGAGGCCTTACTTGGAAAGGTAATAAAAAAAATGTTAATAGAAAATATGCTTTACTTATTATTAGAGGAAGATGTTTTTTCATGTTAGAGTGCAAAAAAAAATAGATCGTGTAGGGGCTAGCACCATGTTGGCACTTGCTTAGCGTGTCAGCTATGGCTCTTTCCCAATCAATTATTATTTATTTTAATATATATTATTTGATAAAATCTTCTTGTTTTTAATACTCGATCCTCGTAACCTCTGTTTTCAATACTCATCCTCATAACCTTTGCATTGGCGCCCTCAATAATTATGGAGTCATATCCAGCTCGTGAGTATCAACAATTTTTTTATTTTTTTTATATGGGTGAGCATCAACCATTTTAAACACAATTAGGAAGTCAATCGTTTTCGGGACCACAAACCAAACAAATCGCTTGCATAACGATAAATTGACTCCATAGAAGGGAAGGATGAGTAGTTCGCCACCCCACCCCTTTATACATATGTGGATGTCCACCGTCCACATTTTTTAGACATACACGAAGTTTCACCAGCGGAGTCACTAGTGCAACTTCTTTAGCTGTTGATTGCCACAAATTGATGGTGCATAGCATGGCTTTCAAAATTGGACCAGACCGGCCAGTCCAACCGCAGAGAACTAGAACTGGTTGAAAAAATGATCCCCGCAGTCTGGTCTATTATCCGGGTTCATTAGAAATCACCCCGTTCAGCTGGTGAACCGCTGAACCGGATCCAGTTCACTGCCATACCATTTTTTTTAAATATATTTTAAGTGGTGATTCGAACTCTCCCTCATAGATTAACCCTTTAATATTTTAATTAACTTGTCTAGATCACTTTCATTGGCATATATGTTTGTTTGTATATATTAATATCTAAATTCTTGAAATAATCATGTTGCTTTTGACGGGATTCGGAGAAACATTACGGCCAAAATGAGACACTCTAACTACCTATGTTAAGGTATGTTGGTACATTTTCTATTTACAAATATATATATATATATATATATATATAGAGAGAGAGAGAGAGAGAGAGAGAGAAAGGTAGCCTTCGGGCGACCAGAGAGAAGCTCAGAGGTTCAACTGTCGGATGAGATATGACGGTTGAGTCCCTCTCTCCCTTCCTTTCCCCATCTCCCTCTGGCTCGATGGCGGCGCCACCCCGTTGCCCCGGTGACCCCTCATCTGGCTCGATGGGCGCCCCAGCGACCCCCTTCCCCCCCTATGTTTCATCAGGGCTGCCCCATTGCCACGGCACCTGTCAAGCTAGAGGAGATGGCGGGGGGTTGCCAGGGTGGGAGAGGGAAGGGGGTCGCTGGGGCGGGCGGGCGTCGAGCCAGAGGGGGAGAGTGGGGGGTCACTGGGTTGCGCGGGAGGGAGGGGGCGGTGCCATCTGGACGGGGGTGAGGGAGGCGGGCCCCTGCTGTGGGACCTAGCCGGCGGCGAGGGAGGGAGGGAAAAACATCCATCAACGGTTGGATTTCATAGAAAAAGTTTAAATGATATTACTCTTATTTGGCTTATATGAAGCTAATTCAATACATGGCCATTGGATCTTGATCAAACGGCTACAACTCACCTATCCAATGATTTTAGACACCCACGCATTGAATCCAATGACCAAAACGATTCGCAAAATACTTCTTGTATATTTATACGAGAACGATCCGATCTCACGTAAACTGTTCTAACTGCGGTTTAACTGCGATTAAATCGGACCGGACATAAAAAGGGTTCAATTTTCGGTCCGATTTTAAAAATCTTGGTGCATAGTGTAACTATATGAGCTAAGGCAAGACCGCATGGTTTTCCCTGTGTGCCATCGATTTCTCCGCATCGACGGCTGTTTAAGCTTCATCAGCGGACTCAACTTTTTTTTTTTTTTTGCGGTCGGGCGGGAACCAGCAGAAGAAGGGAAAGCTTCCAATTTCCATGAGTTCCACCCGCGGGCTAGCCCTTTTCCGGCGCCAGATTTCGCACCCAACCGCAGTCGGGCTGCCTCAATCGTCCCCAACCTCAATCAAGCAAACGCCCCACCGGACCAGTCACCACCTCCGCACCAATGGAAAACTCCGACGAACCTACCGTCTTTCTCGACCGTACTTCCCGACCCACCAGAGGGAAAAGGTCATCATCTCTTTCTCCTGTCTCTGTATTTGGTTTTCTTTCTTAGATCTCAGCTCCTCCCTCTCTCACAAAATACCAGTTTCCCTGTTTAGAGAGAATTGGGACAACTGGATTATCCTGAAGTCCGCCATTTCCTAGTGTGATGAAGTTCGGAAATTTGGTTTGTTGCCTAACTACTGAACATTTGCAGACGATGAGAACACAGGGTAATGGAGCTTAGGACTAGTTGAGTGGGTTTTAGCTGCTCTTTTTGGGTTAATCATTGAAGGTTAGTTTAAGCTTCAATTTAGATTATCGGTGAACAGGGGGGAGTACGTGTTAAATTTATGTTCATGTCTATAGCCATTTGGGGGCCTTGATTATGTCCTTTGTTTCAATCCAGTGGCTCATTAAATTTGGGGATAAAGATCGTAGCTTTATTTTTCAATCTGTGTGATAGCACTATCAAGTGACTTAATAAATCTGTTAGATTCTGAATTTACATTGTGCTTTTTTTTCCTTCAATTATTTGTCCGTCTGTAGATTGTATTACATTTATGAATTTAGTGGTGCGTTTGATTAACTTAGCCTTTCAATGCTGGAGTTGTGTACTATTCTATCTCTGAATTCTGTGTAATTTCATGCAAATCAGCATATCTATTTAGTGGCTGAATATCTACTATGCTCATCAGGATGACCAAGTTGCTTGACGATGAGCTTGAAGAGGACGACAAGTTCTGGAATCAAGATGCCCTGAAAGAGGTGAAGTCATAATGATTTATCAGTTTCATGTGATAAAGGAGTACCAACAGTGGATTCTGTCCTACATGTTTTCTGGTTTAGTCTATCTGCGTATATTACATCTTTTGCTCTTCTCTTGCTCTGTTATCTCCAGGATGAAATTGATGTAAATTATGAAGAAGAAGAGGAGGTTGCGGATGTGTTTGATAGTGACTTTGATGAAGACGTGAGTACTCAGTTCTCTTGTATTCTTACTGTCAATTTATTTTCAGGCATTACAGGAAGTTTTGCAATTGATGCATATTACCCACTGTATGATCAGGAAACGGAGCCAGAGGATGAGACTGAAGTTGATGTGGATGACAGGTTTTTGACATCTTTCAACTGTAATGTGTATGTGCTAGTCCTTTTTTAGTTAACTCTCAAATACTGACATCTATCCAGGGATCGTACTAAAAAGAAATTAATTGCACCTGGAAAGCCTGCTGCAAAGAAGAAGAGCAAGCAGAAGGTCCTTAGAAAATTAGAAGTGGAGCTCGAGGAGGACAAATCTTCCAGCCAAAGACAGTCTGATCAGCCTGAACAACTGGAGGTTCCTGATGATCCAGAGGTAGAGCGAACTGTAAGAAAATCCACTAGAACTTCTGTCATTGTTAGGCAAGCAGAGAGAGATGCAATAAGGGCTGCTTTGCAGGCAACCATGCGGGTCAGTTTTTCTCTCTCAATTTATGAATACATCTGTGTCATGCATACATTATATCTTGGTAATAGCAATTGGAATCGCAATACAGGGTCCAAATTCCATTTACAGTGTACAATGATCTGAATATTCATAAAATGCAATTTCATAGGCTTTTTGTCCCAATTTCCAGGCTTGTCTTCTCCTTTGGAAAGTGTGGCAGGTGGCTAATAAGGGCAAGTCCAAGCAGGATTCTTTCTGAATGCCTGCTAGCATTCTCAAGTTTGATAGGACAACTAGATCTGCAAATAAAGCTCACAATCAAGAAATATATTTGTTTGGCCTCCTTAAGTCTCTCCTCACGCACTCATTGTCATGCACACACACACGCGCGCATGCATAAATTCACTCCAACAGAAGATGGGAAAAAGAAGTTTAATATCAAATGATTTGCTTGAATTTAAGAATTTTGAAGAGGGAATGAGAGACACTACAAAAAATATAAGTAAAGCGCTTGTAAATTTTCTCCCATTTCATGCATCAAAATACAAATTAATTATTGACCTATCTAGCTCAAACTCGAGGAAAGTTAAGTCCAGTCTGGCTCCATCTAATGAACAGACAGTTGATGACTATCGATTAAAGGGGGAATTTGGAGAGGGAGAGAGAGATATACGAATTTATAAATGAAATGCTTGTAATTTTTCTCCCATCTCATGCATTGAAATATGAATTAAATGTTGAGCAATCTAGGTCAAACTTGAGGAAAGTTGAAGTCCAGTATGGCTTTGGCTTCGCTTAATGCATAGATAGTTGATGGCTAATTATAGAGTAAATGGGTCTTATTCTGACGCTTGCATGAAAATACTTGTTTCTATAGGTTTTGTCGCCTTTCATGGTAGAAGAGACCCAATCCTAATCAGTTTCTTTAAGTTTTATTCAATATGAGAAACACTTTGTGGCTTTTTTGTTATTCAATTTTCCCTTCCTATTTGTTTTATCATTTCTGCAGCCTATAAAAAGAAAAAAGGAAGGTGAAGAAAAGAGAATGACCCAAGAAGAGATGCTTTTAGAAGCAGCTGAAACAGGTCAGGTGATGGAAATTGCTTGCATGTTTTTAGTTTTATCAAGTGTTAACAGACGGTCACCATTACATCTATATACTGATCATATTTGATGGCTACAATACTTGTAATGAAGAAATTATGAACTTGAGGAATCTTGAGCGTGTGTTAGCAAGGGAGGAAGAAGTGAAGAAAAGAGCTGTTGTGCATAAAGAAGTCTATAGTGGCCCTCAGACACGATATTCCTCGAGAGATGGTAGTGCTGTTTCTTGTTTCTTATGCTTCTCTATTGCTGACTTTTTTATATTTGTTTCATGTACTTTCTCCTTCCTTATACATATCTTTTCTTTCTCTGAAGATTTCATGACTATCTCTCATCTATTTGTTCTCAGTTTCTTTATCCTGCACTTGTGTCACATCCTGGGTTTTTGGAACATTTTTTAAAATAACGACTCTCAAAGCATCACTTGTAACACCTTTTTCAAATTGTGGAGGATGTGATAATCAAGGCTACGACATTCACAAAATTTAGTTAACTTAAAATAAACATCTAGGAAATCCGTTAAAGTGCAAACAATATAACTGCAAGTAATAACATAATGGAGTCCGTTATTGGCACCATGTGTGACTTATTACAATATCGCAATTACTTTGTCTGCAGACTGCGATACAATAGTCATTCCACTCGATTGAAGTCAAGCAAGATTATTAGTGAATCTTGTTGTCTTCTAGCGGAGTTCTCGTATTTCTGAGTATAGACCTGCACAATCTGGTGGTCGAGTACTGGAAAATACTATGTAGAATAAAATATACCTCTATACATAAATGTACATGCCATAAAAGATATCAGTATTGCAATCCAATCTTTTGTTTTATAGGTAAGAGTCACCCTTACTGTGACCCAATGTGATTTGATCAGTTGAGCAAATTAAACTTTTTACCTCTTATAAAAAAGTAGATGATCAGTCTCTCAGTTGTCCTTAATGAGACAAAACTCAGGGATACCAATAGGCATCAATCGTTTGAATGAATGGAGAAAAATATTACCTATAAGAATATGTGTCTTTTTGAGAGAGAAATATGGTAAGTTTTTACTGCAGTAAGTGCCTTTGGGTGCAGTAGAAATAGGTTAGTTATTAGTGATCCAAATTGTAGGCAGAATGCAATGCTGTGTTAACTGTCAAGTGATTGATAAAATTATAAAAGGGTTATTTTGATCATGTTTCTTTTTTTCAAAAGCTATTTTTGGCTGACTTCAGTATCAAATTGCTGCTGCAGGAAAATCATTCTTGGAATTTTCTAAAGGATTATCGTTTCAGTCACAAATATGTGCAGCTCCATTCCCATGTAGGGATTCCTTCAATTTGGAAGCTGCAGCTCTTTATATCTTCTTCTAGGATTTGAGTTTTGCTTTGTTGTATGTGATGAAAATCCATTCAGCGACAAGAACGATATCTGTTTATGCATATATTTGAAACATTTTGAGTGGATATGGTTTACCACTCGTACCATTAAGATAGAATAAGCATACATTCATGCAATTGTTTTCCAGCCTTCATGATTATTATCTTGTTAATGCCGTTTCCATCTCTGCAGATCCTGAAAAAGTTGTTTGTTCAGTCACAGGATTGCCTGCCAAGTAAGTTACCGTTGACTATTCTTATTTTTTTTAACTTTCAGATTATATTATGGGAAAAACACAAGTTTGTCTCTTAGTGCTGTCATTTGTTTGTCTCTTGTTTTTTGCCCTTCATTTTTCTTGTCAAATGCTTAAGTCATGCTTCTCTATAACAAAATTCTTGTGGATACCATTTATCGTTGCGGTTGCAATATATACTTAATTTGCTGTGAGTTGATTGATTTTAAGTTTACAAGGAATGCAGAGATCACATAGTCAACATGCTTTTGACATTTTTTATTCTGTAGGTATCGTGATCCAAAAACAGGGCTACCTTACGCAACAATAGATGCCTTTAAAACGATACGAGAAAGGTAATTTGTTTTATTTCATAGGTTTTGTGTGTCATATTATGCAACTTGAAATCTCTGTATTACTGGGTTCGTACTCTTTGTTCTGTTTTATGTGTTCCATTTGTGGGCTATTCTAGATGATGGTCAGCCAAGCATCTCTCTACTGTCTTCTTAACCTTACAATTGATATCCTTGTATGATATTTCGAGTAGTATGTAGGCATTATTAGCGTCAAACTTAAAAGTTCTCTCCATCTAACCGCTTGATGTTTTAGAAGTGGTTACGGGCATGGTAGTAGATCTCAGGTTGATACTTAATGTGGTACCTGCACGTGTTGTATAAGTGGTTAATGTTTTATCTCGCAATAGCTGTGCTACTTTTTTTTTAAAAAAAAATCATAAGCTGTATTTGCTTGATTTAACGAAGTTTATATTGCATTGCAGTTGTCAGGTGGAGCACAACAATTTCAATAAGGAAATCATGGATACAGGAAATCTATTTGAATCCATTTCTGGGAATGGATTCTTGACTAGAAGGAGAAGATCAATTCCTGCAAATACATCAGCAGCTGGCTTCAGATATGGAGCCCGTTTTCTAACCATTCCTGCTCTTGAAATCGAGGATACAGATTAATTGTGCAAGTCTGGGTGTCAGGGATATATGCTAAATGTACAGAAGCAAAATTGTTCTACTTTATGATATTCTTATTATGTGTACATACATTGGTTGGTGTGTGGTCAAGTTTAGTGCATGGCCAGAATCGCTTCTTTTTTCTTATGGGTTGGTTAAAATATGGCATCATGAACGAGTAAATCGTCAACGCTACATTTTGGTAGGCGTTAGTATCCTCCCTTAGTAAGCACAGACGTGGCAAGAAGAGCAACCACTCTATTACCTTGTCTATAAACATGGTTGAAGGTAATGGAATGGAACTGATCAGCAACCTGCTTAATGCTTAGTTAATGTGTACAGAAATCTTGGACAGTTCGAGATCAGCTGCTCATTTGCTAACTTATAATTATCAGTTCAGAGTCACCTTCTACTTTAACATCCAAAAAAGTGTAGCCACAGAGCTAATCCAAGTAGCGTCTCACTTATGCAAATGCGCTCATCTCTGAGTCCCACCAGCCTGTTGTGGTTCCGTATGTGATGTCCATCCATCAAACCATAAAAATGCAGCATGTGTACGGAGACCTTTATTTGAATGATTTGCTTTGCTCTAAGCTAGTAAGGGACAGTTGAAGTCCACAGCATTGTCACAAAATCGGAATCCCGATTCAGCTCGGCAAGGGTCGGTTCAAAGTAAGAAAAAATTCAACGAAGGTTTGGGTCACTTGACAACAAATTATACGTCGTTCAGAAGTCACATTTTTTGAATCGTTGCTTACAGATGTCGTAGGAAAACCATAAGAAAGGGCCTCGTGGAACTAGCTACAACCTATGGCAAGTTTCCTACCAAAAAATGCAGATGAAATTCATAATGTTTAGAGAGAAATGTAGGCTTCATTAATTCAGAATATTGGAAGAATATAGTTGTTTGAACTATGATGAAGAGATTTTGACGAAAATTAGGTAATATTGAGATAAATTGGTTACAATAGAAAATAAAAATAAATACTCGCTCTGTAATATATTAGATGCTCCAGCCGAAATAATGTTGGTATATCTATGTGATGATGGAGGGAAGGGAGAAGACGTTCAAAATCCACTTAAATTGACCATATGGAGCATCTAAAATTGGACTGTCCTTTTTCCAAATGGAGCATCTAAAACAGGACAGAGAGAGTAAAAAAGAAAGACACTTCAAACTTGATGGAAGGGTGCACCAAAAACCCTGACCAACCCGACCCAACCTGGATGGAACCGACCCGACATTGACCCAAGTCGGATACTATCTCAGGTAGGGTCGGTTCTAAGATTTAAAAACTTGCTTCTATCTCGGGTAGAGTCGAGTTTGGCTTTAAAATACTCAAGAACCGACCCTACTTGAGATATACTATTTAAATCCTTAATTTTATAATACATATATATATATATATATATATATATTCATTATTATTATAATTATATAAATTATTTTATTAAAATTTTTTGTAATTATATTAATTATTTTATTAAAATTTCGATTCCTATCTAAGGTTCTCGAGTATTGCGGGATCTATTTTGGATAGGGTTGGGTTTAAGATCCTCGGGTCTTAGGTAAGGTCGGATTTAAGTAACGGCCCTATATTGGGAAGTGTCGGGTTAACTGACCCGTGATGCAGCCCTAACTTGATGCCTGGTCCGAGCACCTTTTAACTCCCAGTCACGAAGCTGGGAGCTTCGCGCCACTGCCTCCAACTAGGGCTGCTCACGAGCCGAGTCGAGTCGAGTTTTGGCTCAACTCGACTCGAGCTCGTTCTCGAGTTTGACAGCTCGAGCTTGGGCTCGGCTCGAGCTCGAGCTCCGAGCTCGGCTCGAGCCAAAAACAATACATTTGCCTTTGGGGTGATTCGAACCCAAACACAACCACACCACACCACACCACACGCCTTAACCAATTGGGCTACAATTTTTTTATACCTTTTATGTACAAAACAAATATTTATTACATATTTGAAGTGGGCTTTTTTGATATATTTTTTTTATAACGACGGGTATCCAATAAGACCCGACTAGAAGGGGCAAAGAAATTGATCTCTTAGAGTACTATATCCCGCCGCCAATCCCCTTGGGTGCATATAAGGCTCACCCATCATACGCATCGAGTAAATCAGGAAGCGTGTTCTATTCATCACACAAACACCTCATTGATCAACTTCACTAATGTCGTCTTTTAATATCAAAGCCCGGGTCAAATCAGTTATCGGGGACCTCCACATTTACAACATGAGCTCATCTAACGTGACCGATTTTCAGTACCATATTAAATGACCTCAACCCACGTGGGCATGGGGCCCAGCAATTGGGTAACCTCCGCTCAAAGGAAACATGTTCTATTCATCACACAAACACCTCATTGATCAACTTTACTAATATTTTCTCTTAATATCAAACATCGGGTCAAACCAGTTCTCGAGGATCTCCACATTTACAACATGAGTTCGTCTAACGTGAACGATTTTTAATACCAGATTAAATGACCTCAGCCCACGTGGGCATGGGGCCCTGTAATTGGGCAATCTCCGCTCAAGGGAAACGTGTTCTATTAATCACACAAACACCCCGTTGATTAACTTCACTAATGTTTCCTCATATTATCAAACCCCGAGTCGAGCCGTCATCAACTTCGACAGTCCGAAATCGGAAGTCTAATAACTCATTTGAATACGCAGACAGGTTTTAAAGAGCCTAATTTATTTAAAATATTGAGATTACGCGCTAAATAGATTTAAATCGCTGATTTACATCCGAGAAGACTATGGGTTTTTATTTTAAATGAAGAGTCGTTCAGATTAGATCTGGCGGATGAAGTTGATACAACGGGTGACTTGACCCAATATAAAAAAAAAAAAAAAAACCCGAGCTTTTCGGCTCGGGTGTTTTTACCAGAGGCCAGAAGCTTCTGGACTCTGGGTACTGGCGACGGCGAGGCGACAGGCGGCGGGGCTCAACGGGCGACGGCGACGGGGCTCGACGGGCGACGGCGGGGCTCGATGGGCTCACGGCCAGGCGACGGCGAAGCGAGGCGAGGCGACGGGCGGCCAGGCGACGGCGAGGCGAGGCGACGGGCTCACGATCGCCGGGGCTCGAGCTCACGGCGAGGCGAGGCTACGGCGACGGCGACGGCGGCCATGGGCTCGAAGCTCGAGCTGACGGCGAGGCGAGGCGAGATCGACGGCGAGGTATGGAAAAGTTTTGATTTTTTTTTTTTCGAGCTCGAGCTCGAGCTATTTTTCGAGCTCATTCTCGAGTCGATCGAGTCGAGCTTTATCGAGTCGAGCCGAATCGAGTTACGGAGTGGCTCGAGCTCGAGCTCGAGTAAAGTCGAGTCGAGTCGAGCTCGAGTCGAGCTGGGCTCGAGTCGAACTAAAATTCGAGTCGAGCCGGAAAAACTCGCGAGCTGACTCGGCTCGTGAGCACCCTTACCTCCAAGAGTCCAACGAGAGAACTGACGTCTTCACTCCACACGTGCGCCAATGGTTATGGTTCCTCGTGCGCTACAGCGCCACCAGTTTTGGTTCCCATCTCCCTCGCCTCCTCGACACCTCTCTCTCTCTCTCTCTCTCTCTCAATCTCCTAATTTGGGGTCGGAAGCCATCGCTGCATGAAAATCGAGAGCTCTTGAAAAGTGAAACGCGTAGTTGGATTGGATTAGGGTTTTGTTGGCGGGCTCCGGGATAGAAGAAGATGTCGCAGAACGGCAAGTTGATGCCGAATCTGGACCATCAGAACACCAAGATGCTCAATCTCACCGTACTTCAGCGGATCGACCCCTTCGTCGAGGAGATCCTCATGACCGCCGCCCACGTCACCTTCTACGAGTTCAATCTCGACCAGAATCAATGGGTTCGATTTCTTTTTTTCCCTCCTTTGCCTATGTCTTTTTTGCGGGAAAGAGTGGCGTGGATTTGACTGAATGTAATATTTTTGGTTGTAGAGCCGGAAGGATGTTGAAGGGTCTCTGTTTGTTGTCAAAAGGTTGGAGTTATTCATTCTATGCTCTCTGGATTTTGATACTTGGTGCTTTCTGGTGTTGAGGCTTTTTTTTTTTGTTTTCAAATGAGGGGTTAAAGTTTTGAGCTTTAATATCCGAATTGGTGTGGCACTTTTTCTCTGTGTCAGTTTCTGGAGGTTGGAAAATGGAAAATGTTTGATTAATTTGAACACTTTTTTTTTGGTACAAGAAAAATTTGAACACTTGGCTTTATCTGAAAAACTGTAACATGTTCACTATGGGCGAAGGAGATTTTTTGGGTGATACCGCCTGCTTAGTTGTTGTGACAGTTTTGGGGTTGCAAAAATTTGAAGAGAATGTGTTTTTTGTCCGTGTGTGTGCAGGAACGCTCAGCCGAGGTTCCAGTTTATTGTTATGAATCGCCGTAATACAGGTATATTTTCATGCATGCAAGAATCTTAATTTTCTATTATGCGAATGCGTTCATTCATTTTGTTTTTATTTCAAAGTAAAAAAGAGGTGCTTATGTTAACAATGGCGAGTTGCCTGTATGTATGACTTGGTAGCTCTCTAAGCTTGTTGTCAGCTTTGATCGTTAACACTGATATCACATGCAGTGTAAATACTAGGTCGCTATTGGTGTTTTGTCATTCTGATAATGATGACTGTTGTGGTGGGCTATTTAATTTTCAGCAACATTCATTTGATTAATGTTGCTGAAATATTGAAGTCAGTGCTCCATGTGACGGGCTACATCCCAATTTAAGAGAGTATTTATGAGTAAGAAGGCAGGAGACGAAGGAAAATACTATTATACTCCTATGAATTATTCATAATAAATTATGAAACCTTTTCATCTTCCACTTCCTTCATCAGACTTATTGTCTGTAATTACGTACACATTAGCCACTTTTTGAATTAGTAAACCTAGAAAAATCTCATTAACATTGTCATCGTGTATAATCTCCAAGTTGTTGACAATGTAGATATTGTTAAAAGTATAGAAGTGTTACTTAATTTGATGACTATACCAGCAGAAACAATGTATGTTTAAGTAATACATTGAAACGTGATATTATTGAGGATGTATGGAGCATACCTGCCTATTTTAGCTTCACATTTCAAAGTTAGAATGTTTCACTTGTATATTTCTTATGCCTTTAAATATATATATGCAACTTTCTTGAGCTCTGAAGTATTATTTTAAACAGATAATCTCGTGGAGGATCTTCTAGGAGAGTTTGAGTACGAAATCCAGGTCCCATATTTGCTATACCGCAATGCAGCTCAAGAAGTTAATGGAATTTGGTTTTATAATCAGCAGGAGTGTGAAGAGATTGCAAATCTCTTTGGAAGGTATAGACTTCTCCATTTTTATGAGTAAAACCAACTTTTTTTAAACAATCTAAAACTTCATAAAATCATGTACCATTTGATTTGCGACTAAACACCCTTCGTCCACCTTAGTGACAGTGTCTTGCCCTTTTTTTGAAAGGGTTCAACCAGCTTGGGAGCAGCTTAGCTATGCTGTTTGCTATTTGGATTGGCTTTTACATGTAGGGGGGATAATGAGGTTTAGTTTGACACGTGACATGTCCTTTTACTTTTTGCGTGTGACTATGAAATATGTACTTGAATAGGTAGCTTATTGAGGTTTGCCCCATTTGGAATGTACGTCCGCAAATACAAATTTGTTTTAGGGAGTGAAAAAATAATATTTCAGCAGCTATCAAAACCTCAGAAGATGTCCCCATTCCTGTCATCTTTTTGCTGGCTTTAAGTGTGGCATATGTATTTCATAAAACAACTGTCATTGGTATGATAATGGTCATATTTGCAATACTATTTTAACAGATATTTGGACTCCCTGGCGCATCATTTTTTGTTGGTATGAAAATGAAGGGTGATTTTTTATATTTTATTAACACTACATTTTATGCTTTGAAGTGTTATGATTGCTTTGTTTGCGTGTAGATCCTGGAAGTGGTTTGTTCTAATTTTGTGTTTATATTTACCACATTAGAAATCAGTATATATATGGAATGCATCTTGGTTGGGGGGTGGGGGGTGGGGGGCGGGACACTTTCTGGCTATGTGTATGTTTTACACCTTGCTTGGTTGCAATCTCTGGTTGTCATCGTAGCCACAATCTGTGATCGTTTTTAGCTGATTCTGCTTTGTGTTTGCAGGATTCTTAATGCTTATTCCAAGGTTCCTTCAAAGCCTAAAGTACCTGCGAGTAAAAGGTAATTGTCAACTTGTTTTTTAAAAGTGTAAGTTTGAATTTCCGGGGTTGATGGACAAGCCTTGCCTCTTCAGTCTTGTGTTGGAGTGTGCTTATGTAGATATCTTAATATGTACAATAAGTGATTTTAACTGTTTTGTTTTGCTGACCTTTTCTTTGCTTTTTCACTTCAACAGTGAGTTTGAGGAACTGGAAGCTGTTCCAACTTTAGCTGTTATTGAAGGACCTCTCGAGCCATCCTCATCATCTACATCAGCTGTCACTGACGCCACAGATGATACCTTTGTCAACTTTTTCAATGTATGTATCTACTTGTATTTTCACTTGCGGGAATGATAAGTGTCAAGTTATGCGTAAAAAACTAGTCAAATAATGACTTCTGTCTTAAAAACTAGCAGCAGTCCTTAGATGAGATCTAGCAGCACATCCTGTTGCTCTGATTTAAGTTTGATTAGCCTTTCGTGTGGACTTTGGTTACTTTTTCAATGATAAGTGGATGTGAGCTTGAATTTCACCCCTCTTCAGTACTGAAGTTTTAGTCTAGTATTCATGTTGTGTATGCTCAAGTGATTACGTTTTAATAAACAGTTGATGATCTTATGTGTTTAATGTGTGCACATCAACAGCAATAATTGCTTTATTTTTATTTTATTTAACGTTCATAAGTTTACTTAGCTGTACGTGCATAAATTTACTTGGTTATGCACACCAAAATTAATATTTTCTCCTTCTATATATGCAGACTTCAATGAACATGGGTTCCAATCCTTCCAGTGTTGCCTTAGATAGTCACCATGCTCCTTCACCACTGCCATTTTCATCACATATCCCCAGTGCAGCTCCGTCAGTCATTCCAACCCTTCCAGTGCCTTCTCCTCTGCCAAATTCATCCATCCCTCTTATGCCACTTCTTGAAAATGCTGATCCTGGCAATAGCAATCGTGCTACTAACCTGGTCAAACCTTCCTTTTTTGCTCATCCTTCTTCATCACCCTTGATAACGCCAGCTCCTGCTTCATCTACTATGCCACCAGCTCCTCCAGTTCATCTTCCCGTGCCACTTCAACGCCCATATGGAACTCCATTGCTTCAGCCTTTTCCGCCACCAACACCATCCCTGTCTCTCACCCCTCCTCCATCCGGACCAGTCATTACACGAGACAAGGTCCGGGATGCATTTGTGAGGCTTGCTCAGGTACTGACCATTATGTTCAATTGTTTACAATTTTGCTATCGATTAGAAAACTGAAACCATATGCTTTTGGCAGCTAGTCTCTGTGATTTTGATGTTTCAGCTAATTGAAGTTAAGCTTTGTTTCCATACGACTTCTATGATAATCCTTTTTCTACTGTTTTTCATGTGTTTTAGATAGAAAATTCATTTTCACAATGCCAATTTTGGATATAAAGACAAACATATTGATTTCTAGTACAGCCATCATGTTATTAAATACTAATATTTATCATTAGGTTGTTGCATGGGGTCATTACTTATGTGTTAGTCTCAGGACCCTCGATGGGATTGAAGCATAATAGTTGTAGATGGGGAGAGAGAAAAGGTTATATTGCATTTTAGATAGCTTGGACACTGCACATGATGACAAATTATGATCTGTTTGTGTTTATCAGATGTTTGAAAAGTAGCACATATGTTTTTGCTCATTTATGCGATTCATTATTCTTGATGACTGTATAGTAGAGTTGGAAGGAAGATGCTTACATAAGTGTGCATTGCTTACTGAGAATCTGAAATATACAAACACTAAACATCTGATGAATCGACAACATTTGATGCATATTGACAATGTAAAAACAGTAGGATGAATCTACCGATTCTCGTTCATACCTGCCTCATGTGATGTGTTGCCAAGATTTTTATTCTAATTTTTTACTCTTTGGCAGAACAACCAATTTATCGACATGGTATATCGGGAGATCATGAACGCACAATATCAGTGACCAAGTCCAACGGTGTTTGTCTTACTTTTTGAGATTTTCTTGTTTTAAGGTAGTCTGATATTTATTTATAATGGTCGATGAGACTGTTTGTATAGCTAACTGAACAAGATATAAAATCAAGTAGCATAATCTATTGTTTATTTGTGCTTGCATCCGTTCCCAGAATTGGAGTAGTATGATCTATAGATGCCCGATAGCTATATTCATTTGATGACGTGGTGTGCTGTATGGTTGACCATCTATATGTTTAGCAAACAGCAGCCACTAGATAATGGTTACTAATTTGCTTACGGAATTTTGATTGTTGGTGGTGACTGCCATGAACCAAATGCCTAGTTTCCTAGTTTTGATTTAATTCTTAGTTTCATTAGAAAATTGAAGTTCATTAGGAGTAGTTTAATCATCTTTAGTAGTTATAAGGCCAATGGCCTGAAGCACGTTATAGGAGTTATTTTTTCTTTTGATTTGGGCATTATAGAAACTTGAACCCATTAGCTTATGTTAGAGGTGTAGGCGATTCAAGTAAGAGAAGGAGGGGAGGAGGTGTGGGCTAACAGAGATGTCACGCTTTTAGTCAAAGTAGATCGGCGAAAGAATTTAATGTTGAGACCATCAAATTGGGGCCATTTTTTTCGCTAGCATCAAATTGGAGCTAATTGAACAAGAAAGCATGTTTTTTTCTAAAAAAGCAATGACCGCTTGTGTCTTGATCATAGATTCATAATGGAAAGCGTGCGCCCGATTGATGACAATTCAAATACTCGTGCATCCGTAGTCATCACAATTAGAACCAAATTGAATTCACTGAGTTAAAAATCAGTAACAGAATAACAATTGGGAGTATTTTAGGACTGAGTTTGGCCTGTTTAGTCCACCACCCCAACCATCGTTAATAAACCCCTGCCCACTTTAAGTTCATGTACAAGAACAAGCTTAAGCCCACTCCTGACGGTGGGAAAGGATCGACCCAAAAAAACAATATGCTTTTGACGGTCAGAAGCTGAGCCGTACTCGGTACTCCCAAATGCCTGAGCTTCTAATTGGTTCGTCACCACAGTATCATACTCCTGGTATACGTAGGCCCTGTTGGGTAACCTCCTGAGAAGATTTTCCAAAAGAATACCCCAGAACTTCTCTGATGGCATTTGGTATAAATGCCAAAAAATAACAGGGGTAATTGTTAAAGAAAATTGCAATTTTCCGTAATGATGATGAGGTTTTTTTGTTATCAGATGTCTTTGTCTCTTTTTAAAAATTATAATTTCTGCCACCATGACTTATTTGGTTATCAAATGAAGTTGGTTTTTATTTTATACACTTATTTGTACTGCATCAGGAATCTGCTGTAGGGTTATCACTGCCCTAAAAGAAACCAGTCATCTAAAGAACTGAAACTGCTAACCAAACAGGGCCGGAGTCGTTTCCTGCGAGAGTTAGACACAACTTATTCAAAACTTCGGGGGCAACTGGTCTGGTCTGGTCTGGTGGGAGAGAGCTCTCGTAATGGCGGCGCTCCGAGCTGCAGCCTGCCGTTTCCTCCGTCACCATCCTCCTCCTATTCCATCCGCTTACTTCATTCCTTCCAGAGGCATCGCTTCAAAGCTCTTTGTCGGAGGTTTAATCGCTTCCCTTCTTCTTTTCTCTCTCCGTTATGTGATCGACCTCAGCTCCATCTTCTCGGCGGTGATGTCATAGAATTGGATTGATGGCTTTTGTCTGCATCTCGTCTCTGCCCACTTAAGATCATCAAGGACGCGTTCATTGATAGCCGGACTTTTTTCTCTTGAGGCTTCTGCATATTTTTCTGTTTTTAGAAAAAAGGCGTTAGTTGGTCATGGTAAATTAGTGTAAGACTTATCAGAAGAAATGACTATCTTCCATCTATAAATTAGCTATCTGGTTCTCTCAATTCCCGTTTCTGAAATTTCTATACCACGTCATTGAACTTGTATCCTAGATGTTCGATGAAATGCGATCGGGGGGGGGGGGGGGGGTGACACCCTTTTCTTTATAATGTTATCGGTGATCTCTTTCTCGGTGAACCACTGAGCAAAAATCACGTTTAATTGCCCCTTTTTTACTTCTGATTCAAACGTCTAAATTGTCTTGGTAATATAACTATGATTTTTTTTATAATTAATTAAGCATGATTTCATAAAGACTTGTGAACTTGGCTGTTGTTTTTCAAAATTACTGCTGCCTAATGGTTGTATGGTCGTACCACCTAGCTTCCCTATTAATATTGTGATTAATAATCTGCAGAAATATTTTACGTACGTGATTGGAACTTCCCATGCGTTAATTTAGGGCAGCATGCTGCTGTGTTTGGAATGAACCCTAATCATAATCATAATCAAGTAATTTGAAGGTCTTTTTTCCATTTGTTTTAAAATGAAGCCTAACTGTTAGGTAATTTTTCCATTTGTTTTTAAAACTCCTCCTGAAGTTGCTGTGATCGTTTTTCAGGGTTGTCATTTCTCACTACAGAGAAAGCATTGGCTGAGGCCTTTGGACAATTTGGTCAAGTTATTCAAGGTGCCTAATTTTTTGTGACTTCTCAACTTTTGTTTAAACTAATGTCATACCTCTTGCTCTTATCAGCTACAATAGTTATGGACAAAGTTTCAGACAGATCAAAAGGGTTTGGGTTTGTTACATTTGCATTGGAAAGTGAAGCTGAGAAAGCTCTCAAGGAAATGAATGGAAAGGTATCTAAACTCGCAATTACTAGACTCATTTATGTCTCTCCCATTTGTTTGTTTCTTGTTCTTCTCATCTTCCTGGTGAATTCTCAATTGTTTGGAAAACAACTGAGCAGGCATTGAGTGGACGGACTATTTATGTAGACAGAGCCAAAATCAGAGCACAATTGAATTATTCAAAACCACCAATAGCAAGGGGCCCTCCTGAACCTCCTGTTGAAGATAGATATGACGGTTAATACTATGACAACAAAAAAGCACAAGTCAGTTATGGCCAGCTTAATCCGCCAATCTGCTAAGATCTTCATAGGTCTCAACAAAGGCCGAATATGGATGGTAGATTAAGTTAGGCTCATCTGAGATTTAGTACCCGTTGTATGATGATCTCTATGTTTACATGGCTTATTTATGGCAATGATCATGTCGTAGTCTTAGTTGTTTGATCATCTCTATGTGTACACGCATTATCAATGGAATAGCAATGGCTGCATCAACGTAAAATGAAAATTTAGAGTCTTGTGGATGGAGTGGTTGTCCGAAAGCACAGATGAAAAAATTAGAAGCTTCATGGGCCAAACTTCACACGACTTTGATGCCCCTCGTATATTGTTGTGGGTCTCACTGTTTTTTTTTCTTTGGCAACCGGGTCTCACCGTTGAGAATGCTGCTTAATCGAATTTTTTTTCTTTTTTCTTTTTATGTATTCACTAGCAACGTCTCTCCTACTTTCCGAAAGTTCTTTTTAAATGATCTCCTGAAAGCTCGAACTTTCTACATCAGTTATCTGCTTTATGCATTTTTTTCTTGTAGTACACACATCAATAATACTGTTCTTGCGATTGTAAACGATGTTATGCTGTGCATTTTAGATAATAATAATAAAAAGACGATGATATGCTATTTGTCTGGCTTGTCTGTTTATGGAAAAGACAGACCCTAGGGTGACTTCACGGGCGAGAATGCTTGGTTGATTTTCTCTATATAACATGCTACTTATCAGTGGGATTGGCAACCATTTTTTTTCATAATATTCTACTTATCAGTAGGATTAGCAACCATCAACTGTTTGAATAGAAAATTTCTGAATTTAGTTTTTAGTACCAAAAAGATGCAGGATTGAGCTATGTTTAGCAATATTACGCAAATGCAAGAAAATGGCTTAGTGACCATGCCAGTGAACTCATCGGTTATTTCATGGAAGTAAAAGAGAATGAACGGACATAAATAGTATATCCGGAACCTCATAGACTGATTGACCTCGTTTGCGCAAAAACAGAGTGAATATAATTTGGGGCAGATCGTAATCAGGTAGGTTCGATTCTAGAACTCCAACCAGGTTGGCCTGTATTTTTGTTGGTTCTTGTTGAGCCTCTTGCTAGCTCCTACTTGGGTCGTGAATACCGATTCCAACGTAATTCGAATGCCCACATCTGAGAGCTGACTAGTTCACAATAGCCTTGCATTTGATTGATAAACCAAATAAGGCCATGGACCAACCCCACACTACAAAGTCAAAATACGCCATTCCGCATATGCAAAGATAATACATAATTGCCATCTGGCTTCAACTGCTTCTAACATAAGGCAAAATTTGTCTGCACTTCGGGTGCAGGAAGAATCAAATTACGGGATTGGCCAACTCAGATTCTACATTTTTTGGGCCGTTGTAAATCCTACTTAATCAACATGTGGTGAATTGCCTGCGTGGAAAAGAGATGCCTAATAGTTTTCCAACGGTTAAACCTTAAGCAGTCTTCATCTTTCTGGAGGGAGGACGTCTGAATATGCTAATTAGATCATCAAGACCCTGAGGGCAGAAAAAGAAAATACTGTAAATTCTTTGCTTCCAGCTGAAATAGGTTTTTGGAAAAGAAAACACGAGGTTGACAATTTAAGTGAGAGTAATTACCCTGGTGGTTATAACGAGAAAACTGAAGAGTAGAATCAAATAAGATCCCAATACTAAGAGCAAAAGAAGATCAAATGTTACACTTGCAACCTGTCACAGACAAAAGGAAGAAAACAGACATAGGCTGAGCATTTAATCGATAATGTACTGAATATATACGAAGAGGCCGGTTTACATGTGATCGTTCTCATGTAGCTTGCATGAGCCAAGCCATCTCTATCCATCAGATCAAGTAAGTGTCAAATCACTTGGTAAGTAAGTGTGAATCATCACTGCTCAAGATTACTCTGAGAACGATCTCATTTAAACATTTCCCATATACGAAACCATAATGGTTAAATAACTTCCCAGACTTAAGCCCAAAATTATAGGAGAAACACAGCCAAAAGGTACAACTCGAACACAACACCTGCGATTGCATTTTACTTTCCTATGCCATATACAGCTCAACCAATAAAAACTTGACTAGATACATATGCTCTTAGGGGGAATAGGGAGATGGGATTTGAATTCCTGGGTATTCTATTCCTATGCATAACCTATTTTCATGGGTCAGTGAGCTTTTTTCTGGGTAGGAATCGTATTCTTGATGGGTCTATACAATTCCTGCCCTCAGGCCCAACACAACATATAATTAGGAATTCAGTTCTTACCCCTCACAGGTAAGAAATCAATTCCCAACTACTACTCTTTTCCTGATATTCCAACTAACTTCACTAACCCCCTCAATCCAAAACTCCTGGATTTCCCTAAGGAATTCCTAAATGGAATAATATTCATAACCCAGAACTATTTTCACATCTCGCCAACCCCCCTTAATTCTTCTACCTATTACTCCCTCCGCCAAGAAAACCTGTCTGCATTTGAAAAACTATGAATCCGGCATTAAAACGACTGGATTTGCTGTACAGATCAATGATCCGCATGAATATGCATGGGTAAGTGGAGGCTGGAAATGCTGAGGGCCCTACAGGCCAATAAATTAAACTCATTTCAAAATGCTGCCACTTTTTTTTGGATGGTTTATATATTAAGATTGACTTTTGTCGTGTCACAGGCAAAACATGTAACCGAATATAATGCTTGAACATATTTTGGTTTCCTACGCCATTCACAGCTTAACCATCCGACATTAACATATACATAAATTTATATTGCCATACCTGGTATACATTAAGTTTGGCTTTTGTCATATCATAGAAACTGAACATTCCCTCAAGTACTTCATGCTGGACATTCACATCGATGGTGTGATCGGATAGCTCCTGACATAGAAAGATGTTAACACAGTCAAAATGACATGGTTTTCCTTTTCTTGCAATCAATGAAGCTGTTAAAAATATAAAACAAGGGTGCTTTATAATATTGAAAAAGTTATTTGTTATTGATAAGTTGCCAAAAGACGACATGAAGAACAACCAGAATAATTTCATGGATATTCTTTTACTTATAGAAAAACCAAAATGAATATAGTCTGGTGAAATTGTAGCAAGACATTTTCTATTTTGTTTTAGAAGTAACAATGCTTCCAAAGGGGAAAAAGGTAAGAAACACTTCAGCCTCACGGTGACACCAATAAACATGTGAAACAAATAGGACATTGCAGGATTTATCCAAAAAAAGTTACCAAAAGGCAATGCTAAGAAAAGCCATAATAACTCCATGCAAACTCTTTTTTTTTAACAAAATATCAGGATTTATGTGGAGGAACTAAACATTGCAGGATTTATCCATTTATCATTATCAAGTGCACTTATATACCTTCAAGTTGCTCGTAGACCAATCAAAGTTAAAAGTCAACCTTCTAACTTAGACCAATCTTGACAATATCCGCATGGTCTAAGCTATTTATATTTCTTCCAACAATCTAAAAACAATATTATAGCCTCAAAGTCATACAAATCATTTCAGCAGTACATTAGAAACCATTGTCTGGATGTATATTACTAACCAGTGGATTCTCAGCTCATTTTAACATTAATTAATTCTACGGGCCAACACCATCCATAACTATTGTTAGACGGAAATCAGCTCTTCACAAAGCTTACGGTTAAATGATAAAATATACTATGAACAAGTAAGCCATCTTGTGTAATAAAAAATAGTTACACGTACACATACATAATTGAACAATTCTTCATGAAACTATCCATGCAGCTTAATAAGAAAGAGTATCGAATATCAATAGAAAGATGTAAGAAGCAACCTTTTTGAGTGCCAGGATGAGTGGATCATTTTTCGCCAGGAAAGGTGCAACCCGAGGTGTTTGTGACAAGAGATTTAACCACAAGTGTACATAAGATGGATTCACAGCCAAGCTACTGTTGTCTGCAAAGATTTGGATGTTTTTGCCTTTTTGGCCATAGATATGCCTCTGCATAAAGTGAGAAAATATGGTACCTCAGATATATATTTGAGTATGCTATATGCGTTGTAATGTAGCATATCAGCTGTAAGTTGATACACCTTACATTTAAGAGCTCTTTCACTAAAACAGTCTCATCCAACGAATACAAATCATAACTATCAACCTTAAGTCCACGTTCTCATGCATAATTGAAAAAAATAGGTCCAAAGCCAAGGCTGCATAAGCATAGGTTCCACCAAAAAGGCACTCTTGCTCGAATATCAAAGAACAGAGATACACAATCGATGTAAGATTTCAAGCCACAGTTACTTCCAAGGATCTAATTCCAATTCCCTCATTTGAGAAAATAAATTTCACTCCATGAAACCCTTTTTCTAGGTCAAAGGAAATTCAATGGATACTGACGATAATGGATGCGGACAAAGTCCAGCTCACCCTGATATTTCAGACAATGGAAGCCACATGGCCACCAATGCTACACAATTATCAAGCTAGTAGACCAGTCTTCTGTTGGCTATTGCTTAAAATATTATGTTTGAAAAGAAAAATAAGTGCCATCTTTGTAGTCTGTAAACAGTTAACTAAGTGATAAAATCAGTCCTTTCATCAACATGGTACGATCGGGTTACAAACATTACCGCAAGACTCTCAGCAACCAACTTGACACTTCTGACAACTGCCATTTCATCGACAAAAAGCCTATAAAGAACCCCATTTAGTATAGTATCCAGTAAGCAGTAAATATAGAAGCAACAAAAGAAATCAAATTTAAAAACATTACCTACTGTCTGATAAACCACCAGTTTTCTCCAATAGCTCGGGTGCGGAAGAAAGTTCGGAAAGAGTGGCTGCAGTAACCCTTAACCTGGAGAACTGCTCATGCTCCCAAGCTACCTACAGCAGATTAAAAAAAATGATAACAAATAATCACCCACATCAGGTTCCTAAATTACTAGAGAACTCAAAGCGTCTTAGGCTCAATTTATCAATGCTTCTCTTCGTAAGACTATTCTGAGGTACACTCGCAAGGATGCCTAATAAGATAACTTACAGAAATACACAAAATGAAAAAGGCCTCTGTTAACAGCCCAATTTTGGTTCCAAAATTTTGTTCTGTTGTCATGCATGATAGAGCAGTTTCCCATTGACCTACATACTATCTTAACTTGATGAGATTTTCCAAGAAGATATTCAAGGTTAATGTTTAACTTTCAAATTCGCTAATTGTTAATCAAATAAGCTATTAAAGGTTGCCTCTGGGTTTAAACATTTTCACCTGGCTAAATCAGCTAATTTAAGCAACCTAATACTATATCAAAATACTCAAAGGAAATTGAATAACCAAGCTCATGAGTCCACGAAAGAAAATTGTTGCTTTCAAATCCAATTTGTTGGAACTTACAGGGTCAGCTGAATTAGATTAATGTGATGCTCTATTCAATAATGTCTTACATACGAGGAAAACCATTTTGAATTTTTTTGTTAACTATGTAGTTGACTTGTGCAAGATAAAAAATAGCACCGCACCCATGATCTATATGCTATAAAGCTAAATCCAACGAGACAATTCAAACTAGCAATTCATAGCAGCAAATAAAATTTTGAAAAACCACTTACTCGCGGATTAGAAATATTTATCTTTTTGTGCTTGATACCAATCGTTACTCCCAATTCTTCAGCAACGTCAATTATACTCTGACATAGCAAACAGCACCAGGTAAATCAATGTGAAGGCCACAGAGATCATATTAAGACTTGAACATCAATAGCTAAACACACATACTTCATATACTTGCTTGATATAAACATTTTCAGGAGGCTTGGACACATGAAGCCATAACTCATCATTCCAAGAACCAACACTATTCAAACATATGGCATAGTCAATACTCTCGCGTAAGCGCTGATCAAAACTCCGAAGCCACTAAGCAATGTAATAAAGAAAACAAAAAAAGAGAACGAGGTGAGATAGTGATTTAAGCGCTGAAGAAGAACTCAAATCAGGGAGTAATTACCTTCAGGGTTCCATTGTAATTGTAGGGTCCACCTGATGTCAATCCAAAAAGTAAGTTGTACCTTCCTCTAGTCTTTGGGTTTGAGTAAAGACGAGAAAAAAGTCTCGCTATTTCCAGAAGTGCCACAACTCCACTTCCGCTGCTATCACTTCCCACAGATAGTGCCTAAAAAAACAAATCAACAATTTCAACCTGGCACAGCCAAAAAGAACAAGCGAATTAACAAACATTAACTCTTGCATACTGGTGCAGCTCCAAATGTGTCATATGATGCAACTATTGCAATTGTTGGTAGCTGACTTGCATCGCCATCCCCCTTCAATCCTGGCAACCATCCCTACCAATAACATTGTTGTTAGTAGATATATATACTATGATTTCTAAAGAGACTATATCTGAAGCAGATAAAGCCATCATATCTAGACTTCTACAAAGGCATTGCCCATGATTTCTTAAAAACTTTGACATATAAGAAATAATAGGTATTCTTAGAGAAAATCTACTCTCCAACACATTTAAATGCAAAAAGACAGTGATGATGTGTGTTGCACAATAAATAGTTTAGAAGGTGGATAAAATCTAATTCTATGCAAACTTACTATATAATATGCAGCAATGCAATCTATGTGACCAAATAAGACAAAAGCTAAGCGCATAAGCAACCTTACAGGTTCTAATATACATGAACAAGCTTCAACGATAGGGCCGAATGGGGGAGCAGAATCCATGTTTGCTAACCTCATACAAATTGAATGAGTATTTTATGACAGTGACAAGCACAAGCTTCTATATTTTTGAAAAAAAAAGCGAAGAGACTTGCCTATTTTCTCAAACATCCAATGACAATGTCAATAGGCTGAGTTAATGATAGAATTTGTAACAACAAAAGAGTCTTTAAACTGATATTCAATCCCTGTTTCTATCAGATTAAATGAAAGATATTTGTCAGGTAGTACTTGTGTATATCATTGATAAAAACACTTCCTGATTTCAAGTCAACATCACAACCTACGAAATTAGTTTGTACAAGCAGCTCAAAGATATGTCACAAAATTTCCCCAAGAGAAACCATTTTGATTGTACATTAGCATGGTCCATACTGAATAAGAAAGTGAAAAACCTGGATGTTCGTCAGGGTAGGAGATGCAATTTTTCTCGGCTCTGGAGTTGAAACTACAAGCTTATACCTGACAAATTCATAAGTATTAAATTAGCAAAAGCTAAGAGATGAACTACAAACTATCAGGACACATCTAAACATAGGTCCAAATAGGAAAAATTAAAGCATTCACAATCACTGAAATTTATCCTAGAACCCTAAAAGTGAAAAGTGAACTAATCTTTTACGAAAATGCACCTCTCCAGGCCAAACCATATCAGGTTCCTACTGTAGATAATCAGAAGAAATTGCAAAACGACAGAGCATATTTTGTTGTTTGGTCTTATCTTCGAAGCAAAGGTTCTGCTTGAGGGGAGTGATCCCATTATTTTCAAATAGGTGTATTCAAGCAATTATCAAATGATAAGACTGAAGAAATCAACAACAGTGTTGTCAATGTGTCAAGTCGAGCTAACTATTCTCTGACAATAGCCAAGGGTAACCAATTGTTGCCTATGTAACTTACGTATGCCAAAGGCATCTACTGATATAATTTTAGGGGGTTGGGTTATAAATCTGAAGCACCAAAAGAAGGTTCAAATGATCTTGCACAAGGGGCTTGCCAAATAATGACAGGTAAGGTACCAGACAATAGATTAATCCGGAAAATCCCTTCCAATGAAGGCAGTGTTTACAAATTTCATATTTTTACATTTCAACAATATACATCCTATATTGAAAAATCCAACCTATAAACTCATGGTTCTGCAATTAAGATTGTAGATTAACTAACCCTCCAGTTGTTGCCGTGGCAGGCTGTCCTGAGGCATCATTCTTTCTGACCTCGTCCAATATAGCATCAATTTTGTCATCCTCAAAAGCAAAATATACTGGATACTGCATAAGAATCAAACTTTAAACCTCAAAAACTCTTCACAAAAATAATTCTTGTTTTCAAAGGAAAAAGGGTTCTAATGGTAATGACCCAAAAAGAAAAAAAAAACATTAGACCAACATGCACCAAAACACATGGAGAAAATAAATTTGGTTAAAGCATATAATAGGCATAAGATTAACGACAATGATGATTCAGATATTCAAGTTTCCAAGTCATAATTAAGGAACAAGTATGCCTATATATAGCAAAAAATCATAGAAGATAATGCGAATAAAGAAACATGTCCAACACCATGGATATAAAAGAACAACATAGAAATTAATACAACACGCACTAAAACTTAGCATAAGTGCATAACTAATTACATCACCTCGTTCGGAATTAGAATACCTAATTGGCCATACATACTTCATACAACTAATCCCTCCGGTCACTTTTAATAGATACAGTTTTTTTTTTCCAATGAACTAATTTTTTAGTGTATTCGAAAAAAACTGTATCTAGTAACGTAAGCGGAGGGAGTAATATTTTTCAATCACTCTATTTAACACTCCAATGGCACTCTCGTCGATACAGCGAAAGGACACTTATTGATTACCACATGCAACAACAAGCATAACAAACAACAAATTAGTACTCCTGTTTAACTTACAGGAATGTTAGATTGAACAAGCAATTGCTCCAACTCCGTCAAAACTTCCCTGAAAAGCCCAATTATAGAAATTCCGCCACCTTCCACGGCATCTTCGTGACCTTCATCACTACGTTTCTGAGGAAGCAGAAGTAGCAAACCGCCCAATGGCTTCTTCTTCATAAGACAATCTGCACATTAGCATCCAAAACATTGAATCAAATACCACCAAACCACAGAAGCGACTTAAAGGGGAGGAAACGGAGGCTGAGGAGGGGATCTGGATGCTGGACCTTTGAGAAAAGTGAGGTTGACTTCTCGTACTGGCAGAATGACAACCGTACGAGAAAGATCCGCATCAGGAGCAAACGGCGAGGAACCGGCGTGGTGGTTGAGGCCGGCGCGTCGGGATCCGAAGGGAGAGCCAGAGAGATCGTACTGGATGAGACGGTAGACGTCGACGACGGTGGCGGCATCGCAGAGCTCGACGCAGGCCACCAGGATGAAGAACAGTGCCAGCACCGAGTACACCGATTGGAGGATCTCCCCCTCACGCCCTCTCCTTTCCGCCATTGACGAGTAGCTCCGGACAAAGTGGAAAGCAAATTAGGGGTTTTGGCGGTGAAGTGGCGTTGGATCACCTGCTATGTACTAACCATAAACCACCTTTGGTTTTTTCAACTAATCTGATTTGAGGAGCAAAGCGGAAGCAGCTTCGGCTTTCACGGCCAGAAAAGGCCGCCACGGCCCATCGGATCATCTGCAGCCCACGTGGTGGGCGGAGTTTCTCATTAAGGTGCAGCAAACCGGACGCAGACCGGTTCCTCCGCGAGTCTGGACAACTGGGTCAGGTTCTCATTAAGGCCAAGGGGTGAGTCTCAAACTGGCCAGTTTAAACTTCAAACTAAATGTGAGCTTGTGGTGTCAAATTGAGAGAGGCTTAGGTGTTGAATTTGTACGGAAAAAAAACGTATGATTTTGATTGTGTGGATTAATTTCAATAAAATGCTTAAAAGGATGTCTTCTCTTGAACGGACAGAAAGCCTGAATGCCTACAGACCTATTTCAGCATGATTAAGGGAAATTTTCGCTTATGAGGAGATATGGATCAAATCACTAGAAATCAACACCACAAAAAAGCCCAATATGCAATTCGACCTGTCCAAGGGTTGAGAATGAGACTGCATTTCACATGCTTCAATAGCCGGTTAGCTGAGCCCCTCACCCGTAGTGATTACATATCCAATCAGACTTCTGACTTGTATTTAGGGCTGGTAAACGAGCTCAGAGCTCACTGAACCAGGCCAGCCCGAGCCCATTTAACCATAAATAGTCGGGCTATTAGCGGGCTCACCAAAGTGAGCCGATCTCGGGCTTCACCAGATGGGCCAATAACAGCCCGTGACTCTTGCTAAAGCCTCCCCCGATCGGTTTTGCTAGGATTCATCTACCCCTCCGGCCACCCTCGCTGGAGCTCCGCCTACCACCAACCCCATCAGGCGAACTTCAACATAGTTCAAAGAATCTGTAAGTTGGGAAACCTTCCTTTCCTCTTTCCTGACTTCTTCCCCCATTTCCTTCTGAACTTAAAATCCGCCGCCGGTAAGCGCCGTCCGCACCGGCGATCGGCCGTTTCCGTCCACCACCGGCCATCGGCCGAGAAGCGGTACTCCGCCTCCAAACGGCGACGGAAAAGGGGGTTTTGCTCTCCATTTTGAGGTAAGGACGGTTCCCAAAATTTCTATTGGGGATCTCTATTGGAGGGCTGGAGACCTGCGTCATCTTCCCCACCCTCAAATTGGCTTTCAACATCGGGCGGTGCCCACAACGCGCCATCTCTCAGGACTTTCTCTTCATATCTCACGGCCACATGGATCACATTGTAACTGTCCTGTTTCTCCATGTCCAGTTCTATTTCTTTCTTTTTTTAAATTTCTATGGAATTTGTGTTTGCTATATTCTTTATTTTGTTCCTTTGGTGAACATCTGTACAAAGGAGTCTGCGAAGTTTTGAGTAGATTTTTGTCGGGTATTTACCTTGAAACTAGATTTAATCAGCTGAATTCTTAATTAAGTGGATGAGAATAAATTACGTTTTGATGGGGACTTGATTGGCCTTTGTTGCTTCTGTTTGAGCTTGCAAGTCAAGCTAGGATGTGTAAGTATTTCCGAAGAGAAGTCTCTGAATTCTTAGACTTATATATTCTGTGTTCTTACTAAGTCAATTTCATGTAAAATGATTCATCCATATTGCTTCCTTTATGCTTGATGCTTGAAAGCACATTTTTTAAATAAATTACTGCAATCTTTGCAGGTGGTTGACAGCAACTTTAGTGGATTTCTATGTAAACGTCGTTGCTATAGCTCGAAAATTTGATGTTTTTCTTGTTCTGGAAGAGATATTGGTAGTCTGGTTGTTGGTATGATTGTTGAATGATTTTCACTGTGTTTTATTTATGGTTGGTATTTGTGGTCTGGTTGTTGGTGGGAATATTTAATCATTTTAACAGTGTTTTATTTATGATTCAATATGGTTGCTGATTACGGGAATGATAGAAAATAGCAGGCATGCTCTGTAGAGTGTAATGACTTGTTTGACAATCTTTTGTTGTCAAACATGATCAATCTGATTGCTTATTATGGGAACAATAGAAAATGGCAGGCGTAGTTTCTGGGCTATAATGATATGTTTCACAATATTTCATTATTAAAGATGACCAATCTGATTTCTGTAGCAGGCATGCTTTCTAGTCTATAGTGACTTGCTGGACAACCTTTTATTATATAACTGATAATTCCTTCCTAGCACTTGGACTTAATTTTTATAGAATACTAAAAAATTCTATTGTGCAAGGTTGTTTTAGAGGTGAACTAGATCAATGGCTTATGTTATAATTTGAAATTTGGGTGGTATTTGAGTACCAGAGGAAGAATTTACTCGAAAATATGCCTCTAATTCTGTGCTCTTTTGTTTTATTTGGCTGGCTGGTGATTACCTGTTGTGTTGTTTCTTGGTTATCAGATTTTCCAATAAAAGAATTTCCCCTTACCTTCGATTTCTATTTGCTGTCAATTCAGATGTGTTGAAATGACAACTTATTTACTACCCGGAAAGATTAATTCTTTCAATTTTTGTCACAATTGCCATCTTCTTTTCTTTGAAGATTTGTAGCATTTCCATGTCACCAGCAGACTGCAGTTGAGTTGAAGCTTTTGATTTGTTCAGCAAAGAAGTGAAAGACAAGAAATGAAGTGTCACCTTAATGCAATATATAATTGTGCTTTAGCTATGTGAATTAGCATTGGAGCAGGAATGCAGTGGTGGTGGTGCGCGTCAACTGAACCATGTTATAAATTAGTATGGAGGCAGAGGATTGCTGGAAATGGAATGACCTGCATGGAACCTCTTGCTTGGAGGAGGAAAATAAAATTGAAATGAAAAAATTAGCATTTGATCACCGTAGTGGCATCCGTTAGAGATGGTGAAAGCCGTCAGGATCGTCACATGACCCTATATTTATGATGGATATGGGTCATTTCGTATAATGCCATAAGATGATGATTTCCCATCTTTGGCTTAGCCGGATACAACTTACATTGGGTGTTTGGATGCTAGGTGAGCTCGAAGGGAAACCTTCATTAGTTGAAGGTCCAACACCAATCAAAAACAGCTATGTTGAAGGTCCACCTGATCCACATTGGAAATTGGAAGTGCCCAAAGTGTGGACCAGAGGCAACAGTTACAACTTGTAAAAAAAATACACTTAATATCCCATTAAGTAAGCCCAATAGGCCAAATAAGTGGCAGTTCAACATAACTAGCAAAAAAGTCCAAGTCTATTCATAGCTCAATAACAGCCCAATAAACAGCCCGTGACTATTTATATCATAACGGGCTGTAACCATTAATGCTTAAAGGGCTCGGGCTATTAATGAACAGTTGCGAGCCGCCCGAGCCCAGCTCGTTTAGCAGCCCTACTTGTATCACCCTAAATGTAATGAAAGACTACCCGGCATGCTAAATGTTCAAGCTTGCCAAACTCACAGCGACACTCTGCTAAATATTCAGATCACATCAACCTACATCACTGAAAGTATAACAGGAAAGTGCCTCTAATCAAGATACAACATTGGGTCTTTCTTCACAGTGGAGTTCATGAACCAGAAATTATGTTAAGCAATAGGGTTATTTGGCACTGAATATAAAATGCAGGTTACTAATCTGTCAATCGCCTTAAACTTGGTTCTGTAACAAGAAAATATGTTGACACAAACGATTCATATAAAAAACTTTGACATGGTATCATCAACATTAAGACCACCTCATACCCACACCTGCATTTGGAATGTTTCCCGTTTTATAGTGTTGTTATACATCTAACCAAAAGTAGCTGATGCTGAACACTGGAATTTGGCATGTTCACCATTTTATCCTTTAAATTGCCATTCCCTACGACACATGGGGCAATGTGGCTGAGGAGTCTGAGAGTTCACCCATTTCAATATGCGAAGGTGGAATGCATGATTACAAGCTCCCCATACTGCACAGTGAATAAAAAACCATGTAAGCAAATGTGAGAAGATGCAAGCCAACAGAACAACATATGCAGTAAGGAGAAGAACGAATATCATATCTTAAGCAATATTATTTCCTCATCAATTTTTACCTTGATAGACATAACACACTAAAAGAACTGCTGAAAAAGGAAAAAGGACTGGCGACAATGGCTACCATCAATGTTGTCATTCAAGAACCTTTATAGACACTAGCACATAAAGCCATCCATATCTTCTCCCAATAAATATTAGCCAGACAGATTGATTATCCTGAGAATTTAATAACTAGAAAAATGCATTGAAATCCTTCAATAATTTTAGCACATTTCATAAAAAAATCTAAGCACACAGGTAGCCATTATTAATTTGGAAAGAACATGCCCAAAGAAGTTAACAATAATAATAACATTACATGCCAGAGACAAAATAAAAATATTTCAACCGTTATCGATCACATATTGCTTTGAAAAAATAAAGGGGATCATGCCAACCATGAGCATCAGTGATTAACTTTGCACAGCATGAAAATTCGAATGCAAAGGTAACTTAGAAAAACATTAAAAAAATACTTTAACCTAGCAAACAAAACCTTCAATAGAATAGGATCTATTCTAGTTTAACAATCAAGGAGGTCTAAGCATTACACTGACACGACTATAACTAAATGTTCAAAGCGCATGCCTACAAGGTCAATTAATCATGTTGACAAAGCATCAACCAGACAAGAAAATTATCGGCTAAATGACACTATATTCGTGTAGTATCCCTAGATTCTTAAGTCCTTACATGTGAAAATCTATGCAGCAAGACTAGTTAATCATGCCCTATTACCTTTAAGAAATCTAACTACAGTGGACGGTGGCTTGGCTTATATGTGCCCCGTATTTGTGAAACTCTATCTGCATTGATGCAAGAAATCAAGTGGCATGTCATAAACTTACTTAATGGGCATGTCATCACCAGGAAATTTACAATCAGGACAGCAACCATCAAAGGCCATCCTACAGATCCCACACGTCTCATCTTGAGCATCCCATGTCCATGAAGCTACAGCATGCCACCTGTATTTTGTGATTGAGTAAGACAGATCCATTGTAAAGAGCATTTAAAACGATTAATAGTGAGAAAGAGAGTAGAGAGAGAGAGAGAGCATGCGCTTTAAAATTCCATCGAGCAATTTATCAAGAAAAAATGAGTCGAGGGAAAAGCTGGAGGGAAAGCGAAGGCAATCTAACCACTATCTTAGCTATTTCACATAAAAGTTAATTATTTTACCACAAAACATAATTATGTTAGACCTTTAGAAGACCACGAATACCAAAGAAGTGAGAAGGATACTCAGAAATTTGACCTTCATTGTTTTAACCGGATTTGCAAAAACCAAAATCAAGTTGAGAAAATATTTTTAAAAAAATAGTAACAAAGAATTAAAAGTTTGTACTCGCATATAGTCATAATCAAGTAGTGTCTTTTCCCAACTATTTGGGATCGACAATATGGATCTTACGCCTCCATTTCGGCCTATTTTGTGTCAACTATTTTGTAAGAGATAGTAAAGTTATATACTTTTTTATTAACTCTATCCAAGTTCTCTTATATCTCTCTCCCTCTTGTGACATCATTTATATACATCTTTTTCCGATCTTCTCACGTACGCATCGATTGGTCTTTTTTGCATACGTGATATCAATGCAACCTACATTCTTTTATTTTTTCCCATAAAATAACTTATCCTAAACTCTCACTAATATATTCATTTATAATTCCACCTCTCTTAGTTATCCTACTTATTTACCTTAATATTCTCATTTCGACTAGATGTATCTTATCTATATAAATTCTCTTAGGTGCATAACATTTCGTGTGAAAAAGGAGATGAGCCTTTTTACTTCTCAATAGGTTACCTGAAATTTTTACCTCCAACAAGAGTATCTGAGAGGTTTTAGAGAAAACGACAGGCGTCGAGCAACCCTTGTCTTTGACCCATGTGGGTGGAACTTTAGATCGGCTCGAATAGAACTTCTTGCGTTTAGGGTTGTATCTTGCGTCGAGTTTTGTTATACTTGACCCTACTCGAGATAAAACCTGCAATACCCGAGAACCCAAATAGGAACTGAGATTTTAATAAAATAATTAATAATATTTAAAAAATATTTAATAAAAAAAAATATATATATATATATATATATAAATAAAAGATTTAAATGGTATCTCTTAGGTATTTTAAAGTCAAACCCGATACGACATTAGATAGAACGGGGTTGTTAAATATTGAAACCGACCATACCCGGGACGATATCGGGTCGGTTTTAGGTCGGGTCGCGTTGGGCGGCATGGACACGGAATGCGCGTAATTTTGTGGGCCGGATCGAGTAGCAAAAAAACAAGCATTACAAGCCTTTCGTGTGATGGGTTGTTCCACCACGTCTCCCAATAAAACAAGCGGTTCCCAAGCCAAGAAGTTTGCTCTGTCCGCTTTCACACTGCCCCTCTCCGCTGCTTCCCGCAGAGTTGTGTTTCACGAGGATGATTCTAGAGCACTAAAACTCCGGTCAGGATAATCTCCATTTCGATAGAAGCTCAGAAGGTTTCCAAATCCATCATCATGGCAGCTAAGCTGCAACATCCTAAGTTCGTCTATGCCAGGTACGGATTTCTTTCCGCGCTTGCGCTTTCTCTTACTTTCTTCTCTCTCTCTATCGCTTGAGCTTGTGATGAATTTGGGCGTTTGTGAGTTTTCCGTAAGGTTTGTAGCTGTTCATAGGGTGTGTATGAGTGCGATCGATTGTTGCTTATCCGAAAAGGAATTTGTTGCCTGCTAATTTGTTATGACGCAATTATAAAAAAAATTGTTATGACTCATGATTTCGTTGGAAAGGTGGAAATGCACTGAATGTATCATCTGGAGACTTGAGAGTGGAAACGGAGGAAGAATTCCTTTTGTCGTTTTAGTTGTATTGGTAATTTGAAGTTATTAAGCGCCTCATCCTGGTTATATTCCGCTGATAGTGGTGGCATATTAGGAAATGATAGGATATGTTGCATCTGATGTTGTCAAATTTTAGATGTCTCCAGGAATTAGAATTTTGAGTTAACGAAACTGTTATAAGAAATGCAGAAATCTTTTTATTGCAAAAATTAAATAGTACGATTGGGATGAGGCACAAACATTATCAAGCAAACGATGAGCTGTTTGGTACTTCCTATAAAAGATTTATCACATGTGGTCTGAGGTAGTACACAGGCTGTGCGGTGGGGTTCTTGAACGTGTATTTTTTCTTTCGCTAGTAAGACTAGTGGAATTATCAAGCCAGGTCTGATATGTCAGTTCCCGTCAACATTTTATCGTTAAGAAGGGTTACAGATATATATGCATGGGAGTCGACTCACAAAGACTTTTTTTCCTTTGCTGTTCCAATGTTGAGGACCAACTATTGAGTGCTATTCTGGAGATGTAACAGTGTTTCTTTATCTTATTATTCTTTAATTCTTTTGTAGCAGCACTTCAGGATCATATGCATCAAAGACAGTTATCAGGATTGGCTCTTTCTGGCAGAAGGACATTGATTTAAACCATTTCCTTCGTTGTTGTGGCAAATCAAAGCGAAAGAACTTGCGGCATTCCTTCGTGGATGGTATTGAAAGAAGTCTTAGCTGGAAGTCAATGGAGTTCAGAAGGCCCCTTTATAGAAGAAAGGGCCTACTCTCTCAACTAGCTTCTGCTGATGATGGAATTCAGGTTAATGGAACTGAACAGACTACTTCCAGCAATAATTTGGAAGAAATGAGGGCCAAATTGAACCACTCGTTGCAAGAAGAAGATATCAGCAATAGCCTTCTTCAGTCCTTATATGATGCAGCAAGGGTTATTGAATTGGCGATTAAAGAACATATCTCATCATCAAAGCTGCCTTGGTTTTCGAAGGCATGGCTTGGTGTGGATAAAAATGCTTGGGTGAAGACATTTTCTTATCAGGTTGGTCTTCTATATCCATCTTATCCCGAATTTAATGGTTTCAGAATGCTTTTTCATCCAAAGTGTATTGTTTTCAGCTCCTATGCGTTCCTCTTTTCATCTTTTCTCATTTGGGTTTTCACAAGTTTATTTTTTCAGGCTGCTGTCTATACATTACTTCAATCAGCAGTTGAGATCTCCTCACATGGCGATGGAAGGGATAGAGATATTAACGTGTTTGTGCAGCGGAGGTTAGTAGCCCTCTCTGCTGTAGGTTCTTGCCTGATGTAGCATGTAGATCTTTGCATAAATTAAGTGTTGTTTCTCTTTCCTCTCTCTCCCCCCCCCCCCCCACACGCAATCCTGCTATTCCCTCACTATTTTGAGCTACTGATTAATTGTTGATCATGTTATTTATTTGGATTCTAGCTACTTCTATCAACATGAGCTCATAATTTATTGTTGGTTTAGTGCAGTTTGTTGCGGCAATTTGCTCCACTTGAAAGTTTAATCAGAGGTGAATTGTCTGCCAAGCAGTCTGAAGCTTATGACTGGTTTTGGACTAAACAACATCCATCTGTTGTCGCAACTTTTGTTAATCACTTTGAAAGAGACCCATGCTTTGTTGCTGCTACTGCAGTGTATGCATTCTTCTCATCTGAATGCTTCCTATTTAACAATAATATCAATGTCAACGAATGTAATATCCTTCAAAATAAACTTTCAGATACCAGAAAGGACAATCGATGGGTTCTGGTAGTCCAAGTGATCTTTCACTCCTGATACTTGCTTTGAGTTGTATAGCTGCCATCACAAAGCTAGGGCCTGCAAAAGTTTCTTGCACGGCATTCTCCTCCATGATTCCAGATACAACCGGTAGATTGATGGACAAGTTTGTTGATTTCGTCCCAATACCTAAAGCTTATTACTCTATGAAGGACATTGGTCTACGCAGAGAATTTTTGGTTCATTTTGGTCCTCGAGCTGCTGCATCTAGGGTAAACTCTGATGGGGGAATAGAAGAAATTTCTTTCTGGGTGGACCTTGTACAGAGACATTTGCGACGAGCTATTGATAGAGAGAAGATATGGTCAAGGCTGACCACATCCGAGAGCATTGAGGTTAGCAACTTTCAGCAGAACTATTCATTGTTGCTTTCTACTTCACCACATTCACTTTCCTTTTTATGTATTGAATGCTATCTTCGCATTCCTCTTCATATTCTACCTCTGCACTTTTGCTGCTTTTCTTTTGGAGGTTCTTTATTTTTCAGACTCGGCAGATTAGTTGAAGATAGGGTGGTTGATCTTCTGGGGTAGATACAGATGATTTTGGTTTATTACAGTTACCACGTAGGCTAATAGATGTGAGACTTTGAGAATCAATTGTTTTAGGAACATTGCCAAATATCTGTTATGTTCTGTTTCATTTTTTTTTTTGCTATCAATTTTCATTGTACAAAGGCTGATTACTACCTATTGAATGGCTCAACCGTAATATTATATATTTCCAAGTTTTGGAATGTGGCATTTTTTGGATTGGTGGGAATCTGAATTTTATGGGTATGGCCATTTTTTTTGTCTGAAGACTCATAGATTAAACTTATAGCTAAAATTATTTTTCAATCTGAATACTACGAGGGGGGAAATCACTCACTTACAGAGATTACATTTTTAAGAAATCTTGCTGAGATTTATGTTTTTATGAATAGGCTTGGTCATGCCTAGTTTTTCTTTATTGGATATTTTGCAGAAGGAATTAAGAGGTATTGGTGTAGATACATTAGCAATTGTATTTAAAGTAGGTTTTAAGTGGGGTTGTAATCTTGTAAGATAATACGGAATGCAAAGCTGAGCACATTTATCAGACAGGCTTTTTTTTCTTTGATTATTTTTCAAAGGCAAACTATTGTGCAGGCGTAATCCAGAAAGCTACTGTGTCTGTAATTATAATAAGTACAATGTCCTTTTCCCTGTTCCCATGGTAGAGTATTTTCCATCGCACCTTTTCACGATTCTTCTGCTGTAAAAGGTCTGTTAAAGTTGTCCCTTTGCAGTAACACTCTTGTTTCTCTTTTAATGTTCAAAAGTTCATAGGTCTCTACATTAGAAGTGTGTTAATGTAATTTTTTTGTTCAAGGTCATTATAGCTAAACTTGCAATATTTAAATGGATCATTAGCTTTGCTCCTTAATGCGCAATTTTATTGGAGACCTCTAAACGTTATATAATTCGTTGTATGATCTGTGCAGATTCTGGAAAAGGATTTGGCAATATTTGGCCTTTTTGTCGCCTTGGGAAGAAGTACCAAGACTTTCTTGTTGGCAAATGGATTTAAAACAATAGATGAACCCATTGAAAGCTTCATAAGGTTTTTGATTTCCTATTGTTTCACTTGCCATTACTTCTGCTTTGATATACAGATTTAAGTAGGTATCAAAAGTTGTGCATGTGGAAGCTCTATTTGAGTAATATGTTTAAATGTTGTTTATTTGCAGACTGCTCTGATTTACCTACTGAATTTCTTGCTAGGGAACTTCTCACATCCCAAAAATTTGGTTTATACAAATTTTTCTAGGTGTTATATGTGGACGGTTCATAGAGAAATTTTGTTTATCTGCAGCTGGTACAAGCATCCTGAACTACCATGGCTCACCTCAGTGATGTCTCAGTAGTATAAAAATTGTGCAAAGTAGGATGTGAAACTATTTTTTAGCTTTCTGAACAAGAGAGGGTCTAAGCATAATAGTTGTTCGTGTGCTTATGGAAATAGTTATACCATCCATAACACTATGGTTTGAGGAGATGTGTCTAATTAGCATGGTTCCACGGTAAAGGTTTCCGTGAAATGAAGTGTTCCCTTATGTGTGCACCCCCTTATGTTTGTGGACAATGCGACACTTAATGGTGCTTGTGCATGCGAGGGAGTATTAGTATGCTAATAATAATATTTGTCCCATCTCTAACAGTTAAGGTTCTTAGGACACCGTTAAGTAACATAAAATGAAGTCAACTACAAAACCATTGCGAAAAGCGTGAGCAGGACGTGTTGTTTCCATCTAATTCAAATAAATTGACCGTATAGGCAAGTCACTCAAGAAATTGTCTTGGAATTGTATTTACGAGCAGGAGTCTTGGTTTGAGCTGTGATTTTGTGAAACCCTGTAGCATAGATGGAGTCTATATGGAAAGCAATTAGCATCAGAATACCAGCCTCCAATATTACAAACTATCTGTATTTGTAACAAAGTTTGTAAATACTTACTTTCTTACAATTAGCCCCTTCTATAATAGAGTGATATTTTTTTCTTTGATATTGTACTGGAATATATTGGAAATAAAAAGTCACAGCAAGATTACAAAGTTCAAAGAGGCTTTCAGACAATGTGGTTAGGTTGTCCAAACTTGAGTTGCGACTTCATTTCACACTGAATCATTTATGAATTCTTCTCTTTCCTTTCCTACAGAATATCTGCAAATTTTTTTTGTCATTCTTTGAATGATGTGGATCAGCGGTTGCCCTAATTTTCCTATATATAGTTTACTAAATGAGAAACATCACATTTTTCTCATGTGAATGCTAAATTACTCTGTGTGTCATCATCTGCATGGTGAATGCCCGAAATTTAAGCAAGTTGAATTGATAAGAGATAATCAATCACCTGCATTTCTTTTAATTTTCTGCACTTTGTATGTTCATTCAAAATCAAGTGTGACAATCACTTATAGTCTAATTCAAATTTTTTTGTGATTACCGGAGGATACTATGATATTGTAGGTTGTGGTTTTTGCATTGTTGAACGTCGATTTGAATGCTCCTCTTCTTTTCTTAATTTAACTCCATCAGTTCCAATAACTTCAGGTACCTAATTGGAGGAAGTGTTTTATATTATCCTCAGCTCGCATCCATAAGTTCTTATCAGTTATATGTGGAGGTTAGAAAGTCTTTGACCACTCTATTTAGTTGTTAAGATCGCTTTACTTACACTTATGTGGTAGCGTTATATCATACATACATGTAATCATAATCATAATCATAATCATAATCAAGTAGCGCCTTTTCTCAACTATTTGGAGTCGGCGACATGGATCTTACGCCTCCATTTAGGCCCGCTTTGTGCCAATTCTTTTGTAAGAGATAGTAAAGTCGTATCCTTTTTTATTAACTCCATCCAAGTTAAAGTAGGTCTGTTCCCTCTTTTGGCATCATTTACATGCATCCCTTCTTATCTTCACATGAGCATCTATTGGTCTTCTTTGCATATGCTCATACAACGCAACCTACATTCCCTTAGCTTCTCCCTTAAAGGAGCTACCCCTAAACTCTCGCAAATATATTCATTTATAATCCTATCTCTCTTAGTTATCCCATTCATCCACCTTAGCATTCTCATTTTGGCTACATTCAACTTATCTATATAACTTCTCTTTGGTGCTCAACACTCTGCTCCAAGAGTATTGCAAGCATAATGGTTATCCTATAGAACTTGCCTTTAAGCCTTTTTGGAATATGCTTATCACACAAAACTCCCGAGGCTGCCCCCGCATTTATCCTATCCACCACATTTCTTTATGGTTAATGAATCCTAAGTAACGGAATTGATCGCACCTTGACACTTTTTGCCCTATTTCAACTAAGGTTCTACCTATAGATTTACCTTCGTTAAAATTAAATTCCATTCACTTTGTCTTAGTCCTACTTATATTAAAACCTTTTGATTCTAGAGCTTCCCTCCATAATTCTAGTTTTGCATTCAAACCTATTTCACTATCATCAATTAAAACTACATCATCTACAAAAAGCATACACCAAAGCACAAAACAGACATACATGTACAAGGCAATAATTAATGTAATACAAGCTGGCCTCTTATTACATAATCGGACTCTGAAGTGTTGTCTATTAATTAGGTGGTTTGCGAGGAACTGGAATGGCTTCCCTTCTATTCAGAGAATTTAAATACATCAATGCAATCTCATGAAAGCAAAGACAAGAGAGACAATTTTCCTAACAGGGAAGCCATCCCCAAAGTTTTGAATGTATGCTCATGCTGGATGCAGAACTTTATAATGTATAGTAAATGGCTTGAAAATCCTGCCAATGTCAAAGCAGCAAGATTCCTCTCTCGAGGGTAAGTCCTCTTTGGCAATGAGTATATGATGGTTCCTATCGAACTTTACTTGAGGAAAATGTGTAGAATTAATTGAACTGTCATGTTGCTTTCATGTTTTTTAGGCACGAGAAGTTACAAATTTGTATACAGGAACTTGGGATGTCAAAGTAAGTTCTGGAGACTAAATCCTTCTCTTTTTTTCTCTCTCGAACCCACATACACGCAACCCCAAGATGGTCTTGACCCTTGACATGTCCTGCAGCTGAGAAAGATGCTTTGTAATTTTGGCTGATTTTGCTGTTAACTCCCGTGAATGCACAGATGGGTGATACAAGGACTGACATATTAGATTTAGATCACTAGCATTGCATAATTTGGTGCTTAAATATTTTCAATGTTATAAATATTCAAAAGCTGCTGACTATAAGCCCGAGCCATAACAGCTGTAGTGCAAGAAATCCAGCAGCACAATTTAAGTGGATTGCACCTCAAGCCTGGACCCACTTAAGTCGGTCCCCACCTCTTACCTCATTTTAAACCGCACTACAGTCAAGTCAGCTGTAGGACACTGCATTCTCCCCTTGCTCGTGGTAGCAATTGTATATTCGTGTAATTTTTGGGATCATGGTGGTGCGGGTTATAGATTAATCATTCTCACTCATCAATTTCACACTATGGAAATTGAAAGATTACAATTCATCTCTATCTTATTGTCTTTAAATAAACTGCAGGATCGATACAGGCGAGGGACATCAATCTGCAAACACATTGCAAGTTGATCAAGAGCTAGATTCTTTTGATCAGGTACTCATTATTATCCTACCATTGCACGATATCAGCATGTAACATCAACAGGGGAAATATGCTTCCAATTTATCTTTTTTTTGGTATAGGCATTGGAGAGTGTTGAAGAAGCTTTAAAGAAATTAGAGGAGTTGCTACAAGAGGTACATGTTTCTAGCTCTACGCCTGGAAAAGAGCATTTACAGGCTGCATGCTCTGACCTTGAGAGAATAAGGAAACTTAAGAAAGAGGCTGAATTTCTTGAAGTCTCATTTAGAGCAAAAGCAGCTTCCCTTCAGCAGGTAATGGTAAGAGAATTCGTCTTACATTACATACAAAGCTTTTTTTTTTGTTCTCTCAATCTATGTGAGAAGGAAAACATTTTGACTAGATCTGATGTTCATGATTTTGGATTTTTTTGGGGTCGACTAGAGAGATGATGAGGGTCCTTCCCAGTCAAAACGTTCCAAACATAAAATTGAGAAGAGATATGATGTGACATATGGAAGCAATGAAGATGGAAGCCCTACAAACAGGTTTACACATACTGATTCCAAATCATCCTTACCTTTTCATTTACTGCCATCCAGTGTCACATGTATAGACAGTAAGATGACTCTGTTCGTCTATTTTCTATTTGCTTACAAGCATTTTTTTAATCCAGGATGATGAGAAATTCCCTTGGTTTGTGGAGCTTCCTGGGTCGTCAACCAGTTAGGAAAATGGAGACGGGATCATCAACTGTGGATCCAATTGTATTTCCTTCTCTTTTCTTAGATTATTTTTGTGAAAATTGTGATTTCGAATTAATAATGCACAATAAATATCACGTAACACTTGACAAAGTAAAATTCTCGAGAGAAATGAATCCCAATGCTCATTAGAAATATAAAGATCAAACATGAGCAGTGAGTTTCTAAATGACTTTTTATAAACTCTTTGGCATTTCTAATTATTGTTTTGTTAGGTTTCACTATAACCTTTTTATTTAAATTATTAACAAATTTTATTGGAAGAAGTTTTTGACCTGTCAGTGAGCCTACAAGACTTGGATTTCTTTAATGATCACAGTCGGCTGAAATCAGATCTGTAATTAAATTAATTGGCCGATTACAAGGTGAATCAGAGAGATTAGAACTAAATCTGACTGATCAAAAGCTCATTTTCGACTTGTCAAAATTACACTGGGAAGTATATAGTTATATATATGTGTAAAGTAGTTCTGTTTTGGGTTGAAATACTGTATCTATTTATGTAAGTAAAGGATAGGATGTCACATTATAGACGAACAAAATGTACAAGATGTTTAAAATTCTTTTTCAATTTGATGAGCTACTTTTTGCCATTTAGTAAGAGCTAAATTTGTTTGCTGATTTCGTATTTGGCAATCTACAAGACTCCAGAAAACTATTTCAAACAGCTTCCTCTTTTATTGCAAGATTTAGGCCAATTATAAACATCACTTTCATCTCTGTCCATAAGCACCTGTTTTTGCTGGTCTCCATTTGATTTGAGATAAATTTGTTTTTCTTGTGCAGGTGAATGAAGCTTGTGAGAAAGATATCTATGCCAACACAGGTTCTGATGAAAATGAGATCCGGCGTTTTGAACGTCTAAGAAATGAGTTAATGGAACTTGAAAAAAGAGTTCAAAGAAGTACAGATGTTCAATATGAAGTATTTTCTTGAACCTACTTCTCCCAAATTTAGTGTGGCATATTCATGTAAATTCTTTTTTTCTTCTTATCTTAGTTCAACTGTTATGGTGAATTGGCAGTATATGATTATTAGTGATTTGGAATTGAACTTCGTATCTCCAAAAAGAAAAAGAAAAGTGTGAGAAACAGCCAGCAGTATCCAGGTAGCGCTGTGAAAGATGAATTGAAAAATGAATATGGCGTCAGTCAGACTGGTAGTCTATCATAAGCCTTAGTGTTGAGCAATTGAGAAGAGTGAACTAGAAAAGATGTATGCAACAGAAATGGAATGTGAAAATCAATAACTGGAAATAGTATTATTTTTCAAAAGCAATAAGTAGGATATAAGGAGGGCATTGGGGAACAGTTATAGGATTAATCTCGTCAAATGAACTTTGAGAAATGGTAAAAGTGAGATATAACCTTTTAAATTAGTTCAGACGTGCAATGAAGGTCATGGAATCACTAGTGATTAGTAAGTAGATGTTACCCTTCACTTCAAGAGCTTTGCTGAATGGATAGGAAGACCAAGATGATTTTGAACCCCAAGAACGATGCAATGGTGAACCAAAAGGTAAGTAAGAGAGGAGGATAGGTGATGCAGAATGATAAGCTAATAAGTATTATTTGAGTATTTTATTTATAATAAGCATATTAGGGCTAGTTTGGTCTTTTCATGTAATTCAGGCTCTACTATATAATGGGGAAAGGGGAAAGACTTTGAGAGAAAGGGAGGAAGTAAGATGAAGAGGAGAAAGAATTGATTTGAAGGAGACGAATTGTGAAAACTGATTGTTACGGGAAGAATGAGTATTATTAAAATATGATAACATCCTACTTAAAATATTGTTAGGCTTAAGGCTTTTCCTCAATTACTGAACTATACTAAAAATATGATAACCAAACCCTGATATTAAGCTAAGAATAAGTAAAACATAATCAAACTAGGAAATAGCATCCTAGTAACTCTAGGACTAAATAGGGGAAGTCATAAAAAGGAAGCCAATTTAGTCTCGAAAAGAGCCATAACAGAAGCCAATGAAAGAACACTAGAGCTGCATGCATGAAAATAAGAGCTGATTGCAGAACAGTATAGAGGTGTCCTTGTTGCCAATCTCATTTTGTTGGCGCAAGGTGGTACTTATTGGAGTTTTTTGAGGTTTTATCTGATTGTTCATTTAATATAGTTAAGTTGTAGTAACCTTATGTCATGTTAAAGAGAATATGAGTGGTGTTGGGAAAGTATGAATCATGGACTCAGTAACCAACACGTGCCCCTTCTAGCTTATTGAATGTGTATATTTACCAATGGGGTTTTCTATGTCAAGAAGCCAAGTTACATGATTGTGTTCAACTATTATAAAAGCTTACTGTAAATACGTCTTGTCTCTTAGATATTTGATGACTTTTAATGACGACATCATCCGTCCCATTACTAGTTTTGCCCCATCATTAAAGTATTGCAGCCAGAATGGATAGTAAGCATGAAAACCTTGTTTTTTTATGTTAGAAAAATTCTAAATTTTCTCTTTAGGCAGTAGAGGTGTTCCAATTGCTTGTCTTGCCCCCTCTTAATAATATTGCATAAGATGGATACTCGGCATCAAAAAGTTTTAAAATAAGTAGGACTAAGATAGAGTGCATGGAATTTAATTTTAAGGAAGGTAGAACTATAGATAGAGCCTTAGTTGAAATAGATGGGCAAGAAGTGCCAAGGTGTGATCAATTCCGTTACTTAGGATCCATTATCCATAAAGAAGGGGATATTGATAGTGATGTGGTGCATAGGATTAATGCGTGGGTAAAGTGGAGGGCAGCCTCGGGAGTGTTGTGTGATAGGCGAGTTCCAAAAAGACTTATAAGCGAGTTCTAAAAAGACTTATAGGCGAGTTCCAAAAAGACTTAAAAGGCAAGTTCTATAGGACGGCCATTAGGCCTGCAATACTCTACGGAGCGGAGTGCTGGGCACCAAAGAGGAGTCATATAGATAAGTTGAATGTAGCCGGAATGAGAATGTTAAGGTGGATGAGTGGGATGGATAACTAGGAGAGATAGGATTAGGAATGAATATACTCGTGAGAGCCTAGGAGTAGCTCATTTAGGGGAGAAGTTGAAGGAATGTAGGTTGCGTTGGTACGGGCATATGCAAAGAAGACCTTTAGATGCCTCTGTGAGAAGATTAGAAGAAGGGATACATGTAAACGATGCCAAAAGAGGGAGAGGGAGAGGGAGACCTAAGAGAACTTGGATGGAGTTAATAAGAAAGGATTTGACTTTACTATCTCTTACAAAAGAGGTAGCCCAAAATAGGCTGGAACGGAGGAGTAAGATCCGTGTCGCCGACCCCAAATAGTTGAGAAAAGGCGCTACTTGATTATGATTATGATTATGGATACTCAGCAAGAAATTCTTGCTTTTTAATCTTTGAAAAATTCTAAATCTTCACTTTGGCGTAATAGTCATATGGTGAAGTGTGACGCCTATGCTGTAAACCCTGGAGAGCTAGGGTAGATAATCATGTAAAAATGTAGCATTCATAACACTTTGTTTAAAGCAAGACTAGTTGATCATATGTTACAAAGTCTATGTAATTCTTACAGGAAGACAGCCTGACAGATGGAGAAGCTGAGTATGGTCGAGTAGCACTAGGTCAGACTTCAGTTCAAGTGCAAAAGAAAGAAAGCATAATTGGCAAATCCATTGACAAGCTCAAAGAAACTGGAACGGTATGCTGTCTTGGGTATTCTAAATTTTTCTTCTCGTAAGAAAGCAGCAAATCATGAACTCTTTATAGCTGTGCACATGATATATATATTCTGAACAATAGGAGAATTCACGGAAGATTTATTTTCCTGTATGTCATGCTGAATACAATTTACTATGCATTTAAATTTGTCTAAATTATGTCTACCTGAAAGGATGGTCTGGATGGGACAGATGGCATAGAATAAGAGGAGGTGGTTGGATGGATATAAGAGGAGGTGGTTGGATGTGCCACCTCGACTCCTGCACGGGGGGTGTCATGAGGATGGAGGACTACAAATGTTGGGGACGAGATATGTCCTGCTCCAGATACACGGACTTTGGAGGTCTCTTTCGCGAATAGCAGGCAGAGCTTGCAGCAGCCAGAATTTCCTCACCTGTGAAAGTGGCAGTGATGGAACACTAGCAGAAGAACTAGAAATTCCCCCAATACTAACTCACTTAGCAACACAAGTCATGTGGTAACAACTAGAAGACGGTTGCCTACTGTCAGTGGATAGCAAACAGGTGTACCGTCCTTAACAGTCTCAAGGCTGCCTGCCCATGTGCTGTTTAAACTTCAGCAATGCTAGTTGGTGAATTTGAGCAGTGTCTTAGGCTCTGCAGTTCAGACTGATTTTAGCCTGAAATCACCAGAGAATATTAGAATGATAGAGATGAAGTTAGTATAAGAACGTTCTTAAATTTCATCGAAGAACAAAATTGCCTATCATAAACCTTAGTGTATTTAGGTTTGTCTAAACATAGTCCAACCAAACACAAATACAATACTCCGAAACACAATTCGGTAGTTTAATTGAGCTATAAGTTTGTTCACGGGCACAGAGAGTGTCTTCAGTGCCCGAGTTAATTTGCCTGACCCTGACCCCTCCTTTCTTAATATATAATTTATCCTTTTAAAAATATTTCTGTTCGTTCATATTAGATTGTAATCCACCGAATTCTTGTGATGGCATTTTCCTATTTTGTGCATGAGCAGGATGTCTTGCAAGGAACCCAATTATTAGCAATTGATGTAACAGCATCAATGGGCTTACTAAGGAGGGCCTTAACGGGAGATGAACTTACTGAAAAAGAAAAGAAAGCTTTGCGAAGAACCTTAACTGATTTGGCATCAGTAGTTCCAATTGGCATTCTCATGCTCCTACCTGTAAGCCTCTATCTATCTTCAATTATACCTCTCTTGTTTCAGGCTTGTTTAAATCTCTTTCTAAGGTTTACTTCTAGGTACAGGGGGAATTTTTTATATATTCTCTGCTGTATTTATAGATTACTGATTCCTTTAAAGCTGAAGGTTTCATGTTCTTAGTGAAGTGCCCAACAATTTATAGAATACCTCAATGCTGGGAAAGTAATAGTTGAAAGTTAAGTGATGTGTTGGGTCCTTCACCGGGTCCTCCACTGCATACCCCACTGTTTTAGTTATCTTATCTGGCTTCTGACACGAGGGCCTTATCATAACAGTCTATGCCAGCTCCACTAGGAGGGTACAGGGGATTGTCATGGAGGATCCAGAGCATTTTTCTTGAGGAACCTGATATTTCCCTTGATAACTCCATGTAGAATTTCAGTAGCTGATACTGAGCTAGGAGACAATTGACAGTGCTGAACACAAAAACTAGGTATAGGAACTAGACATCGCAATCTTTTTATGATAAAAAACTAATAATTCTGTTAAGGTTTGGTTCATAATTGGTTACAATGCCTTCAATTTAAGGAATTCTTAGAAATTCTCTCGTACTTCATTAATTTTAATTAATAAATTTTTATGATGTATAGGTTACAGCCGTTGGTCATGCAGCAATGCTGGCCGCCATCCAGAGATATGTGCCAGCTCTGGTATGTCCCTTTTTCCCGCTTTAATAGCTACCTAGGAAGGAACGAGAGTGCCGGGCTCAAATGAATTTTTTGAAATTTCTTAATTTGCAGATTCCTTCAGCATATGCTCCAGAGAGATTAGATCTCTTGAGGCAACTTGAGAAAGTGAAGGAAATGGAGCCGGGTGAGCTAAACCCTGAAGAGGCTGCTGGACAAAATATCTGAGATTGGTAAATGGCAGTGTAAATTCTCCATTTAGATGTCCTTGTCTGTAGTAGCTTGCCACTACCAGAGCCCACTTCTTCTTTAGTCGGAGATGCCAAAACTGTGTATCATCTTAATTTTCTCTTTGAAGCTGTTTGACGTGTCTTTTTTCATCTGATAGATCTTGGCACTTTATAGCCCATTGACACGAGGTATCCATAAAGAAGCTCACTCCATGAGTCCGGCACTCCGGGTAAACACCAATGGCTGCAATCTTGCCTAACTGGTTCTGGTGTACCTGGCGCCCGGTGTATGGAAGGGTGACCATCCTTTCTAAGCTCGGTGAGGTAAGTAATGTTTAGGAACTCAATCTTTCTTTTCCCGTCTTTCATCTGCTTAATCATGTCTGAAATAACATAATTATTCCAGGGTTCCGCTTGTAGTCTTGTGTAATTCGTTTCTGGTGCAGCAAATAGGTCACACCTGCCTCCGCTGTCCCAAGTTCCTTCCCTGCAATGTAAATGTTCATTACATATTGCACCTGATTACTATATCATATAAATACTCCCTTCCAAATTGTTGGGTGTAACTAAAAATGTAAGTTCGTGTGGTGAAGGAAATTGTGTTTCACTTGCTTATGGAGTAGTGCTGATTTTGCTGCAAAATCATATTCCTTTCATACCCTGATCTTAACCAGCAGTGCAAAAAGTTTTTTTCTTAAAAAGGAGGTAAGTTGAACATAAAATCCTGCGTTGCTTGCCTGAAATTAATAGATGAGTAACTCCGGAAAAATACATGGCTCTTCTGTGGATCTACATTAGAAGCGACCCATTTGCTCCATGTGTCTAGAGTCTTTCGGAATGCTTCCACTGCATCCATTTTCATGTCAATGGCTTCACCTTCCTGAAAATAACAGCCCCTAAACCACAAAAGTATAGCTTAATGACGGAAATGCCAATGGAATTAGAAAAGTGAGATAATTAACAGGTTGGAAATGGAGGTGCGCACATTTTTGCAGTCTTATCTTTGTTCCATCAGTGCCCAGCGTTGCATATCAAAACATCTGCACCAACCCACAGCTTCGAAACCCAGTGCAGATTGTCAACTCGAACAGCACTTTTTACATCTTTGGATGAGTTTGCAGGCGGATGATCAACTTTTACTAGGAAAGGCACACGGTAGTATTTTACTGTGGCATTGTAGTCCTGAAACTTAATCGAAAGATAACCCTTGTGCTTGATTATAGGCCTTCTATTAATCTCATATATGGACGACTGATTAGCAACTGCATGTTCAAGCATGCAGACCAGAGACTCCCATTGATTCCTCGCAATTGAGTCACCGGCAAATGCAATTCTGCCGTTTCTGCTTCTTTCTAGAATATATTTTGCGTCGAATCTGTATGCAGGAGAAGATTTGAGAAATGAGGAAAATTGGGAGACACAGGGAATCTATTTTTATAGTATTCATGTGGATTGAACCCAATCTTCCAAGCTCTACGGTAATTGAGCATTGATATACAATTGAGCATCACTAGCATTGCCCTTTGTGATTTTTGGAAACAGGTCTCACCTTGGAAGATCAGTCAGTGGACTTCCAGCGCCACTTCTGAAAACTGGTATCCATCCTTCCATTCTCGTGGCATCGAAACCCTGGATCCAGAAAAGAGCAATTCTCTGTATAGGATTGGAGACGGTAGCTCTCGTCCCATACCCACCTGCCATTAGAATAATTACAGGCTTTTGCATGCGAACCTCTATTCTTGGGCAGTAGAAAGCCGAGAGCTACCAGAGATTGAGGCTGCAATTGGCCTGATAAAGATGAAGTGAGCAAGAACAAACTGACAAGAAAAAGGAGAAAATAAAGAGCATAGGTGGGCTTTCTTTTGACATGATGGACGAAGGATGTGAAACTCGTTATATATCTCGTGGGAAATGGGTTTTCATCCATTTCAAAGAGAGACGTGGTAAAAGAAAGAATTACTGTCAATGTAAGAGTTTTAGAGGGGCTTTTGGAGGAAAGGTAAATGGGTGGCTGCATTTTCAGGTAAACTGTTTTACGATTTTAAGAATTTTCAGATCTCTATTAGGAGAGATCTTAGGAAGGAAGACACGGAAGCAATAGCATCCTTTTGGTAACCATTTCCCCACCCCAGTATTTGATTACTACACCTCACAATGCCATGTCATCCTACGTAATTCAGAGTTTTTTATCTCACTCAGCCTACCCCACTTTATCACATGTTACACCCTTCAATCCCTTAACTTTCATCCTATACGTACGTTATCAAATGAAACCTTGATGGCTGACGAGCAGCAGTGATTACCAGCGACTACCAGCAACAGGAGGGATTGCTACCGGTACTTGCTGGCTGCCGCCAAAGTGTTTTGGCAACACTATCAACTTCTTCGAGCCACCACGGGGTAAAATATCGGTGGATTGAAGGGACAAAATATAGGAGATATTGTGTAGAAAAATATCGGTGGTCTAAAACTAATTTTTACCATATATTTTTATAATATAACTTCTAAAATGAATGATACTCATTTAGAGAAGCATAAATATTAAAATATACATTAAAAATACGTATATAATTTAAAATATGTGTTTGTGTTTTAAACTCGTATCCTTCCACTTCGCATAGGATAGGAAACAAACAGGAAAGTTGGATTTTTTTTCTTTCAAAAATACTGATATATCGGACATATATCGGAGATATTTTAAAAAAAAACTCAAAATCGATATTTCAATGTATCGTTTTACCGGTTGAAGGCTTATATCGATATATCGGCAATATATCGCCGATACAACATTCCATGACCACCATCAAGGTTACCTCATTCTCCATTGTTGGAGAACCCATTGCCAGTAAGACTGTAAGAGACTAAGAGGAGGTTTGCACTTTGTATGTGTAGGGAGAGAGGGAGTTTGGACTTTGGAGAATAGAAGGTGGGTTTGATTCATAACGATATGGGGTGGGGATATTAAACCCTGTGGGAGGGGCGATAAGCGGGTTGAGTTTATAGCCCAACCGATATTTTATTGGGATCAATCATCAAGTGTGAGTTGTCTCTCTTCTTTCGTAAGGTCAAATGAAGGCATCTACTGCTCTATTTTATTGCCGTGCCCCGTATGTCCAACCCGAGAGTGGACCGGCACGTACAGAGGATTTCTTGGAGTACCCCCATAAACGGCTCAAACCGGGGCACTCATTTTCTGATTTTCAAAACCAAACCGGCAGGAGCCGTTTATGGGCATACGTGGCGGTAAATGAGCTCCCGTAGACGTACGTGCAGCTGATCTGCTCTCGTCCAACCCATGGTGATGCGGATACGGCAAGGAGGTGTACTTGCCTGAAAAACAAGATATGGCAAGGGGGTGAAACATTATGGTAATCTGATTGATATCCCAATAGCTCCGGATGACGGCAAGACTACGATCACAAGTTGGCGTACAATTTTCCTCTTATATTTGGCATGAGGGCATAATTTTCTTCTAGCAAAAAAGATAAGAAAAAGCCTTCTTATATATCTTTGTTAGGCAGCAGAAAGGAATACAAATGGTCTGTGTCTGCATGCAGTGTGGATCATGGTTCTGGTGGAGTTAGGTCCAGGAATCTGAAATGAAATAGTACTTGCCGAAAGAAAGTAGCGGATGTGGTCGAACTTGAACCATGCAGACCACCTACAGGAAGTAGTGGCCCGCCTAATCAGCAATTTGGAGCAGCAGGCTATTCTTTGGTCCACTTGACTTGCCCTCCAAATGCCTCGACACTCGACAGTCACTTGTACCAAAGAAATGCCAAGTAATCTCATTATGGATGGTCAGCCAGCCTTCCCCTCCTCCCTCCTAACCACGAGAACCTTCTGGCATGGGTGGCTTTGTGGTGGCACCTGCATCATGGTGGGGGGCTTTGCCCTTTTGAACCAATTCCAAGATAGACCACGAACCGAAACCTTTTATTTTGGCATAGAACCCTGTTCTCATCATGATCTAAGTTGCTCAGATCTTTAGCAAAAAAATCTCAAGTTTGTATTATACAAAAAACATTCTAAGTTGCTCTCATTACGCTGTAAGCATCAAGCAAAGGTCAAACGGAGTATAATAGTTTTTTGGCACTATATATTGTGCACCATAGAAAGGATAACGCAAACGAGAACCAACATGCCATGGCCAATTTGACGAGAAATAAAACACAATCATTGACAGATAAAATCTAATCATATATTTTTGTTGGATACAAAGCTAATTTTATAATTGATGGTATTCCCAAACGGGGTGCGAGACAAATTGACCCAACATTCCACCACTGCGCCACTTGTGTTGATTGACCCAGAGCCAAAAGAATCCTCCTGTCCCCCCACCATGTTGTCCATATCCATGAAAAGAGTTGGTACTTTGAAGATAAAAAAGCACAAAACTGATTAGTTAGGAAGAAAGCGAGGCATAACCTTTCTGTTTATATACTTAAATAAGACACGCACGTGGGTCCATGCAAATTTGGCACCAAATTCCAGTCTAAGCTCTGCTTTTACCTATCAACTTGCTTTCTTAATCTTGTAGCATTATATTTATACCTACTAACTTGCTTGTCACAGCAGAATATTTGATTCGGATAAGAGCGATAATTTGACCTACTTTACCCATGAAAAAGACGTAATTTGATCCGGTTTTATGGAGATTGAATTCCTAAAAGCTTTTTTGGGCGGCTCGCTCTTGCTTTTTTATTTTTCTGGCTAAATCCTTCCGTCTTTATGTTCAGAGAGAGCAGACTGCAGCGAGTGAGGTTTCCAGCAAGAGAGGGAGGGCGAGAGCATGGGGAATCTAAATGGGTAAATTCTGGCCAACAAGGCCAGGTTTATGGGCCATTTTAGTTTACCTACAACTGGGATGTCAGATCTCCAGAACTTGGGTCGGGATTGTGATTGCACGGCCATAACAGGGAACAAAAGATAGAAGAGGATGTTTGCTCTATAAATAAATTTAGAAAAGGAAATAAGATATAGAAGAGAATGTCTGTGCGGATGATATATATATATATATATATATATATATATATATATATATATATATATATATATATATATATATGAGGCCACTTTAAATCATAGCCCTTAGATATTGATCTAATGGCTACAAATAGCTATAATGATCTCACCCACTCCCTGATGTGACACACTCACCTACCCACTGATATTTAATATCCATCCTCCGATCGGAATCCAACGGCTATAAAGATTGGCCTCATGCTCCTTATATGAGAACGATCTCATGTAAACCCTTCCCATATATATATATATATATATGAGATGAGTTTACATGAGATCGTTCTCATATAAGGAGCATGAGGCCAATTTTTATTACCATTAGATTCCGATCGGAAGATGGATATCAAATCAATGGGTAGGTGAGTGTGTCACATCAAAGAGTGGGTGAGATCATTATGGATATTTGTAGCCATCAGATCAAGATCCAATGGCTACGATTCAAAGTGGCCTCATATAAGCAATATGAGAGCGATCTCATATAAACTTTTCCCTATATATATATATATATGAGATGAGTTTACATGAGATCGTTCTCATATAAGGAGCATGAGTCCAATCTTTATTGCCGTTAGATTTCGATCGGAGGGTGGATATCAAATCAGTGGGTAGGTGAGTGTGTCACATCAAGGAGTTGGTGAGATCATTATGGATATTTGTAGCGGTCAGATCAAGATCCAATGGCTATGATTCAAAGTGGCCTCATATAAGCAATATGAGAGCGATCTCATTTAAACTTTTCCCTATATATATATAAAGAGAGAATGGTTTAGATGAAATCGTTCTCATGTAAGGAGCATGAGGCCAATCTTTATAGCCGTTGGATTTCGTTCTGATGGTGGATATTAAATTAGTGGGTAGGTGAGCATGTCACATCATGGAGTAGGTGAGATCATTATAGTTATTTATAGCCGTTAAATCAAGATCCAACGGCTATGATTTAAGGTGGCCTCATATAAGCCATATGAGAACGATCTCATTTAAACTTTTTCCATATAATATATATATAGAGAGAGAGAAATGCTACAATGAACAGCCTATTTTGGTAAGCACAATGAGTAGCTCATTGTAGGACCATTGATGGACGATCTCACGTCCTATAATGAGCTACCCATTTTTGTATTTTTTTTAAAATTCTTATCCTTCCCATTCTCTCTCCCTCCCCCTTCCTTCTGGCTTGACGGCCCAGCCGCCCCGCCGCTCCGGTGAATAGCTCTCGTAATTAGGTGGTAATAGAAGGTGAATGGCATTAATCAATATTATGGAAGGACACAACCATATCATATATACACCTTGCAAGAATAATCTTTTTTTGTACATTGAAGTTTTGACACTTGTGGATTCAAACCACCGTCTTCTTGAGACCAAACAAAAGTCCCAAGTGCTCTACCATTTGAGCTAAAGAGTCGTCAACCTCAACAACAATTTAATAAAATTTTAGGAACAATGAGTAATTTTGCCTTCTCTGATGAATTCTTCAGCATAAACTCATCGAGGGATAAAAGTCGTGTGCACTTTTCTGATGAAATCCCCATACGTCAAAGTGACCATTTTTGGCATTAGAAATAAGATCAGAAAGTTGGGCAAGACTAATCATGGACATAAGCAGTTATTGTGAGGTTCTTTCCTGCATTCAATTATCTCTTGCAAGCATTTCATCAAACAATAGAAGTGCACAAAAAAATCCCTTTTATAGTATGAAAGGACCAACGCAAAATACAATAAAAGTGTGTTTAACTAAATAACTAGCCCACCATATTAGTTACAACTATTTTACACAACAATTTACAGCCATTACCCGCATGAACCAAACATGAGATCTAGTCGGGATGGACGAAGGGGCAGTCGGTCCAGTCATGGCTGTGGCCGCGGACACCGCCGCGACCCTCGCCGTTGCATCGCTGGGACCTTCGCCGCTGCATGCGCAAAGCTTGTGTGCTCGATGGAGGCAATGGATTTGTATTTTGCGTCATTGGTATCGTCCAAGGAGATAGGAGGAAGGAGGAGGTGACCGTCGCCGGGATCGTCCAAGGAGACATAAGGAAGGAGGAGGTGATTCTCGTCGGGGTGGGCGAAGGGGCAGTCGGCTTCTTCGAGCGAGTGAGCAGCGGGAGGAAGGAGGTGATTATGGAGGTAGCTGTAGAGAGGGAGGTGAGATCCAGTCCAGAGGAAGGAGGCGGCAGAGTCGCGGCAAAAAATCTTCTACTTTGCCGCTGCATGCGCAGAGCAGTAGTGGAGGCGATTCCAGAGTTGCGGCCATAGGAGCTATGACTGGCGAGGGGAAGGCGAGGAGGCAAGAAAAGCCGCAGCGAGGAAGCACATGCTGAGAAATGGCGGATTGAAGGGTAATTTTGAAATAAAAAGAAATAGAATTAAAGAGAACCTAATTGGTTACCTGCGTGCTTCAATTTAATCGCACGATCACACTCGAGCGGCCATGATTGAAGGGCTCATTTTGGCTCACAAAAGGATGTTGCTTACTGTATGACCCCTATATACATATATATATATATATATATATATATATATATATAAGTTTACATGAGATCGTTCTCATATAAGGAGCATGAGGCCAATCTTTATTACCGTTAGATTCCGATCGGAAGATGGATATCAAATCAGTGGGTAAGTGAGTGTGTCACATCAAGGAGTGGGTGAGATCATTATGAGTATTTGTAGCCGTCAGATCAAGATCCAACGACTACGATTCAAAGTGGCCTCATATAAGCAATATGAGAGCGATCTCATATAAATTTTTCCTATATATATATATATATATATATATATAGGACACTGATAACCCTACAACAGATTCATCAGCTAATCCACTCATTTTCATACACATCGGCTGTGTATGGAAATGTGTAGGTGACATTCCCATACACAGCTGATGTGTATGTGACGCACTCATTTACATACAAATGTGTAGGAATATGCTGTAGGGTTATCACTGCACTTAAGAGAATGAAATGAGTGGGTCAACTGATCCACTCATTTCCATAGACATCAGCTGCTGTAGGGTTATCACTGCCATTAATGAGTTGCTTAATAGCAAGGGGAGTCGATAAGGGTGCATGTAGTGTCATCGATGCTCTCTGACCCTTTTGACAGTCTCTGACTATTCAAGAGTCCATTGCCTATTTTGGAAGTACGGACGTACGGTATGGCACATGATATTTACCACCTTTACCAAAATTTGGAGATCCGGGATGGTAGTACAAACTTCTGAAAGTACGGTGCGTACATGAAGGAAAAGATTATTTGACAGTCCATCCGTGACAGCCACCGTGTTGAAGGGTAGTTGACAAGACACAGCCTTAATGAATTGTGCAGTCTTTTAAGCCTATAGCAACTGAACTAATTTTTTTCAAACAAAATTGTCCTTTAGGGTACCATAATACAAGTTGATAATAAACAAGAAGAAAAGGTAAATGTTTTAACAAAGTAATGTAACAAACAAAACTGAAAAAAAGAGAGAAACGTTCCGGAGAAGGGGTTCAGTCACATTTTCGGGTGAGGGGGCAATCACAAAAAATGCGCTAGGAAAAATCATGGGGTTTAGTGAAGTCTTGATTTGAACCGGGTTTCAAATCAGACTTTGATGGGCAGTTTGGAAAACTTAAATTTCTGGTTGGCTCTCTTAGACAATTTGAACCATGGTTTAAAAAACGGGACCAGACCGGCTGGTCTGACCAGAGTCGGACCCTTTTTTGGTCCGGGTGGGCTAGGTAGGTTGACCCGGTCGGGTCAATACAATCCGGCCGATCGAAAGCCCCCCCCGCTTTTTTTCTTTTTCTTTTAATCACTTCATCACCGGATCAACCCGAGTTGACCCTCGGTTAGACCTATCCGGCAAGAATTTTGGACCGGTCACTGGTCCGATTTTTAAAACCTTGATCTGAACACGTATACAAATGATTTGCCAAAAGGGAAAGACTTAAATGTGATTGTTCTCATTCGATTTATACGAAGGCGGTTCAAGAGGTAACTATTGGATCATGATCTGATGGCTATTATGCTAAACAAATTAGTACGATTAATCCGCACAGCGATGCATGAGGACAATGGTAACTCATTTTGACTTCTTGCCAAAATAATAGAGAACCTCATTTTGACTAACGTTATCTACGGGCTGGAAAGATAAAGTACAGTGGACAGCGACGCAGGAATGGCGAGGTTACAGCCAAAAGCCAATTAAGAGCAATGAAGGCCAAACGGCGTGGGGATCCCTTAGAAGGCTCTTTGCCTCCCGAAATCCGTATTTATCCATTTCAGAAGAACACAGATAAGGGTGCTCACGAGCCGAGTCAGCTCGCGAGTTTTTCCGGCTCGACTCGGCTCGACTCGAGGCCAGCTCGACTCGACTTTGCTCGAGCTCGAGCTCGAGCCACCCCATAACTCGATTCGGCTCAACTCGAGAAAACTTGACTCGATCGACTCGAGAATCAGCTCGAAAAATAGCTGGAGCTCGAGCTCAACTCGAAACTCAGCTCGAAAAATAAAGCAAAATCAGAAATTCATACCAGAAATCATGGCCGCCATCTCCGGCAGCCCTTTCGGCCGCCATGGCGACCGCGTCAATGGCCGCCGGCGAAGGATCAGATAAAAAAAAAATTTCTTCTTACCTGTCTGCGTGCGCCGGTTTCGGATTTTTTCGGCGCGCTCAGGCTTCCGGTCGTCGCCTCTGTCTCCGATCTTGCCGGGCACCTCCGCTGCGCACAAGCGATCGCCGTCGCAAGTCCGTCGTCATCGCCCTCTTCTTCTTTCTTCCGGCGGTGGAGGCATCGATGCCCGTGGCGGTGGAGGCCGTGAAGGCGACCGTTGCTGCCGCTGACGGAGGTAGCGGCGGCGGCATTCGCTGCCGTAACGATTAGGGCATCCTCATGAAGAGGATGACCCAGTTCGGTTTATAAACTGAACCCGCCCATATTCAGAACCGAACCGGACCAACCCATTTAATATCCGGTTCACTGTTCAAAAAAAAAAAAAAAATTTTTTACAGTTATGATTGCATGTATGTTATGGGTGCGTTTTAATTATCATGATTAAGGCTTTATTAATGATATGGGCCGGCCAGGGGATTATATTGCAATCGTATGTTTTATCAATTTTTTTTAAATTGTTGAGCGCACCACTTTTGTAATTTTGAGAGAAAGTGTACATTATATCTATTGTAAGCGACACCAGACTTCAAGGACCACGTCTGGAGGCGGATGCAGTCATGAAGAATTAATGTATATTTTTCTATTACAGGGGCTTATAGCTTCCACCTTGTACATTTTTTTTTAAAGGACTGTATAAGGACTTTGGACTATATTTTTAAATTGTGGTGTGTGGTGATGGATCCCCTGGCCAAGTCCCAAAAGCCTGATGACAAAATCGACATTAATGCCCTAGTCAATTTTGTATATGGATCCTGCATGATTGTCTGATAATTAATTACATTCATTTTGTTATTTTACAAATGGTGAATAGCACAAATTCAGTTCCCACGTCCGTTGAGATGATTTAGGAGTGGCCAAAGCATCCTAAATCATTTGTCAACGTGTGAATCATATAGAATGCTACCATGGGGTGCATAGATTCACATACATAAAAAGATTGTGCTATCATCAAATTTTGATTATGTGACAAAGACTGTCATCCGGCCCCAACTTATGTTGGAAATCAGTCACGTTAGACAAACTCATGTTGTAAATGTAGAGATCCCCGAGAACTGGTTTGACCCGGGGTTTGATATTAAGAGGCAACATTAGTAAAGTTGATCAATGAGAGTGTTTGTGTGATGAATAGAACATGTTTCATTTGAGCGGAGGTTGCCCAATTGCTGGGCCCCATGCCCACGTGGGTTGAGGTCATTTAATATGGTATTGGAAATCGGTCACGTTAGACGAGCTCATGTTGTAAATGTGGAGGTCCCCGATAACAGATTGGACCCGGGGTTTGATATTAAGAGGCGACATTAGTGAAGTTGATCAATGGGGTGTTTGTGTGATGAATAGAACACGCTTCCTGATTTACCCAATGCATATGATGGGTGAGCCTTATATGCACCCAAGGAGATTGACGGCGGGACATAGTGGTCTAAGAGATCAATTTCTTTGCCCCTTCTAGTCGGGTCCTATTGGATACTCGTCGTTATAAAAGAAAAAATATTAAGGAAGCCCACTTCGAATATGTAATAAAGATTTGTTTTATACAAAAGAAGTATAAAAAAATTATAGCCCAAATGGTTAAGGCGTAGGGTGTGGTGCTTTGTGTTTGGGTTTGAATCACACCAATGGCAAAAATGTTTTTGCCGCTCGAGCTCCGGCTCGCGAGCTCGAGCCGAGCCCGAGCTTGAGCTGTCAAACTCGAGAACGAGCTCGAGTCGAGCTGCCGAATCTTGGGCTCGACTCGAGCCGAGTCGAGCTCGAGCCCGAATTATAAACATCGAGCTCGAGTCGAGCTGAGCCAAAACTCGACTCGACTCGTGAGCAGCCCTAGCAACACAGAGGGTGCCAGGGCCAGCCACCTATTCTCCCTTATCAGTCAGTCCCTAATAAGTAAGAAGAGGTATGGCGTGGCGTCTGTATCTTCTGGGCGAGAACATCCCGATGGTGTGGCTCCTCTGGCTGTTGGTTGCAGCCTTTATTCCTTGGCCCCCACCTCTCCTCGCATTCATTACTTCATCTTTGTTCTTTATTTTTATTTTTTGACAACAACTTTCTTCTTTATTATTTCCTCGTGGGCTGGCCTACTTCCTTAAACAACCAAAAAAAAAGTGAGTTGGCCTAGTTGCCAGGTATCCCGTGAGGGTACGAGTAAGCACTGCACCTATTACCCTATGGGCATAAGTTTACTGAGTGGTACTATTCCTCCCGCTTATTTATCACGGCCACCTCACGGGCTTCTCATAGAAATAGAAATGCCCGTGAGGTTGGCCAGGATAAATAAGCGGGAGAAGAAGCATTTGCCAAATTTACTGGGGTGTCTGGCTGGTGGATGATAAGCATAAAATATACACATTTATATGCCTTATTTACCTATATGCTAGTGTAGTTTTTATGATAAAATATGAATAAAATGGGTTATTTGTGATTAGGGTAGTAATTAGGGGATTATTAATTAAATTACTCTAATTAGTTATTTTAGATGCATTATTGGATTTAATGAATCATATTTTTATTATGCGTCTAATTTTAGTTTGGTTTTGTTATTGTAGGTTTGAAATTGCGAATTGCAGATCAGTAGCAGACGTGCGCATTAGACGTGTTTTGAAATGCCAAGCGACCCATGGAGCTGATATGACGCGTATTGAAGAATCTGAACCGTTGATGAGCTACTTAAAAGAAGACGGGCGTGAAATTTAAATCCAGACGTGTAGATTCGATTTGGCGGTTGAGATCGTTTCGGCGGGTTTTATTAAAGAAAAAAGAAAAAAAAATAAGAAAAGGAATTTGAACCTGTCCGGTCTGGTCCGGTTTAGAAAATAAATAAAAAGAAAGAAAACGACCCGAGCCATCGGGCTCGGGTGTTCCAGACGATCGGGATGAAAGAAGAGAACAGGCCGGTGAGCTGAGGAGGAAGGTCAAGTCCGGCAGGATCGCCGGCGATGCCGGTCTTGAGTGCGGCGGCGGACTCCTCGACGGCTGGGCGGCATGCGTCTGACGGAGAATGAGACGACGACCGGAGCAAAACAGGGCGGCGAGATTCACAGCAGAACAGAGGTACCGGCGGCGGAAGAGTTGGGCGCTGGCGGGCTGATCAGCAAGGGCAGGCGATGGCGGAGGAAGGCAGCAAGACGGCAGTCGTGGAAAATCGAAACTGAAGAGGAGAATCGTGCTGTGGTAGGAAATTGAAACAGAAAAATAGAAACAGAACAGAGCCGTGTTTGATTCATGCCGGATTCTAGCTTATCCAAACGAAATCGACATGAAATGGACTCTCTGAATCAAAGTCTATAAATAGAGGAAAGAATCAGAGAAGAAAGGGGGATTTTTTTGGGAGAAAAAGCTGACGGTTTTGGTGTTCTGTTTTGAAAAAAACAGAGCTGTTGCGGCGGTGATTTGGTCGTGTTCTTCGTTATTTTCGCTGGGATTTGAAGAGGAGGAATAGGGATCGAAGGGAGAGAGAAGGAGAAGAAACAGTTGGGTTTTTGGCTTCGGTGAACAGTGAACGCGATTTGCTACAGTGTCTGTCAATTCGGGGAAGACAGTGAATAGTGATTCGTGAATAGTAAAACTGCAATAGTGATTTTTCCGATGCAATTAAATCTAAATTTGATTTTTCTCTTGAATATGAATAGCTAAATCTTTTGTCAAAGCTAAAGGTGATGTTATTTGATTAGTATTTTTACGTCTATAAAGAAGTTTTTAATGCTTATTTGATTGAATGCGATGTTTTGGAAATACTCATAATCTATACAATTATTTGATTTGTCGTTAACGTAAGGTACGGCGAATGCTTATAATTCCCTGTGATTAGTAGACTATGCTTGTTAATGATAGATATTCAATTGATATTTTTTATGTTAATGGATATGATGAACGTGAATGAAATATCATCCGATTAGGTCAAATCATTATTTGATTCTAATTGAGTAATTAAGTAGACGTAGAATATTAATTAAATAATTGATCCTTGAAGCTTTGATACCTCTCATCGATTATCTTTCCTATCTTTAATTAGTTTTAATTGAATTTTTAATCATCATTTTAGTAGTTAATTAAATTATAATTTCTCTATAAAATTTCCAGAAAAGAATTTTAATTTGCTAAGCTAAGTAGTAATTAGATTAGTTTGGAGTGGAATAATTCTACATCATTCCCTGTGGTTCGACCTCGGACTTACCGAGTATATATTACAATTTATCAACCTTCGCTTGGGTTAGATCAAATTTTGGCGCCGTTGCCGGGGAGTGAAGTTTAGGATTAATTTTCTAATTAGTTTCTTTCTTTCTAGCATAGTTTAGTCAATTTTAATTATTCTTAGTTTAATTTACCTGCTTCTTTTGTAGGACATCTGGAGTATTCTGAGGCTATCTGGAACAAAAAGCTTTTCATTGGATTTTTCTTCAAAAATTTGGTAACTTCGTTCCATATCTCTCTTTGAAATTTCTGTTGCTTGTGCATGCACTCGTGGAGTAGAGATACCAGTGGAAGATTGGTTAGAGATAATTCTGCTATTTTGATTGGGAATCCTTTGTTTGAATTTTCTATCCCATCACACACACCACACAATATGGCTGATCAGGGTAGTAACCCTGATATTAATGAAAATGCGAATGAACATGATGCACCAATGCGGCCCTTGCGTGAGTACCTGCTACCTGCACGCACTAGTACACCCTCGTGTATTATATTGCCTCTCCAGGCACATCACTTCACTTTCAAGGCTGGAATGATAAACTTGCTTCCCAAATTCCATGGTTTAGATTCTGAAAACCCTTATTTGCATTTAAAGGAATTTGAGGAAGTGTGTGCAACATTCGAGCAGGCTTGTAGTGAAGACATTATCAGGTTAAAATTGTTTCCGTTTTCCTTGAAGGATAAAGCTAAGACTTGGCTGAATTCTCTTAAGCCTAGATCTGTAGGAACTTGGAAAGAATTACAGACTGAATTCCTTAAAAAGTTTTTCCCAGTTCATAGGACAAATGCTTTGAAAAGACAAATAACAAATTTTGCTCAAAAACAAAATGAATCATTTTATCAATGTTGGGAGCGATATAAAGATTTGTTAAATTCTTGTCCACATCATGGATATGAGAAGTGGCGCACCATCAGTTTCTTCTATGATGGGATGACGCCTTCGATGAAACAATTTGTGCAAACAATGTGTAATGGGGAATTCTTTGATAAAGACCCTAATGAAGCCCTTGATTTTCTAGATCAAATAGCTGAAGACTCAGATTCTTGGGATCCCACCGATCCCTCTGATGTTTCTAATAAGCCGAAGTCTTCAACTACTAGTGGGGGTCTGCATCATCTTAGGGAGGAGGATAATTTGAGTGCGAGGCTAGCCTCTTTGGCTAGGAAGGTGGAGGCCATGGAATTAGGGAAAGTTAATGCTGTTAAGTCTGTTGCTACAGAAGAGGTCTGTGGAATTTGTGATGTCATGGGACACCCTACTAATGAGTGCCCTACCATTCCTGCTTTTAAGGAGGTGTTACATGACCAAGCAAATTCCATGACCCCTTTCAAAAGACAATCTCCTTATGGAGACACCTACAATCCAGGATGGAGGAATCACCCCAACTTTAGTTGGAGGAATGATAGTGCTGCACAAACACAACCTCCTCAGGCATCTTCCAATTATACTCCATATGTTCCACCTCACAGGAAGACGCTTGAGGAGACACTGCAAACTTTTATGCAAGGGCAAGCTACCATTAATCAACAAACCTCACAGGCCATTAATGATATAAAGAGCTCTCTCACTAAATTGACATCTTCTCTAGTTGTTCAAGAGAAAGGAAGGTTTCCTTCTCAACCCCAACCTAACCCACAAGGGCAAGTTCACATAATAGACACACAATCTTCTGATTCACAATTGGAACATGCTAAGACAATTACCACTCTTCGTAGTGGAAAAGAAATTGATAAAACAATTCCACTTAATGCCCAAAAATCTTCTGAGAATGATGAATCAAAACATGATAATGAGGAAATTGATAAGTCTGGGTCAAGTGAAGATGTAAGATGTCCTATTCCAGCTCCATTTCCACAGAGGTTGAAACCACCTCAAAAGTTGAACCAAAATGCTGAAATTTTTGAACTTTTTAAGCAGGTGAAAATAAACATTCCCTTGTTAGATGCAATCAAACAGGTACCTTCTTATGCTAAGTTCTTGAAAGATTTGTGTACTATTAAGCGTAAGTTGAATGTGCAGAAAAAAGCATTTTTAACTGAACAGGTAAGTTCTATAATTCAACACAAAAGCCCACCCAAATATAAGGATCCCGGATGTCCAACTATTTCATGTGTGATTGGGAACTTTAGGGTAGACCAAGCCTTGCTTGATCTTGGGGCTAGTGTTAATCTTTTGCCTTATTCAGTGTACACTCAGCTAGGTCTTGGGGAACTTAAACCCACCACCATTACTCTCCAACTTGCTGATCGTTCTGTTAAAATTCCAAGGGGAGTGGTGGAAGATGTGCTTGTTCAAGTAGATAAATTTTACTTTCCTGTCGATTTTATTGTTTTGGACACACATCCTGTTATAAACGCAAGTGCAAATATTCCTGTCATATTAGGTCGCCCATTTCTTGCTACTTCAAATGCTTTGATTAATTGTAGGAATGGTGTGATGAAACTTTCATTTGGTAATATGACTTTGGAATTGAACATATTCAATGTCTGCAAACAACCAGGGGATGATACTGATGTTCAAGAGATGAATTGGGTTGATACCGTTGTTAGAGATCAATTTCATGTTTCATATTTTTCTGATCCTTTAGAATATTGTTTAGTTAATTCTTTATATGATGAATCTAAAGTGAATTTTGAAGAGGCTGAGATTTGTTCTTTGCTGAATTCTCTGCAGGTATTGCAAATGAATGGATGGAAACCCAAGTTTGAGGAGCTACCATTGAGAGATAAATTGCCTACACCATCAAGCATTCAAGCACCCAAATTGGAGTTGAAAAAGTTACCAATTGAGCTCAAATATGCATTTCTGGGTGATGGTGAAACTCTTCCAGTGGTAATATCGTCTCATCTTAATCTTATCGAAGAGGGTAAGTTGCTTGATATTTTGAGAAAGCATAAAGGTGCAATAGGATGGACAATTGCTGATTTAAAAGGAATAAGCCCTTTGATATGCACTCATCGGATTTATTTGGAGGACAATGCTAAACCGTCAAGGGAGATGCAACGTAGGTTAAATCCAAACATGAAAGAGGCGGTTAGATCTGAAGTGCTTAAGCTCTTGGATGCGGAAATCATCTACCCAATTTCTGATAGCAAGTGGGTTAGTCCTACACAAGTTGTGCCGAAGAAATCTGGTGTGACAGTTGTCAAGAATGATAATAATGAATTAATACCCACTAGAGTTACATCCGGCTGGAGAATGTGCATTGATTACAGGAAGCTGAACTTAGTCACAAGGAAAGACCATTTCCCATTGCCGTTTCTAGATCAGGTTTTGGAGAGAATAGCTGGCCACACATATTACTGTTTCTTAGATGGCTACTCCGGTTACAACCAAATTGAAATTGCATTAGAAGACCAGGAGAAAACTACATTCACATGTCCCTTTGGCACATTTGCTTATAGGAGAATGCCTTTTGGTTTATGCAATGCACCTGCAACATTTCAACGATGCATGCTGAGTATTTTTAGTGATATGGTTGAACGCTATCTTGAAGTGTTTATGGATGACTTTTCTGTATTTGGTGATTCATTTGATGACTGTTTATCTAATTTGCAGAAAGTTTTGAGCAGGTGTGAAGAGAAGAACCTTGTGCTTAATTGGGAAAAATGTCATTTCATGGTCTCTAAAGGAATTGTTCTGGGTCATATTGTTTCCTCGAAGGGAATTGAAGTTGATAAGTCAAAAATTGATTTAATTACCCATTTGCCTACACCCAAGACTGTTAAAGATATTAGATCATTTTTGGGTCATGCAGGGTTCTACAGGAGATTCATCAAAGATTTTAGTTCTATTTCTAGACCATTATGCAATCTCCTATCTAAAGATACTGTTTTTGAATGGAATGCTGATTGCGAAACAGCTTTTGCTAAACTGAAGGGAATGCTTACTTCAGCCCCTATTATGCAACCCCCAGATTGGACTTTACCATTTGAGATAATGTGTGATGCTAGTGACTTTGCTGTGGGGGCTGTTTTGGGTCAAAGGAAGGATAAAAAGCCTTATGTTATTTACTATGCAAGTAAGACCTTAGACAATGCTCAGATGAATTACTCAACAACAGAAAAGGAATTACTTGCTATAGTATTTGCTTTGGATAAATTTAGGGCTTACTTGACAGGATATCCTATTGTTATCTTTACGGATCATGCTGCTTTGAAATATCTTCTATCAAAGAAAGATGCAAAACCTAGATTGATTCGCTGGATACTCCTACTGCAAGAATTTGATATTACAATTAAAGATAAGAAAGGAGTTGAAAATGTGGTGGCCGATCATTTATCTAGGCTGACTGTGGATGATTCCAATGAGGCTGCTCCAATTAAAGACACCTTCCCAGATGAACAACTTTTTATTGTTTCTGATTTACCATGGTTTGCTGATATTGTTAATTTTCTTGTCACAGGTCAAACTCCTTCTCATTGGACAACACAAGACAAGAAGAAATTCATGGTGGAGGTAAGAAATTTCTTTTGGGATGATCCATATCTTTTCAAATATTGTCCGGATCAGATTATTAGGAGATGTGTACCAAATGATGAAATTCACAGTGTCATTTCCTTCTGCCATTCAGAAGCATGTGGTGGTCATTTTTCTGCTAGAAAAACTGCTGCTAAAATTTTACAATGTGGATTTTATTGGCCTACCCTATTTAAAGATACTCATGATTATTGTCGTACTTGTGGACGTTGTCAACAGCTTGGTGGAATAACCCGTAAGAATATGATGCCTTTAAACCCCATTTTAGTGATTGAAATATTTGATTGTTGGGGTATTGATTTTATGGGTCCATTTCCACCTTCTTTTGGCTATCTGTACATCTTAGTGGCTGTTGACTATGTTTCCAAGTGGGTAGAGGCCATCCCTTGTAGAAATAATGACCATAAAACTGTTATACGCTTTTTGAAGGAAAATGTTCTGTCAAGGTTTGGTATACCCCGTGCAATCATAAGTGATGGGGGTTCTCATTTCTGCAATAAACCTTTTGAGGCATTAATGAAGAAATATGGAATTACTCATAAGGTGGCTACCCCTTATCACCCACAAACGAGTGGGCAAGCTGAACTTGCCAACAGAGAGATTAAACACATTTTAGAGAAAACGGTTAACCCAAATCGCAAAGATTGGTCTCTGCGGTTAACAGATGCACTGTGGGCATACCGTACAGCATTTAAATCTCCTATTGGTATGTCTCCTTTTAGACTTGTTTATGGAAAAGCTTGCCACTTGCCTGTGGAGTTGGAGCACAAGGCATATTGGGCTATAAAAATGTTTAATTTTAATTTGGATGATGCCAATTCTGTGCGTAAGCTTCAACTAAATGAATTGGACGAAATAAGGAATGATGCATATATGAATTCAAAAATTTACAAAGAACGAATGAAGGTTTTGCATGATCAACACATTCATCGAAAAACTTTTGAACCTTCACAAAAAGTTCTTTTGTATAACTCTCGATTGCATTTATTTCCTGGCAAGCTCCGTTCTAGATGGACTGGTCCATTTATTGTTAAAACTGTTTATCCTCATGGAGCTGTTGAAATTGAAAATCCATTGAATGGCAATGTATTTAAAGTAAATGGTCAAAGACTTAAGCCATTTTTGGAATTGATTCCATTAGAAGTGGAGAGTATTCCTCTGTCTGATCCCACTTACCATGATTGAATACTCTTACACTCAGTCTGGCTGAAGACAAGAAACTTAGCGCTCCTGGGAGGCAGCCCAGCTTTTAATTTGTTTTAGGTTATTTCTTTAATTAGATGATGTTTTTCTTGTTGGATATTGTGATTGCTCTCATCTTCTTATTTGTTGATGTTTTTCACTCGCATGGGATTTTAGCAATTTGCAGTTCTCCAGGTAACATCTATCCTTTATTTATTTATTTATTTTATCCTTCATTTCATTCTTAACATTGAGGACAATGTTTAGTTTAGGTTTGGGGGTATATAGGAATATCATTGTTTATTTTTTTTAAAAAAAAAAAATTAAAAATTTAAAAAAAATTAAAAAAGAAAAACAAATAAAAATTTGATTAGTTTTTAGGTTGTTTGTTAGTATTTTTATAGGTTTTGATAGTTTATCCCTTTTTGATGTATACTTCAATTTTTAAGAGATTAATTTACATTGGAAGTGTGAGTAAGTATACTGGAGGATAGAAACACTTAACTGAGCATATCTTTCTGTTACAGTCCTCTTGGATCATGTGCTTGAGCTAATAAAACTCACTCACACACACTAGTACATAAAGTAATACCCTCTAGAGATTTGTTGAATACTAATCTTCAGTGGGATGTCTTTACTCATAGTCATTGGATGCTATGTGGTTATTGTTGAGCTTAAAAGATCATGATAGACCATTTACTTGGCTATGGCAAGGGCTTGGAACCGGAAATAGGTTGAGAGTATAATACAACCTGGACATGAAAAGATGTGCTGAAATATATGTGCTGAAAATGAAAATGTGAAAAAATGAAAACAAAATGAAAGAAAAGGGGCTGCTTGACTTTATAGGATTAACTTAGGCTGATGCTCGGGCCCGAAGCGGTATCTTAAAACCTAATGCCCTAAGCCAACTGTGCTGGGAGTCATTGGCCTGAGTCATTGCTAAACCTAAGCATCTTGAAGTTAGGCCTTACACAGTCCTGCTGAAAATGAAATAGAAAAAAAAAAAAGAGAAAAAAAAAAGTCTATGGTGTATTATCCTCTCAAATCTAGAATGTTGGACCCGAAGGAGGCGCGCAGATTTGTGTTATCATGAACCTAAAGATTACGATGACTATGTAAATTCTGATGTTCTTTGGTTAATGGGTAACACTGGATATGTGTAAAACAGAAATTTAGGGTGTATTGCTACAATGTTCTACACTTTTACTATTATATTATCATTTCATATCATATTGAGCAGAAATTTCCAAGATGAAGGTGTAGAATAAAACCACTTACTTGAGGGCATCTATATTCCAGTTGATTATAAATGCAAGTACATGTGGTTGATTTTCTTAAACATTGTGGTTTGCATTTGAAGGGATAATAGGATTGTTTGTTTTGAAGTGTTTATTTTGCTTTTACACTTAGATTAATAAGGTTAATTTCATAAGTACATGTTTGTGGGTAACATGGCTGTAAACCCTCACGAGACAAAACTCGTCCTACTAGGGACACCTAGAGGTTTAACGGCTTGTTGCATACGCTCAATGCAATCGTGTTCCCTACGAAAGTGGCATTTATTTTTCTAGTTTTATTTATCTTTAGTTTTATTTTGTGTGATTTTGTTTTGTTTGTTTTGCTCGGGGACTAGCAAAATATAGGTTTGGGGGTATTTGATAAGCATAAAATATACACATTTATATGCCTTATTTACCTATATGCTAGTGTAGTTTTTATGATAAAATATGAATAAAATGGGTTATTTGTGATTAGGGTAGTAATTAGGGGATTATTAATTAAATTACTCTAATTAGTTATTTTAGATGCATTATTGGATTTAATGAATCATATTTTTATTATGCGTCTAATTTTAGTTTGGTTTTGTTATTGTAGGTTTGAAATTGCGAATTGCAGATCAGTAGCAGACGTGCGCATTAGACGTGTTTTGAAATGCCAAGCGACCCATGGAGCTGATATGACGCGTATTGAAGAATCTGAACCGTTGATGAGCTACTTAAAAGAAGACGGGCGTGAAATTTAAATCCAGACGTGTAGATTCGATTTGGCGGTTGAGATCGTTTCGGCGGGTTTTATTAAAGAAAAAAGAAAAAAAAATAAGAAAAGGAATTTGAACCTGTCCGGTCTGGTCCGGTTTAGAAAATAAATAAAAAGAAAGAAAACGACCCGAGCCATCGGGCTCGGGTGTTCCAGACGATCGGGATGAAAGAAGAGAACAGGCCGGTGAGCTGAGGAGGAAGGTCAAGTCCGGCAGGATCGCCGGCGATGCCGGTCTTGAGTGCGGCGGCGGACTCCTCGACGGCTGGGCGGCATGCGTCTGACGGAGAATGAGACGACGACCGGAGCAAAACAGGGCGGCGAGATTCACAGCAGAACAGAGGTACCGGCGGCGGAAGAGTTGGGCGCTGGCGGGCTGATCAGCAAGGGCAGGCGATGGCGGAGGAAGGCAGCAAGACGGCAGTCGTGGAAAATCGAAACTGAAGAGGAGAATCGTGCTGTGGTAGGAAATTGAAACAGAAAAATAGAAACAGAACAGAGCCGTGTTTGATTCATGCCGGATTCTAGCTTATCCAAACGAAATCGACATGAAATGGACTCTCTGAATCAAAGTCTATAAATAGAGGAAAGAATCAGAGAAGAAAGGGGGATTTTTTTGGGAGAAAAAGCTGACGGTTTTGGTGTTCTGTTTTGAAAAAAACAGAGCTGTTGCGGCGGTGATTTGGTCGTGTTCTTCGTTATTTTCGCTGGGATTTGAAGAGGAGGAATAGGGATCGAAGGGAGAGAGAAGGAGAAGAAACAGTTGGGTTTTTGGCTTCGGTGAACAGTGAACGCGATTTGCTACAGTGTCTGTCAATTCGGGGAAGACAGTGAATAGTGATTCGTGAATAGTAAAACTGCAATAGTGATTTTTCCGATGCAATTAAATCTAAATTTAATTTTTCTCTTGAATATGAATAGCTAAATCTTTTGTCAAAGCTAAAGGTGATGTTATTTGATTAGTATTTTTACGTCTATAAAGAAGTTTTTAATGCTTATTTGATTGAATGCGATGTTTTGGAAATACTCATAATCTATACAATTATTTGATTTGTCGTTAACGTAAGGTACGGCGAATGCTTATAATTCCCTGTGATTAGTAGACTATGCTTGTTAATGATAGATATTCAATTGATATTTTTTATGTTAATGGATATGATGAACGTGAATGAAATATCATCCGATTAGGTCAAATCATTATTTGATTCTAATTGAGTAATTAAGTAGACGTAGAATATTAATTAAATAATTGATCCTTGAAGCTTTGATACCTCTCATCGATTATCTTTCCTATCTTTAATTAGTTTTAATTGAATTTTTAATCATCATTTTAGTAGTTAATTAAATTATAATTTCTCTATAAAATTTCCAGAAAAGAATTTTAATTTGCTAAGCTAAGTAGTAATTAGATTAGTTTGGAGTGGAATAATTCTACATCATTCCCTGTGGTTCGACCTCGGACTTACCGAGTATATATTACAATTTATCAACCTTCGCTTGGGTTAGATCAGTGGACTGATACGGAAAATGCTGTTTCTCGCGGCAAATTTCTTAAGTACAAATTCTCACATGACATGGCACTGAATAATGTAGGCCAGCTCATCATCCCTTTCTCATTTTTTCTGCACTTTTCCGTCCACGACCACCACCACACATCGGACCACCTCATTCCCTCGACCGGTTCTGCACGCCACCACCTGGCTAGTGGTGTGTTGCTCCGCCCGAAGCATCGACTTTCCTTCATGTTGGACAGGACAGAGCAGCCCCGTGCTCGGCCATGCCTCGGCGATAAGGAGCGCCTCCATGCTCCACAAGGAGGGCAGATCCAATACCATCACCGCCGTTCATACTTTGCAGTGCCCAACGTAGGGCCCAACGACAATATAGCATCACGAAGGGCCATGATTTTAGACCCTGCTTATCCCGCTGCCTGCGGACCCCTCCCACCAGCCTGAGACGCAGGGGAATGGGCCGTGATTATAGTAAATACTTTACTGTGGAGGCTAGGCGGGAGTAGAAAGAGATGGTTAAAGGGTGTTTGTGGCGTAGCTTGGAAGAATCAGTGCCATGTCAAGGCCTGAAAATTTTCACCCAGACGCTTGATTACTTTCAGGTTCCCAAATGGGTTGTCACCAAGAAGAAAAATCCTCTTGATTATTTTCAGAATAATATAAATTTTTAACCTTTCATCTATCGCATCCAAACACACCCCTGGTATGTTATATACAGTACTTTTTTTTACTACAATCGCCCATGGACAATGAACCTCGCTCTCTCACACACAGACACACCACCTATATCTATACATGAAGGTTGTACTCATCACCAATCGGTAATTGGTTTACACGATACAAGCAGAGAAGTCGTGTCAATCACGTATTGGTAGTAAGCATGAGCGCGTACTTAATAATTTCTTCCTTCACATAAGTGCCTGGGTCCGAACCCGGGCCCGTCTCCACTAAACGGGGAGAATATTTTGGCGTGATGGGGCTCTGGGCTAGTGGACTTGTGTTTGATACTCTAGCACAAGATGTCGATTTCTTTCAACTGCAAGAGGCAATAAGTTGCTACATCACATCACCCAAAGGGAATTGGCATTTATGTTGAGTGTCATCTGTTATGGCGCGTGATAGAGAGAGGGGGGGGGGGGGAGGATTTTGTGTGTGTAAGTAAAAGCAAATTACTCATTCTGTATGGAGTTCCCTTGGATGAGGGAATCTCCTTTGACAAGACCAAGACAATTAGAGTATTCTAACCTTTCATCACAGCATTGATCCTAGTGAATCCACTCTCCCATGACAGAGTAATTAGTAAAGAAATACCACAACGTCTGGAAACATTTACCTACCCATCCCCCCACTCCTATCAGAAAGATTTCTTACTAAAAAAACTTCACAAGCCCCCCCACAGTTGGAACGGATCCTGTGGTGAAGCTTCACCAGCGAGGTCACTGGTGAAGCTTCACCAGCGAGGTCACTGGTGAAGCTTCACTAGCCGTCGATTGTATAGAATCGACGGCGCACACGGATATGATATGCGCTCAGTCAAAAGTGCGTCTTTTAGCTGAGCGCGCCATCGATTCTGTACGATCCACGGCTGGTGAAACTTCACCAGCGGAAAGTGAAACGACATTACGTCCCAAAAAGGCTCAGCCGGAGAGCAACTCGTGCATTTCGACGGCTTTTGGGATGGAGCACAGAGAATTTGACAATATGAAACTTCACCAGCGGGAAGTGAAACGACATTACGTCCCAAAAAGACTCAGCGGGAGAGCAACTGGTGCATTTCGACGGCTTTTGGGATGGAGCACAGAGAATTACGTCCCGGGAGAGCAACTCGTGCATTTCGACGGCTTTTGGGATGGAGCACAGAGAATTACGTCCCGTCCCGGGAGAGCAACTCGTGCATTTCGACGGCTTTTGGGATGGAGCACAGAGAATTACGTCCCGGGAGAGCAACTGGTGCATTTCGACGGCTTTTGGGATGGAGCACAGAGAATTACGTCCCGGGAGAGCAACTCGTGCATTTCGACGGCTTTTGGGATGGAGCACAGAGAATTACGTCCCGTCCCGGGAGAGCAACTCGTGCATTTCGACGGCTTTTGGGATGGAGCACAGAGAATTACGTCCCGGGAGAGCAACTGGTGCATTTCGACGGCTTTTGGGATGGAGCACAGAGAATTACGTCCCGGGAGAGCAACTCGTGCATTTCGACGGCTTTTGGGATGGAGCACAGAGAATTACGTCCCGTCCCGGGAGAGCAACTCGTGCATTTCGACGGCTTTTGGGATGGAGCACAGAGAATTACGTCCCGTCCCGGGAGAGCAACTCGTGCATTTCGACGGCTTTTGGGATGGAGCACAGAGAATTACGTCCCGGGAGAGCAACTCGTGCATTTCGACGGCTTTTGGGATGGAGCACATAGAATTTGACAAAGAAGTGAATGAAGTGAAACGACATTACGTCCCAAAAAGGCTCAGCGGGAGAGCAACTCGTGCATTTCGAGAATTTGAGCAACTCGTGCATTTCGAGAATTTGTGCATTTCGAGAATTTGAGCAACTCGTGCATTTCGAGAATTTGAGTCTCAAATTCTCTGTGCTCCATCCCAAAGGCCGTCGAAATGCACGAGTTGCTCTCCCGCTGAGCCTTTTTGGGACGTAATGTCGTTTCACTTCGAAGTCCTTACAAATCAGATTCTTCTCCCTCCTCCTAAGTCTTACCTTCTTACTCGTCTCTCTTCCACCCCAACCTTTTTCGTTTATTGAAAGCCTGGCCCGGTCCCTCTCCCCTCGGTCTCGCTCAACCTTAAGTGATCTAACTTGTGACTTTAAAAAGGAGGAAGAGAGGTAGAAGGCAGGCGTTTTTTTGTGTGAGAGAGAGAGAGAGAGGACTTAGGAGGGGATGGTGGGCCAAGGCTCTTTTTCCAGCATGAGGTCCTACCTCCGGGCCCTGTCTCAAACAACGGCCCGGATGGCGGCCCGTGCTGGGTCCATCTCGACCACGTACGAGGAAATGAGCCGCGTCAAGGCCCGGTCCGGCGCCGACATGGCCAAGACCCTCGGCTGGCGTGACCTCCTCGGTCTCGGCCTCGGCGGCATGGTCGGCGCCGGCGTTTTCCTCTCCACCGGCCGCGCTGCCCACCTCTATGCTGGCCCCGCTATTATCATTTCATACGCCGTCGCTGGCCTCTGCGCCCTTCTCTCCGCCTTCTGCTACACCGAGTTCGCTGTCGACATGCCTGTAGCTGGCGGCGCTTTCAGCTACCTCCGCGTCACCTTCGGTATATACCCCCTTAACTGCCCTCTAATGCAGCTCTTCTTTTGTTGTTCCTCATCCGTTTTCTGCAATGTTTTTTTGGGTGGCAGGCGAATTCGCGGCATTTATAACGGGGGCGAATCTGGTGATGGAGTACGTGGTGTCGAACGCGGCGGTTGCGAGGAGTTTCACGGCGTATTTCGGGGCGACCATTGGAGTTTCGGCGTCGGAGAAGTGGCGAGTCGTTGTCCCGGGACTGCCAGACGGATTCAATGAGATGGATTTGATCGCCGTCGGAGTGGTCCTCCTCATCTCCGTAATTATCTGTTACAGGTATTTTCCTCAAAATTCCATTTTGTTCTGCTTTGACTTCCATTTCCGCCTGCAACTGGTAGGAAACAGGGCCGATTGATTCCTTATCTCAAAGGAATCGAATTTCTGATATTCACATGCGTCTTGTTGTCAACAATGTCTTTTCTGTTTCTTTCCACTCAGTCGCAAATTCTTTGTCGGGAATATGTTTTACCTTTTCCGTTCATCGATCTCTCTCAAACTCTAAGTGAAGATCTGTTTTTCTTTTACGTGATCAATGGGATTACGCTCTGATCTCCTCTGTTTTTGGTGGATTGATTCAGTACCAAGGAGAGTTCCAGCTTCAACATTGTGCTGACGGCACTGCACATCGCCTTCATCCTCTTCATCATCTTGGTGGGATTCTTCAGAGGCGAGTGGAAGAACTTCACGACGCCATCCAATCCGAAGAACGCAGCCGGGTTCTTCCCCTACGGGATCTCTGGAGTGTTCAACGGCGCGGCCATGGTGTACCTGAGCTACATCGGCTACGACGCCGTCTCCACCATGGCAGAGGAGGTTAAGAACCCCAAAAAGGACATCCCCATCGGCGTCTCGGGCTCCGTCGTCCTCGTCACCATCCTCTACTGCTTCATGGCCGCCTCCATGTGCATGCTTGTCCCTTACGATGCTGTCAGTACCCCCCATTCCCCTCATTTTTTAAAAACTTTTTTCAAATATTCTACTCATCTCTTGGATCTCTTTCTTCCATCCGTGCATCTTTTGCGTACTAAAAAATGTTCAATACTATATGATAAATTAGAAAAATTTATACGAAATGTCGTCTCTACTTTCACTTCACGAGTGTCCTGTGAGCTCAAGTTCATCTCTAGAAACGGTAGGGAGAGGTGGGCAATTCGTCGTCTTCATCGACAGAATCCCAAATCCGTGCAGTTAGTTTGATATTGTGTTGGGGGACCCATGTACCAGATTTATTGCAACTTTCCATTGTGTCTGCATCTTGTCTTCAGATTTTTTTTGTACATTTGATTTTGGGTGGTCGAAATGAATTGAAATTTGGTTATATGTGTTGGGATTGATTTGCAGATGGACTTGGAGGCCCCATTCGCGGCGGCGTTTAGAGGATCAAAGGGATGGGGCTGGGTGTCGAATGTTGTGGGCCTTGGCGCCAGCTTGGGTATCCTGACCTCCTTGCTTGTGTCCATGCTAGGCCAGGCCCGCTACCTCTGCGTCATCGGCCGCTGCAACGTGGTCCCGGCCTGGTTCGCTCGCGTCCACCCCAGGACCGCCACTCCTATCAATGCCTCTGCCTTCCTCGGCCTCTTCACCGCCGCCATCGCCCTCTTCACCGACCTCCAGGTCCTCCTCAACCTCGTCTCCATCGGCACCCTCTTTGTTTTCTACATGGTCGCCAACGCCGTCGTCTTCCGCCGCTACGTCGCCACCGGCACCACCACTAGTCCCTGGCCCACCCTCGCCTTCCTCGCCGCATTCTCCGCGGCCTCGCTTATCTTCACGCTCCTCTGGCAGCTAGCCCCGCCGGGGCTGGCCAAGGGCCTCCTGCTCGGGGCCTGCACGGCCGTCGCTGTGGCGATGGTGCAGGCTTTCCAGTTCCTGGTGCCGCAGGCGAGGAAGCCGGAGTTCTGGGGAGTGCCAATGATGCCTTGGATCCCGTCCATCTCCATCTTCCTCAACGTGTTCTTGTTGGGCTCACTGGACGGGCCTTCTTACGTGCGGTTCGGGATCTTCTCGGCGCTGGCGGTGGCGGTCTATTTGTTATACAGCGTCCATGCCAGCCATGATGCGGAAGAGGAGGGTCGCCTTCTCCAGAAGAATGGGAATATTCAGATTCCCGCAGAAGAACTTCTTCATACTTGTAATCTCAAAGTGTGAACTGAACTAAGCTGTTCTTTACATTATTTTTATTTTTTTCCCGGGATGGGGAGGGGGGAAGTGGGGAACAAAGGAGGGGAAAGAGGAGATTGGTTAAAGGGTAAAATAACATAGACCAAATGAAGCTGTGTATACTTGTACAACAGGTAGATTTTCTGCCATGTTCATTAATTCATGTGGAATCCATACTGGAATCCGAACAAGTTTGGAAATTGGGGAAGTAGTGGTTTTGCATTTCTCCTTATGGATTTTGGATTGGGAGGGGTAGGTGAGTGTGTCACATCAGGAGTTAGGTGAGATCATTATAGCTATTCATAGTCGTTAGATCAATATCCAACGGCTACGATTTAAAGTGACCTCATATAAGCCATATGAGAGCGATCTCATTTAAACTTTTCCCTTTTGGATTGGGGGGGGGGGGGGTTTACATGAGATCGTTCTCATATAAGGAGCATGAGGCCAATCTTATAGCCGTTGGATTCCGATCAGAGGATGGATATCAAATCAGTGGGTAAGTGAGTGTGTCACATCTGGAGTTAAGTGAGATCATTATAGCTATTCATAGCCGTTAGATCAAGATCCAACGGCTACGATTTAAAGTGACCTCATATAAGCCATATGAGAGCGATCTCATTTAAACTTTTCCCTTTTGGATTTTGCTTCTACATAAGTGGTTGCCAAACGCACCCCAAGCTGAGCTTGCCCTTTGTCAACGAGCTTACAAGATAGCTGGTAATGGAGTGAAATCGCAAAATTAGAACGTAGGTTTGGAGTTCTTTTTCTTCAATTGACTTTTACTCTTCGTTCGAATTTGGATTCCCTAAAGGGGAGAAGCCCACCTTATAATTTCTCGTCGAGTTTGGACCAAAATGAGAACAGCCTGTTTGGTACTAGAAGTGTTGAAAATCTAGACCATTTTAACATGGTGTGGTTTGAGACCAAAATGAGAGAACTTGGCCAGAAGTCCGATGTTCATGTTACAACTTACAACAAGGCTACGATGTTTTGGGCCAAGGCCGGTAATACCATGGAGCAGACACAGGCCCCGTCGTGGTTACTGCTCCAGGGGCAACAACGCCTGAATTTGTTAGCTTGTGGGCTTTTTTATGACTCTGCTGGGCTTCTGAGTTCTGACTGTGGCTTCAAACCCCTCTAGGCCAAACCCCGCAAGCCCCTTGCTAAAACCCTTTTCTCTCCGCCTCCCTCTACCAACCAACTTGCCTCCAATCATGGAATGTCGTATCGGATATCGGTAAAATATCGGTCGGCTAAAAAGACGAAATATCGGAGATATTGTATAAAAAATATCGGTAGTCAAAAACTAGTTTTTACCGTATATTTTCACAATCTAGCTTCTAAAATGAGTTATACTAATTTAAATAAAGAATAAATTTTAAAATATGCATATTAGGATAGAAAACAAACATGAAAGGTTTTTTTTTCAAAAAAAAAATTTTTAATTCAAAAAATACCGATATATCGGTCCGAAACCGTCGCTGATATATCGGCAATATTTAGAATTTTTCGAAAAAACGATACGGATTGGTATCGATGTATCGGTTTAGGGCCGATACCGATATATCGGCGATATAGACGATTTTCCATGCCTCCAACCTCAATCTAGTATGTTTTTTTCTCATAATTAAATTAATGTCATTTTTTCCCTTCATTTACTTCAGATTCCATTATGTTTTTGCAACCTTTTTCTATCTTTTCTATCAAACCCTAATTTTGGTTCTCGTTAAGTTTTCATTGTTTGGTGGATATAGGGGCGGTTTGGGAGGCCATTTGAAGATCGCAGGAAAGGAAAAAAAATTTAATTTTATTCGATGATATAATCATGGATTTTGGAGATTCAAAAAGAAGACATAAATTATGGAAGGGTAATTATGATCATTTATCACAAAATTCTCATTTAAAAACCCATTTGATAAGTGAATGTCCTCGTGACATTCATCACGAGAATGAAAATGACATCATTCACCTAGTAAATGTAAATAAAAATGGCATCCCAAACACTTTTTAGTGGGAAATAAAGTGAGAAATGGCCTCCCAAACAGCCCCACAGAGACTTTAATGAGTAGTTATACGGAGATTTTCATTTCTCGGTTGCTTATGACGTCAGGGGAAAAACGAATGCTGTTTGGACTTTGGAAAAGAATGGTTAAGGGGCCGTTTGGGGCGTGATTAAAAGCAAAACATCCAGATTGGATGTTTTGCTACACTGTAGCATCTGGATATTTTATATATCCAGCTGAAACACCTCAAGATGTGTTTCAGCTGGATGTAAAAATCCACATGGATGTTTTGCAATAATCACGCCCCAAACGGCCCCTAAACCTCTTGCGCAGTGTCGTGTTAAGAAGACAGGTTCGAAAATAGAATGAGGCTGAAGGTGGTTTGTAGGAAGTTAGCTGATTATGTGCGCTATGATCTCAAGGAAATCGCTTTCCCTTCATCCTTGCCTGATCCACCACATGTAAAGAAGCGCAGGAAACTCACTTGGGCAGAGCGTTGGGCTGTAAGCCTCTGTTTTTTCTACTTGTTATCCAAGTGTGCTTCCTTTCCTGTGAGTTTGGAAAGTTTCCCACTTTTAGCAGCTTTTATGTTCCCGCTTCTACAGGTGTTGAAGGAGGCATCCCGGCTCTATGCAGCCAGCTGGGTGCGAGATATTGGTCCTGATCTTAGACCAAATGATTACAAGAAGGCCGAGGTTGAAGCTAACTTAGACGGTGTGAAAGCAACTGCGGAGAGAAGGGATCCATCAACGCTTGAGGATCTTGGTACGCATCTGATTCTCGTCTAAGCATTCCTTGGAGGACAAATTATGTTATTTGCTTAATATCTACATATCACAAAGGCAATTAGCTTGAAATAGTTCCTAGTTATCTCAAAAGAAATTTGGAGCAATTTGATATGGATGTTGTCTAAAGTTGATAGCTTTCCCTATTTAAATGCTATTGTGTGGAGACCTGAGTTATTGTGGTTGTCTGGTTTGATTAGTCTGTGTTCTGAGGTGTCTTTTTTGGTGCTTTCTGTTTCATCTCCTTATTTTGTTGTTTTATTTCTTTGAACAAACAGCCACAGCAGCAAGAGGGGGACTGGAGACACTGAGGCCTGCTTTACAGAGAGTGTATATGACCAGGGCATCTTCTTATAAAGATGCTCTCAAAAGCTTTATACAAGGTTACCAAGAAGGGATACAAGAAGTTATGACTCGGAAAGATAATGAGAAATCTCAACTTATGGACGACAAACATAAAAAGTCTAAATAACTTGCCATCTTTCCTGAGGGTATACTGGTGATTATTTGAACAACCTTACTAGGAGGATTTAAGTTAACTTACATGGTAAGGTTTCTTGTTATCATTCCAGAGGCCTGCCAAACATGCTAAGTGTTGCATCAAGTAGTTTTCTATAGCGTCATCCATCAAATTTATTAGTAATGCTGGTTAGATGCGCTAGAAATAAGAGAATACGGGAAGGGAAGTTCTTTCATGCCTGGGCCATACAGATGGGGCTAGAGAAAGACACGCTCCTTTCAAACATTCTCATTACCATGTATGCTAAATGTGGGTACGTCTGCTCAGCTCGTCGAGTTTTTGATAATATGCCTTGTAGAAGTTTAGTTTCCTGGAATACGATGATTGGTGCACACAACCAACACGGTGAAGACCATGAATCTCTGAAGCTTTTCTTAGAAATGCAAAGAAACAGCTTGTCACCGAGTGAATTTACTCTTTCAAGTGCCGTGTGTGCTTGTGCAGCCAAAGTAGCTATTGATGAGTGCAGCCACTTGCATGCATTAGCTCTTAAATCTTTTTTTTATTCTAATGTTTTTGTAGGACAGCAGTCTTAGACGTTTATGCAAAATGCAATTTTATTAAAGATGCTTCATTTGTTTTTATGAATATGCAAGAAAGGACTGAGGGTACATGGAGTTCGATGGTAGCAGGATATGTGCAGAATAGACTTTATGAAGAGGCACTGATCCTATTTCAAAGAGCTCAGCAAAATTGCTTGCTCTACACGCAGTTCACACTTTCAGCTGCTCTGATTGAAGGAAGTGAAGTTCATTCTATGATTCTGAGGTTTGGGGTTCGACTCAAATATATATGTAGCTATACTCAAAATCTGGAAGCCGTTGGAGAAGCTTATTTAGTCTCTTCCAGTTCAAAGAATATTGTCTTGTGGAATGCAATAATTACAGGTTTTTCTAAAACATGCTCCATGCAGGGAGGCCATGGTACTATTTGAAAAAAATGCAGCAGATTGGTTTGTGCCTGAATGAGATCACTTATATTTCAGTCCTTTGTGTGTGTAGCCACATGGGCTTGGTAAAGGAAGGGCGGCTTTATTTTGAACTCATGATCAAAGATGATTGTGTGAAGTTCAATGTTCATCACTATTCATGCATGGTTGATTGGTGAAGCATGGAAATCATGTGATACTAATGTGATACTAGCATGGAAATCATGTGCACAAAATACCATTTGAGGCAACGGCTTCCATGTGGGGTTCGTTACTGGGATCTTGTCGGAAACATGGAAATGTCATTTTGGCAGAAGTTGCAGCTAAACATTTATTTGAGTTGGAGCCAAATAATGCTGGAAATCATGTGATACTATCAAATATATATGCTGCAAATAAGAGATGGGAGAATGTTGGTAGTGCAAGGAAGCTAATGAAGATGAGTGGTGTGAATAAGGAAATAGGGAAGAGTTGGATTGACATTAATAGCGGTGTTCAAACATTTGTAGCTGGAGAATGGACACTTCCAAGGATTACGGAGATACATGCTAAATTGGACTCTGGAGGAAGAGATGAGGAAAGGCTGAAACAGAGTATGATTTGCATGATGCGAGTGATGTAGAAAAGGAGGAGCTACTGAGGCATCACAGCGAAAAGCTTGCTCTTGCTTTTGGGCTCATCAGTTTACCGTCTATGGCACCAATCAGGATAAAGAAGAATCTGCGGATCTGTGGTAACTGCCATACTACTATCAAGTTCACTTCAAGGATTACTGGAAGGATTATCATTGTTTGAGATCTAAATCTATTTCACCATTTCAGAGACGGATGATGTTCTTGTGGGGAGTTTTGGTGATGGGAAATGTTGAACATACTTCAGGGATTCATTGTCGGATGTATACGTATTTGAGGCTCCATGTTCAATATCTTTGTTAGCTGTAATCTCTATTCTTCTTGCTTTGGTACATGCCAATCATCGGTAGGCCGTGCACGTTACACACGGGTACGTCTACACGTACAATTATCAGCTTCTAAAAGAAAAAACCAACTAGTTGTAGTTACTCCCAGTTTCAAAAAAATAAACTGAAAAGTTGTAGTCACTTTTTGGCCACACGTGTGGACACACTGTGGCTCCCTTAGGTAACTAGCTTGAGATGTGACCTTCTCGAGCTAGAGAGAATAGGGTATCCTCTGTACAGTATTTCCTGAAAAATCAGAGTTGAATGACTTATCCTGTTTCTGTCGAAAATACGGAAAACCTGCTGTATCTTATCCCAAAACATGTTCAGGTCCATAAAATGTCACAGCGTACATTGCCTTGTCTCTCCTACTATGGGGGTAGCCCCTAGGAAGACCAGACAGCAAAATCGTAGGTATTATGCTCTCTATCTGTCCACACTGTTTCGAGTTGAGTTGTACGAACAAAAGGGTGTCCAAACAAAGTTGTGTTTTGTGATACAAGTTGCGCCGCGTGAAGTTATTCTCTTCGAACCAATAGAGGAAATCACCCGTCAGTTCTATACTATTAATGAGAAAATGTCATCTCCCTCCACTTATTTAGTGATAGAAGTCCATTCATTGCTTATCCCATTTTGTTCTTTCTTTTTTTTACGCATTTTTTGCTGTCGAAAACTACAACATATTAAGCAAGGTAAACAAGAAAGTTTCTTTTCTGGTGAATAGACGAAGGTCCGATACTCTGGAAGGCTCAGATGCAGCAACAAAAAAAAGATGAAGTAAGATGGTGATTAGATAGAGAAAGAGGCCATCCTTGTTGACGTGGCTTTGAATGGGCAAAAGAAGGTAATACTTTTCAATCAGTGAATAGCTCACCCTCTATTTGTACTCATGGAAGAAAGATCTCAGAGGAGTTGAATATCCAAATGTTTGCAGTGAGGTAGTCCCAACATTTTATTTTTTGATAGGAAAATATTTTAGTGACCAAGTTTGAGGACCAGATTAAATGACCCCATGCCACCTTGGCATGGGGATCTGCAATCCCCATGCACGATCCCCATGTACAATTGCAGGGCCCCAAGCAGGTGGCATGAGGTCATTTAATCTGGTCCTCAAACTTGGTCATGCTAGACGCCCTCTTTTTGATACATAGGTAGTCCAACTTGTTAAAATAGTCCCACAACTTAGTAAGCCGGTGGGTGGTATGAAAACAAGGTAGTCATGTGTGTTCGAAGTTTGTGAAAATTCATGGCTAAAGCAAACAATTGTGAGATTTTAATCCCATCCGACTGTTTAATGAATGCTGGGAAGACGGCTCACATCGTATATTAGAGTGCGTCCAAAGATGCTCTCCACTGACTCACAATGAGTGAAGCTTGGTCCTACAATACGTAATTTGACCCGTGCAGGTGGGACATGTAAGCCCTTCAGTGTACCTTAGGTAAAGACCGACCCAGAAGTCACCATGGTCACAAAATTGGCAGGGCAGGGCAAGGTAAGATGTGCTTCTGACACCCCACCCATGAACCACTATCCCTACTTCCCACGAAAAGGACGACTGATGCAAACACACACACAAACACATATGGGGGATCATGGAGATTCCCCCAGCGCCATCACCGGCGTGCTTTCCCTATGCCAAGTTGAGTGGGAGGTGGGACCCTACGCAAGCCATCTGATAATACCTGATCACCAAGTCTTTAGCAATTGCCGCTCTGCACCAAATCTCAACAGTAATGGGGCAGTATAGTACTGACTGGCAGGGCCCCGGAGGAGGATTCCTTTTTATCCTGCGGCCTGGCACTGCACTGCCCAGATGATGAGGAAAGGGCAACCTCAGCCAGCCTCCAGGGTTCATGGGGCCCACTGCATCAGACTTTTTCCTCAGCGATTACCCCACGCGTAGCAGTAAACACCAATCCCCACCAATTATCGACAAAACTAAGTGTCCGTACCGTGGAATTCAGGAAAAAAGTCGAACCAGAAAATCAGGGATTTTTTACTTGTTTCTGTGGGGTTTGGGAGTGGGGAGGGAGGGGGGGGTGCTTTTCCTTGGAAACGCTTCATTTCGTGGGCTTTTTGGGTCTTTGACGTCACCTGCCAATTCGCTCAACAGTCTCCCCCGGTCCCATTCCCAGCCTTACCTGGTTAATCTATTGTTATAATATGCCCTGTCCTTTCCCAACGTGGGACGAGTTGATTTTTCGTAAGCAATTTAATTACTTATTAATTGAGTTTACAACTGCCTGGGACCCGCGTACGTATCCACAACCAAACCGAGCGTGCGTGAACAGAAGAGCAGGGCCCTCTGCTCATGCTCGCGGGTGGGTAAAATGGTGCACCTGCTGTACCATGATCTAGCATAGGAAGTAAAAGAAAGAAAGCGAAAGATGAGTAGAAAAGTATACACAAAACACTTGATAGTTTCTGGTTGTACAGAAGTTCTTTCCTCCCTGTTGATGTCAACATTTGACAAGGGCCACAACATAGTAACCTCCCAGCTATTGTGGGGGTCACTTCCGTTTCCCCCCTCCTCACTGGCCCATTCCCTCTAGCTCCCACATAACGCTTTCCAGCGAGCAACAGCAAAAAAAACTCCTACTTTGCGAACTAAGGTGGATGTGGAGCCGAACCATGGGAACAAACCGGGCTGTAGAAGGTGCTAGGGGTCCAGCAATCAGTCCTGGCCGGCTGAGGCAGCTCCATGGGGCAGTCCAGGTTTACTCCAAACAGCCTCACCACTCGCTTCGAGCTTCCCACTGGCACTGCATTCTCCACCATCCCCTCCCCCTCCCCCATTCCTGTCATTCAACAAATTAATCATAAAATCTAATCAAACCATATCCATCCTGATCAAACCATTAAAGTGAAACACGAATAAAGATCACGTGATAATCACCAACCAATAGAAGGGCTGCATCTCCTGCAACTATACCCCTTCGAGATTGATTTGATTTGGTACGTTTTATAATCATGTGGTAATCCCTAAAGAAAGTAATACTAGTATCTTATCTTAGCAAAAAAGGTGAAAGAAAAGGAAAGCAATAGTAGCATGCAAACCTGACTTACTTGGATGGAACAGCTCACGGTGGTGGCTGGCTCTAACGTACACCACGGCGCCGCCGGGCGGGCCGGGGTGCTCAGGATAGCCGGGTACTACTAACGGGCCCCACCCCCCGGACAACGCCGCCTGCTGGGAATGTAGCGGTTGTTGGGCTTCCGCTCGATCGTCTCCGCCGCGTCGGCGCCAGAGGATGTAGAGGCGGTCGCCGCGGTGGAAGGAGACGATGTCGCCGGCGCCGAGCCGCTTCTCCTTGACGTAGCGGCTCCAACCCTTGGTGAGGACGTAGCTCTGGCTGCTGTTCCAGTAGGAATAGCGGAAGCGCCAGACCTTGCCGGATTCGTCCTCGAAGCTCAGCTGAAGCCCCTTGTCCCCCGAAGCCGGGTCCAGGGGGAAGTACCTCTCCGCGTACTGCTTCGGTATCACCAGCCTGTTCAGCTTCCCCACGTCGCTGGGTGTCAATGGCTTCTCGAACATCGTCTCCTCCCATGGCGGCGGCGGTTGGGCCATGGCCATGGGCATGGCGGAGCTGTTGTAGTCACTGCTATGGTTCTTAGAGTATTGGTCGTCGTCATTGTCATCTTCGTCCTCTTCTTGGGCTATGGCATTGACAAAGGCACCGGGGTCGCGGAAGTGAGCGGCGGCGGAGCCGAGCCAGAGGTGGTGCTGTCTCTCATGGAGTTGGGCCTCCCACTGCCCGTTGGGCAGAGGGACGACCCCTTTGTATCGCGAAGAAGAAGGATGGAAGGTGGCAGTGGGCCTGGTGGCGGCGTCCTGAGTGGCCGCCTGCCACCAGGGGCCGGCCTCCTGGTCATTTCTCGCGGTCATTCTCCCGTCCGTACAACCCAACCCCTGAGAGGGAGAGGGACAGAGAAAGAGAAAGAAGCAGGAAGTAGTAGTGCTGCTGCCTCCGTCCCGAGGAGATGGAAATGAGAATGGGAGAGAGCAAAAGGTTGGCAGAGAGCAGAGGATTATAATCACACGCTGCAACGCAGGGAGGGAGAAAATGCCAAAGATGGGAGACACCGCACCTCATCTGAGTAAGAGTAGAGCATAGGAGGAGGGACCAGATTGTCAAGTACCAGAGAGAGCCTCCTTTGTAAGGTTTGCTCTTTCTTACCACCTTCTGCTCCTTTTAGGGGACTAATCCCCACTAAACAAACCCAGCCACACAATATACACCTTATTTATTACTAGTTGCCGTACCATACATTGCACCTCTCCCTTTCTCTTTGAGGGGATGGATCCCTCTTGCAGAGCCACGATGAGCATCATATTTGAGGAATTGCGGATCATGTGTTGTGATTAAGAAAAGATTGTAGGATTGCAATTGGTTGTTAACACTAACATACTTAAGTAAGTTGTGCGTGTTATGGAAAAGAATTGGGAGAGGAGAATCTGTTGTTGGTAAGTAGGGGACTGCATTGGCGTATGTCAGATATACACCAAACATTCGGCGTTTGCACTTAATGGGGGGGGGAGGGGGGGCCTCCCTCGGGCCTTTTAGTCCTCCTGGCCAGCAAAGGGTCCGGACCCCTCCAAAACTATCATTGGCACCCCACTGATTGGGATCATCAGCTGCGGGATTGCCATTTTTTGCCCTCAATGATATTACATCTAGTACCATATCAGGCCAAGCGTCAGTGGAAGTGATGGCTGGTACTACACATGCCCACTATCTTATGTACTAGCAGGTCAGTGGTGACCTACCAAACAGGCCAAAATTTTCAACATAGCACCAAAAGCAAAAAAAAAAAAAAAAAAAAAACAGTTCACCAATGAACCCTGTACACACCGTCACAGTGAACTGTTCGTGTACAAGAAGTTTCAAGTGCAAATCTGATGGCTGAGGAGGATTGGTAATTTCTTCACATGGTTTGAGCATTATTAGGCTTAGCTGACTGGGGCCTTTATCAAATACTCTATTCAAAAGAGAAAGTTAGAGGCCAACGTGGGGTTTGGATACTACAGGACAGAGATCCCTTCCATTCCTCTCATAAGCCTCATGCTGCTCTTGTGGCCCAGACTTGTCCACACAATCCCTTTTCCATTATTTGTCTGCTTTACAATTGTTTTCTTTGTTTCTTCTCTCGTGCATGTTGTTATTAGGGAGCACTGGCCCCTGCTTGCAGGCTTCAATAGAGGTTAGGTGTTGGAAATTGGAAATATGCACTCTGCATCTGTTATTTTAATGAGGGCTGTGGTCTTGACGAGAAATGATTCCTTGCTATTTTAAGGAAGTGATTAATCAAGGTCCATTGGAAGCAAAATATCTGCATATGTCATCCTTTAGAAAAAGAAGGTAAAAATAACACAATTTTCAAGATATATGATGCAAATTGACGGCATCTTGGGACTTCTTGGGTGTGCCAAATTAACCTTTGGGAGCAGAGGAATCTGGTCATGAACTCCCTGGATGTTACAGCCTTTAAAATTTCTTATTTTCATGAGGATTACGAGAATGAATGGAGACAAAGACATGAGGAAATTGATGGACACGGAACAGGTAACCAAAATATGATTATAAAAACGCCAGATTTGGAGTCCCCAAAGCAGTCCTACCTGGTTCTTGGATCATCTGGCCTACTTGACAGCAAATACAACAAGTGCCCCTTATCAGTTCGCCAAAACAAAGACAATGTCGTGAATGACTTTGAAATTTGAACGCAATCATACCTATATTCGTCTATATTTTAAGAGTTCTCTCTCTTCTAATCAGTATTTTAATATTATTAAAAACTATACATTAAAAAGAGGAAAATCGTGCAATTTGAGTTCAGGTGGGTCAATAAGGAGGCAAGTCAGCATTTAACGTTTGAAGTGGCGGGATCAAAATTTTCAAGGGGAATTCAGTGTGCATGCTGGCGGGGCACTCCAAAGCTCTGTTGTTACAGGCATTTGGCTTGTGAGTTTGGTCATGGGCAATGCCATTTTCTGGCAACCTGATAACGATCTGCGTGAAGTTGTTTTCAAACTGTAACCGACCCAAGTATGCGGGCTCACATCACAGGAGATTGACATGGACTATACATTGAAGCTGATCTTGGAGGAGCCGATAAATTAGACTTTAGGTGGGCCTTCTTCTACCTGATAGGGGCTGCATGATTTTCAGCCAATTTAAAAGGAGGGCAAAGCTGAGTCATTCCTTCCATGAAGCCAAACAAAAGTTAAAAAATGAAGTACAACACAATAATTCAAGTTGCCTATCTTTCCTCTCTTCGATTGAGCCTTATTGAATGATGGGTTCAAGTGTGTAGTTCCATCTATCTTCAATGGGATGAAGGTACCACATGTCTACTTTTTACTCTTAAATGTCGTCCTTACTGTAAATAGCAGAAGGCGTGCTCTCACTCCAGTCCTTGCCGTGGGCCTGCTTGAAAGCGAGCCAACTATTCCCCACCGTCTCTCTCTCCCTGTGAGAATCACAGTTACAGTAATACTGCTCTCCACTGGCAGCAAAGCAGCTGTAGAAAGAAAAGTAACTCTAAAAGAAGTAGCACGTGTAGATGAGTTGGAACGGGACCATGTACATTCTACACATTCTCAAGGACAATGGTCCTCCTCTGCACACAAAGCTCAACTGCACTTCAGTGTTTATTGACAGGGCCACACGGAACCGTCCCTGGGAAATTTTATATCTCATGTCTGATGAGCGAATACTGCCCACATTTGTGCTGGAAACTTGAAACAAATAAATTCCTTCTGGGAGACACAATTACAATCGAAAAAAGAAAAAACATTATATGGAAAACAGACTTAAGACATACTAGACAAGGCACTGATTAAAGAGGACTCCTTTCGGCCAAGATGCTTCTCATTTTCCAGGTAAATGATTCTATGAAGCTTCATAAAATCAGAAAGAAGGTGTTTAGCTGTTCAGTGTATCAATTCTGTGAGATCAGAGGGACAACAGTCAGAAGTTGAGCTTTCTGTAATTAGATACAAAAGGCTTAATTTGTCTGTATTATTAGAACCTGCATTGGTCTATACCGATCTCCAACTGCATTTTCGAATCTGTTTGTTTTTTTTCAATTCCGAACATGGTTGTTTAGCAGCCATATTTATTAGGCTAAATGTAATTCCATCGTTAGGTGGAAGAGAGCAAAAATAGCTGCAAATCCACATAGTCTAGGTTCAGCATATTTTTTCCAGCTATATGAATCATACGTAAACTAATAGTCAGCTGTTGCACCTAGGTTTAGTTTTCTTAACTCTACCGTTTGTTGGCACTCGTTGCTTACCAAGGGAAATACATTTGCCATCCACTTGCGCTCATCCTTAACACTTCAGCGTAGTTTAGTTACTTTCCAATAAAGTAGTGGCCCCCATCAAAGAAATGCTGTCTTCACTCTTCAGTTTCCATCACTAGTTGTATTTAGTTCACGGAGCCAAGTTGTCTACCCCCTTCCATCTAAGTCTCCACCAGCAATTTTATACAATTTCCAAAGCCATTGAGGAGCACTTGACTCTGCATTTCAGCCATTGTAATTCCTTTTTTCACATGATCAGTCATTGTAATTTTGCTACGAGCCTCCTGGTTTGTGCACCAACAACCGCGACAAAAAATTAGCGACAGGCGTGTGGCAGCTGCAACATTTTAGCATTATTACTGACAACTCCTATATCGTTGTTGGGGCCTTGCCTTGTGCTTAAACTCTTTGCAGTCCCGGTCTTCACAGAGGGGAAGAAGTGTCGATAGCATATTGTTGAATTGCAGGATTGCAGTACAAGCAACAAAAGGCACTAGAAACCTATGAACAAATACATAATTAAGATGTTAACTCAGATGTTTATCTAACCCAAGCATCATCATAAGCATATGAATTAAAATCAAGACAATATGATTATTACCTTAAGCTTGTTGGATACGTAGTGACTGATGTACTCATCCATTCTCCATTCTGTTAGTTTAGCTTTGGGACAACGACCTTTGTAAAAGGCAGAAGTTCTCTTCTCAACCACAATGAGACCATCGCGCACGAGCTCCAAATTTTCAGTCTGAATCCAGAAGCCACTTCTGGTGGTCCTGCAATCAGATGTCCTGGTACACCTTGAAAAGAACCATTTCTTACCAGCACTTTGATTGTCCACACCTATTCAACAGAATAACTAGGATCAGCATGAAATGCTCATCATCAAGAATTCAGTGACTGCTGTAAGTGTAGAAAAACTGAATTGTCTTTGAAACAATAGTACACACAGGTAGTTTCATATGTTTATACAGACTTCAATACAGACTTATTAGAATTAACATACAAGCTGTACAAGTGACTAACCAACTAGCTAAACTAGTAAGTACATAGAAGATTAACGCATTATGTCTTAATAGTAAGAATAGCAGCCAGAGTCTCATAGACCACCGACTTCTACGCTGCTGTAGTAGGCAGCTGTCAAGCTTGTTTAACATCTGATACTACCAAGATCCACAAGAGTGATTATAACCAACACAAAATGATAATGAATAAAAATATTATCTAAATTAGCAGTTCAGTACAGGCAGACTCATGGATGTAGCGGCAACCGAAAGATATAGGTAAACAATTAATGGACAACCAGCGACCATGGATGCAGAAATAAACATTTCTTAGCTTATATTTCGCTGAATAATGCTGAAAATGGAATGAATAGAGGGTAGCTTCAATATCCCACATACTGTGCCCATGGCCATGCAAACAGAAATGTGTTCTCTTTAAGCGTTCATCCAAACAGTGAACCTCAATATCAGCACCCTATCAATAATCGGTTACTTCATGTCATTATGTCACTGATGAGATGCTAAAGCAACAGCAATAAATCAGTTTTTCAAATATTCCAAGTTCAAACTCCTGAAAATGTGTATGCAGCCTCAAAAGATACTATCGCATGAACAAGGTCCAAACCTACACTGTTCAACGAAATATAACATTTCTTAACGTATTGGCAAGTCTTTGTCATCATAATCATTTGCCATGAGACTTGAATGTGAACTGATCACAAACATCAATGCATACAGGGTCTTATTTTTGTAGGAATACAAAGCAAACTCAAACTAGTGAACCAGCGTATTTTGGGCCTATCAGATACCATTAATTTCGCTGCTAGAAAGTACTGTCAGCTCCCCTTCCTCCAGCATCAGAGATCTGAAGGTTTCAACTTTCCTTCTCCTTAATAAACTTAAGGCAGACTCAGTAAAGGTGCTGCTTCCAGTTCCTAAAAACAGGACAAATGCCATTTTGACTGAAAGCAGGATCTGGTGTAAATTATCCCTCCTATGTCCCTTGAAATCGCCCAAAAAAAGTACTTCCAATGATTTTTTGTATCATTCTTTCTGTTGGCCAAGACCACATAGCCACTAGGAGTGACCAGTTGAATTTCGTGTAGCCTAGTTTTAAGAGCATAATTCAAGTGTAGATTCCCATATATTGGCATGTTTCACATGTAGATTCTGTATATTGAGTAAAGAAAATGATAAATTGTCTTTCCTGATGTAATTTGGTTTAATTTTCAAATGTAACTTTTAAATTGAGTATCAGAATTGTATAGCAGACTTCGCGTCTCGTCATCAATAATCCTAAAGCACGCGATTGTTCATACTACGTAAAACTGGATGGATCAGTACTTGGACACTTGCAGCAAATGAACATCCAAATAAGATTATGGAAAAAAAAGCATACCAGATGAATTATCTCGATGAAACCTAAAAGCATCAAATAATGGAAATTCAACTCTCCACATTTTAATTCTATATTAAATCATCCGTATGACTTTATTACTCTTGAATAAACTGGGGATACGAATCACCGAAGAAGGAAATCAGAATCAATCAGCAAAAACATAAAAGTCAAAATAAGGAACCTGAAAAGAAGATGGGGGGAAAGTTGCCTCACCAGCTGCATCCCAAGGGTCGACGACTCGACGGTGAAGATATCATCCAGATCTGCAATCTGCTGGAACATGGATGGCGGCATCTTCATCTTCTTCCTGAGGTAGTCGTTGATGACGGATTCGTCGTGCATGCCAGCACACTTGTTCCAAGCCGATGAATCCATTGCAACGCCCAACTATTCCGCCAGCAAATAAGACCTCCGGAGATGAACCCGGCGAAAATAGCGGAGATGAAATTTTTTTCAAAATGATGAGGGAAATGCCGGGAATGGGAGAGAGACGGAGGTAAGCAGAGAAATCCGAAAGAAGTTTGAGGATCCAAACAGGTGTCTAGGGCTTTTTTGGGGTTTCGCTTCGAAACGGAGATGGAGAGTTTTTTCCCGCGCTTTTTGACTTCGGTCGCGCCTCTTCCAAACTCGTCGCGCCTCTTCGTTGCTCGTTTTTACACTAATTGCCCCCTCCGTTCTAACTGCGGCCGTCCGGCCCACTGAGCTAATCCGCAGGGAAACGGGCTCGTAGCGTTTGGTCAGTGCTGAAATTGGCCCACCAAATTCCGCAGGCCCATTAAATGTGTAGTCGGCCTTCATTTGCAGGAACAAGGAGAGGAGTGCTACTAGTACTACCACCCGGTTGTGTTATTTTGGTGAGTATAATTATAACAAAAAAAAAACCCTGGTCAAAATATCAAATCAAATCAAATCACAAAAATAAAATAAAATTGGTGACACTACTACACGCGGCAATCCAAGGCCATTTTAGTAGCTATGTAGTTCATTTATGTTTTCCTAAACATATGTTTTATTGAGCTTGTTACAAAAAATGGATGCCAAGTTGCCGACACTATTTCGTATAAACGGCAGTTTTATTCAGTTTCCGGAGCCGCTTACGGAGCACTTGGCTCTACGTTTCACTTATTGATATTCTCATCATGAGTTTCTTTCTATACTAAAGAACAACAATAGAGTGGACTCAATAGAGCCTCCTGGTTCATGCGCCATCTACCTCGACGAAAAATCAGCCACAGGTGGGCGGCAGCTGCAAAATTTGAGTATCAATAGTGATGGGTACGGCTATAACGTTGCGTAGGGTTGCCCCGTGCTTTGAACTCTTCCCTTTTGTCAGTCTCCTCAGAGGAGGCAGTGTCAGTTGCATATTGTTGAAATGCAGGATCGCAGTACAAGGTGCAAATGCCGAGGGTAGAATCCTGTTAACAAACAGAACGTTCTATGTCAACACAGAGGTTCATCTTAACCTGGGATCATAGGAGTTCAAAATCTTATCAGGATCATACAGTTACCTTATTTACGTCTACCATGTAGGTACAAATTCGCCATTCTGTTAGCTTCGCATCGGGACGGCGACCCTGGTAAAAGGCAAATGTTCTCTTCACAAGCTCAAAGCGACCGATGCGCTGTCTCTCCAGATTTTCATTCAGGGTCCAGAAGCCACTTCTGGTGATCCTGCAATCAGATGTCCTGGTACACCTCGTAACGATATATTTTTCACCGGGACTACGATTGTCCACAGCTGAACAACAAGAACAAGTAGGATCAGCATGAAAACTACATTAGATTCAGTGTGTTAGCAGCTGCTGTCTGATGACCACCAAAATTCTACGCTGCTGTAGTAGGCAGCGTAAAGCCTGTTTGACATATCATAGTACCAAGACTAACAAGAGAGATTATGATCATTGAAAAAATGAACAACATCAATCAAGTAGTCTTTAACTATCTGAATTAGCAGTTCGATATAGGCAGACTCGTGGATGTAGATGCAGTAAACTACTATACATTGATACAGAAACAAACAAATCAAATATGACCTATGTACTATGCTAGAAATGTAGGTAAAACATGATGATCCCCAATTAACGTACTGTTACCTGAGAAAAGCTGAAAACGGGAAAAATGTAAGAAGGTTTAAATATACCTCATACTGTGCCCATGGCTATGCATAGTGCGTTGTGTACCCAATCAAATGCATCCATAACCAGTTGAGAGCATGACGTAACAGCAATACAACCAGTTTTTAAATGTTAAAAGTTCAAAATTAGAAAATGCGTGGGCAGCATAAAATTGGTTTCATATTAACCAGCTCCGGATGTAGGTACTGTTTACCGAAATATATAAATAAATATACTCCATATTAATGTAAGACATGATCATCTTACACAGTTACCACAAGACTTGGATAAGCCCAATCACACATGTTAATAATCTATGGGGAGCTAAGGGGGTGATACTGCTGTTGGAATATAAACTAAAATCAAAGAAGGGAACCAGCATGCATTCTAGACCTGGCTGCTGCCACGAATTTAGGAGCAAGAAATGGACTATCTGCTCCCTTTTCCCTCCATCTTAGCAGCCTTGAACAAGTTTCAACTTTTCTTCTTCTTAAAGATGCGAAGTGGACTGATTTTAAAGGTGCTTCCATCTCCTAAAACAGGACAAATACCACTCTGCTTGAAAGCAGAATCCGGGAAACATTTTCTGTGCTCCTATGCTCCTTGACATCTACCAAAGTACTACCGATGATTTTCTATTATAGCCACTTGGATTACCCAGCTGACATTCGTCTAGTTTATACCTACAACTAACGTAGATCTGATATCTTGGCACATTTCACATGTAGATTTATACATTGAGACTGACTAAAACAAAGATTACTTTCATTCCTGATTGTTTTATATTTCGATATAAGCACCATCTGGTTTTGCTCATCAGTAACGCTAAAGAAACCATAAATCCAGAATGGTTCACTATTTCACAATCACAATCAGAATTTGAAGCATCAGAAAGAAGACTAGCACGCCATAAGAATAAATCAATGAAAAACTTAGAAGCATCAAATAATTAAAATGCAAACTCCTATAATCACCCATTTGGCTCTAAGCTTGATTAAAAGGAGATCGTGATAAAACCAACAAAGATGTACCCATAAAGATAAAAGAAGTCGAAATAAAGAAGAAGAAATGGAATTATCCAAAAAAAGAATATGAAATGGGTTCGCTCACCAGCTGCATCCCAAGGGTCGATGGTGAGTATATCATCCAGGCGTGAAAACTGCCTAAACATCGATGGACCCTTAATCTTCTGCATGAGGTAGTCCATGACCGCGGATTCGTTAGGCATCACGTCAGGAACCTTCTTCTCAGGTGACGATGCCATGGCGGCTCCCAACTATTTCGACCCCGTGCCAGAGACCTCCGGAAATGGCAAGCCAGCGGAATGGATCAGGACAAGAATGGGAGAGAGGGAAGTGTCAAAAGAAAAATGTGAAGTTTTGATCCTCTCCTAACAGGTTGGTCTAGGGTTTTCTTGTTTTCACTTCGAAAGGGTGTTGAAGAGCTTTTTCCCGCGCGTCGGATTTCAGTCCCGAGCCCCCCCCCCCTACTCAGAAGTACTTGGAAGGAACGAGTGAGGGGATCGAAGAGCTCTTTGCTCTGTGCTTCCTCGTCACGCTTTTATTCTGCGATTTTTGCCTGCGGTCGTTGGTCGTTTTTATGGTTAACTTTGGCGCACGTGAGTTCACCCGCCGTTCGGATACGCTTTGAGTGAAACTTGGAATCAAACCACCTGACCAAACTATATAGGATACTAACATAGTAAATAGGGCTATCTATATATTCTATGTTATATGTTTCCATCTAAAATACTCCCTCCATCTAAATTGCCTGTCTTAATTAGAAAATAAAATTGAACTAAAATCAGTTTATTTTGGTTTTTAATCCAGACAAGTAATTTTGGGCGGAGGGAGTATTTTGTATTGGTTACTGTAAGTCCCATTAATTTGAGTCTCAACTCACGCGCATCGAAATGCGCTAGGCACTGAAGGCAATATGATTTTAATTTGATTGCACGCATTAATACAAGCAGATTTGAGTCACCACACGCCTCCAGTATGAATGTGAGCCAACTCGCAGCACCCCGTCGCTTGCCGACATGCATAAGGGGTCGCACAAACTAATTTTGTCCTGTAAATCTATTACTTTATCATTTATTAATCGTTTATTATTCTATCAAATATAAATTTTAGCCCAAGGCCTCATTGTATTAAGCATGAATCCAACATAGTACACAGATGTCACTTTACGCGCCTGGTTCCTATAGGTGCATGGTTACAATGTTGGTCATGGTGAGTAGCCTGACCGACTTCCATGAGTCCAGACCAACCCCTGACCACACCACAGTGTACTAACATACGTACATAGGGAATTTATACATTCCATATGTGCTACGTTAGCACATGAATTTCAGCATAGTACATAGATACTTTGTTAGTACCTCATGTTAAAAAAAACTTTCAAAAAAAAAAGAAGAAAAAAAAACAATGGTCACGGTTGTTGTTCATGGTGGTCAGTCATGAAAGCATTTTTCATTCGCAAATCACTCGTCTCCTCTAAAATAACACCGGACTAATCTCCAGTTTGTTGAACTTTAGGCTTCTAGGCTCTAGCATGTTATACTAATTTTAACATGAAAAACAAACAAATTAATTTCACATTTTAATTTCTTATTCTTATTGGCGGAGTAGCACCATGGTGCTCGGGTAAAACCCCAGCCTGCCTATTCAAGTCTAAACCAAACAACTTTAATACTTCCCATTATGGTCAGTCTGGTGTAAAGATTATAATAAGGCCTCCTCACTACTTTCTTATTTTAGGTCTTCCGGAACTTTTATTCCATGCACCCTCGCAATCTGCCACACGGGAAACTGGGACCAACACATCAACCTGGAGACAACTAAACGCTAGATCAGCCACCGAAAAATTCCTCGCGCCAGGCAAACATGTTCACCAACCATTGTCCATGGACGCAGCTCTTAGGAACATGTCACAAACACAGATAGACAAACTATTTATGCTATCAAACTAGTTGCAGGATAAAATTCCAACCATCTATCAGGCTACTGTACACCAAGTTCATGCAGTTGAATCATGCAATTTTCGAGTGATGACTGCAAGCAAGCAGCATCTCAAACATACTACTCCAGTATTTGCTATCATTTACAGTCACAACTCATGAAAAACACTCAACTGACGTATGGCCAACAATCCCATGGGAGTTAAGTCATATGACGACAACAAGATCCAGATAGATCTTAAAATCCTAAAGGTCTATACAACATAATGCTAGATTTATATGTTGATGCATAAGCTAGCTCGTTCTAAGTAATATCAAGCGGATTTGCTACGGTTTTGAGTAATTTCCCTTTCCTCTGAGGAAGAGAATGAGACAGGAGTAAGTGGGTGATCCTTCACGGTTAGGTTTAGAACCTCAGGCCTTGCATAGTGCCCAACCACATCAAAATCAAACTTTGCCCGCACAATTTCTCCAAGATCTGCAAAATGAGAATTCCGAAGATCATAGTGATTGAGGCATCTATATATCACAGTATGTTTCCAGTTATTAGCAGCATAAGTTGTCTTTCAAAAAAATACTCATACCTAGATCAGCAGAAACTAGGGCTTCTCCTTCATAATTTGGTCCTGCCAAAACAACCCCTGATGGGGAGATGATGACACTACCTCCAGCACATACAACTGAATCAGGGGACAGATTGTCATCTCCTCCAAAAACATAATCTGGTGGCGGTGGGTAATCTTTTCTTTGACAAAATTGGTTTGCTGAGAGTACAAAGCATCCACCCTCAAGGGCAATGTGAGTCATAGAAGCCTGCCATAATTCCCTGGCATCAGCAGTAGGTGCACAGTAGATTTCAACTCCTGCAAAGTTTGCAACACGTGCCATGAGAATGTGTAATGTCCATGTATAAAGCTATGCACTAGGAGTAGTAAAAAAGAAAAAACAATGTGCAATGTCTATGTATAAAACTGTGTTCACATAAGTAATATTTATGAACAATCACAGCCAAAGAGTGGTCATGCAATAGCTATGAAACATGAGGAAAAAAAGCCTCCTATTTCCCTTATATTCAAAGAACCACTTTAGTCATAAGTCGATAATAGAAGAAAGAGAACCATAAGCAGCCATTACAGATGATAATCTTAGTCCCAGATCTTTACCTTTAGCATACATGGCCGTCCTCAGAAGAGGCATCCTGTTCTCCCAACAAATCAAAGCACCTATTTTTCCAGCAGGGGTGTCATAAACAGGGATAGTGGATCCATCACCAAAACCCCATATTACACGTTCTAATGCAGTGGGCATGAGTTTTCGGTGTTTCCCCAAATACTGTCCCTGCGAATCAAAAAACAGAACGGTGCAATAGAGAGTGTATCCAGCCCTCTCGATGGCACCCATTACAAGATATATTTTATATTTTCCTGCAAGGGCTGCTAATCGGTCAACTTCAGGGCCTGCAGACAAATATTCAAACCTTTAATCCAGGGAGGAAGTGTGGAGGGATGAGAAAGATTCTTAATGGAAGAACCTTGCACCAATTCCTCCTATGAAGTTTCTTTCTGACTTAAATCCTAGAAAACATGAAGTGTTGAGTATTACCAGGTATATCAATTGCTGCTGCGTGATACTTCCGAAACTCTTCTTTCCCTCTGGCAGAACGGTTACCTATGGTGACACCAAAATTCGAACCACGGGGATAACCACCAATGAATGCTTCTGGAAACACAACTATTTGGGATCCGTAGGCAGCAGCCTCAGCTATCAGCCTTTCAGCCTTATCTGCCAATTAAAATAGGAACCATTGATCATTTCTTAAAGGTACTCTCAATCAGACACTCCTTCAGGAATTCACCTTTGGTTATGACAAGGTAACATCAAATATAATGAAACAACATCATTCCATAATGGTAATTAAAATTTCTATTAAAAAGAAACATCTACTGTTAGAAAGAAAACAAATTAAGTAGGAAAGCCATCAAAAGGATATACTGATGATTATAAAAATCCATGACTTTTATGTCTCCAGCATGCCCACTTGATGAAAGGAGGAGGAAGCTAAGTAAACAGCTGATCCTACTGAAAAAAGTCCTCTTTGGTAGGCAGGTACTGCATTTGGTATACCTCTGATTGGTTTGATGGGTATTTTTTCACAGTCATACTTCATAATCTGGATTAAGCTCAACGCTATAGTTATAGTTCCCCTACAGTCTCAGACTCTCAATTACCAAAGTTGAGATTAATTACCAAGTTCAGATGGCTTGGTGTGACTACTCAACATCTAGGACATCAACATATCGAACCATGAATAGTAATTGTGAGGCCCCATCTGGACTGAAAGGGAGACCAAACAAAGTCCTCTGCTTATCCATCCCTTGGCTAGATAGAGAGGGAGGGCAGAGCTCTTGCTTTTTCACCCGGAAACCCTTTACTAGGACGGAACTGTAGAGTCTTTCTAGCGTGTTTAACTGCTTTGCATTTGCACTTTGTAACATGTTAGTATTATTTTCGTGAACATATCTACGTGACCATCTCTAGATATCCATATCAGAATCTCAAGTCCTCGTTCAGACACAAATACTGCAGATCTCTCTCATTTTGAACAAAAAGAACTCTAGCTGGAATGGAAAATCCACAGATCGAAATCAAAGAACAAAGCAACTTTGCTTAACTAGGGTGAGTCTGCCAGTAGTGTTCACTGGTTAGTTCCACATATTTGTATTCAACAATTATGCCAGTCATCCAAAAAGCACAAAATGCAAGAGAAGTGAATTACCAAGAGTAGCGGAAGTGTCATAGAAGACGGTAGATGCCTGGACGACGGTGGCGCGGACAGTGACGGCCGAAGGATCGGAGCCCATCTCGACCTCCGCCACGAGAGAGCTGTCGACGGGAGCCATCGGGACCATAGCCATGAACGACGAATCACCGACGTTTTATCTACTCACTTATTTTGGGATGGTCTGATTTTGCTATCAATCTTCTTTTCCGCAAAAAAATCTGAGCCTGGGAAAAACCTGGGGCCAGGAAACGGGCTCTCTTGGCGTAGGCTCGTAGCCGTACTTCTTGCGGAGGTGGGCTTTGAGGAGGTCGCTGCGGGCCTTGATCCTGGCCTGCTGCGGAGCTACGTTGACGTACGAGAAATGGACGCCGATGGCGATGAGGGAGACGCCCGTGAGGATGCCACCGATCGTCAGCGCTCTCTGCCTCGGCGTGCCCAGCAAGTCCATCCCCACAAATCAAGCGAGAAAGGACAGACACATGGCCGCCAGGGTTCTAGAATAGATCAATAGTGTTTATCGGGTTTGGGTTGGATATAGAGATGGGATTGTTCGGGCAAAGGTCAGGGTCTGAAAGCCCGGAGCCCATGCCCGAAACTGGGGCTTTGCAAGAACAAGTGAGAAGTAGAACTCTAAAAAGGAGAGAGCTTGATGCGATTCGTAAGGTATAGTATGTTAACAAATTCAATCAGTTGGTGGTGATGGCGGTGTCAGGAGAAAACGTTGGAGTCGTCCGGCGGATTGCTGGAGATTCGCAACGGATGAAGATCCAAAATGGCTTGTGGACGCGAGGGAAAGAGAAATAAAGATCATTACTAATGATCTTTATATTCATTACCCACTGGCTGAAGGAGTGTTACAAAGATATATAGCATTACTTTGTGTATAGGAGCCTCTTCTTTTCGTGATCTTGACACCTTTCAATCTGACCAAAATTCACACGAGAGGGACTCCAACCTTTGTCAATATGGATGTTTTCTTCCGTTTGTCTCGCATGCATGTGAGCTCTATAGGGAGGAAAAATAAATACAAGATGCCAGTAGCAAGCATCCAGGGCTGTTTAGAAGATTTGAAGCCCCGGCACTGGATTATGGACTAGGAAACAAAAAGGATATGAAGATTGTCTCTAATCTCCTTGAGGAGTAATCCAACAAGTAAAGGTCAAGAAGAACTTCTCTACCGTTAGCTCACATAGGGATTCCATTTATAAGAAATCCGCATTTTAAACAGAATGTGGCATTTAGACGTAATAAACCCCTAATGTCCTCTCATTATTTGTATACCCCGGGGATAATTTTTAAAATCTCTTAATTGAGCCCCACCTCTAAATTAAACGAAAGGAGTGTTTCCCCACCATATCCCATATCTCCTTCTCCTTCTCCAGCGAAGGCATTGACAGCGACGATGTGCAGTCTTCCGGCAGCCTTGCCACCTATGAAGAACCGATCAGGTAGTGATGAAGGCCTGCTCATGAAACCTTTTCCCAAGGGTTCATCTTTATCCACCCCGCATTTATTTTATGCACTATATCACTATATCTTTTTTTTATTGATAATGAATCAATCCTTAAAATCGTGTCTCCTAAAAACCCCTGCCCCATAGATGAAGCTGGTGTCCTCAAGTGCTAGAAAAAACAGTGCGTATAGCCTAACCGAGTTTCCTTACCAACATTGTGTCACCATCAATGAGGGCATGCCACATCATCGGAGGTGAGTTATCAAGGAAATTGGGAACCGGCTGCAACCGGATGACTTTCCCATGTTACCCTCTTCCATCGTCTCCCTCATTTTTTTACAGAAAAGAAACATTGCCCTTCTCTTTCGCTCTCTTCTTCCCTGCCCATGCCGGTGGCACGACCACCTCAGTAGGTGCCCAGACATGCTAACTCTTCTGCCTCCTCCTCTGTGGCACAATCTTTGCCCGTTCTCTACTTGCATTGGCCTCTACCTCTTCTTCCGTCCTGGTCTAGCCCAGACAAAATTTGGTTGATGGCCATGGCCACAACCTGGTCTGCCTGGCCATGGCCGCATCCATATATGATATCCGGTTGCTGGATTGACCTCAAGCTAATTATATTGTTAGCTGATGCAAGCCTACTATGCTAACTACGGAGTAGCCAAACTAGCTAGGCTTCACCCATACCGGCTACGTGGCACCAACCTCGTCATACCAAAGAAAGGGAGTGGGAGTCTCTTTGAAGAGAGCGGAGGAGAAAGGCTGGCCCTTTATTAAAAAAATAGAAAAAAAAGCCGGCTTTAAGGGGCGTGATTAAAAGCAAAACATCCAGATGGGATGTTTTGCTACACTGTAGCATCTGGATGTTTTATATATCCAGCTGAAACACCTCAGGAGGTATTTCAGCTGGATGTAAAAATCCACATGGATGCTACAGTATATATCCAATATCCAGTCTGGATATTTTTGTAATAATCACGCCCCAAACGGCCCCTAAATCGCAGAAGATAAATCGGAAATAAATGACATGAGAAGTACCCATAAGAACTTGATAAAATTACGACTTCACCACAGCAACTAAAACACCGGGTGAGGAGGTTCCCAGGTTCTCTCCTTACACGTGTTGGAAAATCCAGAGGGTGGTAACGATGTGTGCTGATGAAAACATTTTTCTAAAAAAAAGGTAGATTCTCGGTGGCAATTTCGAAGCCGGGAATGTCCTCTTTTGGCATGATTTTCCGGATACATATTTTTTATTTTTGAGTCTTCTTCTGTGGCCGGCTAACTTTCAACTTTCTCTATGTTTTTGGGGGACAGAGGAGATTAACGGGGGTCTAAATAGCCACATGATCGAAACAAGGTCGAGGTGGAGACCTTCTTACTCTAATCTCACACCTCTCTCTCCTCCATGTTCCTTCTTCCTCGGATAAACTTAGCAAAAAAAACATGGCTCCGGGATTCATATTCATATCATTGCTTTGTTTCTCAAGTGCCTTCTTTGGTAGTGAATCACTAACGCCCACGTTTCCTCATCACATAATGCAGCCTAAGGCTACGTCAAGGTTGGCCAAAGAGCAGCTATACGAGATTAAGTACTTCACCCAGACACTAGACCACTTCAATTTTCTGCCAGAGAGTTACCAGACCTTCCAGCAGAGATACCTCATTAACGATTCCTACTGGAGAGGTGCAAAGAAGAAGGCGCCAATCTTCGTTTACTTGGGGAATGAAGGAGAAATCGGCTGGCTTGCGCAACACAACGGCTTCATGTTCGACAACGCCGCACGCTTCCAAGCACTTCTTGTTTTCATTGAGGTGATGAAATTGGATAACTGGCTCATATGAGATTGCGTGTTTGAAAACAGGGAAAGTTAGGGGTAAATTGACTTTTTTTCTGAATTCTCATGCAGCATAGATATTATGGAGAGTCCATTCCATTGGGTAGGATGGAAGTGGTTTACAGGAATGCGACTCTGTTGGGTTATTTGAGCTCGTCTCAGGCTTTGGCTGACTATGCAACGCTGATCATTCATTTGAAAAAGAATTTGACGGCAGAGGATTCCCCTGTCGTGGTTTTTGGAGGCTCCTATGGAGGAAGTAAGAATCTCACTCTCTCTCTCTCTCATATGTGATGGTAATAGAATTATGTCATGGTTGTTATTGCAGTGCTAGCTGCATGGCTCAGACTCAAGTACCCGCATGTGGCCATTGGGGCACTGGCATCCTCCGCTCCTATCCTCAACTTTGAAGATATCACTTCCCCATACAGTTACAACAATATAATTACAAATGATTTTAAGGTCTCTCTCTCTCTCTCTCTGTTTTTCCATAAACTATCGAGCTTTATCTAGATGCAAACAAGCACTTATTAAATGTTTGGATGAGATGTCAAAATCAGTTTCAGCAATTTAATCACTTGTAATTTTGAGGGCTCTCTCTTTCTGCTTATCTAATACTCCCTTCGTTCAAAAGTATATATCCTCATTAGAAACCAAAATGAACTAAAAATAATTCATTTTGGGTTTTCTAATGAGGACACATACTTTGGACGGAGGGAATACCATGAAGTGTCTTCTAAATGCGAGATAGCAAGGACATAAAGAGATGTCAAAATCTTAGATGCCCCTACTGTATAGGCTCTAGTCGGATCTTGTGTTTTCTTCTCACTTTTTGTGGCTGAAGTTTGATTGCTGGGCCAGAGTCCATGACCACGTTTCACATAGGTCTAAAATGACATATAGCTACATAGCATTGTCCTAGGTAATTATGTACCATGCTAGGATATGTAACTATGGCCTGTTCACGCAGACTGGCCACGAAAACATTTCCTTCTTAATTTACAACTTAAAGTTCCCCTTGAAGCTTTGACCGTACATGTCCGAAAGTTTTCGAGGGATCTAGCCAATTGAAAGTTCTTTTATTTTTTGATACCACCAATTGAAGGTCGCTGATCCTTTCCAAATGATTTCAAAACATTATCCAAACCAATTCAACAGAAATTGCTGCAGCCTGCATGGGTTGCTCTCGACACGTACTCCTATGTTTCTTTGTACTCCATCCGTCCAATGAAACATGTCATTACCTAAAATTGAGTTAAATTTATTAGAATTCACGTCCCTTACAGACAGAACAGGGTTTTCCCTCCCTCTTCCTTATTTTTGGTCGAGAGGGAGCAAAGTCAACCATGCAATGATGGACCCGTCATATAGCAAATGCAGACATGCTTCCTTGGACGGAAGGAGTAGTCTAAAACTGAATTATTGTTGTTCCACTAAAACATCGGAGTGCATGAATTTGCCATATAACATCAGAGTGAGAGCGAGCACTGTTACGAAACGATTAAAGGCTCGTGGGAGCAGATCAGAAAGACAGCGCAACAGCCAGGAGGCCTTGAAAAGCTCAGAAAGTCGTTCAACATTTGCAAGTAAGAACACGATTAATAGGAGCCATTGCAAACTACATACAATACTATTCCAAGCAATAATCATATAATGTTTCCTTGGCCGTGGCCTTTATTTGCAGAAACTACATAAGTGGTGATGCGATCGAGGGTTGGCTCCACTCATCTTTCCAATATGCAGCCGTGATAGACTATCCTACGCCCTCCTACGTCCCCGATCCAATGCCAGCTTATCCAGTTAGACAGGTAACTAACTTCATTAATGTGAGCTAATGAAAGATAATAGAGATTCGGCAAAACTACTCTGAACCAACTACGATTCAAGGAACTGGGAAATGGCAGATGTGCAGGCCTAGGCAATAGACAATCCGGCCGTTGTTAACGACACCTTCGCGGGGCTCTACGGCGCAATGAATGCCTTCTACAACACCACAGGGAATGTGCCATGTTTTGATCTGGCCGATGATTCCGACCCTCATATACTCGGTGGGTGGCCCTGGCAGGTGAAGTTCACCAACTCTTCGATCACTATTACATATGCCTACTTTCCTTCTCCTTTCCCGTTGCCCGGTGCAAAAGTGACTTAGCCAATTGGTAGCTTTTGTAGGCATGTACTGAGATGATTCTTGCAATCAACGCGAACGATGACAAGAGCATATTTCCTCCTTCCCAATATAACTACAGTGAGCGGGCCGCAGGCTGCAAGGCAGCGCTTGGCATACCGCCAAGGCCTCACTGGATCACTACTGAGTTTGGTGGCCATGTGAGTTTCTTTACTTATAGAAAATGCAATCAGATAAGCTCGTCTATGATGTTACTATCCATGAATTTGTTGTCACTTCTTGGAACTGGCAGGACATCAAGACTGTGTTGAGAAGGTTTGGGAGCAACATCATCTTCTTCAATGGTCTAAGAGACCCTTGGAGTGGTGGAGGGTACTTGTTAGCATGAGTTCCCACATTTATACTTAAATGCCTATTGTTTGTGCTAGTTTTAACAATTTTTATTTGGTTTTGACTCTTTGGCAGGGTTCTACATACTATATCAAAAAGCATTGTTGCAATAGTCGCACTACAAGGTCATATTTCTACTCTAACACAACGTGATTAAGTGAGATAGTGAATGTTTTTCACTTTATTGTGTTCGTTAAGACTAGTGTGCAACTCAGTACGTTTATCTTTTCTTCGATTATGACAGGAGCTCACCATGTAGATTTGAGATTCGCAACGGATGAAGATCCAAAATGGCTTGTGGACGTGAGGGAAAGAGAAATAAAGATCATTACCCACTGGCTGAAGGAGTATTACAAAGATATTTGGCATTCCCTGATGTAATTGTCAGATCATTCTTTGCCATACTTGCACCACAATAATTGGGATACTGACCACGTCGAAATGTCGAATTCCATTCAACGGCAACTACTTCTGGGTTTTGCTGCTTCTGATGTAACACAAAATTCAGAGCACATTGTTTACTGGCATTTCCAACGTATTAAAACGAAGCGGCTGGCAACCAGTAAGCTAGGCGATGCTACGAATAAACACGGGCGGGGACTACTTTTTTGTTAAAAACATTGAGGGTTTTGCATGGTATTATCAAGAGTTTTTAATGTTTTGAAGTAGATGGGACCATTTGCAAGAGAAAAGGGTACGGATAATACTATTAATGGATGCTTGTTACAAAGGAAGGTCACACATTCGAGAGGGGGGGAAATTTTAGAAGTAGCCGTCGGTCCTTCCCTTGAATCCGATCTGCCCAAAGGTGAGGCAGATAAACAAACCCAAATGCCAGGTGATCATCCACAACCTAATGCCCAAGGCAATCGAACAAATTAGACGTATTCTCAAAATTGAACTGAAGTTATTAATTCGACGGAAAAGGCCAAACTGGTGTGAGATGATGAAACCTACCAGAAGGGGGAAGTGAGTGCAGGGCCAGTGGGCCAGTGGGCAAGCTCAGTGCCGATACTCGAGAAGAAGAGCCCTGTCAGACTGTTGCCATCGATGGCCGGTATGCTAGAGGGTGCAAGCCAGCCGATCAAACCAAATCCAATCACATTGAAGTCTCTGCGTAGCCAATCCCTCTCAAAGCTTCACCAAAAGAAGATAGAGATAGAATTAGCCACTTCAGTATAGATTGAAATACCATAAAATTCGAGCTGTGAAAGGTTACGTGAAGATTTCTTACCAGGTGAACCTTCCACCTGAGGCCTGTGCTAGCTTTAGGGGGTTGGCAGCTTCAATAGGGGATCTTATAAAGCCTGAGATATAATAATTCCAGGGAGAAGCTCATACATATATGCATGTTTCTGTTAAAAAATGTCAGCATAAGGTATGAAGAGACTCACCTGAGGTGAGAGATGGCTTCTTGGAAGGGCGAGAGAGGGACAGGGAGGGTGTTCCCAAGCCTGCTACATTAGCTGCTGCAGTCGCCATTGCTGCCATTCCCTCTCTAGTCTAATTCTGTGCAGAAAAGTTGGAGGGATGGTATCAACTTAGATTACTGGTTATGGTAGTATCTTGAGAAGTGTGGGGATTTGCTGGGTGAGATTGCTTGGATCGAGTGACAAACATGAGCAATCAAGATGTGCCATGTGGATCTTTATGGATAAGTAGTGAAGTTATCTGGTCCAGTTTCCTTGCTGTGTGGCTCTCCAATTCTTTCGAGATTGCCATGTCATAATGATACAGAGTGGGTCCTGGGAGCGTTCCATAGGCAGTCTTTCTACAGCCAGGGGCGATTGGGTGGTTGCCGATCAGCATCACATGGCCGCCTCTTATAACACTCTTCATAAAAATTTTCTAACCAAATCTTATATAAGAATATATTAGCACGAAATTAACAGTGTCAAGGTAGAAGCAAGTGACAATGAACCAGGATAAGATTATTTTGTGATTTATACTCGCCCTTGGCGAGTTAAGACGCCCACCGATAGACCAAGGTGCTCCATAAATTTAAGACTTACAGTTGGCCCTTTTTAAATGGCTTCACTATTTCTGCGTAAGAGATTTAGTATGTTTTCCTTTTTATTTTCTCATATAAATTTTTTAATTTTGATTGGAATGGTAAGTATTGTTTTACAAGCACAGCCCCTTTCACTTGATGAAAATATGTAAACTTGCAGAGTCTCGCTAGTACTCTAAAAAGGTGGCATGTCAAAATCTACATTGAGGTCCTGTTTTCGGCTTTGGAGCATCTTGGCTGCTCCATGGAGCATTGCCACATGAGCATCATGGCCACAAGCATGCATCTGGCTATCGTACTTGCTCTTGTCTCCCAGTCAATCAACTCCTTCAATACAATCAAATTCATCTAGTCTTTCAGTATAAACTTTCACATCATAGAAGCAGAATTAGGAACTTGTATTCTTTCGACTGAAGATGACACAGAATAAACTTCTCTAGACGATTAAAACCAGATAGCAAACCTCAGATAAACCCTGAAGGGGTTTTGCAATCAATCTGTAATCTGTATAAACTCTGAAGGAGTAGGAGCGATTATACCTGCAAAGGAAGAGCATCCATGTCAGCTCTGAGGGCGAACCAGGCCCCCCCGCCAGACCCAATCGTGGCGACAATACCCGTCTTGGCGAAGGCCCACTTGTAGGCAACGCCGAGCGAGTGAAGCTCAGACCTGATCAGCTCGGTCGTCTTCAACTCTTCGAATCCGAGTTCCGGGTACTCGTGGATTCTCCTCCGAATGAACTTCATCCAGTCCACGAACTCGGCCTCGCTGGCCGACCGCAGCACGTCCCGAGCCAAAATACCAGCATTCTCGAACGGAGAAGGAGAAGCCCATGAGAGGAGCAACGTGGTGGAAGACAGCGAGCAAAAGAAAGAGGACCGGAGAACTCCATGAAAGAACCTCGTATTGAACCATGTCAATGTGATCAAAATAGCGAGCCATGTCTCCGTGCGCTGCCGCCGGCCGGCCGGCCATATCTCCATCGCTCGGATCTCCAGGTGGCGGGTCCCGCAGGAGGAACGCTGGGGGAGGGCTACTTGGCAGCCAAGTGGAAAGAAGTATGGGTCCCATCTAACTCATGATACGTGTCAAAGTCTTATACGCTCCATCTTGGCCTTCCCCTTCCGAAGCTCAACAGGTCGAGCTGATAAGGAAAGGATAAGGAGGGGATTTAACACAGGCCCAGCAGCAGCTCGGAGAGAGCTCGGCAATGGCGGCCTCGGCTCCTTGTTGCAATACGCTGATGCCACTCCGCTCTTCGCTGCTACCTCCGATCACGCTTCACGGTGGTTTTGCGTATTTGAGAGCCGCGGAGACCTCGTCGTGCCGGCGCAGGCTGGGAATGGTCCTTCGTCCCTGCGCCACTGCGACCGTCGAGTCTTCCACCAATGGAGCCGTCGTCCCTCGCAAGTTCGAAGACGAGTCTTCCTACGGGCGCCAGTACTTTCCTCTGGCTGCTGTTGTCGGACAGGTAATAAAGTACCTAATTACCTTGATTGGATGACAAAAATCTCATTGGTTTATGAATGCTTGCGCTGGTTGATAGACATATAAGCCGATTGTTGTTGTAAAGATGATTAGTGAATTATGATGGCAAGGTTCTATCTTTTGCAGGATGCAATTAAGACAGCATTGTTGCTTGGAGCTATTGATCGTGAGATTGGAGGCATTGCCATCTCCGGCAAAAGAGGGACGGCCAAGACCGTCATGGCGCGTGGACTGCATGCTATGCTTCCTCCAATTGAGGTTGTTTCAGGTTCTATTGCCAATGATGATCCGGCGTGTCCTGAAGAGTAAGTCTTGATGTGTGTATTCTTTTACTTCGGAGATTTTAGCATCATTTCATCTTGTCTCGAGTTAAAATGCGGATAATCACTGAACTTAGAGGAGCTTATATCTTGTTTATAAATCACCCCGTCTTTAAGTTTACAATACGGCCAGATATTCGTCAATTACTCAGCATGTTTACCCTCGCATAACTAGCAAGAAGAGAATTTGTATTATAATAAATTGGTGATCTGAACTGACGGAAGTCATCCTTGCCATAAGACAGCGACTGTTGAGCCAGCCTAGTAGCAAAAAAAACAAACAAACAAAATGATGCAAATTGTTGAAATAATGGCTTGGTGGGTCGGCTTGGATTTTGGAATCAGACCTTAGAAAAATTGTGTTTTATTTTACAAATATGTCCAAATATCCAAAGTAGTTTTTAATTTTTCAAGTGCGAAAATGGATTTGCTGACTAGGTCGAGTATGATGCTGCTGGAAATACTAAAAGGGAAATTATAAAATCACTGTCCAAGATTCACCTATGAAAATTGTGTGTTTTGCCAAAAATTTTGATGTTCTTTTTATCTTCAAGGTGGGAAGAGGGACTTGCTGATCGACTTGAGTATGATGCTGCTGGAAATATGAAAACGGAGATTATAAAATCACCATTTGTTCAGGTAATGTTTTTATAAATCTTCATTGATTATCAGGGTGTTCCATCTTTAAATTCAAACGTGCCTCCAAATAATTCACAGATTCCACTTGGTGTAACTGAGGATAGACTGCTGGGTTCAGTTGATGTGGAAGAATCTGTCAAGACCGGAACTACTGTTTTCCAACCGGGACTTCTTGCTGAAGCTCATAGAGGAGTCCTATATGTTGATGAGATAAACCTTTTGGATGAGGGTATTAGCAATTTGCTGTTAAATGTCTTGACAGATGGAGTCAACACTGTTGAAAGAGAAGGAATAAGCTTCCGACATCCATGCAAGCCTCTTCTAATAGCTACGTATAACCCTGAAGAAGGCTCTGTTCGCGAACACTTACTTGATCGTATTGCTATTAACTTAAGGTATCAAGAATGTTCAACTGGTACAGATCTTTTTATTTGAACTCGTACATCTAAGGGCATTTGTTCTGCAGTGCAGATGTTCCCATGAGTTTTGATGACCGAGTGGTGGCTGTAAATATAGCGACCAAATTTCAGGAAGCTAGCAAGGATGTTTTTAGTATGGTTGCAGAAGAAACAGAGGTTGCAAAGACACAGGTAATTTTAAAAATCTTCAAGTCTTTAAGCATCTTATGTTGTTCTAAACATGTATGGTTGATGTTGGGTACTTGGTATTGTGGGATGCTAACTCGTTTCTTAGAATCTTATATGGTGATCTGAAAATTTGTGGCTGATATTGGGTACTTGATATTATAGGGTGCTCCATGCTTACTCACCTATTGGTATACTTTAATTTTCACATATGGACAGCTCTTCTGCATCATTCTTTAGGGTATTTTGAGTAAACTTGTATTGAATGGAAACTAGAAACTTGTCCCCGAGCAAAAAAAAAAGTCAAAGCTTGTGTTTCAGACTAGGAAGCACCGATACGGCATTTTTGCCCCTATCCGATACGATATGGATATGCCATCGATACGGCTGCCTGTGTATCGATATGGTTGCCTCGTAGCTTGATCCATGTAATTGCGCAAGGAGCTATTGAATTCATCATCCTCATGCAAACAAATTTCTTTGGTAGGGAATTGTTCACTACCATGTTTACTCCGTGAACAATCAACTAATTAGAGTAACATTTTCTTTTATTCCTCAGCTTTTATACTTTATAAAGGGGCTTTCTTGCATCTCAGAAGCTTTTGTTTGGCATATGCAATCGTTACCGACCATGTCTACTCTGTGAACAAACAATTGATTAGAATAACAGTAGCTTTTGTTCCTAATCTTTCATAGCTTAATAAATGAGTTTCTTGTTCTTCAGATCTGATTTTGTTTTTCTCTCTGGAGTTACTTGGGTAGTGGGTACTCTTTTGTCACATCTTGTAATTATGTGCATCTATGCGGTTTTTGTCATTTCTTGTTCTTTTTTCAGTCTATTAGCTTTCTACAGACTAATATCTTGCTGTGCAGATTATTTTAGCTAGAGAATATCTGAAGGAGGTCACTATAAGCAGGGAACAAATGAAATATTTGGTTTTAGAAGCACTCCGAGGTGGTTGTCAGGTTCTAATGCTTACACTTCTCTACAAACTTTTTAGAGCCCCAACAATTCCATTTGTATACAAATTGAATAATCATCCTTTAATTTTAGCTTTCCCATTTTACTGGAATGGTAAGTTTCTGTGAAGTAATCAATTGCTTGCTACTTGTATTTGCATTTAGTTTTAAGGGACATAAAAGGTAAATCTCTTGTATAAAGTGCATGTGCATTGCAGGGTCATAGAGCTGAGTTATATGCTGCTCGGGTGGCAAAATGTTTGGCTGCTCTGGAGGGACGTGAGAAAGTCTATGTGGATGACCTGAAAAAAGCTGTTAAGTATCTTGCCGAGGTGTATTATACTCATTATGTGGCCCAATTACTTCTTGTTTGATGGAAGAAAATGAATTTTAATATTTCACAAATGCAAACAATTTTTCTTGCTCATATATGACTTAATTCAGGTAGAGCTGGTTATTCTTCCTCGTTCAATCATCAATGAGAACCCGCAAGAACAGCAAAATCAGCCCCCTCCTCCACCACCTCCTCCTCCTCAAAATCAAGATTCAGCAGAGGACCAAAATGAAGAGGAAGAGCAAGAGGTCTTCTACTCTCTTAGTCTTTAGTGTTCATCTTTTAGCTTCATGATGTACTCCATCCATCCACATTAATTGTCTCGATTGGAAATCCAAAGTCCAAAATAACCTAAAATTGATAGTTCATTTCTGATTACCAATCCAAACAATTAAGGTGGGACAGAGAGTATTATATCTTTCAAGGCCATAATTGTGATCTCCTCTTGCTTCTCAGTTATGTAGAATATTTATAATCTAGTCATCGAATAATCCTTAAACCTTTGTTTCTTTATTCCATGGTTCATCTAATTTTTGTAGGTTAGTAGCAGTTGTAGTACACATTAATGGTTTAGTTTAAACCACTTCTGATCAGGAGGAAAACGATCAAGAAAATGAGCAAGAAGAACAAATTCCAGATGAATTTATTTTTGATGCTGAAGGTGGCTTGGTTGATGATAAGCTTCTCTTTTTTGCTCAACAAGCCCAAAGGCGAAAAGGGAAGGCAGGTCGGGCCAAGAATGTTATCTTTTCTGAAGATCGTGGTCGATACATAAAGCCTATGCTACCAAAGGTTTGCCCTTAAAAATTACACGGGGACTTTATGGTCCATTATGAAATTTGCTTGCTGTATTAGTAGTTAATATGCAAAATTTGAGTTATAGTGGAGCTAATTGACAATATGATAAGCAATCAATAATTCGGAAGCATTATTCTAGCTGTAGATTATAATTGTATACATGCCTTTTTCTTGGGTAAATTCGGGGAAGAAACTACTTTTTTCCTGAATGGTGTGGCTTATCATGTAGGGATTATAATGAACAATTGAACAACCATATCATGGCATAGATTTGAAGTATTTGGACCTTTTAATTGGGGTTTTGGGCTTTCATACCACTTCTAGTCGGAGGTTGCTGTTGAACAATACAGATTTACTTTGCTGATACCGTTTTATATGGCGGTTTCTCAAGATCAATCATTCTTCCGGTACTTCATATTGGTTGAAAAGTGTTTTAGATATATGCTAAAATAAAATAAGAGAAAGTTGGTTGAGATTGTTTAGCCATGTGCAAAGAAGACTGCCAAGAATGCCTGCAAGGAGATTTGATAAACAGCTTGTACATACCTCTAAAAGAAACCCAATAGGGACTGAAAGGAGTTATGGATGAGATCACTAGTCTGCCACCCCATGCTATAGCCACCCTACTCCCTTTAATATCCACTGTCCATGTATGATGGGGTGGGCTGGCTAAAACAGGATGTTGTGAAGTACTCACCCTTATTGATAATAGACTTCCATGTATGGATTGAATGTGGAGTGGCTTATAAAAGTTCCAATACGCAGAACCACACTCAGCAAGATAACATGGTGGTGCTGAACTGCTGCTGATGATGACGGTGGCGGTGACAACCATAATGATATTTTTTTGTTAAATAAAGCTCGTTATCCTTGAATTTTGTATTAAGTTTTCATTTGTATGAACATATTTACCAGGGCCCTGTAAGGAGACTAGCTGTCGATGCAACCCTTAGGGCGGCTGCGCCATATCAAAAGCTACGAAGGGAGAAAGACCTTCTTAAAAGTAGAAAAGTTTATGTTGAGCAGTCTGACATGCGAGCAAAACGGATGGCACGAAAAGCAGGAGCACTAGTAATGATCAGAATTTTTTATTTACCTTATTTCTGTACTGTGTTTGCACGGGTTAGATTTTTTTGTTGTTGCCAAGTATAATATAATAGATGAATACTTGACATGGCGCATGCCATACTGTTCCTTTCTATCTTGTGGTACATAGAAAATTAGAAATTAATTAGCAAGTTTCACATTATGGTTGTGTGGAGAGAAATTGTGCACCTTTTATGGTGCATGTATTGTAAGCCAACTTCCATATGTCCTTGTGTTGGCAACCACGGGAAAAACTAAAGCATCCACCATAAATTGCTTCAGCATCTTGAAATAAATCGGGATTTTTTTTTGTGAATAATCTAACTTGAGTTTTGTGCAGGTTATATTTGTAGTTGATGCTAGTGGTAGTATGGCTTTGAATCGCATGCAAAATGCAAAAGGTGCAGCACTTCAGTTACTTGCTGAAAGTTACACAAGTCGAGATCAGGTGATATTCAAGTTGGATGGGAATTTAAGTTAACTTTGCTTTCTTCATCAGCTTAATACTGTTAAATGAAAGCGAAAGTGTAAAATAAACGAAATCTTGTGCTTCCAGTCTTGACAAAAAATCAGCCATGATTTTTTCTAGCTTGCTAAAATTATTCAGCAGTTAATGATTTGGCCACAAGATAATCTTCCACTCTTTTTGGGTTGTTTAAATGAAGGGTTTCAAAAATTGTCCATATCAAGCTGATTAGAGGATATAAAACTTAGCATGTGAACCTAAGTAATTTTCATGCATAACTTTTATTTGTCTCTAGCAAAAGCCTTTTTCCCATGTCACACACGTTTTCAAGTCTGACTTAATGGGGATTTTCTGATCAGGTCTCTATAATTCCTTTCCGTGGAGAATTTGCAGAAGTTCTTTTACCTCCATCAAGATCAATTGCTATGGCAAGGAAACGGCTTGAAAGACTCCCATGCGGTGGGGGATCTCCCCTAGCTCATGGTCTCAGCACAGTTATGTCCATCATATACGTGTATGTGTATAATGTTATTTAATGGATACCATTGTCTTCAACTGTTCTGTATTGTTATAATGTAGGCTGTTAGAGTTGGGCTAAATGCAGAAAAGAGCGGTGATGTTGGTCGAATTATGATTGTTGTGCTTACTGATGGAAGGGCTAATATATCTTTGAAAAGATCTACAGATCCCGAAGCCAGTGCTGATTCTAATACCCCTAGACCTTCTACACAAGAGCTGAAGGTAAGCTTTTGCAGGAGCTGCGAAATCCAAACCAGCTTAACTTATTGTCTTCTTTTTTTTCATATCTCTCGCTTACATTGCCATTTTAGAATTTCTACGTTAGTTTGTGTCATAAACAAATTTTTATTGCTTGCATTTTTCAATAACTAGTTTGGACAAAGAACGGTTGAATGACCAGTAAGGTTTTATTTCATAACATTAGAGGTTTAGAATCGTCTAGAATAAACTCTGGAACTGGATATTGGAAAAGGGTTTTACCTTCCCATGGGAGTGTGAATCTGGATAGAATACTTTCAATAGCATGAGGGTTTCTTTTGTTAATAAATAAGAGACATAAATCCTAAAACGAATTAAAATATGTCATTTCGAGTTGATTAAAAAAATTTCAATTTAATCTTTTTTTGCCCCTATTCTTTTTGCCAAGCCAAAAGGTTGTGTTTTGGTTTAGAAGCATGATTATTGTATTTTGCTCCCCCTCCCAGGATGAAATTCTTGATGTGGCTGGGAAAATATACAAAGCGGGAATGTCCCTTTTAGTAATTGACACAGAAAACAAATTTGTCTCTACTGGATTTGCCAAGGAAATTGCAAGAGTAGCACAAGGTAATGTTTATAATCAGCAAAGACACGTCATCTTTACTCATTCAAATCAGAGCTTTAAGTCTGTCAAACTTTGCACCAGGAAAATATTACTACTTGCCAAATGCATCCGATGCTGCTATATCTGCAACAACAAGGGAAGCTTTGTCGGCCTTGAAAAGCTCATAATTCTGAGGAAGGAAGCCAATTTTGTCGTATAGATTCTCATGCCCTCCCATGGCTGTGCTGGTCTCACAAACTTCATCACCTTAGGACTTGATTTAGGGGTTTTCTCTAAATGTTTGCATGCCAAGCTGTTCAGTCGCATTTCTTTTTGGAAATTTAAAACGTCTCAAAGGTTTTCCCTGATTGAAACTAAGAAGTATATTAAATTACCTGTAAATAAACTGATTAACTTGAAATGGCTGAAGGCACGTTGGGCTCCCTATGTTGGGAATTATTTTGCATCATGCTTTTTAAATATTTGTATTAAGGGTTGATGTTTAACTCTTCTTGATAGAAATATCCAGATTTCTAGATTCTCCTGGTCTAGCATTTATGTTCATTTTAGGCCGCACTGTGACATGGGACGGTATGCTTGAATGATAATGGTTGTGCTTAAATTACTTCTTTTATGCTGCTTGCTGCAGATTTTCTTTCTAGTTTAGTCATGTTGAAGAGCGAAGACTAGTTGAAGACGGTTGAGGCCTGGGCGTAACTGCAAGTTTCAACCCGCTCATTTCAGTTTCCAATGTACTCAGTTTCTTCCTCCAGTGATAAAAATCAATATTGCATTGTCAATATAAACTTTTTCGGAGCAAATTGTTGAAAACCCACATTTTTGTACGTATTATAGTAGGAAAAGAGAAGCAAAGATGAGAAAAATGTAATGTTAAAAAATGAACTACAAGGGAAGGCAATCACTTCGGATGCTTGCATGTTGCTGTGCCAGGCTGACACAAAAACGTATTTTTTGCGCAATGTTAGATTAGCCAAGCCAACTATTGCGGCATCCCTTGGTTGCTACTTTCCTTTAGATGGAAAGTAGATTTTGCTTCAAAATGCTTTTGACAAGAAAAAAAAAAGAAAAGCAGTACGCATTTTAGGGCTTCAGTGCACACTAGGCAGTTTTGCTGAAGTGCAAATTTTGATGGCTTGTGCCCATCTTCTTCACCTCTCCCTCACTTTCGCATTTTGGTCTTCCGACCTGGTGTCCGTCAAGATATCCTCGATCACATAGAATAGAAGCCATCAAATAGATAGTGCACGTTAGTTCATGTGCTGTAGCACATTCACTATCGTTAACATGCGTCCATCTTGATGATCAATCTCTTATTAATAGGATATCTTGGCGACCATCCTCAAGGAGGACCATACCAAATGGGATCTCTTCTCCCTGCATGTTCAAGGAAATGTTTTTGCCTCGCAATATGCCGCTCCGTCGCTATGGCCTTACCTCGGCCTCCTCTGTTGCGGCCACCTCTCCCGATGGCAGTGGCTCCTTCTGCGCAAAGGAGCTACTTCTTCCCCCATGTATTTGCTTCAAAAGCACGTTGGAAAGACTCACTTAAATGTTGGAAGTGTTGATCTTAGCACAGAAATAAAATTCCGCAATTGACATACCCTTTAGGAATATAAACATACGCTCTAAATTTTTTTTTTTTTAATTTCAGGAAGTTGCTTAAGTTATCAGATATTAGAATTGATATCATTCCCAAGGACTCCCTCCGTTGCATATTAATAGTCCTCTTTGGTTTCTCAAAATGAATTGAAGTTCATTTAAATAACCAAATGGGACTATTTATATGGGACGAAGGGAAGTCACAGCCATGAATGACTTTCGCTTCCAACAACTACTCACTACGGAGTACTTTTTTTTTATAATAACAACTACTTATAAAAAATAGTGTGTTGGTGAGTGGGCCCGCAAGTGTGCGTTGAATTTCTTTCTTTTCCCGCATTTATTGGATTTTGAACCGGAACAAGAACTAGCCGTTGTGCCTTAGAACCAATCAATATCCGCCAATCTCCAACGTTCCAAAAATAATCGACTGGTGGCCGTTGATCTTTTACCCTTTCTCCAGATGGGAATCCTTTTATAAGCATACCCCCCATCCCCGAGAGCTCACCCATTCTGGTTCTCATCCTCGTTCTTGATCTTCCCTGCGCTCGCTCTCCTCAGAGTTCCGATTCCTGTCGAGAAGAAGAAGAGTCTCTTTCTTTTCTTCATCTTCTTCTTCTCGGGGAACCTGCTGCTTGTTGCTCCCAACCGAGAAACCTTTGGCTTGGCCGGGACAGAATTACGTTTGCATTAGATTGATTGTGGGAATTCCTTTCGGATAATCAGAAGATGGCAGTAACACAAGACTCGGGTTCCAACCTTCGCGCAGAGAATGTTTCTCCCGTCCAGAGAATTTCAGCCTCAGGCCATAAGCCGTCTCCGACCGTGGCTAAGGCTGACACCCAGTCGGTCCTGAAAAGGTAATTTTTCTTCCAAGCCTTGAGTTTCTTGAATGAGTTGTTTTTCCTTTGGGTTTTGGAACTTGTGTTAGGGTATAATGTCTTGTTAGATTTCTTTTCCTTTTTGTGCTGCGGCCTTAGAATTTATGGATCTACTTTTTTCTTATCTAATTTGTGATCGTGTTATATTTTGAACTCTTCTGGCAATCGATAAAGAAGATTTTCTGCATAAGTATCTTCTCTTTTTGGATTAGTGAATATGTTTGTGGAATTTAGATGTTTGTGAATTTGTTTTTAGATGTGCTGGATCATATGTTGATTAGGATAGCATACGTCGTTCTTAATTGTAGGTTTGCAAAGTTTTTTGCCATTATTGTGACACTAAAATTCCACAAAGTTATTTAGTTTAATTGTATCATTTATTTCTTCCCCTTTCACAAGCATATCAGCTGTTTTCTTTCACTTGTATCCGTTGTACAGGCTCCTCTTAGAAACTGCCAAGTATTTTATTCATTTTTTGTTTAATAAATGTTTTTCTCTTTTATTAGTTTAATTTCTTGTTATCGCCTTTCTATTTGATGTTTGATGTTGTCTGAAATTTTGTTCTTTCTTCTTTTATTGCTTGGTGGTTTGAAACAGGTTACAATCAGAGCTAATGTCTCTAATGGTAAGGATTTTGACTCTCTTTGTTATAAAATTGTGTTCTTTCGTTGTTCCTGTTATGAATGTATTTATCATGCATCTATCTTTACTTCCCAGATGTCTGGCGATCCTGGAATATCTGCTTTTCCAGAGGGAGACAATATCTTATCTTGGAAAGGCACAATTGATGGAAGTAAAGATACAGTTTTTGAAGGGACTGTGTACAAGCTCTCTCTTGTTTTTTCTGCTAATTACCCATTTAAACCTCCCAAGGTAAAATTTGATACAGCGTGCTTCCACCCCAACGTGGATGTATACGGGAATATATGCCTAGACATTCTTCAGGTATCATTACTTTTACTTGACGCAGAACTTTCTTCTCCGTCTTGTGTGTTTGCCTGTACTTCGTTTCGTTTTCTTTCTGATTAGAAGAGAAAGATTAAATTTGATTTGTGTTTTTGGCTGCATTTCAGGATAAGTGGTCATCTGCTTATGATGTGAGGACGATATTGCTTTCCATCCAGAGTCTGCTTGGAGGTAATAACAAGTGACTAGTGTGATTGCTTTCCATCCAGAGTCTCCAATATCATTTTTCTCTTTATCTGCGTTTCAGAACCCAACAATGATTCCCCTCTCAATGCTCAGGCCGCTGCCCTGTGGAGCAACCAAGAAGGTAATCAAAGGAATGTTCTATAAAGTTTTGTGAAGCTTTAGATTTTTAGAAAAGAATTAAATGTTGATAGGAACTTTGTGCTGTTTTTCAGAATATAGGAAAACAGTCGAAAAGCTCTACAAGCCGCCGCCTGTGTAGTGTTGATATTGTTTTTCAACATTGTTGGATTCTTATTTACAAAGCAGCTATGACTTCTCAGATTATTTTTTCGGATGATTACAAGAGAGAGACCATACAAATTCTTATAATAATACATTTGTTCTTGCTTCAATTTTAATCACTCTATGTCTGTTCTCTCTTTCTCATTTTTTTGATCAGTCTCTTCAAGCTGAACAATTGAAGACGCAGCAGATAAAAGAAAATTGTGTTCGGCTTGCGAGATCTGACCGAGATTATTAAAAATAAATATTTTTAAAAAAAAAATATTCAAAAAAATAAAAAATAATAAAAATCATTTTCTCGCGTCGGCCGAGATTATTAAAAGAAATATTTTTTAAAACCAATAAAAAGAAATAAATAATAAAAAATTTATTTTCTCTCGCCGAGGCTGGCCGAGACAAAAAAAATTTAAAAAGAAAAAAACTCGCCGAGATTATTGCAAAAAAATTTAGAAACGAAGAAAAAATAATACAAAAATAATCTCGGCAAGATTGAGACTGGCCGAGACAAAAAAAAGATCTCGCCGAGATCTCAATTATTTTTTAAATTATTGAGAAAAATTTAAAAAAAAAATCTTTAATCTCGCCGAGACTGACGGAGACAAAATTTTTTTTAAAAAGAACAAACTCGCCGAGATTATTGCAAAAAAATTTAACAAAAAAGAAAAAATTTAAAAAAAAATCTGGCCTAGATTATTGAGACTGGCCGAGACAAAAAAAAAATAATCTCGACGAGATCTGGCCTAGACAAAAAAAAATTTCAAAAGAAAAATACTCCCCGAGATTATTGCAAAAAAATCTAAAAAAGAAGAGAATAATCTCGCCGAGAAGCCTAGATCTCAATAATTTAAAATAATTATTGAGATTATTGAAAAAATTTAAAAATATTAAAAATACTCCTAGGAGGATTATAACAAAAAAATTTAAAAAAAAAAGAAAAAATAATAAAAAAATAATCTCGACGAGATCTGGCCTAGATTATTGAGACTGGCCGAGACAAAAAAAAATTAAAAAAAAACGAAAAAATAATCTCGCCGAGATCTGGCCTAGACAAAAAAAAATTTCAAAAGAAAAATACTCCCCGAGATTATTGCAAAAAAATCTAAAAAAGAAGTAATCTCGCCGAGATCTAGCCTAGATCTCAATAATTTAAAATAATTATTGAGATTATTGAAAAAATTTAAAAATATTAAAAATAAAAAAATATTCCTTAATCTCTGAGATCAGGCAGAATATTTTTAAAAAGTAAAATAAAAATAAATTTTCTTTAATCTCGCCGAGACTGGCGGAGAGAATAAAAATTTTAAAAAGAACAAACTCGCCAAGATTATTGCAAAAAAATTTAAAATAGAAGAAAAAATAATAAAAAATAATCTCGGCGAGATTTGGCCGAGACAAAAAAAAATTTAAAAAGAAAAAAACTGGTCGAGATTATTGCAAAAAAATTTTAAAAAGAAAAAAATAATCTCGCCGAGATCTCGGCGAGATTTGGGCCTAGATTATTGAGATTATTGAAAAAAAAAATTAAAAAAAAAAAACGAAAAAATAATCTCGCCGAGATCTGGCCTAGACAAAAAAAAATTTCAAAAGAAAAATACTCCCCAAGATTATTGCAACAAAATCTAAAAAAGAAGAGAATAATCTCGCCTAGATCTCAATAATTCAATAATTTAATTATTGAGATCATTGAAAAATTTAAAAGTATTAAAAATAAAAAAATATTCCTTAATCTCTGAGATCAGGCAGAATATTTTTAAAAAGTAAAATAAAAATTTCTTTAATCTCGCCGAGACTGGCGGAGAGAATAAAAATTTTAAAAAGAACAAACTCGCCAAGATTATTGCAAAAAAATTTAAAATAGAAGAAAAAATAATAAAAAAATAATCTCGGCGAGATTTGGCCTAGATTATTGAGACTGGCCGAGACAAAAAAAAATTTAAAAAGAAAAAAACTGGTCGAGATTATTGCAAAAAAATTTTAAAAAGAAAAAAATAATCTCGCCGAGATCTCGGCGAGATTTGGGCCTAGATTATTGAAAAAAAAATTTAAAAATATAAAAAAAAATTCTTAAATCTCTATGAGATGAGGCAGAATATTTTTAGAAAAGAAAAAATAATAAAAATAATTCTTTAATCTCCCCGAGACTGGCCGAGGCAAAAAAAATTAAAAAGAAAATAACTCGCCGAGATTATTGCAAAAAAATTTTAAAAAGAAGAAAAAATAATCTCGCCGAGATCTGGCCTAGATTATTGAAAAAAAAATTTAAAAATAAAAAAAAATTGTTTAATCTCTCTGAGATCTGGCAGAATATTTTTAAAAAAGAAAAAATAATAAAAAAAATTATTTAATCTCGCCGAGATCTGGCCGAGATTATTAAAAAAATTTAAAAAATTCATTTTCATCTCGGCGAGATCTGATAGAAATTATTAAAATATATTAAATATATAAAAAATAAAAAATCATCATGGTACCCAACCAGAGCATCTCCTCTTCCCAGTCTCAGGCCCTCCTCTTCTTCCACCAAAATCCGCGCGTCCTCTTCGTCGGCAACGAGATCCTCTCCTTCCCCGGCGAACGTCCGACCTCGTCCCGGCCATGCGCCGCTCCTGAAAACGTACGGCGCCGATCACATCAAGGTGGGCACTCCCCTCTCCATGGACTCCCTCGAATCCTCCTCCCCTCCTTCCAACGGCACTTTCCCCGCCGACATTGCCGAACCGGTGATCAAACCGCAACTGCAATTCCTGAAGCGGACCCGGTCTTTCTTCTTCATCGACGTCTACACGTACTTCGCCTGGGCCGCCAACCCGGGCAGCATCGACCTCCAGTACTCCAGATACGCAGCTCGGCTTGCATCTTGAGTTCCATTAAATAAAAAGTCCCTTCAAGTATTCGCCGCTTCTACAATTGTTGGCAAAAAAAAAAGTCGATGGAAAGAAAATGCCCCTTTTGGGCTTCGGCTGTCCCAAAAAGGAGGATTTTTTTTTTTCTGGTAAAGGCGTAAAGCCCTCCTCTAATGAGCTGCTCACGTGATGATGTGTGAGGCAACAGGCTGCCAAATCGTGACCATTCATGGTCCATCCGAAACTGCAAAGAGACTTGTTATGAGAATAATGAAGCAAAAAAATCTGTTATCTTGTCCCGTGTCACATTTTGCACAGCTGAAATTAGCTGCTGCTCCGAGCCCTCTCGATGGCAGTGGAGTCCATTTCCGGTGCCAAAGCGGCACCTTTGCGCCAAAGGCAGTGTTTCTCGGGCAAAACTCGGCGCCATTTTCAGTTCCATCATACCTCAGTTCGAGCTTCTCAATCGATGGACGACAGGAACAAAGTCTACAAGGAACTAGGTAGGCGGTCTTCTTCTTCTTCTTCTCCTCCTTTTTCTTTTTTGATTTCGTTGTAAGTTTGATGCTTTTCTATAAATTGGCTAATTCTACTTCGTTCTTCGACTTATATAGTGTGGAATTTTGAATGGCACTTTTCGTTTCCTTTTATTTATGTGCATTTCTGAAAGCCACTAACTATATTTCAGGACTTGTCTTTGCTCATTCTGTCCTAGATTCACGCGTACCGTCGTAATATATCTACCAAGAATTCTCAAAGATTTTTTTACCATTTCCAGGTCTATATTCCCTGAAAAAGAAGATTGAGGATGTAGTTGTCCGGGCTGAAATTATGGCACCTGATGCTCTTGAGCATGAAACAGCAAGGCAAATCCAGCAAGAAGAAATGGTGCAAAAATATAACTTGTGGGATGACCCAGCTAAATCAGATGAGATTCTAACCGCATTAGCTGATTCCACCAAAGTGGTTGATGCTCTTAAAGACCTACAATTCAAGGTGCCGTGTAACCATTTAGCGTCCCGTGAGTTTGCAAATGCATTTCATGAAGACAATGTCTTAAATTACAGCTATATGACAGCCTCGTTGTCTAAAATCTAAGATTTGGTGCTGTCAGATCATAAGGAACAGCAATAGTGTGAGTTGATTTATACTTCTTATGCATCTTAAGCTCTTAAGATGTTAAATAGGTCGCTTGCTTTCATATTTAGTAGAGTGGGACACAGGTTTGCACCACCCAAATAAGAAAAACAAAAAAAGGGAATGAAGTGCTAGGATCATGTTGTAAGTACCTTTTGAACATAGTTAATTAAGAACCTTTATTATGGCAGGCAGATTGCTCACTGTTTCAGATGTTAGTCCTACCATTGTGTTGGATAGAACAATTCTTTCCTAAGTACTGATTTTCTACTTAGGACAGAGCACTTGTTACACGTTTTTAGATAGAGTCAGGCTAGCCTGCGCTGTAGGGCTAGTGCGCTGCAAGATCAGTGGGGACTGCCTGCCCTGCAGCGTAGCGTAGGTTAGTTTTGCCTTTTCAGATAGGAGTCTTTTCCACATTCTTTTCCCTCTTTTTTTGTTTCTCAGTGCAGAATTTATTTAGCGGTGTTTTCTCTCTATTGTAGAGTGTACTAATTTGCCCATTCTTGATATTTTGTTCTTTTCAACATGGTTAGGCTGAAGAAGCTAAATTGATCACACAGCTAGCTGATATGGATGTAATAAACTACCAGCTTTTTAAGCAGGCATACAAGGCATCAGTTGACGTGAGCAAATTCATGGATCATTACAAAATGTCCAAGCTTCTTGGTGGACCATATGATGCTGAAGGAGCTTGTCTAATTATTAGAGCTGAATCCAACTCTGTTGATTCTGAGGTTTGAGGACATATTATATCTTTGTATGACAAGAATGATAAATAATGGATTTCACATGTTCTAACTTGAACAATCTAAGGACAAGGTTATCCCGCATTAATACTACCATTTGGTTTTCCAACATGAACTGATTATTTTACATTGAAAAACCTAATCAGACTGTTTATGTGCGGTTCAGGTCCACTGTGAGTGAACTCACATGTGATTTCTCTCACAATAGCAGGCTAGCAGCAGTGCATCCATGATTTTCATGAGGACTGATTAATATTGGATTTCACATGTTCTAACTTTAACAATCTAAGGATAAGGTTATTCTCTCTTATTTGGTTTTCCAACATGAACTGATTATTTTACTTTGAAAAACCAAATCAGACTGTTTATGTGCGGTTCAGGTCCACTGTGAGTGAACTCACATGTGCTTTCTCTCACAATAGCAGGCTAGCAGCAGTGCATCCATGATTTTTATGAGGACTGATTAATACTGGATTTCACATGTTCTAACTTTAACAATCTAAGGATAAGGTTATCCTCTCCCATTTGGTTTTCCAACATGAACTGATTATTTTACTTTGAAAAACCAAATCAGACTGTTTATGTGCGGTTCAGGTCCACTGTGAGTGAACTCACATGTGATTTCTCTCACAATAGCCGGCTAGCAGCAGTGCATCCATGATTTTCATGAGGAATGATTAATAATGGATTTCACATGTTCTTACTTGAACAATCAAGGATAAGGTTATCCTCCCTCTGTCCCAGATTAATACTCCCATTTGGTTTGCCAACATGAACTGATTATTCTACTTTGAAAAACCAAATCAGACTGTTTATGTGAGGTTCAGGTTCACTGTGAGTGAACTCACATGTGATTTCTCTCAGAATAAAAGGCTAGCAGCAGTGCATCCATGAACACTTGCTCGAGTTTTCGCATGTGAGTGCACTCAGAACGGATCCAAATTTGTTAAAGTGGGACGGAGAGAGTATATAAGTCCCAATGTTCATTGCAAGTGTAGTTTCTCGTCTTAATTAAATGTCTTCTATCTGACAAACCTTTAATGTACTTTTACTTATCTTCACTTTATAGAATATGTCTATTATGATACCTTAGGTTCCTGAGTCATTGCGTGGTCCAGATGCAACATCGTGGATTGTTTTGACTTTTGAGTGATAGGTTGGCTAGGTGTTTCCAGTCATGGATATAAAATCTTCCGTCTTTTTCAACTTGTGTCATAATCTATGTCTAATAATCTTTCATGACCAAAGCCGATGATTTCATCTCTGGTTCTTCTTAGTTTCTTTTCCATGGCATCTTTTTATGAAAGACAAAATTGTTTCGTGAAAGAACCTGTGCTTAAGTCTGATGACAATATAACCTGTGCTTCAGTCTGGCATGCATAACTCATGTTTAATGTGATCTACATATAAGTTGATTCTATGCAGGATGTGGGAAGTAATTCATAGTATACATTATAATGAAATTTTATTTCATTGACATGTTATAATGATGACTTACTTTTTCGTTTTAGAAGAAGTATATGTGACTTACCATAAATTTTTAATATCTGTACTTTTTTGTAGTTGTGGGCAGAGAGGCTTCTAAATATGTATACAAAATGGGGGAAAAAGCAAGGACTTAGAGGACGAATAATGGAGAAGTGTTCCTCTAAGCTTGGAGGTATCAAATCTGCAACTATTGAGTTTGAATCTAAGTTCTGTTATGGCTACCTCTCTGGAGAGAGGGGAACACACCTAGCTGTTGGAAATTCTCTTGATGGATCTATTGTCACTCAGGTCAGATACTTGTATCAACTTGGTTGAAAGTCTGATAACCTTTCTACAGATCTGGTGTCTTTGCTATTGCAAAGGTCTTCGATTGTCTACAGTCTAGCTTTTGCTTTATTTGCCCTTTTCAAGAGTTCAATCAAATTGCAACTTCAAATTATAATCATAATCAGGAAGCGTCTTTTCCCCACAATATGAGGTCAGTGACATGGATCTTACGCCTCCAATCTAGCCTGGATTATGCTGCTCTTTCATAAGAGAGAGTATGCTTATATACTTCCTTGCTAACTCCATCCAAGTCCCTTGGTCTCCCCTTCATGCCCATACCAAGGCAACCTACACTCCCTCCTCTAAAGGTGCTACTCTACACTCATGTCTAAACATATATCTTCTAGTTATTCCCACACATCCACCTTAAAACAAACACGACCAAAGATGCAATTAAAAAAATTAAGGAATAACTAATTGGACAAGCCCAATACTACTTGGGCAATTGTGACTGGTGACAACTAATTGCTTGCAAATTTCAAATTTAGTGTCTTGTGTTTGCAGCAGATGTTAACATCCGACGTTAGGGGTTGATACTGATAAATATGCAACGCAACAGTAGGAAAGTGGTTTTCCACAACCCTATTTTTTCTTATGGGAACTACCTATTTGGGAATAATCAGTTACATATTGTGCAAAGGTCATAGTCATCTAAATATGCCTTGGTCTGTATGTTTGTTGATTTTAAATAAAGCTATCTAAAGCTTGCAGGCTTGCATCGCCAGTGTGGATGTCATCCCTCTTTTCCTGGAAGTGAACCCTGACCTACACTTGGATGATGAAGACTTGGAGATTTCTCTTGTTCCGTCGTGTGGAGATGAGATTCTGCATAACCGAACATTCTCTGTGGTCAGTATCTGCCACAGACCAACTGGAGTTAAGGTTCAATGTTCAGGTATGAAACTTGTGTATTCTCTTACCTCATTCATGTCTAATGAGCCAGAGATGTCTGTCATCCATTAAAGATATTCATGGCAGGATGGGGCTTTTCCCATCCAGGTATTTGGTAACCAGGTCTAGCTCGCATTGGTATAATACGAAGTATATATATTCATAATGCGTTTCCTAACAGCTGGAGCTTTTGGGAACAACAGTGACCTAACATGGTATGTAAATAAATTGATAATTTGTTTCCTAACAGCCCAGGTTGTGGATTCTAGTTCCACTGGAAGTGAGTGAGCAAACCCCCCCCCCCCCCCCCCCCCCCCCCCCTACATCTGTGTTTTTCATGGAAAACTTGATAGATGCTTACATGTACAGGGAAGTGATGGATTATGTAAATTTATTGATAACTTGTTTCCTAACAGCTAGAGCTTTTTGGAACAAAGGTTGTCTAACAGGTGTTAGCAAACTTTGTTGGATCCTAACATGTCAAATTGCTACAAATTGAGGCTGTCTTTTCGTGAATGTTGACTCGTTCTCCTAAAAACTGTTAGTAATTTGGAAGATAGAGTGTATGTTGACATGTTGATGTGTGTGTCCATGATCAGGTGAAAGGAACCACTTTTCAAATAAGATGAAGTCTCTCAATCGTTTGAAAGCCAAACTTGCTGTGACTGCAGAGGAACAAGGAGTCACAGATGTATCAGGAATTAGGAAAACAGCAATTCTAGATAGTTTTAGGCAGGAAACAAGGAGATATGTTTTTCAACCGTACAAGTTGGTCAAAGATGTAAACACTGGCACACAATTGACTGATCTGACTTCAGTTTTGGATGGTAATTTGGAAGCTTTTATTGGTGCTCATATCAGCCTTAGATATGCCAAAAACTCATGCTAAATTGGGTTGGCTTCGATATACCACTGGTAAAGCTGTAATGTGTACGGATATGGCGAGTTGTTTCTGGGATCTATTGCTATAGAGGAGTTGTAATTTTCTCCAACTACCAAAAGCATGAGGTGAGGGGCTCTCTAATTACTGAAACCTGACAATTCTTGCAGGGAGACTTTTTCATTTTTGGTGAGTTGTAAGTATATTTTCTTGATGTTCTACTTCAGGATTTTTTAAGTGGTAATTCATTACAAATTGCTCTGGTAATTTTATATTTGAGCTTTTGCAAATAGAAAATTTTTACTTCTATTGTAATTTTTTTATATGAAGTCGTCTATTGTGATCTACCTAGGCAATTTTATGTCAGTAATGACAGACCCTGGAACATTTGGACTTGCCCTAGTCCCAGTTTTCTGATACATTCTTTGTTTTGCATAAATGAGAAATCCAATCAGATTTTTTCACATTTTAAAAAGAACAGGTGTTGGGATATCTGAGTTAGTAACCTTTTGTTCGTGCCGTAAGTTGGAAATTCGAAGACTATTTTCTGACGGAAAAATGACACTCTGGGCACTTTTAATAGATAAAGTTGATTTTCAAATGAACTAATTTTTAGTTCATTTCAAGATCAACCTATCTATTAAAAGTGGCCGAAGGGAGTGATTATTACTCCATATTACATAGCATTCTTATGTGGCAATGTAAGAAAGTAAACATGTGACAGATAGCATATTTGAAAACATGTGATGCACCTGGTGCATCACAATCCATGGGCTCTCTCGTAGGTGCTGGCGGGCAGGGGCAGTCAAACCTTCCCTTTGTATTAAATCCTGCCATCTTAATCAGGCCTGAAAGTGTTTGGGTGGTGCACGCAGGCTGCAGGCACACATGGACCAGGCATATATGACAGGGAACAACGCATATTTAATTATTTTGAATGAGATATTTCGAAGATACACCATGGTGTTTCCTGCGCCATCAACGGATGCACACGCGTGCGGGTGTGGGCATATCCATATACAATGTCCCCCTTTGGAGGCGAACGCGATCTGTGGCAGTTCTGCGGAACAATCACACATTGTCCAGGTGCAGAAAGTGTGCTAAATTTGGGACAGCAAGGTGCTGAGCAGAATCAAACTTTAGGCTGATTTGGCTTGATCATGAAATTTCAAGCCTAGAATTTGAGTTGAGTCACTTCAGCTTATGAGTCAGCTTAGTTTTGTAATTCGTGACCCGAAGGTAGTTTTTTTATTGTCTTGATTTTCTAGGAAGGAGGGATACTCCATCTGTCCTGTTTTAGATGCTCCATTTGGGAAAGACGACAATCCTTATTTTAGATGCTATATTGTAACACCCGAAAAAAAATCGGTATGCTTACTAAAATTGATTGATCTAAATAAGAAATTTTGTTGCTTGATTAAATTATGATTTGATATGTTTTGCATTTTGGCGTTAAAGAGCGCAAAAAGAGCTTTCCAACGCCACCGACGGTGCACAATTCGGAATTCGGAGCAAAAAATTATGTTAGCTTGAATTTTGTTATACGTTCGGGGTATACGCGATCGATCGCCGGGGTATGCACCGCCTGAGACTGAATCCGAAAAATGTTATTTTTGGGAAACCTAATTAAAGTAGATATCAAATTCTAACTAATAAAGGAAGATTGAGTTTAGGACGTCCCTTCTAGTTATGTGGAAGCTTCTAATTGGGGAAATGAGATATTGGATTGGGAAGGAATATTTGCTTTTGTATATTTTTACACATTGTAGAGATGTAACTCTTGTTTCCATAATCTAAATTTAATAAAATGCTTTAACACATTATTATTATATTTAATTATTTTTCTTAGATTTGTAGTTGTAGATGAGTCATGACACACATTTATAAATTTTGAAGTGTAGATGGAATGTTTTTAATTTAGGATTATCTCTTCTTAGAAACCTTAGTTGCTAAACATATATAAATACTGGGCTTTAAAGATTAATTGTTATACTTAGGGAAATTTATATAATAGGGTATAAAAAAAAATTTTAAAAATGACTCACTGTAGAAAATAATTGCAAAAGAGGGTATCTGACAAGCCACGTAGGCGCCAGCGCGGCCGCTGGCGCCTGCGTGGCATTTTTTTTAAAACTGACCCGAAAGGCGTCGGTTCGCCTTTCGCAGAAACGTGAAAGGCGTCGGTTGAACCGACGCCTTTCGGGTCAGTTTAAAAAAAAATGCCACGCAGGCGCCAGCGGCCGCGCTGGTGCCTGCGTGGCTTGTCAGATACCCTCTTTTGCAATTATTTTCTACATTGAGTCATTTTTAAATTTTTTTTTTTATATACCCTATTATATAAATTTCCCTTATACTTATTCAAATAGTGGGCTATGAAGATTAATGCCTCTTCTTTGTTTCTTGTTTATGATTGTGATTTTTTTATTTTTTTCACACATTGTACACATGTAAATCTTGTATTAATAAAATACCTTTTATAAATTTTGATAATGTTAAATTACTTTCATACATTACGAGTTGTAGATAAAATACCTTTTATGTGTTTGATATGATAGCTCTTATAACCCTTAATTTTTAAACATGTTGAAATACTGGGCTCTAAAAATAAATTCTTAACCATGTTTAAATAGTCGCTATGATATTCAAACATCGTTAAATACTAAGCATCCCATGGTTTATTCCCTTGTCTAATTGAATTATTATAAAAAAAATATTTGTTGTCTAATAGATAAACTATTTAATTTTCATAGAGGAGTTTGGGAAAAAAACTTCTCACCGACCATGGAAAAAGTTATTTTTAATTATATGTTAGCTTCGTAAATATGACATAATCTAACTATTTTATTATAAAGATGGTAATGTAATTCAAGTAAATAAAGCGGGTGGAAGAGGTGACCTAGATGTTATTGTTAATACAAGTAGGGGAGATGACCAAGAGCACCCCCATAGTCGCCTGCTGTGGCCGGCTATTATAAGCGCCTTAGTCGTCAACTTAGGGGTTGCTGCCGCATATTTGAAGAGAAACACCCATTCTATACAACAATTTTACTCTTTTTAATTCTTGTGTGGATAGTTGCCCGACTAATGGCAAGGGGGATTAAAAAAAATTCATAATGTGAATTCTTACTAGTATCCCTAGGATTATGATTGAACTTTGGGCCGATATTTTCTTCAACGACAAGGCATTGTCTGCCATGCTCATAGCACATTCCTTCTTACTGATCATATGTCCCACTGTCTAATTTTCAAAGAATTACCTTAAATATAGTTCTTTTACATTGGTATGGACATGTACTTTGTGTCTTATTATATTTTATGAACTCTGTATCAAAATAAAAAGTTTATATTCTTTAATCTCCTAATAATGCTAACAAACTGATGGTCTTTTATTATTTATATTTTTTAAATTCACTCATAGTTTTTTGCAACTAAGAATGGCGTGGTTTTTTATGAATTGGAGCAAAGGTTAATTATCGTTTTATTTTTCATGGCATCTAGATTTGATTTCTATATTCACCTGGTTGTTTACTTCATTGTTAGCATATGTTATGATATTTAAGCTAAAATGTAACCTTGAATTTTCTTAAGTGAGTATCATCGATTAAGACTACAGATGGTAATGTAAATTAAATAAATTAAGTGGGTGGCTATTTTAAGTGCCTTAGTCATCAACTTAGGGTTTATGCAGCAAAATATTTGAATTAAGGTACAAAATTTAATAAAAATATTTGCTTTTATATATTTTTACACATTGTAGAGATGTAACTCTTGTTTCCTTAATCTAAGTTTAATGAAATGTTTTAACACATTATTATTATATTTAATTATTTTTCATAGATTAATAGTTGTAGATGACTTATCTTTTATAAATTTTGAGGTGTAGATGAAATATTTTTAATTTAGGATTATCTCTTCTTAAAAACCTTCGTTGTTAAACATATATAAATACTGGGCTCTAAAGATTAATTATTATACATATTCAAATAGTGGGCAATGAAGATTAATGCCTTTTCTTTGTTTCTTGTTTATGATTGTGATTTTTTTATTTTTTCACACATTGTAGACAGGTAAATCTTGTATTAATAAAATACCTTTTATAAATTTTGATAATGTTAAATTACTTTCATACATTAGGAGGTGTAGATAAAATACCTTTTATGTGTTTGATATAATAGCTCTTAGAACCATTAATTTTTAAACATGTTGAAATAGTGGGCTCTAAAAATAAATTCTTAACAATGTTTAAATAGTCGCTATGATATTCAAACATCATTAAATAACAAGCATCCCATGATTTATTCCCTTGTCTAATAGAATTATTATAAAAAAATATTTATTGTCCAATGGACAAACTATATATTTTTCATAGAGGAGTTTGGGAAAAAAAGCTTCTTACCGACAATGGAAAAAAGTTATTTTTAATTATACGTTAGCTTCGTAAATATAACATAAGCTAACTATTTTATTATAAAGATGATAATGTAATTCAAGAAAATAAAGTTGGTGGAAGAGGTGACCCAGATATTATTGTTAATGCAAGTGGGGTAGACGACAAAGAGCACCCCCATAGCCGCCTGTTGTGGCCGGCTATTGGAAGCGCCTTAGTCTTCAACTTAGGGGTTGCTGCTCCATATTTGAGCCAAGGTATAGAATTTAAAAAGAAGCACCCCTTCTATGTAAAAATTTTACTCTATTTAATTATTGTGTGGATTGTTGCCCGACTAATGGCGAGGGGGATTAAAAAAAATTGATTAAGCGAATTCTTGCCAGTATCCTTAAGATTGTGATCGAACTTTGGGCCGCTATTTTCTTCAATGATAAGGCATTGTCTGCCATGCTCATGGCACATGCCTGTTTACTGATCATATGTTCTACTATCTATTTTTCAAAGAATTACCTTAAATATAGTTCTTTTAAATTTGTATGGAAATGTACTTTATTTCTTGTTATATTCTATAAATACTGTATCAAAATAAAAATTTTATGTTCTTTAATCTCTTAATGATGCTAACAAACTGATGGTTTTTTTCTATTTTTTAAGTTCACTCATCGTCTTTTGCAACTAGGAATGGCATAGTTTTTTATGAATGAGAGCAAAGGTTAAATATCGCTTTATTTTTCATGGCATCTAGATTTGATTTCTATATTCACCTGGTTGTTTACTTCATTGTTAGTATATGTTATGCTATTTAAGCTAAAATATAACTTTGAATTTTTTGAAGTGAGTATCATCGATTTGAGATAGATGGTAATGTAAATTAAACAAATTAAGTGGGTGGTTATTGTAAGCGCCTTAGTCGTCAACTTAGGGTTTTCGCAACAAAATATTTGAATTAAGGTACAAAATTTAATAAAAATATTTACTTTTATATATTTTTACACATTGTAGAGATGTAACTCTTGTTTCCTTAATCTAAATTTAATTAAATGCTTTAACACATTATTATTATATTTAATTATTTTTCATAGATTTGTAGTTGTAGATGACATATCTTTTCTAAATTTTGAAGTGTAGATGAAATATTTTTAATTTAAGATTATCTCTTCTTAGAAAGCTTAGTTGTTAAACATATATAAATACTGGGCTCTAAAGATTAATTGTTATAAATATTTAAATAGTGGGCTATGAAGATTAATGCCTCTTCTTTGTTTCTTGTTTAATATTATATTTTTTTACTTTTTCACACATTGTAGATATGTGAAACTTGTATTAATGAAAGACCTTTCATAAATTTTAACAATGTTTAATGACTTTTGTACATTAGGAGGTGTAGATGACATACCTTCTATGTGTTTAATAAAATAGCTCTTAGAACCCTAAATTATTAAACATTTTTAAATAATGAGCTCTAACAGTTAATTGTTAACCATGTTTAAATAGTCGCTATGATGTGCAAACATCGTCAAATGCTAAGCATCCCATGGTTTATTCCCTAATCCAATGTAATTATTATAAAAAAATAATTTATTTAATTTATTTTACACATTGTAGAGATGTAATAATTGTTTCTTTATACATTGTTATTATGTTTAAATTTTTTTAATAGATTGTGAGGTGTTGATGAAATGTTCTTAATTAAAGATTGTTTCTTCTTAGAACTTTTGGTTGCTAAACATATATAAATAGTGGGCTTTGAAGATAAATTATTATATATATTTAAATAATGGGCTATGAAGATTAATTTTTATATATATTAAAATAGTGGGCTCAGAAGATCAATGTCTCTTCTTTATTTCTTGTTTACGATTGTGATTTTTTTATTTTTTCACACATTGTAGAGATGTGAATCTTGTATTCATGAAATGCCTTTTATAAATTGTGATAATATTTAATTATTTTTATAAATTGGGAGGTATAGATGGCATACCTTTTTATGTATTTGATAAAATATCTCTTAGAACCCTAAATCATTAAACATGTTTAAATAGTGGGCTCTAAAAGTTAATTATTAACAATATTTAAACAAATGCTCTTATGTTCAAACATCGTCAAATGCTAAGCATCAATGGTTTATTCCCTTATCCAATGAAATTATTATAAAAAATGTGTTTTTATATATATTTTATATTACAATTCTTGTTTTATTTAATTTATATTTCATGAAATACTTTCATACATTGTTATTGTGTTTAATTAATTTTCTTAGATCAGGAGGTGTAGATGAAATTTCTTAAATTCAAGATTGTTTATGAAGACCAACGAGAACAGCCATGGGCGCCAATGGTGGCCTTCACAAAACGCCTCTAGATGTATTTTTAGTGGACTCAGAGGGTCCGATGACAAAACTCTCTTGCTTAGTTACAGAAAATTTGACTTTCAAATACATATAGAGGCGTTTGCTTAAATATTTTTACGTAACATTTGTTATCAATCTCCAACCATTGTGTCCATGAACACGGACCCCCTAGAGGCGTATGGGCTATGTTGTTCGTCTAACATCTGATTAATTTAGAGCAAAAATTTATTAATTCCTAACATAGCTATGCGTTTCATGTTAGGCCACATTGGGTATTGGAGCTCCATGCTATGGAAGGTCCTAGGTTCTAATATCGATGGAAGTGTTTATACTCCAATTATGTTTCACGTGCCACGTTTAGTGAACACTTACACATGAAGGGAGATGTTAGAATATATAATAAATGAATAAAGATTTCCGTTTCCTTAACCGCTCGAGCTTTTAGGAAACATAGTTATCTTACATATTTGACTCTTTTGATATTCATGTTTTATCCTCTTGCAAGGTCATTGATTCTCCTACTGCATTTCTATTGTGGTTTTAAGTTCTACTAATTATTATTTAGAATAATCATGCACCCTCTAATGCAGAGCGTAGCAAGGATGCATGTAGCATAATTATTTAAACTCTCTGATAGTTTTTAGAGCTGATGTAATAATACATTGGACCGACATAACACTTCATATTATTATCTTTCAGTTTCACAAGTTGTATCCCCATAAAAATGGTTTGTCTAAGGGGCCGTTTGGGGCGTGATAAAGCCAAAACATCCAGTGTGAATTTTGGATGTCCATTGTAACATCTATATTTTTTCTAACATCCAGCTGAGGTGTGTTCAGCTGGATATGAAAAAAAGTTGGATGCTACAATGTAGGAAAACATCCACAGTGGATGTTTTACTTTTAATCACGCCTCAAACGGACCCTAAATAGTAATAGGAGATGCTGCTCTAGTAGGCGATCAGGCTGCCTGCCCTGTAGTGCACAATGCAACAACGCAGGCTAGCCTGACTCATAGTAATATGCATACACATACTTTAAAAACACATATATTGGTAGTTTAAAGCTATTTGAGACCCATTTATACGAGGCCGATCTCATATAAGGAGTTTGACACTAGTCTTTTGGATTTCGATCTGATGGTGGATATCAAATTGAGTGCGAATTATCACTCACGTTTGTTATTGCCGTACCAAGATCTAACAGCTACGACTTGAATTAGGCTTATATAAGCCAAATAAGATCGATTTCATTTAAATTTTTCCCAAGCTACTCTTTCAACTTCGAACCTTAACTCAGATATGAATTATTCCATAAAAAAACTTAGGGGCCGTTTGGGGCGTGATAAAAACTAAACATCCACCGTGGATAATCCAATTTCAGGTGGATTTTTTGAATTTATCCACTATCCAGCTGAAACATCTCCTGAGGTGTTTCAGCTGGATAGTGGATAAATTCAAAAAATCCACCTGAAAGTGGATTATCCACGGTGGATGTTTGGTTTTTATCACGCCCCAAACGGCCCGTTAGATTTCAGCTTCTAAACGCTTATAAGTTTGCTTTAGCACGCGTTTATATTCTGGTTTTTAATCTTTCCTTCTTTTATACAAAACCGTGGTTTTACCTAACCCGCCGCCATTTTGGCAAACGGTAGGTACTGGATGTCCCTATCGAGCACACCACCTCCGACCATTTAATGATCACGGACAAAAACCCTATACAAAATGCCAACGCATTCAATGACCATGGATGAATTCATTCGACCACTCGAACCTCTTCGCTCGCTCGCGCCGAGTCCCGATCGGGCGAGGTCCAGACGCCCACCGCGCGCGCGAGAGAGAGAGAGAAGATAACGAAGCTGCTCTCTCTGGTTCACTCACCACCCATCCCCAATCTCCTCCATCGATTCCATTCACCCATCCTTGTATCCGTCTTTGTCCTCCATCTTCTTCTACTTGATCGCCATTCATGGACAAAACAGGGAGTCATGGAACCACCTCTCGGGACCCATCTCAAGATTCATCTCTTTCTTCTTCCTACGAAACTGCCATGGACGCACTCTCTTCCCTCATTTCTCGTCGCAGGCGCGGAGATGGCCCCAAGCTGGATGACAAACTTGATCGCATGTCCAGATATATAAAGGTATCTTCTGCCACTACTCTAATATTTGCACTCTTCTCTTTGCTATTTGTAATTTCATTCTAGCAGTTATTTCTTGTTGCAGATTTTGGGCTTGGAGGAAGGAATATCCGAGCTGAAGATTATCCATGTTGCCGGAACTAAAGGAAAGGTATTATTACTGTTTTGAAACATTGGTTGTTGAGGTTGTATACCAGCTGGGTATCCTTAAGCTGCCTGCTCTTTTGCTTACGGAGATTGTGTTTCAGGGCTCAACATGCGCATTTTCGGAGTCTATTTTGCGAGAATGTGGCTTCCGGACAGGACTGTTTACGTCCCCGCATTTAGTAGATGTTAGAGAAAGATATCGAATTGATGGGTGGGTATATCAACTCCTCTCCTTGTGAGCTTACTATCTAAGTTTACTATTGTTATAAATGCTTTTTGTTGATTTGTTGGATTTGGCTGTCAATAGTTAAACGTTTAGATAAGTGAATTTAATTAGTTTTAGTAAGGAACGTTCATTCTTCTTACTCTGTGCTTGATGCCTTTATATTCTTATCATTGGCTACTTCAGGATTAACAATCTTTGCCATTGGTCTTCTTCTGAATATCATAAAGTTTCTCTATGGTATTTCAGGTTGGACATTTCCAAGGATAAATTTCTGGGTTATTTCTGGGATTGTTATAATCAACTTAAGGTACTCTCTGATATACTATGTTCGGCAGTTACAGAGCAGAATGAGAGAATGGAAAATGGTTCTATCTTGCAAAAAATGCTTACACACATTTAATTAAGTTGCTTGGAGAATATAATAACTCTGCATAATTACACACTTTTCTTTCAAATGTGTGGGCTAGTCATTCTATGGGTTTTCTTGCAAGAGCATTCTATTTGCACAAGTGTCTGCGTTGCTTAATAAATCCATGATAATGTTTATAATGTTGGTCTAAAATAATTTTTTTCTTCTTTTTACTATGTCATTTATCACCAATAAAATAAGGTGTGACAGCCATTTCTATTTGCAGGAACAGGTTGCAGATGACTTGTCAATGCCTCCTCTTTTTGCATTTCTTACGTTGTTGGCTTTCAGAATATTCATATCTGAGAAGGTTGGTATTTTAGTTATTCTTTTTTTCGTTGTAATAGCATGAGTTATCAATTTGGAAGTTAGATTCTTCCCCTTTATATTTTGTGCTTCCATTTTAATAGCATGAATTATCAATTTATAAGTTAAATTTTTATTAGATTCTTCCCCTTTTATATCATCATTTGGATTTTGTTAAGAGTCAAATATGGTATAGATTCCATATCACAACCCCAAATAGATGGATACGGTCTATGATGATGACGACGATCTTCCCTTTTATTTAATGGATAAAATAACGTCCATTCTACTCTTCCTTCTTTCACTATTGCCAATTCCCTATTATACACTTCAATTTTTTTTGGATGTATGCTCTGTACTTAGTGGCAATAAGCTTATTCATGATTTCTTTTGGCACCAGGTTGATGTTGCAATCATTGAAGTGGGTTTAGGGGGAAGGATGGACTCTACAAATGTGGTAATGGCATAACTGTATATGAGCTATGCTTTTATCTTCTTAATTAACTGATTATATGCATTCTTGCAAGCCTTCATAAAATCTGCTATTTTACAGGTAAAAGAGCCTGTTGTTTGTGGCATCACTTCACTAGGAATGGATCATATGGAGGTGCTTGGTATGTAAATCGCTTATCTATCATGTACGTTTGTTTATAGATTCTGCCGTGATGTATTTTCTTATTATGTTTGTTATATATGTTCAAAAGGAAAGTACAGTAAAACTCACCTGTAATCTTGTATAAGATTTTGAATTTAACTGGAGTCCTTGCTCGAAGAAGTAGCATAACAGATGCCCTAGTTTCATTTATGGTGACGGATATCTTGGATGCGTTTGGACATGTGGACATGCTAGTTGAAATCGCATGTTATATTACCTCCTTCCTTTTAAGCTTAATTTCCTTGACACGAAGTTAGACTGAACGCCATAATGCTTGCTAAGTGGAATTCATGAGTATCCTTCCCATTGGGTGAAATTATTACCATATGTGGGGAACTGGGGAGGAAGGTTGAATCATTGTATTTACACCATTTTCCTTATGAAAAGGGGGAAATCACATGAGACTACTAATGAAGATAAAAAGAAAAAACTTGCAAATTGCATCTGTATCTCAAGTGAGGGAAAATATTGAAGCCTTCGAATAAGCATTGGTGGTCATCACGTAGTTCTTAACTTCCTTGTCACCTTATCACTGCTACTTGGAGTGAGAATCTTAACATTCACCTCGAAACAATAAAACATTAGTAGAACCACAGTGCCCAAAGTTGTCATGAGAACCAATTTCTTCTGCGTCCGTGGTGAACAATTGCCATCGGTGACCCTTTTCCATATGTTTGGCTGAATGCTGAATTCATTAGGTAATTCCAACTGCCATCTTTGAGCATCGGTTGCGGGGCTCTAGCAATAAGGATTTGAAGCTCTGTTTTTAATTAATCTTTTAATTTTTTTATATAGGCAATAATTTTATCAACAGACGGGTTTGGTGCTCTAATTTCTTGAAGGCGTTGAATGCGCTTTGGCCTTAGCTCTATCTTATTTTCTTTTTCAAATGAAATAATGTGCAGGAGACACCCTAGGAAAGATTGCCTCTGAGAAGGCTGGCATATTCAAGGTAAACAGCTATTACTGTCATCAGTATTAATAGTATCGCTTAGGCAACCATAATAAAATTAATGCAGTATTCTTTTTTCCTTTATCATGCTACTATGCAGTCTTCATTTTTCAAGTGTTTTCTGAAATGGATTGGTCTCTTTCATGCTAATGAAGCCTCAAGTTCCAGCATTCACGGTACCCCAGCTTCCAGAGGCAATGGATGCTCTTAAAGAGAAGGCTTGTGATATTAAGGTGGCATTGACCTCTTAAAGTACCATTATATACCCATATAATTAGATGGATTAAGGGTTTGGATCTTATCTTCTAATTTAATGCCCCTTAAATTCCTTGCAGATCGCACTAGAAGTAGCTTTGCCACTTGATCCAAATAGGTTGCATGGGATAAAGCTTGGTTTGGCTGGTGATCACCAGTTTATAAATGCTGGTCTCGCTGTTGCTCTTTGTAAATCCTGGCTCCGGATTACTGGACATGAGCAAAAAATTTTACCCAATGTATCTTCTTTTGCAGAAGTCTGCTTTTTGACCTTTTTTTTTTAATCTTTCTGTCTTGGTCTGATAAGAATCTCATATTAGGCAAACCAGGAGGCTTATTTACCAGAGGCATTTCTGAAAGGTCTCTCTGCTGCAAGATTATCAGGAAGGGCTCAGATAGTTCATGACACATGGTTAAAAACACACAATTTAATGGAAATGAAGGAAACCACGTATGGTGATCTGATATTTTACCTTGATGGTGCTCACAGTCCAGAAAGCATGGAAGTTTGCGCGAGGTGGTTTTCCAGTGCTGTGAAAGAAAGAAATTCTTTTGTTGATTTGGAAGTAGAAACTCATGGAAATGGCAACCTTCAACCTGACCACACAGCTTCTAATGGGTCTAACAAAATTTCAAAGCAGGTACAATTCCCTTAAAGTCTTCCCTCTCTCTCAAGTATTTTTAATGAGCCTAACTCAATCGGTTTAGAGCACCTGTCCAATAGCTGTATATGTCACCAACTAGAACGCAGGGCATGTAATTTTCATGGATATGGACTTTGTTTTTGTATATAGTTCTCTTCTTGGAGCTCTTCGACTGATGTAATAAGCGGTATGCAGCTGTAAAGGAAATCATGGAAACTATTCGAAACCCACCTTGTGAGATTGTACGAGCATGTGGTACCTTCAAGGCAAGGTTTCATAATCATAATCAAGTAGTGCCTTTTCCCAACTATTTGGGGTCGGCGACATGGATCTTGTTCCTCCATTCAGGCCTGTTTTGAGCTCTCTTTTGTAAGAGATAATAAAGTCAAATCCTTTTTTATTAACTCCATCCAAGTTCTCGTAGGTCTCCCTCTCCCTCTTTTGGCATTCTTTACATGCATCCCTTCTAATCTTCTCATAGGGGCATCTAGTTGTCCTCTTTGCATATGCCCATACCAATGCAACCTACATTCCCTTAGCTCTCCCCTAAAGGAGCTACCCCTAAACTCTTACGAATATATTTATTTCTAATCTTATCTCTCCTAGTTATCCCATTCATCCACATTAGGATTTTCATTTCGGCTACATTCAACTTATCTATATGACTCTCTTTGGTGCCCAACACTCTCCTCCATAGAGTATTGCAAGCTTAATAGCTGGCCTATAGAACTTGTGTTTAAGCCTTTTTGAAAAAACTTTTTTGAAATACGCCTATCACACAAAATTCCCAAAGCTGCCCTCCACTTTACCCACCCCACATTTATCCTGCATCACATCACTATCAACATCCCCATTCTTTATGAATAATGGATCATAATTAATGGAATTGATCACATCTTGCACTTCTTGTCCATCTATTTCAACTAAGGCAAGGTTTCGTGTGAGAAAATTTTCACTAGAACAAATAATGATGATCTTAAATGTCTTTTAATATCAGGATGGTCAAACCACATCTGAACTGCCCAACATGACCACAATAACGACAAAAATGATAAAACCACATAAGTTTCTTTGCAATATTGGACGGCCTGAATGGCTGTGCCAAAAGTGGTAGAAGTGGCTACTGGTCTCAAGAAATTTATTTGTTAATCGTCTTGACTTCATGAGGTTCATAAGCAGACTGAGAAGATTGACTTAAATTTTACCTTTATGATGTAGTGTTCATTGGGTTTCTGATGGTCGTATAAATTTTTTCTATAGATTCTTCTTTTCAATTGCATGGACGTGAGGGACCCACAAGTTCTGCTGCCAAGGCTTTATAATACATGTGCATCATCTGGTATAGCTTATATTATTTGGCATTTAATTCAATTTGGAAGAATGTATCTGCAGCAAGAGATGCATTAATTCATTAAAGCTTTCTCTTAGTGTCTGGTTTATGCTTCTAAAAAGATAAATTTATGTCCACGTCTCTTGATCAGGTGTACATTTCTCTAAAGCCCTGTTTGTCCCAAGCTTGTCGAGTTACCATAAAGTTGATTCACCTACATCGCCTGTAGTTTCAGACACAACTAAGGACCTTTCTTGGCAGTTCACACTTCAAAGAGCATGGGAAAAAATTATTCATGGGAAAGGTGACGGACCAATAATTTGAATATTTTGTTTAAATGTCTGCCTTTTTTGGTTCCTGAGCTACGGGCTACTTATCCTCATGCATAAGATTTAAATTACTTAAAGAGGAACATCATGTCCAGGAACGCTTCTAGTGCTCTACACAAATTTTCTGTGAACCTGTGATGTAAATAATCCTTCTGAAAATCATCTCAAAACTGTTTCTTTACGGGATATTGATTTATCTTTGACTGAAATGCTGGCGCTTGTTCTAACCATTCATCTCTTCACATTACTTATGTATTTTTGAACTTCATGTGCTTTCAGATGCTAATGTTGAAGAGAGTTATCAGATGAAAATATTGCCATCACAGGGCTCTCGTCATGAAGACATTTTTCTCAAATGCAATTCTTCATGCAAACACTTTGACTACAGTGCAGTGATGCCATCACTTCCAGCAACGATAAATTGGTTAAGGGATTGTGTAACACATAATCCTTCACTCAGACTTCAGGTAAAACTTTGTTCCTTGAACTATCTATCCACCAGATGGCACTCTGCTTTGATCTATTTAATATATTTGGTGGAACTCAGAATTGGAGTTAGTATGCCAATTGGTAGCTTCATCATCTTATTCAAATATGATTTGTGAGCTTTTATTTGAGTATGTGATTGTTTAATGGTAGTAAAATAGATCAATAAGAAGTTTAATAGTTTTTTAAAGCTACTCCATGAACGATCCTCTTTAAAAATTTTAAACTCTTAACTAGCTCGTAATTAGCTTGATGTATGACTTCCTTGTGGACCCGCAGGTTCTTGTGACTGGATCCCTCCATTTAGTGGGAGATGTGTTGAAGCTTTTGAGAAGATGATGCCTTAGATTTAGAATGTATTTCGATTGTGTATCATTCTTTCATGTCATTGATTATTATGACATTAATATAATAATAGAGTTTTGTCGTTGAACTGGTTTTTACATGCTTATCCGATTCAATTTTTTAGGAGTTGTATGCTAAATGTCTAATCTCTCCATTATATCTTTTTAGTTTGACGTCCTAGCATTTTGTTTAGATAATTTAAATAAACACATTCTATTGGAATTGTTGATTTTGATTGGCTCAAGTGGAATTCCTACGTCAAATTTAACAATAAAGGAGCATGGACTCTGCTACGTTGAACTTCATAAATTCGAAGGTTTAGAAATATATCTGGTTTTATGCTCTCTTATATCATTTGTTTATTACAATGCCATTGAAAATTTTACTAATGGCACACGTTGAGCGGTAAATAGCCTGCGCATGTCCGAAGCATATCTTGACTCAACCGTGACGACAGACCCTTGTTGCACCACGATCTGCTTTGCCAACTTATGAAGCACCTCTAGTATGTTTCACCGAGCATTGGCCACCACTGGCTTCGGTTGTCAACCCTCACATTGCTTGAATGGGTGTCGGGCTAGGACGCTGATCGGACTTGGAGAGGTGCAGGTCAGTTTGTTATGTTAGAGCACACGAAGGGTTGTTAGATGTTTGTAGCAGTGGCCTGTTGCAGTAGCTCAGCTGATAAGATGGGATGAGCAGTTTGAAACCCCATGGTTTAAGCCAGCTTGCATCCCTTTACACGATCGGTGACTACCACCGTCTTTGTATGCAGGGTGGTGTGGCTAAATCGTGAGTGGTGCACTCTTCACCTTAAGAGCCAAGTGTTTGTAGAAGATATATAAATTGGTGGGCTTCCTATAGTTGGGGCGACACAGAGGCGTCGAGGGCAGTCTAGTGTTTGCAAGCCTCCTAGCAACCATTACAGGGTAAATGCTTGTTCTATAGGTCTGTATTAGGAGGTTTGATAAGAGCTATACTGACCCAAGAACACAATATCAAGACGAAGATAGTTTCCAGTTATGCTGTCATAAATTTTCTAGTGAACTGTGCATGCAAAACCAGGCGTATGAGGGGTGTACCCAGCTCATGTCATATGATATCCAATCTGGAATAACAGGTCTTCGAGTTGACGATGATTAACACATTGTAGAGGCATACAATTGGAAGACAGACACATGGTTTAATATTCCATCTGCCCTCGGTAGATAAAGAAGAATGCAGATGAAGCAAATGTATCCAATAAGAAAAATATGATGAAGCAAGAACTCAAGAAGCTAGCTTCCTGATTTGGCTTTTCACTACTCTCTCGCCATCTACTTTGCCGAAGATTGCACATATAAAAAACCTACATTTTAAGTCAATTTGCCCCAAGCAGACCAAAGATCTTGAACCAATATGGAGAGGAGTTTTGCGGTCATATTTTTTCTTTCAGACCTTATTACAGCCATGTTTGAACCCAAATCACAGGATAATTCTGGAAGGGCACATCACAAGTGACCCACCCGTCTATTCTCTCTTTCTTATGGCTTCAAGTAAAAACCTTTGCCCCAACAAGATGTCAATTCAGGGTTTAAGTATTTCCCTGGAGATAAAAAAATTTATAGCTTTAATTGATACATTATTTTTGTGGGCATTTCCCCATGAAGTAATGAGTGACAAGAACAGAAACATGTCAAAATTTCCTAATCAAGCCTCTGTTAAATCTGTTGCAGGATATACCTAAATTGAAACTTACAAACTCATTATTTAGATGTCAGCTGCCTTAGGTTATATTTTGTCAGTTCCTTATAGCTCTCAACGACTCCTATCATGCATATGGTCTGCAAAATAAACATTTCAGTCAAATTTGACTACTAAAACGCAAAACAGCTTACCTACTTGTAGATCTTCATCTCCAATACTATTATATACCACTACACCATTTTCTCCACTTCACATTTATATCACCTCTAAAAAGGGAACAAATACAATTCTTTTCCTTAAATATCACTCCGTCATTACAACAATGAAAATCAGTCCAAAACTGAAGCATGCAACGTAAATGGTATTGCACAATTACGGGCTTCTTAATGCAGAGCACCCTATTATATGATAGTATAAGGGTAAATCAACGAGAAAGCAAAGGTCTCTAAAAATTTTGTTTGTTTCTAAGGATATTGTGAATTTTCAATAGCCTAGCAGTTAGCATCAGTACACTCAATAACAACTCAGGTTTTTTTAGCAAAATTCCAGAATTTCAAACTAATCAATCAACTTACTTTTCGCCCACTTCCACTTCTGACAATTTTGGGTTCACAACCCACCAAATCTCTGCCATAGTAGTCGCCCATTTCCATTTTTTTATTTCTTTTCTGGGTGTTCGAGTAAACCACAGCATTATTTATTATGGAGTTTGAAACAATGCGTCATAACACCAGAATGATCAGTTGATAATAATTTCTACCTTCTGCACTCCTCACACTTTGGCTAAAACCAAACAACCATTAAATTTTAATAATAAAAAATGGTTACTTCAATGGTTGATTTCCAATGTGTGTTTTCTTAAATCCTATGTTAGAGCTATAAACTCACTTGTAACAGAACAAACAAGCCAATAGATAACAACAACATCATCATCATACGCCTTATCCCAAGTATCTGGGGTTGGCGGCATGGATTATATACTGCATTTGACTCCTATCGGAATCAAAATAGTACAAAATCCATACAAAGAAACATAGTGGCAAGTTTTTATGCCGGATGCCCTTCCTGACGCAACCCTCTAAAGAGGGGGCGATGATAAGAAGATTCAACGTCATCATATTCATCATACACCTTTCCAAATATGTGGATTGGCTTCATGACATGATGGTTGCACATGAAATATTAATATAGCCATCTTTCCAATAGACAACAACATATGGCAAGAAAATATATTCTAGACATTAACCCATTAAAGTATTTTGAGTTCTTACCTTAGCAATTTGAACAGCAATGGTCTTATCAGGGTTGCTCAGATCGACCTTATGTGGCTGAGGAACAGATTTTGCCACTGAGTTTATTATTTTCATCCTATCAATACCAGTGTTTGCTCGAGCTTCATACAATACTGCAAACTGCAGATTGAGGTTCAGAAGTTAATTACTGATCCCGCTTGATGTGAATTAAGATTTCAAATTCACGAACCACCCAAAGTCAGATAATAAAGATAAAAAGATGGATAGTTGTAAATGAAAATGCAACACATAACACCAATCCGATCAAAATTAGATGATTTTCCAAGTAGCACTTAAATTGTATACTATCTGATGGAGAAAATTAGACACGAGATCCACATCTGTCAGTCAGACAAGAATTTGCTGCTACTCTTTTGCAAAATAGGACAGGTCCCAAGGATTTTTACTTCATAAGGATGTTCCATTCTGATTTCCGAAGGGACATTACATATATCCAAATCCAAAGTCAAACTAGATGCCCACTTGGACAGACCTACAATTACAAATGCCATCTCTATTGCAATTGGATATCATGATAAAATTAATACCTTTTGTGGTGTCTGAGCCTCAGCTGGAAAATACTGGGAGATGAGAGGTTTAATCGCTTTTGTTATTTCCTCTTCTGATGCATAACATGTGATCTCAACCGGCAAAACTCTCCAGATAAATCTATAAAATGCCAGCAAAAAATGAGATAAAAACACAAAGTTGAAATGTATTGAAACTTCAAAGAACATAATGACTGTAAAAGTAATCTTAAATGAACGAGACCCTGACAGGGAAGAATCAGCAGCTTAAAGCCACACGCATGAGCACAGCAATTGAAACAGGCATAGAAACACCAACTTTCATCTTCTACTTTAAATACAATTAAAAAACAAGACTGTAACCAACCTTGACATATGTTTTTTGGTAGAAGCAGCTGACTTCATCATGTGGTGCACAATCGCAGTGGGCCCAGGATCCCCAACTCTTTTATTCATTTGAATAAAAATGCAGCCGTTGCATCCGGAATCAAGGCCTACAAAATGTCTCTACATTGCAAGATCAAAGAGAATGGATTAGCACTTAATGAAATAGATGTGAAATCTAAAGTTAGTAACTGATAGCATAAAACAAAATTCATAAAAATACCCAAAGGCAGTTTATGTAAAAGGACTATTTCAGGCAGGGGCGTAAGCAGATTTTGTTCCCCCCCCCCCCCCCCCGCCCCGCCCCGCTATCTGTCCTTGGCTGCATCTGCTAAGAGGCAAATGATGCATTTTCTCTGTCCACGGGGATCCAGGCACAAATTGCATATATTTATGTCCATGTTTGTGTGTTCCACTTCAGCCAAAATTTGTATATCAGTACTTCCTACCCAATCATCTCAAGAACCTAATTCCTATTTAGATTTCATAGAAATATTTTTCTTCCGGTGGAACTCTCATTTCTGTATATCTAGTGGAAAGGAGTGTTTTGAGAAATTTTTAGCAGATGGGTTAAATAATGGCATTCGATATGTGCTATTAACACAGATTTTGACCAGTTATGGCATGAAGGGGGTGGAAAAGTAATGACAACAATCATCACAGAGCTGCTGAGCAGGCTCTTTCAGCACAACCACTAGGAGCTTGACCTTGACGTCCATCTTCCCTCTTTTTTCCCTAATTTTCTTGGAATGCTCCACCCTTCATTCCCCCCATAAATTTATTGGGCCTACTTTTGTCAATACAAAAAATTCTTTGTGTAGAAGTGGAGATGGGTAATATAAAACTGATTTACCAACTGAAAGTTTGGATTTTCTTCATTCAAAAAATGGTACGTACATCTTTATTTGGTTGAAAGCAGATTGTCAATCTTACTGTCCATGTCCGTTTCGTGGTGGGCATCCAATGTCTGGTCCACCTGCCTACCAGCTTGTCCATAGTGGACGGCAGCAGACACAGCGGTAGACCCACAATGTCCGAGTTCGTAGTCATCCATTTACATCCCTAATTGCAGGGTGTTCCATGTGATACTCTTATTTACATCCCTAATTGCAGGGTGTTCCATGTGATACTCTTAACAGACCACCGGAAAACATTTTTGAGGATCCAAAAGCATAGAGACAGAGACAAACATAGTCCGCATTAGTGTATCAGGTGTTTGTGTGCTACCATGTTACTGTATAACGAAAACAATGATACAAAGTAAGTGCTAGAAACCATGTAAAAAACTGACACAAACTAAGTTCACAGCTCCTTACTAAACAACAAGGTGGCGAATGGGAGTAAAACCTAAAGCTGACAGCTCTCTGCCCAGCGCAAAGAGCTTGTCTGCACTGCCAGCACAGACTGTGTCCTTCTCTCTATATGCATACAAAATAACATTGAATATATAGTACTACTATGATATTTAACATAGGAAATGTGACACGGTGGCTTAATGTTCTTTATTTTGTAAACCAGAAAAAAATTCACCAGGTTCATGAATGTCCATGATGCACGAGGCAGAAATTAGAAGCAGTGGTTCAAAAGATAAGGCATAAGTCATCATAATATTTTGGAAACCCCTAACTTTTGACAAAACTTCGTCCAAGAGGATCAATCCTGCAAAATTATTAATTCAGGCAGAAACTTTAGCATCTTGACCCCAATTTTGAGACTTTGAAGCCCTAACTCCAAAGAATGATGTGAAGTAACTTCTGTCATTGTACAGACTTGAATTGAGCATTAACATGATCCTTCAGATTCTCACCACCTCTAAATTAATTTGATCAGACAATGAAAGCGAAACACACAAGAATTATTTGATGTAAGCTACCATGATAAGCTGTCACCTTAGTCCTATCTCCTAGCTCCTTGAGTTCAGCTTCAATTTGCTTGTCAATAGACAGACTCTCTGCATCACCACTTGCTGCAATTGCAGATTTCGGTTGACATGGTTCCCGACATTGTTTCTTTGCCAGCGGCTCCCTGTCGTCATGGAGCTCTTCTTTTACTGTGGTATCATTAAAGTGCTTTTCAGTAGTTTCAACTTCTTTATCTTTTTTTTCAGCATGATCAGACAGGATTTGACTCTGTGGGTCCTCTGTCTCTGATGCATGCGACTCATCTTCACTTTCTGAAGAATGAGAGTCCGAAAACTTAGTAACTTTATTCAAGGGATTGCTGAGCGTAGTTGTTTTTGTAGCTGAAACTCCCCCCTCAACCAACTCCTCATAAAACCCCTGAGTTCATATGCTTTACCAATCAGCCTACTATCGTATTTCTAACCAGAAATGAAATAAGGCAGCTCAATTTGATATGGTCCACTATAGTGAAAACACTGGCACGAACAAGTATATAACTTCAGTTAACGCGCGGATTCATTTATTTATATGAAGATTAAATGCACTGGCAAGTGACAACCACTGAAAAAAAAAACAAAGTTTGCAAAAATCTAGACAAGAGAAGGCCATGGAAAAAGCATACGGTATCAAGGAGGTTAATAGCTTCGTGAGTGGCTTGGCGCTCTCTCCCTCCATCGCAGGTGATGAAGAACCCCTCCACTCCCGGGCGTAAAGGATACGCCCCCTTCTTCACCGGCTTCTGGAATTTGAAATTTTTGTTTTTCAAATCACAGTTACTCAAATCAATAAGAGAAGAGAATACATCGAGCAAACAAAGAAACGAATGAATTTAAGGTAGAAAAAACATGGAACGGGCATTGAAGGGAAGGTATCTATGCTTCCCCTTCTTGCGTTTGGCATGTCCATTCCTGGAAGGAAGAGCCATTCTTCTCCTCCGGCAATCATGGCTTTCAGCTCAAACGTCAAACGAGCGGGCAGGGCAGAGCATGGATGGTGATGCGAGCCGAGGGTTTTGCAGGGTCGGATGCAAATGGGCCGTCATTCGCCTGATCCTATGGGTCATACTCGAGTGTTGCTCACATTTGAATGGGCCAGAGGAGGAGGTAAAGGACTAGGCTGGTATGGGCTGCTGGGTTGGGCTCGACGGGAGCTAGGTTATATTGGAATTTGGAAGAGCCAGCAACGAAAGCAGCCCTCACATCACGTAGAGTCCATTGATGGAGGCCCAACAATGAAAAGTGTACCTTTATTCTTATTTTTATTTTTTTTGAGGTAAGTGTACTCTTGATTTTGGAAGGCAAAAAATGAAAAAATAGTGGAAAATAAAAGGTCAAACTTACGAAGTTCTTGAACCGAAATATTTTAATAAACGATGAAAATGCCCCTCTGGTGAACTCTTTCAGTAAATCCCTTTAGAAGCCAAAGGTGGTGCAACGGTCGTCAAATCTCCTATGGATATGAGACCTGCCTGGGTTGGAAGCTTGACCAAGGCACATCACAAGGGGGATCCTAAATTTAGGTTTGTATGCATTATTCACTGCCTTGTGTAGTTGCAGTACCAAAATAGATAATAAATTATTTAAACGAACAAAACAGAGAGAAGAAAAATATGAAGCAATTGTAATGGTATATACCGCGGTCGGACCGGCCGGTCCGGGCCGGTTTTGAAAACCATAGTTGGGGTTTATTAGAGACGGAACCGGGGCGGGTTTGGGTCGGGTATTGGCATACCCGGCCGCGGAACCATTTTAATTCTTCATACCCAGAACTGTCCTATGCCCACCACAGGTCCAGTTTCAAGGACTCAGAACCGCCCCGATACCAAAACTTGAAACCCAGACCCACCCCACCCCGCCCCCGGTACCAAAACTTTTATATTTCTAATGTCATGTACAATAGCTATTAACTCATTTATTTTTTATTAATAATATATATTCATAAAAATCCAAACTATTCAAATCAATAGATACGAGTGCTTTTACCCCAAAAAATATTCATAAAAATAGATACAAGTTCGAATATATATATATATATATATATATATATATATATAAATAATATTCGGGTTGGGTCCGGGTTTTACATGAAAACCCGGACCCAACCCGACCCGATGGGTCGGTTCCTCTTTCAAACCAGGAACCGGAACCGAGTACTGCATAAGCAATCTCAGAACCGGCCCAATAAGGCTGGATCGGGTCGGGTAAAAACCCAACCAAGTTCCATCCCTAGGGTTTATGCTTTGAACTCCCATGGAGGAGAGAAGGTAGGGTAGAAGAAGAAGAACTAGGAAGAGAAGGTGAAGACATAGACAAACACATCAACAGTTTACCGCCCAATTCTAGCTGTGGACCAAAAGGGCTACTAGAGTTGATAGAAAATGCATCGATAGACTGGTTATGGCTAGCGTTAAATCGATATGAGACGTTGGGTGCTTCTGGTTGACCAGTGCTATTTGCGTTAGATCGGTCACATTTTTGAAAATTGTGTATCATGCATGAAACTTTCATTCTAAGACTGATTTGCTTAATTCTTTCTCCTATTAAGATTAAGATAAGGGATTATGAACGCCTAAATGCCTATATGTGCACAGGGGGGGGGGGGGGGGGGGGGTTCTAGGGCTTCGTAAGATGTATGTACAAGGGCTCTACCAAGTGGGGATAACTTGGGGTGCGTTGTACATGGGCTTTAGGTAAGAATAACCAATGTGTAGAGGTTTGGGAGAGATACAAGGTGTGTATAGCATGTGTCTAAAACTCGTTTATCTTCGTATTCTTTCAAGGTTGGCTATAAGATTAGAGTGTTAAGAGGGTAGTAACATTAGACAAGTTCATGTACTAGGTTCGAGAGAGGGTTTGGGAATTATCAATGTTTGTATTCTCAGGGGATATTAGAGGTTGAGTGCATCATTGTTGTACAATTGTTTCTACAATATAATGGAATAAATTATCTCTTGGTGGTAAGGAAGAGTTAGCCGAACCACACTAAAGTGTCCGTTATGTTTGTTGTCTGTGTTTCTCTTATATTGATTTCTCAAGTTCTCTTATATCTTCGGTCCTCCAACGGGTTAAAAACTCAACAAGAGGTGCATTTCATAAAAGAGTAGAAAGTATTAACTTGTGAACAACTTTTTAAATGAATTCAGATTCTGATTGATTGTTAGCATATTCAAGGAGCTTTGTTGCCAAAGAAAAAGAAAAGGCATGCTTCTTCTATAATTAGGCAATTTTAGGAGATGATTGGAATCTAAAAGTTTAGCTACTGCATGCACCCCTTGAATCCATGGACCACTCTTTTAATTAGTACGACCGACCAACTTTTGGTCGTCAAAATGAAGGCCACACAAAGTTCATCTGCACGTTAAGTGGCCACCATTTTGTACATGTGCCCCTCAAACAACCACATTTAAAGAAGACGGAGAATATGAAAAAGAAAAGAAAAGAAAGAATATGCACCCGATCAAGTACATAAAGCTAGCAAAGGAATCCTGCTTTGAGTGACAAGCTCTTGGAAAGTAGCAAACTTTCAATGATACGATATCGATACTGGCTTTCTATTGTCAACGTTCCTAGCTCATCGTTATCCTTTAGAAATTATTGGATACGCATCGCGCTTACCGGAAACTTATGCTCACCACCAAAGGCTGATTGACACGAGGGCCCATAAATTAGATTTCGTGTCAATCACTAATTGGTGATGAGCATGAAATCCAAGTACACGACGTGTACCTAATAACTTCTCCAAATGTGGCTCGCATCCTCATCCTACTCTCACTGAGGTCGTAAACAATTTTTCTTTTAAGTAGAAACTGAGCATGCTGCATGCGCAGTTTCTCTTTCACTTTCTTTGGCAAAATTTAATGAACATTTGCCAAAACAGGGAAGGGAACTAGAAAATAGTAGGCTCAGATAAGCTAAGTACTTTGTGAAGTTGCGTAGTGCAATACTCTTTTAGAGGACTCAAGCTGTCTGTTATTTTCGTTTAGTCACGAAAACAAGCGCACTTGCAACATTTGGATGACGTGTTCAGGAAGGACAAAAAAACTCAATATCACTCTTTAGTTCGCTCGGTGGTTAAATCAAACTCTTAGAAACTTAATGCTTGAATCTTACTGCATTTAACAGGTTGGTGGTTAGTTGGTATTTTCATGAACAACACTGAAAGCCGAAAGTTAAACTTTTTGAATAATCACCCCACTTTCTCCTCGCATTTTCCCACTTTATGGCTGTCACGAAACATGATTTGACTCTTCTTAGAAAAATAAACTCTTTTGCATCCTTACTCCATAATAGTATTGGGTTTGAGCATGATGAAACGAGGATGAGGCTGTGGAGTGGGCTGGAGTCTCTGTTGGAATAATTCAAGAGGGATTGTACTTTACCCGTTCGTGTTGAATAATAATCAAATAGAACCTGAAATTGCATACACAAATCCAATTGTCCGAGGCACAGTGATGAACTGCTGATTTGAAACAGATATTGCCACCCTCTTATGCACGGGTTTTCTTCTGGCAATCTATTCAAAGATACAACGAACCAGAATGACAGGATGTGCACTTCTCCTTGTCAAACTCGAACTCAGAGAATCAGAAAACTATTGCCTTTGGAAGAAGATCACTTTTGGGAAAAGAGAGAGATCCACACAAATTTGTTCTTGGTTGTTATCTTGTATATCCCTTTGAGTTTTCCCGTTCATAATATATATGGGAAGACTCAAAGGGATATACAAGATAACAACCAAGAACAAATTTGTGTGGATCTCTCTCTTTTCCAAAAGTGATCTTCTTCCAAAGGCAATAGTTTTCTGATTCTCTAAGTTCGAGTTTGACAAGGAGAAGTGCACATCCTGTCATTCTGGTTCGTTGTATCTTTGAATAGATTGCCAGAAGAAAACCCGTGCATAAGAGAGTGGCAATATCTGTTTCAAAGTCAGCAGTTCATCACTGTGCCTCGAACAATTGGATTTGTGTATGCAATTTCAGGTTCTATTTGATTATTATTCAACACGAACGGGTAAAGTACAATCCCTCTTGAATTATTCCAACAGTTTGAAACAGATATTCTGCTTTGTGTTGATTGTACTGCTATTATGGGTGTTGATAAATCTTTGAAGCCTGATAAATTTGATGGAAAGGATTTTAAGCGTTGGCAAAATAAGATGAGATTTTGGTTAACCACGCTTAAAATTTTTTATGTGATTACTGATCCTGAATATGTTGTGAATCCTGATGAGTATGAACCTGGTAGATCTGCATGTTCTAAATTCCAGCAAGACAATGATTTATGTCATGGTCAGATTCTTAGTGCATTGAGTAATGAGTTATATGATTTGCATTATAATACTTCTTCTGCCAAATTACTATGGGAAGCACTTGAAAAGAAATTTGGAAAAGACATGTGGGAGAAGAAAAATATGTGGTTGGAGAATATTTTGACTTCAAAATGGTTGAGGACAAATCTGTCCGGGACCAAGTTGTTGAAATACAGAACTTTGTGGCAAAGATTATGGGGAAAAGTATTCCCATAGATGAGAGACTACAGGTTCCAGCTTTAATTGACAAACTTCCCCCATCATGGAGTGACTTTCAGGTTACCCTCAAGCATAAGCGAGAGGCTATGACTTTGGATGATCTAATTGTTGCTATCCAAATTGAGGAAAAACATAGAGAGAAACAAAAAGGAACTGTAATCTCTACTAATGAAGCAAGTGCAAATGCTAATGTGATTGAAAGGCAGCATCCTAAATGGTTTGGTAAGAAGAAGAACAATAAGAGGAATAACAATAACAACAAGAGTCACATCAAGCCTAATGCTAAGATCCAGAAGGACCAAAAGAAAAAGGGCTGCTATGTGTGTGGTGTAGTTGGACACTATGCAAGGCAATGCCGAGAACGCAAGGATAACGAGAAAGGGCAGCAAAACAGAAATGGTGCAAGCTCTTCTCAGGCTAACGTGGTTACATCAGGGACTGGCTTTGCCAGGACCGATGAAAGGTTAGTTGTTACCCTTCCTGAAATTTATTTGGCATGTCAACCTACAGATTAGTGGGTACACACAGGGGCTACTGTCCATATATGTAGTAATGTTTCATCCTTTTCTTTCTATCAGGAAGTAAGAGGAAGGACTGTGACTATGGGCAATTCCTCGGTGGCACAAGTTTATGGAGAAGGAAGAGTTGATATTCACTTCACTTCGGGGAACATATTGTCTCTCCATAATGTGCAACATGTGCTAGATGTCAGGAAGAACCTTGTTAGTGGAGTTCTTTTGAGTCGAGATGGTTTTAAATTAGTGTTTGAGTGTAATAAAGTTGTAATTTCCAAACATGGAACTTTTGTTGGAAAAGGCTATGTTTGTGATGGTTTGTTTAAACTTAATGTGTTGGCTTGTAATAACTCTAAGTTTAATTCTGTGAATGATGTTGTGTTTAATGTTGAATCTCATGGTTTATGGCATTGTCGACTTGGGCATGTGAATTTACAAAGTGTTAAAAGAATGATGAATCTTGATTTAATTCCTAAATCAGATTTAAATACTTATGGTAAATGTGAAATTTGTGTTCAAGCTAAACAGCCTAGGAAACCATATAAATCTAGTCATCATGCTTTATCTCTTTTAGAACTTGTTCATAGTGATATATGTGAATTGAATGGTCATATGACAAGAGGAGGAAAGAGATATTTTATAACTTTTATAGATGATTTTTCTAAATATTGCCATGTTTATTTACTTGCTACTAAAGATGAGGCTTTTGAGAAATTTAAGATCTATAAGAATGAGGTTGAAAATCAAACGGATAGGCGGATCAAGAGAGTTAGGTCTGATCGTGGTGGAGAATATTGTTCCTTTGATTTTAGCAAATTTTGTGAAGATCATGGAATTATTCATGAAACTACAGCGCCCTATACACCTCAATCTAATGGAGTGGCAGAAAGGAAAAATAGAACTTTCATTGATATGATCAATTCTATGCTCTCTAGTTCTGGTTTACCCAAGAACTTGTGGGGAGAAGGGTTACTTTCTGCTTGTGTGATCTTAAATAGAGTGCCTTATAAAAGTAGTGAGAAAACTCCTTTTGAATTAATGAAGGGAAGAAAGCCTAGTTTAAATTTTATCAAAGTGTGGGGGTGTCTTGCTAAGGTAAAAATTCCCAATGTGAAGATAAATAAATTAGGTTCTAAGACTTTTGATGGTGTATTTATTAGATATGCACAAAACAGTAGTGCTTATAGATTCTTGGTGTTACGGTCAGATCGAGCGGATTATGTACCTAACACTATTAAAGAATTTGATGATGACATATTCTATGAGAATATTTTTCCTTGGAAGGAAAAGGCAAAGGCTATAGTGCAAGACCAACCTAATACATCATCAAGTCCTACTGTTGAAGCTAATGTGCCTTGTACTAATGATGAGGTTAGAAGGAGTAAAAGACCAAGAGTTAAGAAGAACTTTGGAGATGATTTCTATACATACCTAATAGGAGATGATCCTTTGACTTATCGAGATGCTATGGCTTCTAGTGATGCTCCTCTTTGGAAGGAGGCTATACAAAGTGAGATGGATTCCATACTTGCTCATGGGACGTGGGTCTTAAGTGATCTACCTCCAGGGTCTAAACCAATTGGATGCAAGTGGATTTTTAAGAAGAAATTGAATCCCGATGGATCCATTAAAAAGTATAAAGCAAGACTAGTTGCCAAAGGATATAGTCAAAAAGAGGGTCTAGATTATTTTGATACATATTCTCCTGTGATTAGAATTACCACGATTCGTGTGCTTATAGCACTGGCTGCCCATTATCATCTACAAATTCACCAAATGAATGTCAAGACAGCGTTCTTGAATGGTGAATTAGAGGAAGAGATATATATGGATCAGCCAGAGGGATTTGTAATTCCTAGTCAAGAGAAGAAAGTATGTAAGTTGATTAAATCTCTCTATGGTCTAAAGCAGGCTCCTAAACAATGGCATGAAAGGTTTGACAATGTTATTATATCTTATGGTTTTAATGTTTGTGTGACTGATAAATGTCTTTACTTTAAACAAACAAATAATGCTTATATTATTTTATGTCTTTATGTTAATGACATACTTATCTTTGGCTCTGATGTAAATGAGATTTTAGATACCAAAACTTTCTTAAATAAGAATTTTGATATGAAGGACCTTGGACATGCAAATGTGATTTTGGGCATTAAGATTCACAGGACTCTAGGAGGCATAGTGTTGAGTTAGTCACATTATGTGGAGAAAATTCTAAGGAAGTATGGTTACTTCGAGTGTAAACCTGTGAATACCCCATATGATCCTACGAGTAGGTTAAGGAAAAATTGTGGGGATGGTGTGTCACAACTTAAGTACTCCCAAATTATTGGAAGCTTGATGTATTTGGCTAATTGTAGTAGACCAGATATATCATATGCTGTGGGAAGACTTAGTAGATACACTAAAAACCCGGATGAATCTCATTGGAAAGCCATTGAGAGGGTGCTCAGATATCTTAAAGATATAATGTACTATGGAATATGTTATCCAGGTAATCCCACTGTATTAGAAGGATATAGTGATGCAAACTGGATTACAAATTCAGAAGATACTAAGGCTACTAGTGGATTTATATTCACTTTATGTGGTGGAGCGGTAGCTTAGAGATCAACCAAGCAGACCTTAATTACAAGGTCTACCATGGAGTCAGAGTTAGTGGCTTTAGAATTGGCCGGAGGAGAGGCTGAATGGCTTAGGGATTTGTTGACGGAACTTCCCATGATGGATAAGCCAATTCCTGCCATTTTGATTCATTGTGACAATACGGCAACGATTGCTAAAGTTCACAGTAAGAATCATAATGGGAAATCCTCAAGGCATATAGAACTCAGGTATAAAATCTTGCGCAAGTTAAACTCTTCAGGAGTTATTACCTTGAGTTATGTGAGATCAGTAGATAACTTGGCTGATCATCTCACTAAGGGATTGTCGAGAGGACAAATCCTAAATTCATCGAGGGGAATGGGGTTAAAGGCCCATCAGGAGCCATAGTTAGCAGCAACCCAATCTATCGGCGTAGTGTTCCTACAAAGGAGATTTAATGGGAAAAACAAGTTAATGATTGGCTAGAGGAGTACTCCTAAAATTCGCTCCTTCCCATATTGATGAAGAGTACTCAACTGTCTTGGTAAGGATGACAAATGTCTTAATGAAATCAAGGCCTGTATGGCAGGGTATAATCCAGACAGTGTAACCTTGGAGATTGTCACCTATATGAGTTTACTGTGAGGCCGCAGTTAATATGGACCCCTGGGCTGGTTCATTTGAAGATACACTCATGAATACGAGATACCTGCGCATGGCCGTAATGCGCTACCCCGTGAGAACTTAAGAGAAAAAGTTCATACTATGTGTTAGGTATGTCAAAGCTCTTGCTCTAAGGTCTAAGTTCAAGACATAGTTCACTTCGGACTTGTGAGAGTGGCGCATATCCAACTAGGTGGAGGTTCAAACCCGGAAGGTACCTATGACCATCGAATACATAGTGTGCTGTTGCCTTTGGAAAATGTTCATTTCTTTTATCGAGTTTGTGTCATTCCAATAACCTAGTACTTATCTTAATCCTAATTCAATCATGTGGGGAATGTTGGGTTTTGTGTATGGGTAGTGGGCCCATCTTAAGCCCACATTTTTGAGATTGAATTAGAATTAATGTTTAGTTATGTGCTAAGTTTGGAGAGAAAGAGAAAACCTTTATAATGAGGTTTTCTTTTAGTCCCACATAGGAAACACCCATGAGTGTGTTAAGGTATATAAGATGAAAGAATCTTTCTCTTTATGTATCTTATTGGTGTGGTGACTCTCCCCAATTGATAGTGCACACATTCATGGGTGCACCTAAAGGTGCACACACACGCACGCGCGCGCGCGTGGCGTGGGCGAATGGGCGCATTGTGGCGCTTTAGAGGCGCACTTAGCACTTTGCACTAGGCACGTGGCATCTAGAGCCTTTGATTTTGATCAAACGGCTATTAGTTTTGTGAAAATTACGAGCCGATCGATCGGTTTGATAGCGCGATCGATCGTGCGATCGATCGGATAAAAATACGATCGATCGTATCTACTGTGATTTTCGCAAAACTGAGAGATGACCAGCCGCGATCGATCGGCTATGAAACCGATCGATCGTATCTACTGAAAAAAATGAAAATAGTGTTTACGCCCCAGGCGATCGATCGCCTATGTTAGCGATCGATCGCTACGAGCGGTTACGCGCGGTTTCTCGCATTTTTGGCCGTTTTTCTTAAAAAAGTTGCGTCTTTTCCATAATAATGAACCTTTGAGTCTTCCCATATATATTATGAACGGGAAAACTCAAAGATATATACAAGATAACAACCAAGAACAAATTTGTGTGGATCTCTCTCTTTTCCCAAAAGTGATATTCTTCCAAAGGCAATAGTTTTCTGATTCTCTGAGTTCGAGTTTGACAAGGAGAAGTGCACATCCTGTCATTCTGGTTCGTTGTATCTTTGAATAGATTGCCAGAAGAAAACCCGTGCATAAGAGGGTGACAATATCTGTTTCAAAGTCAGCAGTTCATTACTGTGCCTCGGACAATTAGATTTGTGTATGCAATTTCAGGTTCTATTTGATTATTATTCAACACGGACGGGTAAAGTACAATCCTCTTGAATTTTTCCAACAGTCTGGAGCAGGTCGCAAGGCGTCTCGCACACTTGAAAAGCGAATCTCAAAGGTTGACTGCGAAAGGAGTATATGTAAAAGGATAGTGGAGGGTGAGAGAACATATTCTCAAAGGAGGAGGCGCCTCGAGCTGTCGAGTGTGATTTGATCCTGATAATGGTTCTTTCCAACTTTTTCACACAAATGGTTAAAGTTGGAAAAAGTTAGAAGACACTCAACTTGGGGGAGTGTCGTCACTCAACTTCCATCTGAATTTTGTCATCCAGGTTCTCTTCTCTTAGGTCTAGTCGTCTGATGAGTGATGACGAATCGGGATGGTTGCATAGGCTGAGTGCTTCTATCCCTCACTGGCTGGAGAAAGCCGACTTGACCTCTTTTCTATCTTTCCTGTACTTGCCTCTCTTTTAAGTTTTACCTTTGCTTTTAGCGAAAGAATCCGTAGGGACCTACGGATTCTTAAGACACAGAGACTGGACAAAGACATACACCAAAACCACTAAAAAGTTTGCAGATCCCCATGAACCTACAAGAATTTTGGCTGTGTTTCTGCGTCTATCACGAGACTTTGTTCCTATTACCCTCGGCCCCTAAAACTGTTCATGTGTCCCGCTGGACGAGAAAATTCAAACATCTGCCACTTATCTTCTTTATTAATCATTGGATCGAAGACAATGAAGACACATTTACACTAATCACAATACTAGATGAAGTTAGGCCTTCTTATCTCTTAATCAAATTTCTGCTGACATAAAACATTTTGCATGCATGCTTATGCTCTTTCTCTTGTCACGTTGTCTCAGTCAAAATTGAGGCATGAAGAAATGTAGACTGTAGCCTGCAGGATGGTAGCCTCTTCATTAATGAAATGCAGCTCTGCTGTTAGCATCCACGTTAAGTTTTGCAGCCTACATAACTTGGGTGAGAGGGAAGCAGCAGTCACAGACAATATCGAGGAAGACACCGGAATATTCGACGAAATATATGCTTGTGTCACAAATATAAGGGTGGCACGTGTTGCAGCCGGTGGCACGCCTGTCAATGCCTGGCATTAGAGTGTTAAAGGGCCTCCATATCTAGCCCGCCGAAAATATATATTGCAATAATGCCTCCCCTACCCTCATGCGCTGTATCGAGCCATCACAGATTTCTACGAAAAGAAGCGAGAAAGTTTTGAACAAACGACCCAAGTTGATCCATCTTTACAAGAATAAAATATTGAAGGCGAGAGAGTCATCTAATCTTCTTGGTGGGGCTCACCTACCCCATCAAAAAGGTAACAAGGGTCCCCTCCAAATTCCGCTTCACCTCACCTTCAGGCTCCACCTATTCTGTAGTGATCCCTGGAGACGAACTTGATTGATGGGGCGTGGCTCATATATATCATCATCATAGGAGGGTGGTAGTGGTAGTGTACTGGTGAGAGCTACGAGCCCCATTTCTCTCTTATGTCGTCCGGGAGCCTCGATGTGGTGCGTTACAATTCGGAGTCCATGGAGATTACGGGCATGGAGGTCCACAAGGTGGCCTTGCCTCCCAAGAAGAGCACATTCGCCAAGTTCAAGTCCAAGTTTAAGGAGATCTTCTTCCCGGATGACCCTTTGCGCCAGTTCAAGGGACAGTCTGTTGGGAGGAAGATCGTTCTTGCAGCACAGTATCTCTTTCCGATCCTTCAATGGCTGCCTAACTACACTCTCAAGCTCTTCAAATCTGATCTCGTTTCGGGCCTCACTATTGCTAGTTTAGCCATCCCGCAGGTACTATTGCTTGGGCCACTCCCCCTGCATTTCTGTTTTTTTTCCCTAATCACTAATACGCATCTATTGTCGACTTGTAGGGAATAAGTTACGCCAAGCTCGCTAATCTGCCGCCCATTATAGGCCTCTGTGAGCAAGAGTTTTCCTTCTCCTTGCTACTTTCTTATAGTCTTCTGCCTTTCCCTTCTCTATTTGCATGGAATAGCTTTGCATCTCATGTGGTCCTACGTTCATTACCAACAAAAAAACCTCCCTTAACATTAAGCTGCTTTGTAATTGGTGTTCTTGTTCTTTGACCAGATTCCAGCTTTGTACCTCCTCTTGTATACGCGGTTCTTGGGAGCTCAAGAGATCTTGCAGTAGGCCCAGTCTCCATTGCTTCTCTCCTCATGGGGGCCATGCTCAGTGAAGAAGTGTCCCCAACCCAACAACCAACTCTCTTTCTTCAGTTGGCCTTCACTTCAACCTTCTTCGCTGGACTCTTCCAGGCCTCACTAGGTATACTAAGGTACGTACTTCACTTAATCATCATCACTTTTTTGCTCCCCAGTCGTTTCATTCACGCAATCTCCTTTTTCATACTCTCAGGCTGGGCTTTCTGATAGACTTTCTTTCCAAAGCCACTCTCATCGGATTCATGGCGGGGGCTGCGATTATAGTCTCTCTCCAGCAGCTCAAGAGCCTTTTGGGCATCGTGCATTTTACCAAACAGATGGGCATGGTCCCGGTCATGAGCTCCGTCTTCCACCGGACAGACGAGGTACTACTACTCATGAAACTCAATTATATGTATCATTTAAAGAATGCAACAAAATTGCCACACATTTATGCACATGCATGCTCCATTTCTGTCTTTGTCCAATCAATGCCCTAATACTGTTCCAGGTGCAACCGTCACCTCAATAATTCTTATTCTTTTAAATATTTCCTCTTGATGAATATTTGACTTATCTTTTTGACACGTAGTTTCGTCGGTTTGTTGCAGTGGTCATGGGAAACAATCCTCATGGGCTTCTGTTTCCTCGTGTTCCTCCTCGTGGCCAGACATATTGTACGTTCTTAACCACTTCCTTAATTTGTTTCTTCACCGATATTTGATTAATACTTTCTAAGAAGGCCAATATGCCCCTAACTCGTCAGTACTTAGACCAAATAGACTTGTGGCTACTTTAGGCATTTCAATGGCTTCTCCCGCCTCATTTTGCGGTGGTCACAAACAAGACCTGAACACCTGGAATCTGGATTGATTGAATCTTGATTTCTAATGCTACAGGACAATGCTGCTTTTTAAAAAAAAGACAGCTGTTTGTGTCCAAGTTGCCCCTACAGGTCCAATGATAAATCATATTCCTTCTGGCCTTCTGCACTCTAGACCTGAGTATAGAGCTTCCTCAAAAACTGTTCAAAGTAGCCTAAGACGTGAGTTGTGTTTTTGGTAAAAGATGATGATGGGTCATTTGAGAGTCATGAATGCAAAAATTGTTACAGAGCATGAGAAATCCGAAGTTGTTCTGGGTCTCGGCTGGGGCCCCACTGGCGTCGGTCGTCATCTCCACAGTGCTGGTTTTCGCATTGAAGGCTCAGAAGCATGGCATCAGCGTTGTAAGACTTTGCCTCTTTCAAACTCTTTCCTTTCTTTCCGCCATTGTTTGTCTATTACCATATTTGTCTCTTCTCCTTTCCCCATGCGATGTCTTCTAATACAATACGGACGTACATGGGATAGATTGGACACTTGCAAGAAGGATTGAATCCACCTTCCTCCAACATGTTGTTATTTCAAGGCACCCACTTGCCGCTTGTCATTAAAACAGGCTTCATTACTGGCATCATCTCCCTCACGGTAAATGCACATCTTCCTCTTTTTTTAACACTTCTAGGAAGTGAAACTTCTAAATGAGTTTTTTTACCGTACATGCCTAATAACTGTGAACTTTGGTGATCATAAAACAGGAAGGGATAGCTGTGGGAAGAACGTTTGCTGCACTAAAGAACTATAAGGTAGACGGGAACAAAGAAATGATGGCCATTGGATTCATGAACATGGTGGGATCCACCTGCTCTTGCTACATCACTACAGGTCTGCACTTTATCTTGGTATCTTGCACGTGTTTTATTAACTGTGTTAATTACAATCTAATTAACTTGTGATATGTGTGATGTATGGGCAGGGGCCTTTTCTCGATCCGCAGTCAACCACAACGCCGGAGCGAAGACAGCAATTTCAAACATAGTGATGTCTGTTACTGTGATGATCACACTTCTCTTCCTGATGCCCCTCTTCCTCTACACCCCCAACGTTGTGCTTGGCGCCATCATTGTCACTGCAGTGATCGGCCTCATCGACGTCCCGGCAGCCTATCTCATATGGAAGGTCGATAAGGTCGATTTCGTCGTCTGCATTTGTGCCTTCTTGGGCGTTCTCTTCATCTCCGTCCAACAGGGTCTTGCCATTGCAGTAAGACAGAAATCACGTTTAGTCTGGCTACAGTATGGTTCGTTCTGCTTAGTACGTACTCATGTTTTTTGTTCTGACCATTCCTGCAGGTTGGAGTGTCCATTCTGAAAGTCCTCCTCCAAATTACCAGGCCTAAGACAGTAATTCTAGGTAATATTCCCGGCTCAAATATTTACCGGAATGTGGACCACTACAAGGAAGCCAGAAGGATCCCGGGATTCCTTATCCTTGCCATTGAAGCTCCTATCAACTTTGCCAATACAAATTACCTTACTGAAAGGCATGAGCTATCTCTAGATACGCATCTAAACACTTGCTTTATGTGTTACATCAATTCGCTTAATGTCTTGATTATTCTTCCGCAGAATTACGCGATGGATCGAAGAAGAGATAGAAGGCCAAGAAGAAAAACACCATGATCTTAGATTTGTTATTTTGGATATGTCAGGTGGGGATATAGAGACACGATTTATCAACATTTTGCTAAGGAATTTTGTATGGGGTACAACTTATGTATGAGTGGTTTCGATTTTCAGGCGTGAACACGATTGATACAAGTGGGATATCATTGCTGACAGAGTTAAGGAAAACAGCAGAGAACCGAGGACTAGAGGTATATTTTCTCAATTAGAATGAAAATCATGTCATTTTAAACATCTTCCTGTGGAAAATGTATAATTTTATATCTATGTAACGGGTTCCATGGACATGAAATTTCGACAGCTTGTATTGGTGAATCCGCTGGGAGAGGTGATGGAGAAGCTGCAGCGCTCGAATCAGGCCCCCAAGCTGGCAGGAGTGGATAATCTCTTCTTGACAATTGGGGAGGCTGTACTTGCTCTCTCCTCCAAGGAGAAGATGAACGATTCAAACCTTGTTTAAAGACATTTTTATCCAACTTTTGGGAAAAAAATGTCATGTGTCCTCATTCAAAGTATTCAAACTCTGCATCGAATGTTTGCTTTATAAATGGATGTGGCCAGGTGATTGATTTCACTAATTCCACGGCTTCAAATGAGATTCTGCTTCTTAGTCAGTGAACTTGACTGTGTTCGAATGAGATTATTATTACATTTCTATAAACAACACAATAGCACATGAGATATGTTGTAGCTGAACAGACCCACAACTATAGTAAGCAACTTACATGTTTCATATAAAAAAAAGCAACTTACATGTAGTTAGTTAACGACAAAAATACCACCTACTCAGAATTTGCATAGTAGTAAAAATTTAAATAAAGAAAGTGTTTCTTATTTTCAACGGATTGCTACATGTAATTTTTTGGTATAATTGACATGAAAAAGTAATGTACTCTATCCGTCCAATGAAGCTCGTCTGGATTTGAAAAAAGATGAGTCCAACATTACAGGGCTGGTTTGCTTTCTCAAGACCAAAAACACGGGGAGAGGGAGAGGGGCTCTGTTTTTTTATACGGGCCTTAGAATCGAATATATTTTGCTCATTTGAAATGCAAACGAGCTTCATTGGACGGAGGGACTACATTTCTTTTTACAAAATAAATTGATGTACATATACTAAAAAAATGCATACAACAATACTCATAGTTCCTTCCTCCAAACTGTGAACTGATACTTGATATGGGAAAAAAACGTGGAAACTTCCCCAACTTCAATGTTAGTATAATTAACGTTTTTTTTAATATAGGGTTCAAAATTAGTATCACTCTCACATCCATATTCGATATATGCGTCAGTCCCCATATGTGACCTCACACACTACACAGACACACCAAACCCCACCAGTTGGGTCAAGCCGTCTTTAGACCTACTTAACCTCTCTCTCCTTCTCACTTGACAAAGCCCCTTCGTTTTCTTATGAAGGGCGTGACAAAGCAAAAAGTGGTGAAGAAAACAGAAGACCATGTCAAATACCGATTGACCTACATGAATTGTTGTTGCTTTTCTATCTATTACGACACCCCTCTGCTAAGACCAATTGTCTGGCTGAACGTGAAAATTTAAACATCTCTATAAATTACTTCTTTGTAGCCACTTATTCACATTCCATCTTTGTAGCCAAATGTAAACAATTTAACCTGCAGCATATTTGGAAATTACATTATTTGAGTCCTCAAAAGAAGGAAACTTGTTTATTTATAAACCGAAGTATCCATCTGACTTCGCTGCCAAGATGGGGTGAGAGTAGCAGCACAGCCTTTGTCGAAGAAGACACCTGAATATTCGCTGAATAATATGCACGAATCTAAAGTGCGGCAAGTGTTTAAGCCGGTGATACCTCTGTCGATTGCTGGCATTGGAGTTCAGGTCCACGCATTTTTACGATAAAACATATGGTAACTGATGCCTTTCTACCTCGTTCACCCTCGTTCGTTGCATGCATGGAGTGAATTGAGTCACCAACCACAAAGATCACGGATTTCTACGTAAGAAAGGATGTGGAAGAGTGATAGATGAAACCAAGTCCTGTATAAGTAGAAAATATTAAAGACGAGATATATTCTACGTACTTGTGAGCTCACCACTCTCATAGGCGATAGAGATCACCTCTAAATTCCCATCACTTCACGTCCAACCCTTCTGTAGTCATCCCTGGGGACGAGTTTGATTCATGGGGCGATGCTTATATAAGTGACAAGAGGGAAATACTAGTGAAAGCCATGAGCTAAACAGAATCTCTCCCGTAGCCTGAATGTGGTGAAAATAATGGTAATGGAGGTGCACAAGGTGGCCTTGCCACCAAAGAAGAGTGCATTGGCCAAGTTGAAGACCAAGTTTAAGGAGATCTTCTTCCCGGATGACCCTTTGCGCCAGTTCAAGAGACAGTTTGTTGGGAGGATGATCGTTCTTGCAGCACAGTATCTCTTCCCGATACTTCAATGGATGCCTAACTACAATCTCAAGCTCTTCAAATCTGATCTCGTTTCGGGCCTCACTATTGTTAGCTTAGCCATCCCACAGGTGATATTTCTTGGGTCACTCCCCCTGCATTTCTGTTTTTTTTCCCTAATCACTAATACGCATCTATTGTCGACTTGTAGGGAATACGTTATGCCGAGCTCGCTAATCTGCCGCCCATTATAGGCCTTTGTGAGCAACAGTTTTCCTCCCCCTTCCTACTTTCTTATTAGTCTTCAGCCTTTCCGTTCTCTTTTTGCATGGAATCACTTTGCATCTCATGTGGTCATAGTTCATTACCAACAACAAAACCCCACTTAGCATCAAGCTGTTTTGTAATTAGTGTTCTTGTTCTTTGACCAGATTCCAGCTTTGTACCTCCTCTTGTATACGCGGTTCTTGGGAGCTCAAGAGATCTTGCAGTAGGCCCAGTCTCCATTGCTTCTCTCCTCCTGGGGGCCATGCTTAGTGAAGAATTGTCCCCAACCCAGCAACCGACTCACTTTCTTCAGCTGGCCTCCACTTCAACCTTTTTTGCTGGACTCTTCCAGGCTTCACTAGGTATACTAAGGTACGTAATTCACTTGCATATTTGCACCATGTTTTGCTCAAGAGTTTCCTTCACTCACTCGTTGCTTGAATTCTAAATGCAGGCTGGGTTTTCTGATAGACTTTCTTTCCAAGGACACTCTCGTTGGATTCATGACGGGGGCTTCAATTGTAGTGTCTCTCCAGCAGCTAAAAAGCCTTCTAGGCATTGTGCACTTTACACAACATATGGGCCTCCTCCCGATCATGAGCTCCGTCTTCCACCGTACAGACGAGGTATGCATAAGAAGACGATAATGTTATTAAAATTACTTACTGCTATTGTGTTAAGGAT